>CM018683.1:48994893-49718556 GCA_009363875.1 Mikania micrantha | reverse complement strand
TAGGAATTTCATGAAATCATATTGGGATGAGGCAATAACCTAAGGTTTTGATGTGTTGATTTAATTATTGACAACTAAACCTTAGCAAACCCCATAAGGGCAATTAACTAACTTAGATGAGTTAATTGAATTATCTAGGCTTAGTTAACAAAGAAACCTCAAGAAATCGTTTAAAAGTCAAAGTCAAATTAATGGGCCGGAGATGGCCCAATGGGCTTAATCTAAGCCCGTCATCATGTTAATTACACTTTTCTTAAATAAATTATGTTTTTTATAAAAGAAATTAAATTATAAATTTTAGTAAAATAATTAAATGATTTTCTTAATTAAATGTTTAACCTAAAATGAATAAAATTGAAAATGTTCTACTAAAAGTCTTTAAAGGATTAATCGGGGATATGAGTTACTAATGGGTAATAAGGTTAGTCTAGTTAGAGAAAATCTTAGGAAGCCATTAGTAACATAGGACACTTAGTTGCACACTGAGACCAAACCCTAGTTACAACGTCTATTGTATATACTTATCGTCTACGGATTCTCTTAAAACAACCCAGGTACTGAAGAAATCTAAGCTACAAACAAGAGCGCGCATTTTGTGATAGATCATTTACAAAGCAACACAGGTGAGTTCATTGCCCCTTTTCTAACATTTTGTTTTAAATCTAAGCATGCGTAAACTGTTTTATTTAAACTGTTTATTTAAATGCTTTTATTTATTATATGTTTTACATATGTATGTTTGTTGATACTCCTAGGCTCCTGTCTAGGAAATTATTGAACGGATCAAGCTATCAAACAAATTTAAGTACTCTGACGAGTAATACTTTAAATTTGAATTCTAAATCAACCCTTAGTCCATCAAGTTCAAATTCAAGAATCTAAATTCGAAGTGAAATCTAATGAACAAAATCAAGAGATCACATCCAAAGGAATCATAACTCAGTGTGGAATCTAAGAACAAAGAATCATAATCAAATCAATTATCATTGTGAATCATGGAAATTCGAAAGATCAAAATCAAGAGACTCAAGGAATCAGAAATCATAAATGTGTGTGAATCATTGAAATAATGAAATCATTATGATCTAATGAACTCATTAATACTCAAGTCAAGGTGGATGTCAGTTGTATATGGAATCAAGACCACGTGTAACACACATATAAAGTCCCTTCAAGTATAGAAGACTCTTGTAGTCAGGCTATACGGGCAACAACGTGAACTATCAAATGAGATCCATATCAAAGTCAAAATCATGAGAATCAAAGAGATCAAGAATCAAAGGATATCCGTAAAGTCCCTTCAAGTACAGAAGACCATTGGGTCAGGCTGTACGGGCATCATTAAAATCCCGTCACGCCCAGGTATACTCCTTGTGAGTTATGCCTGGTATGGGTCACGTGTGAGAGGTTACAACTTGGACAACCACCAACCACTAAGTCTAACTGATTGAGTAAAATTATACCCAATCATCATGTCTTAGTTGTATTTAAATGTTTTATTTAATTATTTAATTAAATATTTGGCATTTTACTATTATCACTGATTTTTGGGAAATCATATAACTATGAGGAATTCAAGAGGATCAAAGGCAAATCAGATTTCAATATCATGATCTAAATCAGAAGTGTTGGGTAAAAATGCTTAATTATCATTAACAACAGTGTCATATGCATGTTAGTATGTGATGGGATGTTGGCTAGGGCTTGTCCCTTACATATGCCCTATATATAAGCATACCGATGTGGATATTACATGTGGAGTTAATGTGGTTAGGGTCTTTACCAAATGAGGTTTTCAAATCATTTCCTAATCATAAAACTATATGAACTCACCAACCATGTGTTGACTTGATCTTTTGCACGACTTCTCAGGTACGAACAGGTCAACTAAGGAGTTATTCCTTTTGGACTAGGACTTCAGATAGAAGACTTAGCATTTTGGACCTGCATACTTTTGAAGACATCATTATACAAATTATTTTGTATATCTTGTGTAAATACAAGATAGAGATTTATGATGTTGATGATAGATTTACATTGTTAAATTATAAACAATACTGATGTAATTTAACTTTGTAATTCTATTATGTTTAGCATTTCTCATTTATATCATGTGCAATGTAAACAATCTGATCATCACGATTATCACTCATGATATCGCGCCCCGGGAACCTTCCGCCCGTCGGGACAACCGATCCTATCCCGCCGGCTCGGGGTGTGACAGATTGGTATCAGAGCCATGGTTATAGAGAAATATAGGTCATTTATTTAAACGGTTTGGCCTAGACTATAACCTAGGGACCCTGCATGTAGAGAATATAGGATTTAAGGCCTATTGCATTATGTCTTCTGCATTCGATCATTGCACTAACCAATATTCCTTTGGTTATGATCAGAATGACGCCGCGAAGACAACCTCCTCTGTTGCCATTATCACAGGACCAAGCTCCACACTCCTCAACGCCATCACCAAATGACTCACCACCGCCACCTCCTCCACCTCCTTCCCCACTGATCACACAAGCATCAGGTTCAGGCATGACTCCCATACTGGATCCTACTACTATCGCTTTGGTGACTCTACTGAGCAGTCAGATGACTAATCAGATGAAGGAAGCAATACCGGAGATGTTCAACCTTCTCCGTAATGAGATCAACAACACTGGCAATTCATCAGGAGAAGCCAGTGGGAACACTGGTGGTACTTCAAACCACTCTTATAAGTCCTTTATGGGCTGCAAACCACCCAGCTTTAGTGGGTCGGAAGGAGCCGTTGGATTAATCCAATGGATTGAAAAGATTGAGGCTACTCTGGACCTCTGCAGCTGTCCAGAGCACCATAAAGTCCGCTACTCTGCTGGAACATTCAACAAGCGGGCTCTGACCTGGTGGAATGGTCAGATCAACGCCCGAGGAAGATATGAAGCTATGGCAATGCCATGGGAGGACTTCAAGGCGTTACTGAGAACAGAATTCTGCCCCGAGAATGAGCTACAGAAGTTGGAAGTTGAGTTATTCAACCATGTGATGAAAGGGGCTGATCACATGGGGTACACTACTCGTTATCACGAGTTGGTTGCTTTGGTGCCAGACATGGTACCGACTCTAGAAAAGAGGATCGACAGATATGTAGGTGGACTTCCCGCCTGTATTCAGGGTATTGTTGTTTCAGCCAACCCTACCACTGTCGAGTCAGCAGTGAGACTGTCTGGGAAACTCACTGATCTGATGGTTGCATCAGGAGTTCTGAAGAAAGAGGTTGATACTGGTAAGAGAAAGGAAGAGTCTTCAAAGAAACCACATCATTAGCAACTTCCGAAGAAGAAACAGAAATTTATCAAGAACTACACTGTGGCTACTCCCCTCAACCAAGTAGCAGCGGCACAACAAAATGTGCCCAAGAAACAGTATACTGGCCCCCATCCTCTGTGCACTAAATGCCAGTATCATCATGCTGCAAACAACCAGTGCCGTCAATGCACGGGTTGTGGAAGAAAAGGGCACTGGATCCAACAGTGCAGACTAACACCAAATCCAGCAGTCAATAATACTGCTCTAGCACTTCCTCCACCAGCTAATCAGAACAATGGTGGATGCTTCAACTGTGGCGAACAAGGCCATTTTGCAAAGAATTGTCCGAAGAAGGCACAACAGGCAGTTCAAGCTCCTCGTGGAAGAGCTTTTGTTATTGGAGCACCAGCTGCACGCCAGGACCCAAATGTGGTCACTGGTACGTTTCTCTTACATGACTTTTATGCATCTGTTCTATTTGACACTGGTGCGGATCAGAGTTTTATCTCTGCCGATTTTGCATGCCAACTAGATGCTATAGAGGAACAGTTAGATTCCCCTTACATTATAGAAGTAGCTAACATAAAACAGATTACAGTTAGTACAGTATACAGAAATTGCCCGTTGACACTTAATGGTCATACGTTTGCCATTGACTTGATACCGATGGAGTTGGGTAGTTTTGACATCATTGTTGGAATGGATTGGCTTTCCTCTAACCGAGTGGAAGTCATCTGTTCTGAGAAGCTGCTTCGAGTTCCATTACCAGATGATCGTGTGTTGGAAGTTAGAGGGGATCAGGCAAAACGAAGTGTTAAAATCATTTCATGCATAAAGGCGTGTAAGTGTCTACAGAAGCAATGTGTAGCTTTCCTGGCTCACGTGGTGGAAAAGGAGAAAGACAAGAAGAAGACAGAAGATGTACCAGTAGTAAAAGAGTATCCAGAAGTATTTCCTGAAGACCTACCAGGTTTGCCACCTGTGCGACCGGTAGAGTTCCGAGTTGACTTAGTTCCTGGAGCAACTCCTGTTGCTAAATCTCCTTACAGGCTAGCACCTTCGGAGATGCAGGAATTGTCGAACCAGTTGCAGGAGTTACTGGATAAAGGATTCATTAGACCGAGCTACTCACCTTGGGGAGCTCCGGTCTTGTTCGTGAAGAAAAAGGACGGATCGTTCAGAATGTGCATAGATTACAAAGAGCTGAATAAACTGACCATCAAGAATCGGTATCCATTGCCGAGGATAGATGATTTGTTTGACCAACTGCAAGGAGCTCAGTATTTCTTGAAGATTTATTTGCGGTCCGGTTACCATCAGCTTAGAGTTCAAGACGAAGACATACCGAAGACGGCCTTTCGAACCAGATACGGGCATTACGAATTCATGGTGATGCCTTTCGGATTGACAAATGCACCAGCGGTTTTCATGGACCTCATGAACCGAGTGTGTAAGCCATATTTAGATCAGTTTGTCATTGTCTTCATTGATGACATACTGATTTATTCCAAGAGCAAAGCAGAAGACGAGCAACATCTCAGAAAGATCTTGGAACTGTTGACAGAACAGAAGCTCTATGCCAAGTTCTCTAAATGTGAATTTTGGTTAAGGGAAGTTCAGTTTCTTGGTCACGTAGTCAACAGTGAGGGAATACACGTAGATCCCGCCAAGATTGAAGCAATAAAGAACTGGGACACTCCGAGGACGCCAACGGAAATACGGTCTTTTCTGGGATTGGCAGGCTATTATAGGAGGTTCATCTCGAACTTCTCTAAGATAGCTTTGCCTCTCACTAAGTTAACTCAGAAGAGTGAACCGTTTGTCTGGGAGCAGAAACAAGAAGATGCTTTTCAGACATTGAAACAGAAATTGTGTGATGCTCCAATCTTATCTCTCCCAGAAGGATGTGATGACTTTGTTGTGTATTGTGATGCATCCCATCAGGGACTCGGTTGTGTTTTAATGCAACGGGACAAGGTCATAGCCTATGCATCAAGACAGTTAAAGATTCATGAGAAGAATTACACTACTCATGATCTTGAACTGGGAGCAGTAATCTTCGCATTGAAGATTTGGAGACATTACTTATATGGCACCAAGTGTACCATATTTACTGATCACAAGAGTCTACAGCATATCTTTGATCAGAAGGAACTCAACATGCGACAACGCCGTTGGGTTGAACTTCTGAATGATTACGATTGTGTGATCAAGTACCATCCGGGAAAGGCAAATGTTGTAGCTGATGCCTTGAGCCGGAAAGAACGGGTCAGACCCCTACGCGTTAGGGCTATGGGGATGACTGTGCAGACAAGCTTACAAGACAAAATCATTCAAGCCCAACAGGAATCAGTTGATAAGGGAAACTTGAAGAAAGAACTTGACTGCGGAGCAGAGAAACATTTAGAGACTAAGCTTGATGGAATGATCTACTACCAGGATCGTATATGGATTCCTGCGGTAGATGAACTGAGAAAGTTATATTCGATGAAGCACACAAGACTAGATATTCTGTTCATCCAGGCGCTGATAAAATGTACCAAGACTTATGTGGATTTTATTGGTGGCCGGGAATGAAGAAAGACATAGCCGAGTACGTCGGCCGATGTCTAACGTGTGCGAAGGTAAAGGCGGAACACCAGAGACCGTCTGGTTTATTGGAACAGCCTGAGATTCCGCTCTGGAAGTGGGAACAAATAGCTATGGATTTCATTACCAAGCTACCCCGCACTTCCAGTGGTCATGATACTATCTGGGTTATCATTGATCGTTTGACGAAATCTGCTCACTTCTTGCCGATGCGTGAGACTTTCACGATGGATAAACTGGCGAGATTGTACATCAATGAGATAGTGGTACGTCATGGTGTGCCATTGTCAATTATTTCTGATAGAGACAGCAGATTTACTTCAAGGTTCTGGCAATCACTGCAGAAATCTCTAGGGACACAGTTAAATCTGAGTACAGCTTACCATCCACAAACGGACGGCCAAAGCGAACGTACGATTCAGACCCTAGAGGATATGTTAAGAACCTGTATTTTGGATTTCGGTGGGCATTGGGATTCTCATTTGCCACTGATTGAGTTCTCCTACAACAACAGTTACCACAGCAGTATCGGATATGCGCCATTTGAGGCTCTTTATGGTCGGAAATGTCGATCACCGATCTGTTGGACTGAAGTTGGAGATAATCACATAACTGGGCCAGAACTTATTCAGGAAACCACTGACAAGATTGCTCAGATTCAGAGAAGATTGCAAGCTACAAGAAGCAGACAGAAAAGCTACGCTGACAAACGGCGTAAGCCGTTGGAATTCCAAGAGGGAGACCGTGTTATGTTGAAGGTTTCCCCATGGAAGGGTGTAGTACTCTTTGGAAAGAAAGGCAAGTTAGCACCACAATACGTGGGACCGTTCGAAATCATCGAACGTATTGGTCCTGTAGCGTATAGATTGAGATTACCTGATGAACTCAGCGGTGTGCATGACGTGTTTCACGTCTCGAATTTAAAGAAATGCCTTGCTGACGAATCACTCGTCATTCCACTCGAAGAAATTCAAGTTGATGATCAGTTACATTTTATCGAAGAACCTTTAGAGATTATGGATCGCAAACTCAAGCAACTGATGCGAAGCCGTATTCCGATAGTAAAGGTTCGATGGAATTCAAGACGCGGACCCGAGTTTACTTGGGAACGTGAAGATCACATGAAGTTAAAGTATCCCCAACTGTTTGAAGAAGAAGCTGTACCCGATAACAACTCTTAAATTTCGGGACGAAATTTCTTTAACAAGGGGAGACTGTAACATCAGTGCCGGAACCGTCACCGGAACAGTGATCTTAAAAAGTACATGAACAGTAATCAGGTACAAATTCTACGTAATTCAGTGTATTTCATATTCATGCCAAACATTATTATCATTTCATGTTATCATAACGCAAATTCAGAATCATTTCAGAGAAACAAGTTCAGAACAATGGTTCTTGAGTCAGATAATTATCTGACAACACAGAATCATCATGTGATTAATTGTTAGGATTTTATTATGTATAAACGTATGTAAGGCTTTACAGAACAAAACAGCACGGATATCGTTATGTGAATGCAAAACCGACGGGTTATTCGTATAGGTGACGATCTGTACGAATAAATCTGGAAGTTTAACGTTCTAAACAATATCTGATAATTAGAAAACCATATTGAAAAGTGTAGTTATCGTCGTGTTTGATCGGGTGACGATTCGAACAAATACGCGCGATGACCGCATGATTCGATTTAAACGTTAAATAAATATTTTGTAATTAAATAATTAAAAGATATTTAGTTAATTTATTAGGAATCACAATCTAAAATAAATTTTATAATCCTATTTTAAAACTGAGTTGTTTCGTTACGAAAACGACGAGAAACTGACATTTTTACGCGAAACCACGAGAAATCGAACGAACCCGGTTAATTTAAATCCATTATGATGGCATTTATTTGCCATAATCACCACCACCTACCAGCCACAAACATCCCATCTTGTCACTTTCTCTCTCTAACCTTCTCTCTCTAAAACCCACATCTTCTCTCTAAGGTTTCTTCCTCAAATCTTCATGAAATCAAACCATCTTGGTGTCTAAACGGCCACCATCATTTGTAGAACACGAAAGTACAGTCAATCCAAGCTTTACATCGTCTGATTGAGGTAAAAATCGAGCTTTGTGTTGCGATCTTAGGGTTTTCAAAACCCTATTTCTAACCCTCTTTGAACCCGGCTAGAATCATGTCAAACCTTAGGGAAATCACTCACTACACCTTCAGAATAACGTAGGAACAAACTCTACCCCAGTTATAACCTAATAGCAAAGAACCACGGCTGCCTCATCCTCACACCCGACACGTCGAATGAAGGCCTCACAGAGGGCCGAATGGCCGGCAGGCCGAAGGAGGCAAGAACGCAGGTACTGAAGAAATCTAAGCTACAAACAAGAACGCGCATTTTGTGATAGATCATTTACAAAGCAACACAGGTGAGTTCATTGCCCCTTTTCTAACATTTTGTTTTAAACGCGGGGCTGAGAAGCATGCGTAAACTGTTTTATTTAAACTGTTTATTTAAATGCTTTTATTTATTATATGTTTTACATATGTATGTTTGTTGATACTCCTAGGCTCCTGTCTAGGAAATTATTGAACAGATCAAGCTATCAAACAAATTTAAGTACTCTGACGAGTAATACTTTAAATTTGAATTCTAAATCAACCCTTAGTCCATCAAGTTCAAATTCAAGAATCTAAATTCGAAGTGAAATCTAATGAACAAAATCAAGAGATCACATCCAAAGGAATCATAACTCAGTGTGGAATCTAAGAACAAAGAATCATAATCAAATCAATTATCATTGTGAATCATGGAAATTCGAAAGATCAAAATCAAGAGACTCAAGGAATCAGAAATCATAAATGTGTGTGAATCATTGAAATAATGAAATCATTATGATCTAATGAACTCATTAATACTCAAGTCAAGGTGGATGTCAGTTGTATATGGAATCAAGACCACGTGTAACACACATATAAAGTCCCTTCAGGTATAGAAGACTCTTGTAGTCAGGCTATACGGGCAACAACGTGAACTATCAAATGAGATCCATATCAAAGTCAAAATCATGAGAATCAAAGAGATCAAGAATCAAAGGATATCCGTAAAGTCCCTTCAAGTACAGAAGACCATTGGGTCAGGCTGTACGGGCATCATTAAAATCCCGTCACGCCCAGGTATACTCCTTGTGAGTTATGCCTGGTATGGGTCACGTGTGAGAGGTTACAACTTGGACAACCACCAACAACTAAGTCTAACTGATTGAGTAAAATTATACCCAATCATCATGTCTTAGTTGTATTTAAATGTTTTATTTAATTATTTAATTAAATATTTGGCATTTTACTATTATCACTGATTTTTGGGAAATCATATAACTATGAGGAATTCAAGAGGATCAAAGGCAAATCAGATTTCAATATCATGATCTAAATCAGAAGTGTTGGGTAAAAATGCTTAATTATCATTAACAACAGTGTCATATGCATGTTAGTATGTGGTGGGATGTTGGCTAGGGCTTGTCCCTTACATATGCCCTATATATAAGCATACCGATGTGGATATTACATGTGGAGTTAATGTGGTTAGGGTCTTTACCAAATGAGGTTTTCAAATCATTTCCTAATCATAAAACTATATGAACTCACCAACCATGTGTTGACTTGATCTTTTGCACGACTTCTCAGGTGACGAACAGGTCAACTAAGGAGTTATTCCTTTTGGACTAGGACTTCAGATAGAAGACTTAGCATTTTGGACCTGCATACTTTTGAAGACATCATTATACAAATTATTTTGTATATCTTGTGTAAATACAAGATAGAGATTTATGATGTTGATGATAGATTTACATTGTTAAATTATAAACAATATTGATGTAATTTAACTTTGTAATTCTATTATGTTTAGCATTTCTCATTTATATCATGTGCAATGTAAACAATCTGATCATCACGATTATCACTCATGATATCGCGCCCCGGGAACCTTCCGCCCGTCGGGACAACCGATCCTATCCCGCCGGCTCGGGGTGTGACAACGGGCTCGAGGTACTAGCGCAAGTAGCGAACTTGGAAGGTACCTAGGGATAGATTGGTCTGGTGGAAACAAAAAGAATCCCAATTTCCAATTCTATCTGCTATGGCCCATGATTTACTAAGCGTCTAAGCTTCTACGGTAGCTTCAGAGTCTGCTTTTTCTCTTAACCGATTAACCAATTTGTGCACCACTAGGTGCAACATCCCTTTAATGACTTGTGGTGCCTTAGATGAATTATTGACTCTCTCTCCTCAAGATACTAACGGAAGATAATGCAAGTAAAGTAATCAGGGCCGTCTCAAGCCTTCTGGTGACCTAAAGCAAAGATCAAAATCGGAGCGAGCCCTCTTTTAACTATAAATAAAATCTCTTTTCAAGTTTGACACAAAAAAAATTATCATGAAGTAGAATACTGCAAAAATATAAATCACAAATAAAATGCGTATATTAATTATTAGACGTGACAATCTTGACCTAAGGAAAGATAAATTGGTTGAGTTGAGTGAACAATTATTTTATTTTGTGTTAAATCGGTAACACCCAAACATATAACGGGTGAGTGAGTAACACCTTATCACGATTCGGGTCAAGATGAATAACCTAAAAATATGTTAATAAAATGAGAAAATCACTAAAATTATTAAAATAAACTATTTGTTTAGTTACAACTTATTTTAAGTTGAAATAAATTGAAATTTTTTAAAAGAATTCATTTAGACTCAAACCGATTTTGCTTAAAACTCATCTTCCGCCTATTTTGCCAAGCTTATTAATTACAAATATAAAAAAAAAACTAGAAATTTTACCACAATCATAATCTGTTACAACTAAAAAGTCGATTTATCCTAAAAATTTGAGGCCCCTAGATTTTGAAGGCCCTAAGATAGGGTTTTTTTTTTAATATCGTAAGCCGCCCATGAAAGTAATACAAACTATCGTAATAACAACAGTTTGATGTATTTGAAAAGCTCGAAATGGTAAAAATTCAATGGAGTTGCCACGGTCGTGCACAAAATTGTGAAGGAATGACGATTTGTAACAGATCAAAACTAAAATGTATAGACTGGAAAGCATGGTATGATTTTAGTTGTATAAGATTAGTGCGATTATTGTCCGCACACTAAACTATTCAATATTCTTGCTAGTTGTATTTTTAATATACGAGTCTTTGTTGTTCATGAAAAATATAATGGTTTTTCTTTACATCGAAAACCACAACCTACTCAATTTTAGAATTTCAAAAATGTCGCGTGATACGGTTCCTATTTGACTATTTATATAAAATATAGTTAAAGGAATTTGAATAAATTATACTTAAAAAATATTGCCTCGTTAAAATTCTACAAAAAATGCTTTTCAGGAGTTCAATGAGGCCTTGTAATATGATGATTAAACATGCGTCAGGCTAAAGATGGGCATTTTTTTTTTTTTTTTTTTTTTTTTTGCACGGAACCAGTTCCTAAATTTGAAATGTGAAACGGTAAAACCGGTATGGGTAGGTTCGGTCCAGAACCGGATTTAACAACTGATTCCAACCGATTCTTGTTTAAAACAAAAAAAAAATAATACAAAAAAAATATGTATACATAAATACTAAAAAAAAAATACTTAATAACATAAATGTCACATCCCGACCAACTGCGGAATACGTCGGGGTGCGATTGTGAATGCTCAAAAGCTCATGTGAATGCCCGGCTGGGTATTGACCGGGCCAGGCCAAAAGAGCACTTCGAACAAAATAAAAGCAAAAAGGTCTTCTTTATTTATCTTTCTATTTGGATCTTTCGAATATCTAAATGAAATTGCTAATTATATAATAACGATAAATAATGTGAAAGAAATACTTTGTTAATTCCTTATGTGATGTGTAATATAACATAGTAATTATCTTTTTAAATTGGGAGAGATGGCTAGGTATGTTAAAGTTTCAATATTTAAAACATCCATAGTAATTTATTCAAACAAAACATTCAATAACATATAATATTTCAAAAAAATTTACAAATGAAATACTAAACAATGTTTTAATTAACTAGGTCCTCTAAACCTAATCTATGTATTTGTCATATATCTTCATCTTAACCTGTTACATATGTAAACTAAAAGGGTTAACTATTTGCATAGTTGGCGAGCAATTTAAAACACTTTAATATGATACTATAAAAAGACGCAAAACTATTAAACTATGTAAAATAGATCTAAAGCATATGTAATTTTCAAATATCATGTTTAAGCACAAATCAAAAATCCAAACAAGTGATATTACTAAGTTTAAATCAAGACTAGCTAGGTCTTTGACTTATACAATGCAAATCATAAATGTTTATGTTTATGTACAATTCACATTTTTGACACAAGGCATAAGTCATTGCGAACAATTTTGCCACATTCTTAGGCTACTATGTATTACTATATGTTTGATCTATGAAACGTCTTCTAACCTAATTCTCACGTAGCATTTAGCACATAAGTTCACATAGTATCTAAATCATGTCTACTAAGCTTAAGAGTTTGCATTATGTATATGTTTTCGACTCTATGAATATGTTTTTGTATAAAACATATGTAACATCCCAAAATGTTTACAAAATGTAAAAAGAGAGTAATAATTAACTCACTTTAATGATGCTCGAGAAAACTAGTATAATGAAGACGAATCAAGATTAACAGTTGTATCAAACTGGATGCCCTGAGGTTTGAACGTGTGAGGCAAGACAACAACTCAAAGAAACAAGTATACGATCCAAATGCAAACGTGGTTCGACCTAGTCAAACATATGCAAAGAGGATGGGTAAACATATGCTAGGCATAGCGAAATGAACAGACATCATAGGTCGGATTCGTTGGGCCTAACGATCCTCTATAAGACTACACCAATTATAAAGACCGCCTAAACAAAGCCACCTAACTGAGACTAATGCCCTTTAACTAAGAACCTAAGCTCAACTACTTAGACTAGGAAAACAATAATTAAACGAATAATGAAGAGATGAAAAAGAAAGAGAAAATTACCTCAAATAAGCTTTACAGACGAGACGACCTCGAAGGGAAGCATCTCCTCATCGAGAGCATAAAAAAGAACCATTCTCTTCAACATCCCAAAGGTGTTACACTTGTAGAACACCAAATTTGGCCATTCCAATTGGTTATATTCAATTAGGATTTGAGAATTATAAGACACCATGAAACGATATTTATAGGTCTTTAAAGAGATAAAATATTGGTTTCTTGGGCGATGTGGGATGGTTTTAAGTGAGCTGGTCGCGACTTGGAAATCATCAACTAACATCAAACTTCTTTTCGTGATTCCCGCTTCGTTATAACCCAATTTTACGCATGGTTTTTGTGACAATTGCATTTGAGAATTACGTCATTAATGACGAGAGCACATTTGGTCGTTCTTGAAATCCATGTTGATTTGGAAATTTTAATTATTAAAGGTTGATAGTATGCGATAAATGGTGAACATAGGCGAAAACCGTGCGCGAAACGGAGTTCCGGATTGTCCGTAATCGCAAAACGAAGAAAATCACAAAAATGTCAAAGTTGAAGGGTCTAGGCGGTATGCCTGGCGCCAGTTGCCCTCGCTAGGCGGTACGCGCGGGGCAAGGAAAAGATCTGGGATCTTTTGGTCTCGCGCGCCGACGTGTATTAGGTCGGCAGATCAGAATAAGAAGTCAGATTTCATGAAAATGTTAACATTTCTTCACATCTCGAACCTTCTTCACCTCACATACGAACAACAACCATTATTAACCTCAAATCTTCATCCTGAAGCTATCAGATCGTGTTTTTGAAGCGAGGGAACATTTCTGCAAGTCCTGATCGTTGTTCTGTAGTTGAAACTCCGTGTGGTTAGGTAACGGTTTGTTTCAACCTTCTAGTTTGATTATGGTTGATTAGATCTTGTTTTTGAACGTAATGGTATAGTTAGGGTTGTTGATTATTGCCTAAATAATGGCTAGGATTGATTATAAACGAAGAACTCGATACGTTAACGGGTAAATCCTTGTTTTGATCCGTTGTAATGCCTGGTTTGCATGAAATCATAACAATGATTATTATGGTTTAAACCATTTGATTGTGACAATGTAGGTGATTAGTTTGATTAATCTTTGAAATGCAAGGTTAACTCCAAGTGTTCAAACTAATCACAATCATTAACATACTCATTGGAACGATTATCTGATGTTTATGATAACAGTCAAATTAGTATGTTAAACATGGTTATTAAACCTATTCCAATGTCACATTATGATATTTCATGATATTTGGGTAAGTAATTACAAGGATTGATCATCCCTAAGCCATAAATCCAACTGGAAACTGTTTCAGCATCATAATGAACAACATTAACTATTTGGTTAATCTGAGATTATTCTGATTAATCAAACGGGTCATCAACCGTTTGTTAGGAACCTGAATCAGTATAGGTTTCTACATTATCATACATTGTATGATACGACATTAAATTAATTAATTAAAAACCTAATATCGGTTTGATGACTTTCAAGGCAATGTCTTAGACATTGAACGTTCAGAAAGATCTAATTAGTAAGTTAAAACATAAATAATTCATTTAACATAAACAAATGCAGAAATTAGCTACCCTCATCATTTGCGGGAGATTTCACCACTCTCCTCACTTCAGGTGAGTTTCGTACAACCCCTTTTCTTTTTATGTTTTATAAACACCGGGGTCTTACTGTGGAACTTTTCTTGAACATATGATATGTATCACTGTTATCTGTGTGATTTCATGTGATTTGTTGAAAACTTGTGGATTTCATGGATTTTGCCTTTAGAACAGAACCCTATCATAGAACGTAAAAGTCCTCATTTCTTGAACTGTATCTAGTGAACCCATGTGGGGCCGAACAAAAAACAATGATAGTACTATCGGCTGACAACCCATTTGCCGGGAGCTTGCAACTCCCCTTGGTGTACATGTTTGTTATATGTTTCCAGAACTTCTTAATATAGTGATAGACATTAAGACAATGAGGCACTAAGATATTTACCGACGGGTCGTATCTTTATAGAATAGAACAGAACAGTCTGAAAGGAACTAGATACGGGTACCATGGTTATCTTGAACTGAACATTTTGAGAACTTGTACATCATATCATATTGTTGAACCTGAACTTTACGAACTCATCAGCTTTGTGCTGATCTTTTCAAACTCAAACATTTTTGCAGGGAGATAATGACCACAGTGAGGATGCACTTCAAACACTTGTAATGAAATAAATCAGATATTGTAATAAACGTAGTTTATATATTGTAATGTTGGTTGTAATTACGAAATCCCTGTAATGTATTTACTTTAAGTTAATCTGTGTGTTGTGATGCCGGATCAAGTAAGTCACACCTCATCTATGAGACATCACCACTATGCTTCCACAACCTTCTCAGTGACATCATCTCAGGTGACGAGAGGTGCCGGTGTGACAGTTTTCGCCCACGTTCATCGTTTTTCACAGTACTATCATATGGAAGAGAGTAATCCAACATTCACGGTTTCGAGAACTGGGTTTAAACTTTAGATCTTGATGTGAGTCAATGGTTACGTTCTCAAACTTTTGTTTGTGATTCTTGCTTTGTTTGGCTCAGTTTTATGCACCGTTTGAACTAGTTGCTTCTTAGTATACTAGTATATCTAGAAGATTCGAGTGGTCCAAAATGTTAGTTTGAGGATAGGGAAATGTTGGCTAAATAGTCACCCGAAAGTTATCTTATGTAAAAGCTAATAATCGAACATGTAGAGTTTCTTACTTGCTCTCCTTTACATCTAAGCCTTATAGAACACATTGTCCTATATCATGAAATGTATATAATGTAATTTGGATTATAAGATGACAAGATTATGAGGTTTAGGTGTGTTCACGAAGTCTCCAACGATTTTGATCGACGTAAGTTTTAATCCTTAAGAGATGGATAGTTGGTTGGTTTAAGGTAGATGAACCGGAGGTCGAATGAGAAGGAGAAAAGAGGATGAAATTTGGTAGGATTAATCCATATGGTTATGTCTTTCTCTCATTTCTAATCCAACGATTATTAGGTTATGTTTACGTTTAGGTCTCGAAAATTATAAGATTGGCCCGTTAAATTTAGTAGTTTAATGTTTTAAGTTAAAACCATTTATAAAACCTTATACACTTTATTTCTAACATTTATAGCCTTACATTTTATAAAACTTAATTAATTTCAATTAATTAAATATTTTGTTCTTTTTTTTGTTAATAAAATTTACATATAAATATATTTATCAGTTGTAACATAGTTAGATTGAGAAAAATTTCACGTAATTATTTTGATTTTGAGATGTGTCAAAATTGTGTGTCAAAATCTGTCATAGGAATTTCCCGAATGTTACATATACTTTCTATATATCCACCAGTTCCTACCCGAAACCAGTACCAACCCGACCCAAAAAACTGGCTCCAACCGTTTGAACTAGTTTTTGAGATCTAGCAATTTTTCTAGCTGTTTCGACCCAATTCTAATCGTTTTTTTGATGTTTTTTGGTCCTAAACTTCGTATAAATGGTTGTGGTTTGATTTGGGGGTGTTTGGTAGGGTCTGAATGGTTCCATTCAGATGCTACCTCTTAATCGGTAAGAGGCAAGTGTGTTTGGTGGGGTAAAAGAGAGCATCTGAATGGCTCAGCAATAGAAAGAGTCTGAATGAAAAATTAACGCCTCATTCCCAATCCACCCCTGTTCAAACATTCACGCACAAAGCTCAACCCCTGCCCACTTCGTTTCTCACAGCTCTCCTCCAGCGATCCTTATCTCCGACGCATCGCCACCACCGTCGGACTCCTCTCCGTCTCCATTGGACTCCTCTCCGTCTCCGGCGATCCTTATCTCCGACGCACCATTCTGCGCGAACCATCTCCGACGAACGATCGGTAACCACCTCCGATCGGAACCCTAACTGCCGGATCGGGATTTACCACGACCGAATTGAAGCCAGAGCTATGTGCGTGGGGTTTTTTGTAGCATCTGGATACGTTTTATTTGGAGCATAAGAATGAGAAGCATCTGCAGGTGGGGTTCTTCCGATGAATGTGATGAGCGACTTCTTGTTGTGTATATCTATAGTCTATAGATATTATTATTGTTTATAAATAAAAATTTTATTTTTGTTTATAGAGGGATAAATTAGTAATTCTGTACATTTGTTCAAAGGTCCAACCAAACAAAATTACTGGTTCGGCACTTAATTGAATCAGAGCCTCTTTTTCATTCATACATCTTATTGATTCAGAACTTAATGATAAAGACCCTACCAAACAGCCCCTTAGTTTACTACCACACTTGAAAACAAACATTGTAAGCCAAAAACGCTCTCGTTACGTATTTACAGTAGCTTTACTCTCTTTGTTTTGCGATACGTTCTTACTACGCTCATTTTCATTACAACTCTATTCTTCTATTACACAATGCTCATTCTACATCGTTGGTCGGTCAAGGTTCTAACACCAAAGTCACTGTTGTTCATGTCCTTACGCATAGTAGGAACATGGGAAAATGGTGTCACTGAGATTTAGTTGAGATGAGTGATAAGTCTCAAATGGCATGCTGCAAGTATTGTGGCATGCTTCTTTCAAAATAATCAAACTCGAGTTTGAAGAAACATATTACCAAACCATTTTGCAAAGTATTAAAGAATGACCCGAAGAGCCAACAAACTCAAATTGGTAGCGACAATGGAATTTATCATTACGACGTAGATGAGGTTAATGAACGAATGGCGAAGTTCGAGATTCAAGAGGTGTTGTCGTTCGGATACTTCGACAACCCTCGCTTATCAAACATGATTAGAGAAACACTTCAACCTCGTTACAATCATAAGGATGCTAAGGCGTCATTGTTTAAAAATGTGGAATAAAGCAAAAAGAGTTGGTCTTATTTTTTTTGAAAATCTAAACACTGGTGTAAAATTGACTACGGACGTTTGGTCAGCTCCACATGGTTTACCCGAATCGTACATTTTCGTCATCTTCCATTACGTAGATCCCAATTCGTGACAAATGATGAAATGTACGATTGCTTTTGAACTTTTCCCATAAACATACGGCTGAATATATTTTTAAACTTTTAGATTTCGTAATAACACAATATAATTTGGAAAATAAACTATTTTCAATAGCATTTGACAATGCTTCAAACAACACAGTTGTGGTGGAGAAATTAAAAATAAAATATACAACATTTTACACCATATTATTAACTTAGTGGTGCAAGACGTGTTTCAAAATCGGTTTAGAAATATGATACATTGTGTTTTTTAAAAATGTAGAAGAACATTTACTGAATATAAACAATTTTGTAAATATTTGAATAGATCTTTCATGCGAGTCTCTATGAAAGTGGTTTGGCCGAACCATTTTCGTTATTGTATTGGGATAATATTCAAGATTTAATCGATTTTCTTGAAGCTTTTAAAGTCGTCACTACAAAATTATCAGGGGTTTATTATCCTACTAGTCCATTTGTATTATCAAAATTGTATTTAATGTCGTTAAATTTAAAAAATTTTGAAATGAAAAACCAAATGTTTGAAGAAACGGTAAAACCAATAAAAGTCAAATTAAAGAAATATTTTAAAGATTTACCACACGTGTTTACTTGTGCCGCTGCTTTAAACCCAATTTTGAATGTTCCAGAGGTTGAATGTTTGATAGACGAAATATATGATAATTTGGATATGCATGAAGAAGATCCAAAATTTTCAAACGAAACAAAAAAAAGTTTTCAACATAGTTTACAAAGTATGTATGAATTTTATGTAATTAAATATGCTCATTATATAAACATACGTATGAGCCCGAGCAATCAGATTTGAGTAGTAACAAGCCATGGGATCCGTTTCTTTGTTTATTTAATATCGTTAGTAATGAAAGGGCAAAACCTCAAAGGGGTAACACCCCTTCAAGTGAGCTAGGAAGGTATACTGGAATAAAATTTGTGTCCACTTTTCAATACAAGGATTATCACAATTTAGATCTTTGGTCATGGTGGAATGAAAAGGAATCCGATTTATCCGATTCAAGTCATCATAGCCCGTGATTTACTAATTGTCCAAGCTTCTGCGGTAGCTTCGGAATCTGCATTTTTTCTTAGTGTCAGGGTATCATCTATACAAAGAACAAGATTTACTCCAGAATCAGTAGAGATGTGTAATTGCTTAAAGGATCACCTAGACGCGATCGATCGAATTCAAAACGTAACAAATCTCAAAGAAGAAATCGAACTTGAAACAACAGTACACGAAGAGGAGGTGGAGAAAGGACTATCTCCTAACATATCTGACGAATAACCTGCACAAGAAGTTTGTCCTCGTAACCGTACGTAAACGCAATGAGATTTTCACCTAATGTTTTTTTTATATTCTTATTTCTTTTGTACTTATTTTGTTTTTGAAATAATTATAATAAAAATTATTTTTAATTATTTATTTTTGTTATTTTTATTTTTATGTTATTTATGTAATTTATCTTAAAACAATTAAAATATAAATAATAATGCATTTTTTAATATTATTATTTTTTGGATTTTGTTTATTGTAAAATCTTAGGCAAATCCCACATCGGCCGTTAACATGAGAGATTCTCGTCTCATAAGTAACAATCAGTTTCTTATATCATCAACGTGTTTTCAGCTTAGCTAGCTGTGTAGTATATGAAAACTCCAAAGTTAAGCATGCTTGGGTTGTAGTAATTCAGTGATGGTGACCTCCATGGGAAGTTTTCACCCGAGCAACCAAAGGCAAAACCGTAAGCTCTGAGTGGGCAAAGAGGACAATATTGGTGGTAGACAGGGCCGAATGCTACAGAATGGTATTAGAGACACTCCTGTTCTACACGGGATGGTGGGGCAAATCTCATAGAGGACGATAAGTCCCTAAAGGGGGTGTATGTAACATGTTAGGCAAATCCCACATCGGCAGTGAACATGAGAGATTCGTCTCATAAATAACAATCTATCTCTTATATCATCAACGCATTTTCGGCTTAGCTGGCTGTGGAGCACATAAAAACTCCACTGTTAAGCGTGCTCGGATTGCAGCAATCTAGGGTTGGGTGACCTCCCTGGGAAGTTTTCATCTGAGCAACCGAAGGCAAAATCGTGATCTCCGAGTGGGCAAAGCGGACAATATTGGTGGTAGAGGGGCCGGATGTTACAGTAGAAATCGGTTAGGGTCCGTCGGTTTAATCCGGGTAGGGACCGGTTCTTGTCAGAGCCGGGACTGAACCAGTTCCGGGTCGAACCTCTGTTTCCGGTTCCGAACCCGGTTTTTTGCCTCCTCTACAGTCTACACTAGGCTAGCTCAAGTTTTGTCCAGGCCCAAAGCAAAAAAAATAGCTCTCTTTGCAAATAAAATAAAAAAAATATTTATTTCTTTTTTGAATATTGGTGGACCAAATACACTTATCAGTTTGAGCTTGAAGCCAATTCATGTTTTAAGCCTAACTACACACATGCATACACCTAAATATCTATAAAAATAATAGAGGTTCTATTATTTTTTAGGCCCTAACCCGTAGATTAAGTTGATTGACTCTTTGACCTGACCATAACATATATAACAAATGATTACAACAACTAGCACCAAAATGATTCTAAACAATATTTTCAGAATTGCAGCGGATGTCTTATTGGCTACCGGTCTGATAGGTTGGATCGGATTCAAAAATCGGATAATATAATAAATATATAAAAAATTCCAAAAATTTATAGATTTATAAACATATTTAAACAAACATAATTAATTTATATATAAACATAATCATGTTCAAAAAAATACAAGGTTTAATTTTGATATTTCATTCTTTGGGTTTTAATTTAAAAAAAATAGAAAATAATTCTTCAAGAAATCATTTGGCTTCCCATCCTGCAGTCAACATTCCTTTTCTCTTCCTGATTTCTCAATCCACATCATTGAGAATACAAGAAAAAGATTTCTCATCTATCTATAAAAAGAAGAAAGATGGGTACAATTTATATGAAAAAAAATCCGGTTCAACCACTAAAACGGTTCACAGGTTAACCGGTTCAAGAGGAAGCCGCTCGGTTAGTTTTTGCAGCGGTTAAGACAGTCATTTGGACCATAAACTCCTATGTTTCCGGTCCAACCTGTTGAACCGGCCATGCCCGTTTGGTCACGAAATCATTGATTCGAAGTAATAATACGTATCGGAAGTAAATTTCATGTGTTCCATGGATGTCTATAAACATAGCTACACTTGATAACTATATTTAACACTAATACAAATCAATGTGTCATTTAGTAGTTTATGAAATTATTTAATTATGCCTTCTCTTTAGAGGTGCACAAACCATATATGTATTGGAAGTAGAATCAGTTTCACATTGTTTTATGTTCCAAATCAGTTCCGGTTTTGTTAAAGAAAGTCAATAATATATTCCGGTTATGTTCCGGTTTTTGACAAGGCTTTATCGGTTTTTGGCCGGTTTTGGTTTCGATTATTCCCAGGTAAAGGTGAAACATGTTCTGAGTATATTTTTCTAAGAAACTGGAGCAGTCTCTACAGCCGGTTTGGGTAATCGGTTTTGGTTCAGAAATTAATTTTTTTCCCAACTATATACATCACATAATGAGAAGAAAAGAAAAAAAATACAGGACTCTTAAAATACTTCCTGGATCATTACCCTTATTTTCATTGTAAGTGGACTTGAGCCCAACAAATACCCTTTTACATGCAACTGTCAGCCCACTAACACAAAAATTTAGCTTGTTTACTACTTACTAGAACTCCTTAAGAATAATTTTGAGTTTTAATTTAGGTTACTTTTCAACCGAAATCAATTTCTAAAACATGTAATTTATCTTCAATATAACAACTTATATTAAATTCAATCATCTTATAACTATATTTAAAAAAAAAAAAAAACTATATTTCAAAAGCCTCACACCAATGATACTTCTAGTAGTGAGGGATCTGACATCTTGTCAACTATGGGCAGACATATGTGGCACCTATTCACCTGCCTCGTTTCTCCGGAAACAGGAATATTGGGTCGGTCAAACGGATTGCTACTTTGATCATCACCCAACATGCCAAGATGATATCGAATCAAAGTTATAGGGTCACCACTACGATTAGAACATCATGTCTAAGATCATCACCTAACATGCCAAGGTTGAGCAAATAAATAAAATAATTAACTCAACAAAGATGAGATAATTAACATATTATTGTATATTTTAGTGTAATTGAATGTAAACGAATCTTAAAAAAGTTAGGAGGTACAGAGTGCACGCTCATTTAAGATTTCTGAGCACCGGACCAGGCAGGTAGTCAAGGGGGTCACACCCCTAGCGGGGTCCATGGGGCAGAGCCCCTGGTGGTAATCCCTTGTGAGGTTTCGTGGATTTGCCTTGACCCATATTTTATTTTATCCCACGAATACTCACGCAAAAGTGAACCGCTTTTATCTACTTTGTGGTTGGGAAAAACATATAAAAATCGCATGCGATATAGAATACAACAAAAGAAAGCTTAATCTCACGAAATCCACTTGGATTATCCCGATTAAATTTTTTGAACTCGGAAGAGTATAATATTGATTTCAGAAAATGATTTATACACAATCTTAAAGAAATATTGGTTATAAACTCTAAAATTATCCAGCAGATATCAAATTTCTTCAAGATCATCAGTATTTCTTCGTCATTAATTTCTTTAAATAATACAAAAAGTAAAATATGTTCCCTTCTAGTCATAGCATGTGGCCATAATTGAATTAAATAAAAAGAAAGAAAAGCAAACAATTGCATTGAAATTAAAAAAATAAAGTAACTATCAATCATGGGTAAGAGACCAATCCTGCTATGGTTAAGACTGATATGTTACCATTATAAACATCAAATTAAAAACATTGTTCTTATGTTAATAACTTAATATAATGTTACCTGTAAGAAAAAGTCAACATTACTAAAATATTATAAAGAAATCTTTATTTATAATCTCTCTCTTTGAAGTACCTAGATTCCCTTGATTTGGTAACACATAAATAGAGAAACATATAAACGCAAGTATGATTGAGCAATAAATTGGTTATGAATGAAGTATTAATAGTAATAACAAGAAGTAGATAATGAGTCATTGTCTCAATGGTATCCCATGATTCTTATAAATGGGAGGTCTTGGGTTCAAAACACTCCCGCAGCGAAATAGGGGTCTGAGGGGGTCAGGGGTTTTCCGAGTGAGGTTTCCTCCTGAGGTGGTTGTGGTGTCTCATGCGAGGTCCAGACAACTATACCTTTGTGACATAGCCTGGAAACACTGGAATTACACGGTTGAGACCTTCGCCGTTCAAAAAAAAAATGATAAACATATTGATTTTTATTTATAACTTTTGCTTGTTAATTTATAAAATTTATATTAGTGAGTTAGATCAACTGAGGGTAACATGCTGACATTATAAAAAATGAGACCGACTAATAAATATCGGTATAATTATATATTGTTTTATATCTATGTTTGGATCTAATAATCGATTCGTAGTAACTTCATATATGTTTGTTTTATATGCTTAACCATACTATTTTCACCGACCCAATGAAGTTCATAAACATCCCACACGTGCAATATTGCTTTTAAATTTTCTCATATTTTGCATATTAAATTTGTTATCCTCAATGCACTTCACTTAGTAGTGTTTTGTTTATATATCTTCATTCCTATTTACATAATTGATCCGTCGCTATTTCATATGTTTAGTTTAATCGTGGTGTTACGTCGTAACAAGCCAGCTTTAATCAAGTCGTCTCGCGGCAGCACGTAGGTAACATATTTCGTTTATATTAAGGAGTTATATATGTTGAAAAAAAAATTATGCAACTATAAACAACAGTTTTCTTTCTTTTCCTCCAAGGCAAATAAACTTTCTCTACAATAAAGTTTTAAAATAAAGGCAAAGTCAATTCTTTGGATTCCTAAAGCAAATGGATTTGTTAGGACGGTTGATTGACCTCTTCTTTATTTTGTTAATAAAAAATAAAAATAAAAAGACACTAGGACAATGACTATTTAGAACTAACTCATTTCAAGTGGCAGTTACTCCATTATTAGTTTACAGTTTTGACTTCCTGAAATATGTTTAACCAAACACATAAGCATTTTTACAAAACCTACATAAATTCCATTTCATAGTTTATATAAAATTAGAAAAGTTGAACAAAATTTTTATCAAACCAGGGCAGGGTACCAATAAAGTATCAAGACATGCAACAGTTCTTTGTTGGCCTGGTTCTTAAAAGATTGTGATGTTATCCATACTTTTTTTTTTTATAAAAACAGACTACACTCTTTAAGCTGGTTGTCTTGCTAAAGAAAATATGGTTAATATTTTAATAATAATAGTTTATGCAAATAGTGTGTACTCTACATATACTTTCCATGTTCATAATTCACCTATTCATTAGTCAACTTAAAGCGGAAAAATAAACATGTAAATATCGTCCCGCATTAGGTTTAAAGCTTAAATGTAAAAAATTCTAATAAATCTAGAGACACATGACTTACTTCTAAAATACAATCTCTCTTATTAAATATGTTTAATAATAAATAATAATAATAATAATAATAATAATAATAATAATAATAATAATAATAATAATAATAATAATAATAATAATATAAATTCGATATACAATTCAAATTAATGTTTTATACATTATAAATATATTAATATTAAAAAAAACACAATTTTTTTTAAAACCAAATTGTTATAAAATATAAAATTTTCAGAATTTTTTTTTAAAACGAAGTGTCTAATGAAACAAACTTTGAAAAAATTAGGGTTGTTTTGTTCATTAAGTGTTGAGTCAGCTGAGATATAAATCATTCAAACTTTATTTAAAGCTAAACGGTTAAGAGACTAACTGACTGATCTTGAAGTGTTTTTAAAATAAAACAAACAGTTTCAAGATCTCTGGCTGTTAATGTAATGATTAAGACATATCTAACAATCACTTAGTTATTAAAGAAATAATATAATTATTTTATTACTTAAAATATAAATTATACAAAATTTTAATCATTATATTAAAAATTGTCTTTTATTTTCTAAATTTTCATTGTTTACTATTTATTATATTTTTATTCAACCGATGTAATATACATGGTGTTAACTTAGTTATAACATATATAATATTTCGTGTGGTTAAAAATCTTTAATTTAGTGATTAAAGCATTAATTATTAGCACAAAAGTCAAAACCATTTTTGTTTTTCTATCTCTAAATAGGAAAGGAATCTATTTTTAGAAGGCAAAGATTAATGAGTTTATCAGTTGAAAAATGTTTCTAGTTTAGTTGTAGGTTTCTTCCGAGGTAGGTGGGTCATGTCACCACGCTCTGCTCTTTGAGCAGAAGGGTAATCTATTTGGAAAGGTAATCCCAAATGACCAGATGTTTGTTGTTCAAAAAAAAAAAGTTGGCACCTGTTGGATCACGTTATGCAATACGTAAAACACTTAGACAAGAATTCTTCTAAAAAATTAATGCGGAATACTTTATCAAATTTCTCACAAACACAATGGCAATTAAGAAAAGCTAAACAAATAAATAATTCAAGCTAAACGTATATTTCTCTCAATTACTAAGTGTACAAAACTCTTAACAGGAAGTGCATATTGCTAAGTTACAAGTGAGAGTTTATATGCTAATAGCTACAGTTGTATCCTTGTACAAATACAAAACTGGACAAATACTAAAAACAAACTAATGTTAAATCTAGTATACTAATATGTCTTCACAAGCCAATCCATATATGAATAACTATTAAGATAAGCGAGTTCATTGACTTTTACATTCAATATCTAGACTACAAAAGTCATTAATGAAGAAATCTTATGCGGATCTGCCACTTGTACCTTGTTGCCGGCTATAACAAGAATGTCTTCTTATTTGCAAGTGATGATAGAAAGTAGCTCTGCCAGTTTCTTGATTAGGATATCAACATCAGTAGGGGAATATCTTTAGAAGTCATTGTATCAGACACTGTTGAGCATTCGATAAGTCTCTTCATCGTCGGAAGTCTTTTGTGAGATAACGGTATTCCAAATCATCAAGTCTTGCAACTTGGGCTAAATATCAAAAGACCATATCATTGAGTTATGCAAAATGTATTGATCATCGGAAGCCCAAATCATTGAGGCATGTAAGATTATCTGATCTTTGGAAGACCATATTATTGAGGATTGCAACATGTTGTGTTCTTAGGAAGCTAGCTTTCTCTTCTGTCTTGTTTTCAGAAGCACAAAGTTATTTTTCGAAAGTATTCAGTCTTCCGAAGGTTGATTATACCTTCCAAAGGCTGATTTCTGAAGTATAACTTTACATTCTGATGCTTTCTTTAGACTTGTTGGGAGTTTGGTGAGGCCAAGAAAGTTTGTATATTTTGGAAAGCACCAGCCTTTTTGATATTACAGTCTCTCCCTATGCTGATGCTTCCAAGACTCCATTCAATTTCCTTAGCACTTTAGCTCTTCCCTTGGCACACCTTGTGACTACCCTACCACCCACATGGTTGGTAGGGTCGATCAGTGGGAGTTTCTCAAGATCATATACTACACTTTTATTTATTTATTTATGTATTTCTCTCTCTCTATACACACACACACACACACACATATATATATATATATAGATTTTATCATATGAAAACTCGTTTTTAAAAAGAAAATCCTTGAACTTTATTTAAGTCATCCATTTAAATCTTAAAAATAAATATGTAGTTCACATTAAATTTGAATAAAAAAATTGATATTAGAATAAACAAATGATTTTAATGTGGAACACTTACTTATTTTCATGATTACAAATTAGTGACTCATATATAGTTTAAGAGTTTTATCTGTAAGATCGGGTTTTCACACCTATATATATGTGTGTGCATACATACATACATACATACATACATAATATGTGTGTATATCAATTTATGTAATGTATGTATGTATATATTTTAAGATTTGTATGTATGCATGTTTACGTATGTATGTATTAAAAATCATTTCATGTATGTTTGGCTATGTATGTAAAGGTGTGTAAATCTATTTGTATGCATTATATATGTGTGTATATAAAAAATCTTAATGTTTTTAGTCTAAAGATGTGTAAGTATGGTTGTATGCGTCATGTATTTGAATGTTTATGTCTAGATCTGCATACAACTTCTTTAAAAAAAATGATCATTATGTATGTTATGTCATCTATGTATATGTATTTTATGTCATCTGTGTATATATACGTCATATATAGTAGTAAGATATATTAGTGAAGGGTGTGGTTATGTCAAGAAGTTTGATGTAGTTTTCTTATGAGCATGGATCTAAATTTTATGTATGTATGTATGTATGTCGTTTATGTATGTAGTTTTTTATGTATGTATGTATGTCGAGTTTCACTTTTTTATTCATTCATGTTGAGCATCAAAATAAGTTAATATGTCTGTATATATGTATACTTCATTGTGTAGAGGAGCATCTCATTTGGTAAAATCTATTGTGTATGTGTATACGTGTATGTAAAAACATTTTATCAAGGCTGTTTTCTGGATAAATTATATATATTTTTTATACAATTCTTTTATGTATGTATGTTAATGTGTGAAGGCCTATGTATGTGCCTATTTTGATTATGAGAGTGTGTGACATCCAGTACCTGATCGTCCGGCCAGTCCGTACGGTATGTGTACTTTCACTATTTACTGTGTGTAAATACAATGGATGAACAGTGTTTGTGATAACAGAATTCAGAATACAAGTAACAGTTGTATGTATTTATGTGGAAACTTAAATACCGTAAGTACAACAACTCACTATAAACAAAACTTGTATGTATTTAGGTGAAAACCTAAGTACAATTAGTACAACGAATCAAGAGAAACAACAGTGCACGAACAAATGACAAGAACATGTCGGTTGCGATCTGATATCCATAGATGACAGGAATCAGATGGCCGATGAATCAGTATGAAAACAATGTGAAAACAGGAAGTTAGTTGAGTCCGTCAGTGAGGAAACACAATCCAAAACATAAATGCGGTGTTATTTTAGAATAACGAACTTACAGTGTGTTTGCGTGGGTGACGATTCATCAAACATATCTGTGAGTTTAAAGTTTGAAATAATGACTGAAAAGTAGAAAACAAAAGTCAGAAAGCCAAACCATCGTCGTGTTTGTTCGGGTGACGATTCGAACGAATACACGTGAAGGTGACGCGATCTGACGAAATGAAACCGATAAACGATACGAACGAAATAATTCAAGAAAATTTAATTTAAAAGATTTACGAAGAATAATCACCTTTGAAATATTAAAAACAAATTCTTTTATTTAAATCCGTAAGAACGCGCGCGTAACGTTCCAGAAACGCTACGAAAACACGAACCGAGCAATCGAAACGATCCCGAACTCACTCGGGGTATAAATACCCTAAATGAGTTCAACCTACTCATTTCTCTCTTCACTTTCTCTCTCTAAACACCCATTTTCCGGCCGCACTCTCTTTCTAGAATTTGAACTTCAAATCCACATAACTCACTCATTTCTTGATGAAATTGAGTGATTCTTGAGCCTAGACGAAGATCTTGATCCCCTCTGCATGAAAGTACAACCGATCTGAAGAGATAGCCACTAAAATTCGAGGTATTGGGGCTGGAATAATCCGAAAAATTAGGGTTTTCACCCTTTGTTTGAACCTCACAACCTAACCGGTTCTAAACCTTTCCACCTTAAAACCCAACACACACCATCACCAAATATCCCTGTAAATCTCGACTTAGAGTTTGGATTTGAGCCTTCTAGCCGACCTCGACACACAGCTGGGCGAATGGTTATTTCGGCCGAATAGGGGAAACCATGGCCATGGCCGAATGGCAAGGTGGCCGTATGAGCCAACCTCGACTGAACGAACCTCTGGCCGACTGGCCTCATTCGGTGCAACCCCTTCGGCAGCCCTCATTCGCTGGAGCCATTCTCTCGGCCACATCCATTCGGTCGGGACAAACACCTTTGGCCGAAGCAAGCCATTCGAACCATTCACTCGGCCAGCTTCACCACCATTCGGCCTAACACACTCATTCGACCATGTAGCCATTCAGGCAAAGAACAATGGATTCGGCCCAACAGTTTGGGCCATCATGGCTCAATCGGCCCATGCCCAATCTCAATCGACCCACACATAGCTGGCCCATCATGGCTCAATCGGCCCATATACAATACATTCAGACCATATACATATTCAACCCAACACCACCATTTGACCCATGCAAATCCTTTTAGCCCAATAACTTGGCCCACACAACATATCCGACCCAAGGCCAACTATATTCGACCCAATTGATTTTCGGCCCACATGTGATAATGTGCATGGGACTACTAACCTGATTTACTACAAAAGTGACAAAAATTGTGGGTCGAGTTCATAAAGACTAAAACCTTATATTTTATAAAAATGGGGACGTAATTAATTATTAATTGTGTAACAATTGTTCAAGGGGAATAAGAACAACACGTGGTCTTAAACCATAAATCTAATTGGTAATTATAAACTAAGATGGTTTCAAGGTGACTTATCATGACAAGTTTACATAAAGTTGGATATAAAGACCATGACAAAGTGAGTTAACTTTAATCTAATTAGGTTAAGTATTATTAAACACAATAACAAGTAAACAGGGCCGAATAATGACCGAGACTCACGGGTGTTAGCCGAATTTAGGGTTAACACATACACACACACAAGTTCCTACAACTTATACTTATAAGTTACATGCAACGTGAAATCAATACAGGATCGTGAATACAACAACAAATACAGCAAAGAGCACGTGCATTCTTGTTTAGACTTAGTCAACTACCACAACAACTACAAGGTGAGTTCATACTCCCCTTTTCTAATCTTAACTGATTTTAAACTCTCGGGGCTGAGAAACATGCTTAACTTTTATTTATTTAAAAGTTTTAGTTTAACATATTGCTAATACTTTGATTTAGATAATATTGCTTGACTTATTATTGTTTATCATTGTATGCATGCTTGTATGATCATGATATGATAGAGACAACTAAGATGAATATGATATTATAACTTCATAAATCATCAACACAAGAGAATAACCTAGTTGTAGAATTCTATCTTACAACATTTAATTATTCTTACAAGAAAAGACACTGAGATTATCACAGGTGAACATGATGACAACAATGTTGGATCGGGTTGTTTAACCTAAACAACACTTCACAAGTATTTCTCTAATACAATCTAACAGATGCAGAAGGTCTGTTAGAAGGATCTCACAAACACTCAAATGATGAACAAATAATCTTTGAATAGCAATAAAAACACAAGAGTAAATTCAAGCTCAAAGATATATTTCTCTCAAAGTATTACAAGTGTAAAAGGACAAGCACACCTACAGACTTTACAATGAGAGGTTATATAGCCAAGGCTACAACCGTATACACGTAGGAATACAAGTTGGGTATACTAGACAAAATCCATAAAGTAAAGATTATTCTAGTATATTAAGTGTCTTGACAGGCTAAGACACTTACTTACAATCATTACAAATATAGACATTGACTTTACATAAACTATCTAAATACAAAAGGCATTTAATGTTGTTGATCTTCAAAGGTTTAGATAATCTTTTGCATTTAATGCTGAGGAAAAGGGAAGTGAGGTGCTGTCTGACTTTCGGTATGTTCTTTTTATATTTACTCAGACCATCATGTCTTGTGTCAGTCCCTTTTGTACTATGAAAGTAATCAGCTACAGTTTTTGTCAGAGGATAAACCTCGGAAGTCCTTGTCTTTATCTTTGGTACAAAGGAAAAACTTCGGAAGTCTTTTAATTCTTCAGAAGCTTTATATCTTCGGAAGTTTTGAAGCTTTATCTTCTAAGTACCAATCTTCCGAAGAGTTTGTCTTGTACAACCTTCAGTAGAAATGAGTTACTCTTCGGAAGCAATTCTGCTTCCGAATAGGAACTCTTTCCTTCCGAAGGCTGTTTGTCTGTGTAGTCTCTGTACTTAGACAAATTTGAAGTTTGGTGAGCATCAGCCTTTATTAGTCTTTACAGTCTCCCCCTAGGCTGATGCTACCAAAACTTCCTATGGGACTCTCCTTATAATTTTTTCTCCCCTCAGGACTTGAGCCCTTGCTGTTACCCATCTGAGTGCTTGCCTCCCTTCTTGTCCATTGTCTGGATTTTCAAGAGGGAGGTTTTCCAAATCAAAAACAAAGGGTGCAGCCAACACAATCAGTTGTGCCAAATCCAAAACTTTTACTCCTCCATTAAGTAGAGTGAGAGTAAACTCTTTGTGAACTCTATTGTAGCTCCACTTTACAACAGGAACGTAGGTATGATAATGCTTTAGATCATATAGATCCTTTGGATGATCTTTGGGCATTTGAAGCTGCTCGTTTGGCTTTTGGTCCTGGGGGAGGTGACTCTGGCTCAGAGTCAGAGGAGATGGCAGATGTTCTCTTTCTCCTTCGAGCTATGCTTTTTCTTCTTCTAAATCTTGGTCTGTCTTGAGCAGTAGCTTGACTCCTCTGATCTCTGGCTTGTTGTTCTTCCACAATTGATCCTACTGCTGCACCTATTGTTGCAGTAGGCTGTGGACCAGCATCCTTGGTTATTGAGGGCTCTGTTCTCCTCTCATCAGCTTGAGTTTGTCTCTCAGGATCAGGGTTTAGTGATGGTTGTTTCCTTGAAGTCTTTTTGCCCTTATTGATCTTGATCATTGAAGAGATTGGCATGTTATCCATAGAGGGACTTGATGGAGGAGATGTTTGTTCTTCTTTAGGGTTTAGGGGGAACATGTTGGGAAACATTGCCTTTGTTACTTCCCCACACATGACTTCTTCTCCCTCTCTGATTCCTGCACCAGAGAGGGGAAACTCTATTCTTGCTCCTCCCCCTAGACCTAAGCCTCTCCTTAGGCTTGCCCTTTGAGCCCTTATCTACTCAATTGGAAGCAACTCACCTCTGGCTATTTTAGCCTTTATATCTCGGATGTGCATATCAATGGTAGAGTTCTTCATAGGGCCTAGCTGCCGAGCATGGAAGCCATATTCCAGGAGAAAGGCCTTCGACTTGTCTCTGTAGGCCTTTTCCTTTTGCTTCTTGGTAAGAACAATCTTGGCCCTGGATGCAGCAGCAGCCTGTTCTTGCTGCTGTACCATGTCCAGCTCGGCGGCCATTCTAGGTACCGACCAGCTCAGTACTTCATCAAAATCATATCCCTTCTCCTTAAGTAGAGCAGAGAGTCTGATCCGCTCTTCTTCTTGTGCAGTGTCTGGTCGGCCCTTCATTTTCTTCAGGATCCTCTCCTCTTGTTCAGCTTCCTCCTCTGGGGTGAGCTTTCTTTTCCCTTTGTCATATGTTGTCAGTTTTACCCCAGAGGAGACAGATCCTGTGGCCTCACCAACTGGTTCATTGGCCAAAAGCTCCTCTGTGGAGGAATCATCAATAATGACTAGGCCTTCGGAAGCAGCTGCAGCTTCGGAATTAACCTCAGCATTCACTGCCTCCTCCAGTTGACCAACCATCTTGGGTGATTCCTTATTAGTATCCACAGAGTGCTCAGGAGTGGAGGAGAGATCTTCAACAGCCATTGTCCCAGAAGGGGACACAGGTTCCATGGAGATTGGTTCTTCTTGTGTAGTTTCTTCCATGGCAACCTGGGCTGTAGTCTCAGACACAGGTTCCATGGAGATTGGTTCTTCTTGTGTAGTTTCTTCCATGGAAACATGGGCTGTAGTCTCAGCAAGAGACTGAGTCCCAGCAGGGGACTGAGGTTCCAAAGAGACAGTTGTTGTATGTTGCTCAGTCTCTTTGGCAATCTCCAAGGTATCCTCAGAAGAAGAAGAAGAGGAAGTAGTACTGGAGTCATGGAAGTATGTGCTCAAGAAGTCATCCCATTCAGTAGTCAAAGTGACTATGGATGGGTTAACCTCCTGTGCACCTTCCTCTTCTCTTACTTCCGGTCATGACCCTGCAGAAGGTGCATTCTCCCCCTTTTTGGTAGCATCAGGGGAAACAAAGGTAGTTGTAGCAGGAGCAAGATGGAAAGGTTGAAGAATTACTGGTGGACGCCTCCTGAGGTCCAGAATGGTGGCGTCTTTAACCTGGACTTCAAGCCGTAGGATAGCAACCTCAACTTCCAGTTCAGCTACCCTTGCTTGGAGGGAGGAAATAATAGCCATCAATTCTTGTGATGTGGTGCCCTCATCTACCGGAGTAGAATCATGGGGCGATGGAGTCCTGAGCCTAGCTCCTGCACCTCCACCACCAAATTTGGTTTCTTGGCACCCTAGATTCCCCTCATTGAGAAGGGCTTCAAAGAAGTCCTCCCCAGTGTCCTAGTGCCTGTACCACTGTCTTGTAAACCTTGATTAAGATCAACAGTAGTGGCAGCCTCACCTGCATTGACCCCTTCAGAACTACTGGGGCCAACCTCTGACAAAATAGGCTCTGGGTCAGGGAACCTAGCCTGTAACTGTGTCACCACTCTCATTTGTGTTTGGGTAGTTAGAGAGAGTTGTCACACCCTGAGCCGGCGGGGTTGGACCGGAGTCCCCGTCGGGCGGAAGGTTCTCGGGGCGCGATATCGTTAGTGATAATCAAAGTGATCAGATTGTTTACATTGCACATGATATATAAATGAGAAACTTGCTAAAATAAAATAGAATTACAAAGTTAAATTACATCAGTTAAGTTTATAATTTAACAATGTAAATCTACTATCACATCATAAATCTTCTATCTTGTATCTACACAAGATATACAAAATAAACTGTTTAATGATGCTTCAAAATATGCAGGTCCAAAAAGCTAGGTCATCTATCCGATAACCTAGTCCAAAGAAATAACTCTTCAGTTGACCTGTTCGTCACCTGAGAAGTCATGCAAAAATAAAGTCAACACATGGTTGGTGAGTTCATTAAGTTTTATAAAATGAATTTGAATAACCTGAATGACAACCTTAACTTCATTAACAACCAACTATGTTAACCAACCAAGTATGCTTATATATAGGGCATATGTAGGGGACAAGCCCCAGCCACCGTCCCACCACATACCGGGCTGCTTAACATATTGCTTTTTAATGATAATTAAGCATTCCATTCCCCACTGTTGATCCTTAACGTTTGATTATTCTGAATATGTTTCCTTGATTACCCGAATGACAACCTTAACTTCACTAACAACCAACTATGTTAACCAACCAAGTATGCTCATATATATGGCATATGTAGGGGACAAGCCCCAGCCACCGTCCCACCACATACCGGGCTGCTTAACATATTGCTTGTTAATGATAATTAAGCGTTTCACTCCTTTCCCCTCTGACTTAGATTATGATGTCCACAAGTTGACTTACCTTTGATTCTTTCGAGTTCATCATAGTTACATGATTTCCCAAAAGCAATTATAGAAAATAATAAGTTAAGTGTTTAATTAAGTAAATAAATATACATTAAATACAACTAAGACACGATGATGGGGCCTTAATTGAATCAATCAATTAGTCTTAGTTGTTGGTGGTTGTCCAAGTTATACCCTCTCACACGTGACCCACATCAGGCATAACTCACAAGGAGTATACCTGAGCGTGCCGGGATTTTAATGATGCCCATATCTGCTTGACCCAATGGTCTACTGTACATGCCGGGACTTTACGGATATCCTTTGATTCTTGGTCTCTTTGATTCTCTTGAACTTGATTTTGATTTCATTTGATAGTTCACGTTATTGCCCATATAGCTTGACTACAAGAGTCTACTATTTATGCCGGGACTTTATGTGTGTCACACGTGGTCTTGATTTCTATACAACTGACATCCACCTTAACTCAAGTATTAATGATTTCATTAGATCTTAATGATTTCATTATTTCAATCATTCACACACTTTTATGATTTCTGATTCCTTGAGTCTCTTGACTTTGATCTTTAGAATTTCATGATTTCCCAAGGATTATTGATTAATGATTTGGATCCTTGATTTCCAGATCACACACTGGAATACATTACTTAGCATTTGATCTTTAGCATTAGTTCTTTTGATTCCACTTTGAATTTAGATTCTTGAATTTGAGCTTGATGGACTAAGGGTGTGTTTAGAGTTTTGAGTTAAAGTATTACTCATAGGAGTAATTTATTAACTTGTAATTTCATTATGTATAACAATTTCCTAGACAGGAGTCTAGAAGTATCAATAAGCATAAAAATATAACATACAATGAATAAAAGCATTTAAGTAAACAATTTAAATAAAACAGTTTACGCATGCTTCTCAGCCCCGCGTTTTAAAACAAAAATGTTTAGAGAAGGGGCAATGAACTCACCTGTGTTACTATGTAAATGATCTATCACAAAATGCGCGCTCGTTCTGGTAGCTTAGATTTCTTCAGTTCCTGAGTTGTTTTATAAGAGTTTGAATACGATAAGTATGCGTAATAGTCGTCGCACCTAAGGTTTGGTCTCGGTGTGTGCCTCTAAGTGTCCCAATTTACTAAGTGCTCCTATGATTTAATCGAACTAATTTAGCCTAAATACCCATTTATACCCCAATCCCATAATTAATTATAGCAACTTACATTTATATTTTTACAAAATTTGGGCAGAGTTTCCTTTGTTTTCTCCTAAAATTCAGACAATTATATTGTCCATTTACAACCAAATCCCAATCAGTTATAATAACTAACTTTAAAAGAAACCAATGACATTTATGAAATATAACAATTAGCTATTAATTAAAATCATGCTATTTTATTAAAAACATGAGTTATTTTTATGAAAAATACAAGTTAAACGTGTTAGAACTTGAGTTAACTAAATTTAGATCAATCCCAAGTCCTTTGATAGTTCTTTGTTTCCCATAGTTCTTTGTTCATCCATGTGTATAACTTAGGTTAGAATGTTTCAATTGAACAATCCAATTTAATTATACAACCATATGAAATTTTCCAAGTATTAGATGTAAATATGGAAATTAACACTAACACCTTATGCAATATCATCCACTAATGCATGTTCCTTAGTTCGTTCTAAGCTTTGAGTATTCGTAAATTCATTTCCTTGTTCTTACAACTAAGTTCAATAGCCCTAGGTACTGAATTTCCCTGATTAGCTAACACCTTGGGGTTCAAACCATTTTGGGCAGCGAACCTATTGACATTTGAGCATAGGATCGGCGAACCTTTCGGGTTCGGTGAACCTTTAGGGTTCGCTCGACTAAGGTTCGTCGGCTTAGAAGATTCGTTGGTCAAGGGTTCGTTGCTATTAGGTTCGTGATCAAAGGTTTGTATGACCTAGGGTTCGGTTAGACATGTTCGTGAGTCCTAAGGTTCGCCTACCTAGGTTCGGCTGAGATATGATTGTAGGTTCGTTGCAGGTTGTAACAGGTTCGGTGCAGGATGGTGGCACAGGTTCGGCTCAGACTCAACAGGTTCGTGGCTCAGAGTAGACAGGTTCGTGATGCAGAGTTCGGCATTTGATCCAAGGTTCGGCCGGCAAACCCTCAGTTTTCAGCCTCAATCTGTTACAAATCAGTTTCTACAACTTCCTAATCATTCATAAGTGTTTATCTAAGTGTTTCTAAGTGATAATTGTGATTAAAACAACAATAATCCAAAGGGTTCGTGGTACAACCTAAAACCGATTGTAAACTTGATATTTACCTCAAAATCGATGGATAAAAGCTTGAATCTCTTGTACTTCCGTGATCTACAGATGGTGGTGGTCGTTTGGTACCAAGAATGCTTGAATCCAACAAGGAATGAGCTCGAAATTGTAGAGAGAAGGTAGAGAAAATGTTTTCTAGAGAGAGGGATGAAAAACGAAATGCTTTAGACTACATTTAATGCTTTAGAATTACCCGGTGGTTCGGTCTCGTTCGGTTTCGCGTAAAAATACCGTTTCTCGTGATTTTCGTCACGAAACGACCCGGTTTATAAAATAAAATTTCTAAATTTATTTGAAGTTGTGATTCCTAATAAATTAACTAATATCTTTTATTTATTTTAAAATTTCCAGAATTATTTAATTAACCGTTCAAATTGAATCGTACAGTCGTCGCGCGTATTCGTTCGAATCGTCACCCGTACAAACACGGCGATAACTATACTTTTCAATATTGTTTTCTAATTGTTGGATATTATTCAGAACGTTAAACCTTCAGATATATTCGTACAGATCGTCACCTATACGAATAACCCGTCAATTTAGCATTCACATAACAACATCCATTCTGTTTTGTTCTATGAAGCCTCACATACGTTTATACATAATAAATCCTAACAAATAATCACATGATGGTTCTGTGTTGTCAGATGTTTATCTGACTCAAGAACCATAGTTCTGAACTTTGTTTTTGTTAATTGTTTCTGAACTTGTTGTTTGCTAACCCAAAACGATATTGATAACTGATTTTGAATATGAAATGCAATAACATGTATATAGTTCGTACCTGGTTACTGTTCATGGTACTGTTGAGATCACTGCTCCGGTGACGGTTCCGGCACTGATGTTACAGTCTGCCCTTGTTAGAGAAATTTCGTCCCGAAATTTAAGAGTTGTTATCGGGTACAGCTTCCTCTTCAAACAGTTGGGGATACTTTGACTTCATGTGATCTTCACGTTCCCAAGTGAACTCGGGTCCGCGCCTTGAGTTCCATCGAACGTTTACAATCGGAATGCGGCTCCGCCTTAGTTGCTTAACTTTGCGGTCCATAATTTCCAAAGGTTCTTCAATGAAGTGCAACTGTTCATCCACTTGAATTTCCTCAATTGGTATGACGAGTGATTCATCAGCAAGGCATTTATTTAGGTTTGAGACGTGAAACACGTCATGCACCCCACTGAGTTCGTTACGTAATCTCAGTCTATACGCCACAGGACCGATACGTTCGATGATCTCGAACGGTCCCACGTATCGTGGTGCTAATTTTCCTTTCTTTCCAAAGCGTACTACGCCTTTCCATGGGGATACCTTCAACATTACCCGGTCTCCCACTTGAAATTCCAACGGCTTGCGCCGTTTGTCGGCGTAGCTCTTTTGCCTGCTCTTTGTTGCTTGTAATCTTCTTTGAATTTGAGCAATCTTGACAGTGGTTTCCTGAATAAGTTCTGGCCCAGTTATACGATTATCTCCCACTTCGGTCCAACAGATCGGTGATCGACATTTCCGGACATAAAGAGCCTCGAATGGTGCACATCCGATACTGCTGTGGTAGCTGTTATTGTAGGAGAATTCTGTCAGTGGCAAATGAGAGTCCCAATTCCCACCGAAATCCAAAATACAGGTTCTTAACATGTCCTCCAGGGTTTGAATTGTACGTTCACTTTGACCATCCGTTTGTGGATGGTAAGTTGTACTCAGATTTAACTGTGTTCCCAGAGATTTCTTCAGTGATTCTCAGAACCTTGATGTGAATCTGCTGTCTCTATCAGAAATAATAGACAATGGCACACCATGGCGTACCACTATCTCGTTGATGTAAAGTATCGCCAATCTATCCATCGTGAAAGTCTCGCGCATCGGCAAGAAATAAACAGATTTTGTTAAACGGTCAATGATCACCCAAATCGTATCGTGACCACTGGAAGTGCGGGGTAGCTTGGTAATGAAATCCATGGCTATTTGTTCCCACTTCCAGATCGGAATCTCAGGCTGTTACAATAGACCAGACGGTCTCTTGTGTTCCGCCTTTACCTTCGCACACGTTAGACATTGACCTACGTATTCGGCTATGTCTTTCTTCATTCCAGGCCACCAATAAAATCCATGCAAGTCTTGGTACATTTTATCAGGGCCTGGATGAACAGAGTATTTAGTCTTGTGTGCCTCATCGAAGATAAGTTTTCTCAGTTCATCTACCGCCGGGATCCATATACGTTCCCGGTAGTAGATCATTCCATCAGGCTTCGTGTCAAACTGTTTTTCTGCTCCGCAATCAAGTTCCTTCTTCAGATTGCCTCGGTCAAGTGCTTCTTGTTGTGTTTGAATAATCTTGTCTCTTAAACTGGTCTGCACTGTTACCCCCATTGCTCTAACACGTAGGGTTTGACCCGTTCCTTCCGACTCAAGGCATCAGCTACAACGTTCGCCTTTCCCGGATGGTACTTGATCACACAATCGTAATCATTCAGAAGTTCAACCCAACGGCGTTGTCGCATGTTGAGCTCCTTCTGATCAAAGATGTGTTGCAGACTTTTGTGATCAGTGTATATGGTACACTTGGTGCCATATAAGTAATGTCTGCAAATCTTCAGTGCGAAGATTACAGCTCCTAGTTCAAGATCATGAGTAGTGTAACTCTTTCTATGAACTTTTAACTGTCTTGAAGCATAAGCAATAACTTTGTCACGTTGCATTAGTACGCAACCAAGTCCCTAATGGGAAGCATCACAGTATACAACAAAGTCATCACAGCCTTCTGAGAGAGATAGAATTGGAGCATTACATAATTTCTGTTTCAGGGTCTGGAAAGCATCCTCTTGTTTCTGCTCCCAGACAAACGGTTCACTTTTCTGGGTTAGCTTAGTAAGAGGCAGACCTATTTTAGAAAAGTTTGAGATAAACCTTCTGTAATAACCCGCCAATCCCAGAAAAGACCGTATCTCCGTCGGTGTCTTCGGAGTATCCCAGTTCTTAATCGCCTCGATCTTGGCAGGATCTACGTGTGTTCCCTCGCTGTTAACCACATGACCCAGAAATTGAACTTCTCTAAGCCAAAATTCACATTTAGAGGATTTAGCATAGAGTTGTTCTTTCTTCAACAGCTCCAAGATCTTTCTAAGGTGTTGTTCATGATCTGCTTTGCTCTTATAATAAATCAGGATGTCATCAATAAAAACAATGACAAACTGATCCAGATACGGCTTGCACACCCGGTTCATGAGATCCATGAAAACTGCTGGTGCATTTGTCAATCCGAAGGGCATCACCATGAATTCGTAATGCTCGTATCTGGTTCGGAAGGCCGTTTTCGGTATGTCTTCGTCTTGAACTCTAAGCTGATGATATCCAGACCGCAAGTCAATCTTTGAGAAGTATTGAGCTCCTTGCAGTTGGTCAAACAAATCATCAATCCTCGGTAATGGATACCGATTCTTGATGGTTAGTTTGTTCAACTCCCTGTAATCTATGCACATTCTGAACGATCCGTCTTTCTTCTTCACGAACAAAACCGGAGCTCCCCAAGGTGAGTAGCTCGGTCTAATGAAACCTTTGTCAAGTAGCTCCTGTAACTGGTTCGATATATTTCCTGCATCTATGAAGGTGCCAACCTGTAAGGAGATTTAGCAACAGGAGTTGCTCCAGGAACTAAGTCAATACGAAACTCTACCGGTCGCGCAGGTGGCAACCCAGATAGATCTTCAGGAAATACTTCAGGATATTCTTTCACTACAGGTACGTCTTGAATCTTTTTCTTATCCTTCTCCTTTTCCACCGCATGAGCCAGGAACGCAACGCACCGCTTCTGTAGACACTTATGCGCTTTTATGCAAGAGATGATTTTGACACTGCGTTTTGCTTGATCCCCTTTAACTTCCAATACACGATCACTCGGCAATGGAATTCGAAGCAGCTTTTCAGAACAGATGACTTTCACCCTATTAGAGGAAAGCCAATCCATTCCAACAATGATGTCGAAACTACCCAACTCCATCGGTATCAAATCGATGATGAATGTATGACCGTTAAGTGTCAATGGACAATTTCTATAAACTGTACTAACTGTAATCTGTTTTCCGTTAGCTACCTCTATAATGTAAGGGGAATCTAACTGTTCCTCTATAGAATCTAATTGGCATGCAAAATCGGTAGAGATAAAACTCTGATCCGCATCAGTATCAAATAAAACAGATGCATAAAAGTCATGTAAGAGAAACGTACCAGTGACCACATTTGGGTCCTGGTGCGCTGCGGGTGCTCCAATAACAAAAGCTCTTCCTCGTGGAGCTTGAACTGCCTGTTGAGCCTTCTTCGGGCAGTTCTTTGCAAAGTGGCCTTGTTTGCCACAACTGAAGCATCCACCGTTGTTCTGATTGGCTGGTGGAGGGAGAGCTAGAGCAGCATTGTTGACTGCCGGATTTGGTGTCAATCTGCACTGTTGGACCCAATGGTCCTTTCGTCCACATCCCGTGCATTGCTTGCAGGGAGTGTTAGCAATGTGATGATATTGGCACTTGGCACAAAGAGGAAACGTGCTGGTGTATGGTCTTTTGTTGGGGTGTTGTGGTGGTGCTGCTACTTGTTGTAGGGGAGTGGCCACTTTGTAGTTCTTGATTAACTTCTGTTTCTTTTTCTGATGGTGTTGGGGTTTCTTTGACGATTCTGTCTTGCTCTTGCCAGCGTCTGCCTCTTTCTTTAAAACTCCAGAGGCTACCATCAGATCAGTGAGTTTTCCAGACAATCTCACTGCAGACTCGACAGTGGTAGGTTTGGTTGAAACAACCATGCCCTGAATGCAGGCGGGGAGTCCACCTACATATCTGTCTATTCTCTTCTCTAAAGTTGGTACCATGTCTGGCACCAAAGCAACTAACTCGTGATAACGAGTTGTATACCCCATGTGATCAGCCCCCTTCATCACATGGTTGGACAGTTCAACCTCCAGTTTCTGCAGCTCGTTCTTAGGGCAGAATTCTGTTCTCAGCAACGTCTTGAAGTCTTCCCATGGCATGGCCATAGCTTCTTCTCTTCCTCGGGCATTGATCTGACCGTTCCACCAGGTCAGAGCCCGTTTGTTGAATGTTCCAGATGAGTAGCGGACCTTGTGGTGTTCTGGACAGCTGCAGAGGTCCAGTGTTGTCTTAATCTTCTCAATCCATTGGATTAATCCAACTGCTCCTTCAGACTCGCTAAAGCTGGGTGGTTTACATCCTACAAAGGATTTGTAGGAGTAATGAGATGAACCTTCAGTATTTCCACTGGTTTCTCCTGATGAGTTGCCAGTGTTGTTGATTTCATTACGGAGACGAAGGAACATCTCCGGTATCGCCTCTTTCATTTGGTTGGTCATCTGGCTACTCAGTAACGTCACCAGGGCAATAGTAGCAGGATCCAAAGTAGGTGTTGTGCCCGAGCTAGATGGTTGAGTGATCAGAGGAGGTGGTGGTGGTGAATCATTTGGTGACGGTGTGGAGGAGTGTGGAGGCAAGTCTTGTGATTGTAGAGGTAACAAGGGAGGTTGTCTTCTCGGCGGCATTCTGATCATAACCAATAAAGTTATCGGTTAGTGCAATGATCGAATACAGAAGACAATATGCAAATAATTCCTAAGTCCTGTTTTCTATACATGTAGGGTCCCTAGGTTATAGTCTAGGCCAAACCGTTTAAATATGTGACCTATATTTCTCTATAACCATGGCTCTGATACCAATGTGTCACACCCCGAGCCGGCGGGGTTGGATCGGAGTCCCCGTCGGGCGGAAGGTTCTCGGGGCGCGATATCGTTAGTGATAATCAAAGTGATCAGATTGTTTACATTGCACATGATATATAAATGAGAAACTTGCTAAAATAAAATAGAATTACAAAGTTAAATTACATCAGTTAAGTTTATAATTTAACAATGTAAATCTACTATCACATCATAAATCTTCTATCTTGTATCTACACAAGATATACAAAATAAACTGTTTAATGATGCTTCAAAATATGCAGGTCCAAAAAGCTAGGTCATCTATCCGATAACCTAGTCCAAAGAAATAACTCTTCAGTTGACCTGTTCGTCACCTGAGAAGTCATGCAAAAATAAAGTCAACACATGGTTGGTGAGTTCATTAAGTTTTATAAAATGAATTTGAATAACCTGAATGACAACCTTAACTTCATTAACAACCAACTATGTTAACCAACCAAGTATGCTTATATATAGGGCATATGTAGGGGACAAGTCCCAGCCACCGTCCCACCACATACCGGGCTGCTTAACATATTGCTTGTTAATGATAATTAAGCATTCCATTCCCCACTGTTGATCCTTAACGTTTGATTATTCTGAATATGTTTCCTTGATTACCCGAATGACAACCTTAACTTCACTAACAACCAACTATGTTAACCAACCACGTATGCTTATATATAGGGCATATGTAGGGGACAAGCCCCAGCCACTGTCCCACCACATACCGGGCTGCTTAACATATTGCTTGTTAATGATAATTAAGCGTTTCACTCCTTTCCCCTCTGACTTAGATTATGATGTCCACAAGTTGACTTACCTTTGATTCTTTCGAGTTCATCATAGTTACATGATTTCCCAAAAGCAATTATAGAAAATAATAAGTTAAGTGTTTAATTAAGTAAATATATATACATTAAATACAACTAAGACATGATGATGGGGCCTTAATTGAATCAATCAATTAGTCTTAGTTGTTGGTGGTTGTCCAAGTTATGCCCTCTCACACGTGACCCACATCAGGCATAACTCACAAGGAGTATACCTGAGCGTGCCGGGATTTTAATGATGCCCATATCTGCTTGACCCAATGGTCTACTGTACATGCCGGGACTTTACGGATATCCTTTGATTCTTGGTCTCTTTGATTCTCTTGAACTTGATTTGGATTTCATTTGATAGTTCACGTTATTGCCCATATAGCTTGACTACAAGAGTCTACTATTTATGCCGGGACTTTATGTGTGTCACACGTGGTCTTGATTTCTATACAACTGACATCCACCTTAACTCAAGTATTAATGATTTCATTAGATCTTAATGATTTCATTATTTCAATCATTCACACACTTTTATGATTTCTGATTCCTTGAGTCTCTTGACTTTGATCTTTAGAATTTCATGATTTCCCAATGATTATTGATTAATGATTTGGATCCTTGATTTCCAGATCACACACTGGAATACATTACTTAGCATTTGATCTTTAGCATTAGTTCTTTTGATTCCACTTTGAATTTAGATTCTTGAATTTGAGCTTGATGGACTAAGGGTGTGTTTAGAGTTTTGAGTTAAATTATTACTCATAGGAGTAATTTATTAACTTGTAATTTCATTATGTATAACAATTTCCTAGACAGGAGTCTAGAAGTATCAATAAGCATAAAAATATAACATACAATGAATAAAAGCATTTAAGTAAACAATTTAAATAAAACAGTTTACGCATGCTTCTCAGCCCCGCGTTTTAAAACAAAAATGTTTAGAGAAGGGGCAATGAACTCACCTGTGTTACTATGTAAATGATCTATCACAAAATGCGCGCTCGTTCTGGTAGCTTAGATTTCTTCAGTTCCTGAGTTGTTTTATAAGAGTTTGAATACGATAAGTATGCGTAATAGTCGTCGCACCTAAGGTTTGGTCTCGGTGTGTGCCTCTAAGTGTCCCAATGTACTAAGTGCTCCTATGATTTAATCTAACTAATTTAGCCTAAATACCCATTTATACCCCAATCCCATAATTAATTATAGCAACTTACATTTATATTTTTACAAAATTTGGGCAGAGTTTCCTTTGTTTTCTCCTAAAATTCATGTGACAATTCGACTTTTCGGATTAACTTTGTTAACTGAAGAGAGTGAGATCACAGGCCCAACAGGATAAATTAGGCCCAAGGAAGTCTATGAAGGCCCAACAAAGCCTACTAGGCCCAATAAGACCAGTTTAGGTTCAATGGAAACAAGGAAGGCCCACTGAAGCCTAAATAGGCCCACTAAGGCCAAAGAAGGTACAAGGTAGGCCCATTGAGATCTAGGAAGCCCAGTTACAAAATCAAGGCCCAATAAGGCCCAGTAAGGCCAATGAAGGTCCAATAGGCTCAAGGTAGGCCCTATGAGTTCAGAATAGGCCCAATTGTATTTAAGAAGCCCAATTGGGTTAATTTAGCCAGAAATGTTCTAATTGGCTTAATTGGTGAGAATCCGGCAATTCGCGGTTAAATTCGTTAATCAGAAAATAACCGAAATGATGTGAAATCATTTAAAATCAAACAAGAGGATGGTAATTGATCAAAAGCGGTCTTAGAATGTTAAAAACTTTAAGGATTAAGATTTCAAATCAAGAAAAGTTCCAATTTTGACTTTGTAAGTCAAAATTCGATTAAGGTGCAATCAAAGGTTTAAATTCGTATTAAATTGGTGTTAGTAACTGAATTAATCATATTAGTGACTCATTATGATGATAATTAAACCTTATTATCGGTTATTGGAAGCTAAAGGTCTTGAATTAAACTTCCATTAAGTTTACAAGTAGAAACCGTTTTGAATCTTTATCAAAATCCCATATTCCAATCATAATTCGCGAAATTGAAACCTCAAGATCTCTATTCGGCACTTTCAGAATACATTCCATATCTCAATTTCATCGTAGGAACTGTGGATCGAAGAGGGGGATCGTGAGTCGGCCGAATATCCACCTAAAAGTCGAGATTCATCAATTAGGTGCCAAATCAAGTAAGTGTTTACTTCTAAACAACCTAAATATGTCGACTAAGTTAATCCATATGAGTTTTTCGTGTAAAACCATCGAATTGATTGAACACCAATTCTAGGGTTCATATGAGAAACCAATTTAGGGGTTTTTAATCCAACAAGCTTTAAAATCAAATTAATTGTTATGGGTAGTTTCAGAGATATCCGATTAAGCTAAAACACAGTTCAATTTCAGGAAGTATACGCGAATATATTGATTTCGAGTTTAGAGTTCTTAAGTTAAAAACGATTTGGGGATTTTTATGAAAATGGTTATAAAAACCAAATCAATCTCTACAGATAGTTTCGAAAATCTATACTAAATGAATACCCTATGATTTTGTGGTCTCACTTTAACGAATTGGATGATTTTAAGTTGGAGGTTTAAGAACTTGAAATCGATTAGGTTAAGGGTTGATTAATTGGGATATGATGAATGATAGTTTGAATTAAAACCATCTACAAGTTCGGTTGAAACTCAGAAACATAAACCCTATGGTTTTAGATTGGATCGGGATCGAATTCATAGTCAATTGGGTATGCATGCTTCGGCTATAGATAGAAAAAGGGGGAACCGGCTAAGTTGTAATTAAAACTATTTAAGTTTGAATCTTGTAACAAATGTGTCATCAGATGAGATGGTTTGTGCGTGTGTAGGTTGGGTTGGAGGTCGCGGGTTCGAGCCCGGCCCCCAACAGTTTTGGGTTTTTGGCAATTGTTTTAGTAATTGGCCCATATCTTTCTCGTTTTAAATCCGATTTGATCCGTTCAAGTTGCGTTGGAACCGTAACGAGAATACGAACGTATTAGAATGATAAAATTCATATTTTAATCCGAAAACGAAATCGCGTATAACTACGGTTATTTAAATAAAATCAAATACGATTTTATTTAAACGATTTCAAAAGCACGCGTACGATTGTATGCACATTTCTGACACTTTAGTATACGTGTGTTGACACGTATGTGATTTCAAGCACAAAATGATATCTCGAATAACACTAGGTTATTGTTTAAACACAAATTCTTCGTAAGAGGATTTCTTACACGAGCTTTTAGTGTGTGATCATTCTGCTATTATCAAAGGTGCGTACACGGCCCCTTTCTTATTTTAAACTGTTTTGGGGGAGAAAACATGTGCAACAAACTGTTTTAGATACATATCACTTGCATGAGTTAGCTGTTTACATTATGTGAAAACATATCAACATTGAAAGTCCTTACACACCTCGAACCGTTTAGTTTGCTGTAATGCAAAGCGTGGTAGTTGGAAATAGATCTATTAGGTTTGACAAACCTCACCTGGTAGATGGGATCTACGCAGGTGTTTGACTGACCAAACACAATTTTACTATTGTTGTGATAGACAATAGTGGCAAGGCGAAAACATGCTATAGCATGGCAATCCGTCAGCTTCGGTGTCGAACACTTATGTAAATAGTTTATATGACTAGCTATCATGACTGTGCATGTGTGATTATGTTATCTACAATCTTGTTATTCAAACTGTTGTTTTGAACATTATGAATGATTAAAACCTGTGTTATGCACCAACCTTTGTGTTGACTTGATTTACATGTTTTCTCAGGACGCTAAGGCGCGCATTAAAGATGGCATGGACTAGGAGATAGAGTCTTATGAATTTTTAAACATTTTGGATATTTGAATTTGAACATTTAAGTATTGTGTTTTGTAATGTTTACTTTACAACTGTTATTGGTTTTAAACGCTTCCGCAATTTATGTAAACTCTGATGTTATGTTTAAAGACCAAAGTATGTTTTGAAAATTCATATAGAGGTCTTCGCTATGTCTAATGATCTGAGGTCCTGGTTTGTCACGTTCCCAAACGGTATGATTCCGTTAGTTGAAAATTGGGGGTGTGACAGATTGGTATCAGAGACATTGGTTATAGCGAACTAGGTTTGCATTTGTAGGCCTAGACTATGACTGTTAGACATTAGACACACATGTTTACACATACTGCTTAGAAATTACATATGACATTATGTAATTGACTTGTTTACATATTCCATGGCACTGCACTTACATATGGTATTATGTAACAGGCATGGCATCATCATTGGTACCTTATATTATTATTGATGATTCCGAGGACGAGGAGCCGATAGTTCCGGCACCACCGTCATCACCACCACCACCTATTCCACCACCTCCACCATATGAGCATGATGACTCAGATCCGGAGGAGGATCCGGACGAGGATCCGGACGAGGATCCGGACGAGGATCCGGAGGAGGAGTCAGAGGAGGGCATTCAGCAGATCCCTGCTGAGGTACCTTCTACACACTCACCACCGGTACTAGATGCTCCTGAGCCTAAGAGGCAAAGGACGGACGCCGAGGAGATCGCCAAACTGCGCGAAGATCTGGATGTAGTAGAAGATAGGATCGTACAGAGATCTCAGGAACTATGGGATGCTATTGAGAGGCAAGAGGAACTTGCCCATTTGGTTCATGATATGCGGGATGAGATGATCAATTTGATTGGTCGTCTAGAAGAGTCAGAGAACCGAGAGGAGATCTTGGCAGGCAGGGTTGAAGCTTTGGAGGATTTAGTGGCCTCTGAGAATGAGGAACAGGATGAGGATGAGGAGGAGGAACCAGCACCAGTTGTTGAGTCCGATCCTGAATCCACTGTTGAGGACGATTGATTTTCTTTTCTTTTCTTTCTTGTTTTGTTTAAACTTATTAGGAACGGGTTGTGTTCCTACATTAGTAGTTTGAAAACTTGTATTTCATTTCAAAAGTATTGTACTCAAAGAAAGTTTCTATCTATTAAAGAGTTATCATTTATTTCCAACAACAGTGTTGATTTATATTACATGTTGTGTTTGTTGTTTTACTTACACATGTCACATTGGATTTTGATTACGCGCTAACATTTCTTGTAAATAGGAAGGAAATGGCTGAGGGAAATGTACAGATGACAGTTGCTGAGCTCAACGAGCTAATCAACAACAGAGTTGCAGAGGCAATAGCACAGTATGCGCAGACACACAACACGGGGCCACATGGTCCAGTTGGAGGATTAGTAAACCCGCAGGCATGCACGTTCAAGATGTTCTTGGACTGCAAGCCACACAATTTCAAGGGGTCGGAGGGGGCCATAGGACTCCTTCGGTGGATTGAAAAGGCGGAGTCTGTGTTTGAAATGTGCAACTGCCCTAACGAAAGCAAGGTGAAATTTGCTACGGGAACATTGGAGGGTCCAGCACTAACTTGGTGGAACGCAAATGTTCAGACTCTGGGGTTGGGTGAGGCAAATGCCTTAACGTGGAATGACTTCAAAACCTTACTGCAAGAGGAGTACTGTCCTCGCAGTGAAATGCAGAAGTTGGAAGAGGAATATTGGCACCTCAAGATGGAGGGGTCAAACATTGAAGAGTACACAACCAGGTCACACGAGTTGGCCAGACTGCTACCACACATGGCTACTCCAGCCAGTAAGTGGATTGAAAGGTACATTGGAGGACTAGTGCCTCAGATTCAGGGGTTGGTGACTTCAGCAAATCCCACCACCATCCAACAAGCTGTTCGTTTAGCGCATCAGCTTACCGACCAGGCAGTGTTACAGGGGACTCTGCCCAAACGAACATCTGCTACCAAGGTAGGAGATCATAAGAGAAAGTGGGAAAGTAACAACTTCAAGGGTAACAACCAACAATCATATCAGCAAAACCGGAAACAAGACTCAAACAAGTCTTATCATGGTTCAAGCAGTGGTCAGCAATCATCATCGTCGGGGGGTTATATTGGTAAACACCCCAAGTGCAACAGGTGTGGTTACCATCATGCAGGTAATCAGTGTGAGAGAGCTAAGTGCCAGAGGTGTGGCAAGATTGGGCATGCGGCTAAGGATTGTCGCGGGGAGCTACAGAACAACAACAACCAGAACAATAACCAGAACAACGCTCAGAAGGGTTGTTTTGAGTGTGGCAAAATGGGGCATTTTAAGAAAGATTGCCCACAGCTCAAGAAAGGCGGGGACAATAATGCCAGTGGCAATGGAAATGGCAACGGTAATGGAAATGGCACCAACAACAACAACAACAACAACAACAATAACAACCACAACAACAACAATGGTGCTAGAGGCAGGGCGTTTGTGATTGGAGGACGTCAAGCGCGGGAGGATCCCAACATTGTCACGGGTACGTTCCTCTTAAATAATCACTATGCCTCTATGTTATTTGACACTGGTGCCGACCGGAGTTTTGTATCTAGTTCACTTGCTAAGTTGCTAAATGTTAGTTCCACTGCCTTAGATAGTCCCTACACTGTGGAATTAGCTGATGGTAAGTTAATAGTAGTGGAATATATCTTTAAGAGATGTATCCTTGATTTGATGGGTCAAACATTAGAGATTGATCTTATGCCTATTGTCTTAGGCAGTTTTGATGTAGTTATTGGCATGGACTGGTTGTCCAAACACCAGGCTGAAATAATATGCCATGAAAAGATTGTTCGTATACCTCTTACAAATGGAGAGACACTGTATGTACAAGGTGAAAAGATCAGTACGCCACTGCGTCTCATATCTTGTATGAAAGCACACAAGTGTCTACGTAAGGGTCATACGGCAGTTATAGCACTTATAACTGAAAAGCCAGTAGCTGAGAAGAAGATAGAAGATATACCCGTAGTTTGTGAATTTCCGGAGGTATTTCCAGAAGACTTGCCGGGATTACCGCCTATCAGACAGGTGGAATTCCGAATCGATCTTACACCAAATGCAGCACCGATAGCTAGGGCGCCTTACCGACTTGCACCGTCAGAAATGCAAGAGTTATCCACACAATTGCAAGAGTTGTTGGATAAGGGTTTCATACGACCTAGTTTTTCACCGTGGGGAGCTCCAGTATTGTTTGTAAAGAAGAAGGACGGGACTTTCCGTATGTGTATCGATTACCGGGAATTGAATAAGGTTACTATCAAGAACCGGTATCCATTACCCAGAATTGATGATCTGTTCGATCAATTGCAAGGTTCGAGTTATTACTCGAAGATAGATCTCAGGTCGGGTTATCATCAACTAAGAGTCCAGGAGGAGGATATTCCAAAGACAGCATTCAGGACACGCTATGGCCATTATGAGTTCTTGGTCATGCCATTTGGGTTGACAAACGCTCCAGCTGTATTCATGGATCTCATGAATCGTGTTTGTAAACCTTATCTTGATAAGTTTGTCATTGTTTTCATCGATGACATTCTCATCTATTCACAGTCTGAGGAGGAACACGCTGAACATCTTCGATTACTGCTATAGCTATTGAAACAAGAACAATTGTACGCTAAATTCTCGAAATGTGATTTCTGGATGCGAGAAGTACAATTTCTGGGTCATATAGTTAATGAAAAGGGTATACATGTTGATCCAGCGAAGATTGAAGCGATTAAGAATTGGGAAGCGCCAAAGACCCCTACCGAGGTACGACAATTCCTTGGTTTGGCGGGCTATTATCGACGATTCATTGAGGGTTTCTCAAAGATCGCTCAACCACTTACAGCTCTTACGCATAAGGGAACAAAGTATAACTGGACGGATAAACAGGAAACTGCATTTCAGTTATTGAAACAGAAACTTTGCAGCGCACCGATTCTGTCTTTACCGGAAGGGACGGAAGACTTTGTGGTGTATTGTGATGCATCTGCACAGGGTTTGGGATGTGTGTTGATGCAACGTGATAAAGTGATCGCTTATGCTTCCAGACAACTAAGAACGCACGAAAAGAATTACACTACTCATGACTTGGAGTTAGGAGCAGTGGTTTTTGCTTTAAAGATTTGGAGGCATTACTTGTATGGAACTAAATGTACTATTTACACTGATCATAAGAGTTTGCAACATATATTTGATCAGAAGGAGCTTAATATGAGGCAACGACGATGGGTTGAGTTGTTGAACGATTATGAGTGTGCGATTAAGTATCACCCGGGAAAGGCTAATGTGGTAGCCGATGCTTTAAGCAGAAAGGAAACTTCAACAAGACGGGTTCATGCACTTATGATGACAATACATACTGACTTACCTGACAAGGTACGCAGTGCTCAGATCGAGGCCTTGAAAACAGAAAACTTGGTACAGGAATCTTTGCGAGGAATGGAGGAACAACTGGATGTTAAGTCTGATGGAATTCGTTATTTCATTGATAGACTTTGGATACCTTTGTATGGAGGTTTAAGGGAACTCGTGATGGACGAAGCGCACAAGTCCAGATATTCAGTCCATCCGGGATCAGACAAGATGTACCATGACTTGAAGGCACTGTATTGGTGGCCTCATATGAAAGCGGATATTGCTAAGTACGTTAGCAAATGTTTGACTTGTTCGAAAGTCAAAGTTGAATATCAGAAGCCATCTGGTTTACTGCAACAACCAGAGATACCGATGTGGAAATGGGAACAGATTTCGATGGATTTCATTACTAAGTTACCTCGTACACCGAGTGGTTGTGATACGATATGGGTAATTGTCGATCGATTAACGAAATCTGCACACTTCTTAGCAATCAAGGAAACTGACAAGATGGAGAAATTGACTCGCATTTACATCAAGGAAGTAGTAGCACGGCATGGCGTGCCAATCTCTATCATATCAGATCGGGATGCCCGATTTACGTCCAACTTTTGGAAATCTCTACATAAGTCATTGGGGACTCGCTTGGATATGAGTACCGCTTATCATCCACAGACCGACGGTCAGAGTGAACGAACGATTCAAACGCTCGAGGATATGTTACGAGCTTGTGTAATTGACTTTGGTGATAGCTGGGAGAATCATTTACCGTTGGTGGAATTCTCTTACAACAACAGTTATCATACAAGTATTCAAGCAGCACCGTTTGAAGCTTTGTATGGTCGCAAATGTCGTTCACCAGTTTGTTGGGCTGAGATTGGAGACAGTCAGATAACAGGTCCTGAATTGGTGCACGAGACAACAGAGAAGATAGTTCAAATTCGGAACCGTATGGCAGCGGCTCGGGATCGACAGAAGAGTTATGCAGATAAACGTCGCAAGCCGTTGGAATTTCAAGTAGGAGACCGAGTTCTTCTAAAAGTATCACCTTGGAAAGGTGTAATACGATTTGGCAAGCGCGGGAAGCTTAGTCCACGTTACGTAGGACCTTTTGAGATTCTGAAAAGGATTGGTCCGGTTGCGTACCAACTCAAACTACCGGATGAACTCAGTGGAGTTCATGATGTGTTTCATGTGTCGAACTTAAAGAAATGTCTATCTGATGAGACATTGATTGTACCATTGGAAGAAATACAAGTAGATGAACAGTTACGATTCATTGAAGAACCAGCTGAAATCATGGACCGGGAGGTCAAACAACTGAAGCAAAGCAAGATTCCGATAGTCAAAGTCCGATGGAATTCAAGACGTGGTCCTGAATTCACATGGGAACGGGAAGACCAAATGATGAAGAAATATCCTCATCTATTCAAAACAGCTACTGCTAACACTGAGAGCGCACGTTAAATTTCGGGACGAAATTTCCTTCAACAAGGGGATGACGTGATGCTTTCACACATCAAACACTGCAAATCTCAAACTGTAAGCACTAACACTTTATTCAATTGGTTTTGTTACAAATATTTGTGCTACATTACATTCTATATATTTTATGTGCTACATTTCATATGTTACATGTTATGGTAGTACATACATGATTAGTTACACACATTTTGCTATGTGCGAGGGTTACATAGTACATTACACACATTTTACTATGTGCGGGGTTGCATAGTACAAACGGTTATAGACACTCACTATGTGTGAGGTTACACAACACGGTATGATCAAACACAAACAGTCACAGTTAGGTGAACTAACTAGTGTACACGCAAACAGTCACATTGAACGATCACATTTGAGTTGTGATGTTGTAAGCATTAGACTTTGTGTGTGAGCACACACAAGCACACAGAATGATCAAATCACACTAACACGTACGATTTAAACTCGTAAGTAGTTTCCTAACTACTCCTAACACTTACTAATTTTCGGGACGAAAATTCCTTCAACAAGGGGATGATGTGACAATTCGACTTTTCGGATTAACTTTGTTAACTGAAGAGAGTGAGATCACAGGCCCAACAGGATAAATTAGGCCCAAGGAAGTCTATGAAGGCCCAACAAAGCCTACTAGGCCCAATAAGACCAGTTTAGGTTCAATGGAAACAAGGAAGGCCCACTGAAGCCCAGATAGGCCCACTAAGGCCAAAGAAGGTCCAAGGTAGGCCCATTGAGATCTAGGAAGCCCAGTTACAAAATCAAGGCCCAATAAGGCCCAGTAAGGCCAATGAAGGTCCAATAGGCTCAAGGTAGGCCCTATGAGTTCAGAATAGGCCCAATTGTATTTAAGAAGCCCAATTGGGTTAATTTAGCCAGAAATGTTCTAATTGGCTTAATTGGTGAGAATCCGGCAATTCGCGGTTAAATTCGTTAATCAGAAAATAACCGAAATGATGTGAAATCATTTAAAATCAAACTAGAGGATGGTAATTGATCAAAAGCGGTCTTAGAATGTTAAAAACTTTAAGGATTAAGATTTCAAATCAAGAAAAGTTCCAATTTTGACTTTGTAAGTCAAAATTCGATTAAGGTGCAATCAAAGGTTTAAATTCGTATTAAATTGGTGTTAGTAACTGAATTAATCATATTAGTGACTCATTATGATGATAATTAAACCTTATTATCGGTTATTGGAAGCTAAAGGTCTTGAATTAAACTTCCATTAAGTTTACAAGTAGAAACCGTTTTGAATCATTATCAAAATCCCATATTCCAATCATAATTCGCGAAATTGAAACCTCAAGATCTCTATTCGGCACTTTCAAAATACATTCCATATCTCAATTTCGTCGTAGGAACTGTGGATCGAAGAGGGGGATCGTGAGTCGGCCGAATATCCACCTAAAAGTCGAGATTCATCAATTAGGTGCCAAATCAAGTAAGTGTTTACTTATAAACAACCTAAATATGTCGACTAAGTTAATCCATATGAGTTTTTCGTGTAAAACCATCGAATTGATTGAACACCAATTCTAGGGTTCATATGAGAAACCAATTTAGGGGTTTTTAATCCAACAAGCTTTAAAATCAAATTAATTGTTATGGGTAGTTTCAGAGATATCCGATTAAGCTAAAACACAGTTCAATTTCAGGAAGTATACGCGAATATATTGATTTCGAGTTTAGAGTTCTTAAGTTAAAAACGATTTGGGGATTTTTATGAAAATGGTTATAAAAACCAAATCAATCTCTACAGATAGTTTCGAAAATCTATACTAAATGAATACCCTATGATTTTGTGGTCTCACTTTAACGAATTGGATGATTTTAAGTTGGAGGTTTAAGAACTTGAAATCGATTAGGTTAAGGGTTGATTAATTGGGATATGATGAATGATAGTTTGAATTAAAACCATCTACAAGTTCGGTTGAAACTCAGAAACATAAACCCTATGGTTTTAGATTGGATCGGGATCGAATTCATAGTCAATTGGGTATGCATGCTTCGGCTATAGATAGAAAAAGGGGGAACCGGCTAAGTTGTAATTAAAACTATTTAAGTTTGAATCTTGTAACAAATGTGTCATCAGATGAGATGGTTTGTGCGTGTGTAGGTTGGGTTGGAGGTCGCGGGTTCGAGCCCGGCCCCCAACAGTTTTGGGTTTTTGGCAATTGTTTTAGTAATTGGCCCATATCTTTCTCGTTTTAAATCCGATTTGATCCGTTCAAGTTGCGTTGGAACCGTAACGAGAATACGAACGTATTAGAATGATAAAATTCATATTTTAATCCGAAAACGAAATCACGTATAACTACGGTTATTTAAATAAAATCAAATACGATTTTATTTAAACGATTTCAAAAGCACGCGTACGATTGTATGCACATTTCTGACACTTTAGTATACGTGTGTTGACACGTATGTGATTTCAAGCACAAAATGATATCTCGAATAACACTAGGTTATTGTTTAAACACAGATTCTTCGTAAGAGGATTTCTTACACGAGCTTTTAGTGTGTGATCATTCTGCTATTATCAAAGGTGCGTACACGGCCCCTTTCTTATTTTAAACTGTTTTGGGGGAGAAAACATGTGCAACAAACTGTTTTTAGATACATATCACTTGCATGAGTTAGCTGTTTACATTATGTGAAAACATATCAACTTGAAAGTCCTTACACACCTCGAACCGTTTAGTTTGCTGTAATGCAAAGCGTGGTAGTTGGAAATAGATCTATTAGGTTTGACAAACCTCACCTGGTAGATGGGATCTACGCAGGTGTTTGACTGACCAAACACAATTTTACTATTGTTGTGATAGACAATAGTGGCAAGGCGAAAACATGCTATAGCATGGCAATCCGTCAGCTTCGGTGTCGAACACTTATGTAAATAGTTTATATGACTAGCTATCATGACTGTGCATGTGTGATTATGTTATCTACAATCTTGTTATTCAAACTGTTGTTTTGAACATTATGAATGATTAAAACCTGTGTTATGCACCAACCTTTGTGTTGACTTGATTTACATGTTTTCTCAGGACGCTAAGGCGCGCATTAAAGATGGCATGGACTAGGAGATAGAGTCTTATGCATTTTTAAACATTTTGGATATTTGAATTTGAACATTTAAGTATTGTGTTTTGTAATGTTTACTTTACAACTGTTATTGGTTTTAAACGCTTCCGCAATTTATGTAAACTCTGATGTTATGTTTAAAGACCAAAGTATGTTTTGAAAATTCATATAGAGGTCTTCGCTATGTCTAATGATCTGAGATCCTGGTTTGTCACGTTCCCAAACGGTATGATTCCGTTAGTTGAAAATTGGGGGTGTGACAATTCAGACAATTATATTGTCCATTTACAACCAAATCCCAATCAGTTATAATAACTAACTTTAAAAGAAACCAATGACATTTATGAAATATAACAATTAGCTATTAATTAAAATCATGCTATTTTATTAAAAACATGAGTTATTTTTATGAAAAATACAAGTTAAACGTGTTAGAACTTGAGTTAACTAAATTTAGATCAATCCCAAGTCCTTTGATAGTTCTTTGTTTCCCATAGTTCTTTGTTCATCCAAGTGTATAACTTAGGTTAGAATGTTTCAATTGAACAATCCAATTTAATTATACAACCATATGAAATTTTCTAAGTGTTAGATGTAAATATGGAAATTAACACTAACACCTTATGCAATATCATCCACTAATGCATGTTCCTTAGTTCGTTCTAAGCTTTGAGTATTCGTAAATTCATTTCCTTGTTCTTACAACTAAGTTCGACTAAGGTTCATCAGCTTAGAAGATTCGTTGGTAAAGGGTTCGTTGCTATTAGGTTCGTGATCAAAGGTTCGTATGACCTAGGGTTCGGCTAGACAAGTTCGTGAGTCCTAAGGTTCGCCTACCTAGGTTCGGCTGAGATATGATTGCAGGTTCGTTGCAGGTGGTAATAGGTTCGGTGCAGGATGGTGGCACAGGTTCGGCTCAGACTCAACAGGTTCGTGGCTCAGAGTAGACAGGTTCGTGATGCAGGGTTCTGCATTTGATCCAAGGTTCGACCGGCAAACCCTTAGGTTCGGCTATCAACAGAAGGTTCGGCGAACTGCAATAGGTTTGGCTGATCGTATCTGGTTCACGAACCTGTATTTCTTCTTCAGTTTTCCGCCCCAATCTGTTACAAATCAGTTTCTACAACTTCCTAATCATTCATAAGTGTTTATCTAAGTGTTTCTAAGTGATAATTGTGATTAAAACAACAATAATCCAAAGGGTTCGTGGTACAACCTAAAACCGAATGTAAACTTGATATTTACCTCAAAATCGATGGATAAAAGCTTGAATCTCTTGTACTTCCGTGATCTACAGATGGTGGTGGTTGTTTTGGCACCAAGAATGCTTGAATCCAACAAGGAATGAGCTCGAAATTGTAGAAAGAAGGTAGAGAAAATGTTTTCTAGAGAGAGGGGTGAAAAACGAAATGGAAGAGAAAGAGGGGGATGGTGGTGGGTTGGTGTAGTCTTTATGACTACACTTAATGCTTTAGAATTACCCGGTGGTTCGGTCTCGTTCGGTTTCGCGTAAAAATACCGTTTCTCGTGATTTTCGTCACGAAACGACTCGGTTTATAAAATAAAATTTCTAAATTTATTTGAAGTTGTGATTCCTAATAAATTAACTAATATCTTTTATTTATTTTAAAATTTCCAGAATTATTTAATTAACCATTCAAATTGAATCGTACAGGCGTCGGGCGTATTCGTTCGAATCGTCACCCGTATAAACACGGCGATACCTATACTTTTCAATATTGTTTTCTAATTATTGGATATTATTCAGAACGTTAAACCTTCAGATATATTCGTACAGATCGTCACCTATACGAATAACGCGTCAATTTAGCATTCACATAACAACATCCATTCTGTTTTGTTCTATGAAGCCTCACATACGTTTATACATAATAAATCCTAACAAATAATCTCATGATGGTTCTGTGTTGTCAGATGTTTATCTGACTCAAGAACCATAGTTCTGAACTTTGTTTCTGTTAATTGTTTCTGAACTTGTTGTTTGCTAACCCAAAACGATATTGATAACTGATTATGAATATGAAATGCAATAACATGTATATAGTTCGTACCTGTTTACTGTTCATGGTACTGTTGAGATCACTGTTCCGGTGATGGTTCCGGCACTGATGTTACAAGAGTGGTTCCTCCACAGCTATAGCAGATGTTCCTTGAGCCTGGGTAATAGGATGGGTGGGGGGCATTTCTGGATGGTAAGAGCCTGGAGACTTGCGAGACAGTCTCTGATCTAATGGAGTTGCTTCATCAGAAGCAAACTCAATAATAGGGGCATCCCTTTGGATATTCCCAGGTATGTTTTGTGACATACTCTGAGGGTTTTCAGGCTGGTTATGGGCAGCCACAGGTTCCAGAGGAAGAACCTATGGAGCAAGAACAAGTGTGGTTTTCACTTTAGGTGGAACTATGCCCTTAGCAGTTCTTTTCACCTTTTTCTTAATGCGTTCAGAAGAAGGGACCTGAACAGCTGTAGAGAGCTGCACAGGGGTTCGTTTGCGTTTGTAGGTTACCTTTATAGGGTGTGGAACAGAGGTGGAAGGTGTGGGTTTAGCATCTGTGGGTGCAACAGAGTTGTCACCTTCTGGAGTAGGAACCTCCATAGAAGGAAGAAGAGGAGTGAACTTTTCGATAAAGTTGGCACTCTTCTTCTTCAATTGAACAAAAACCTTGGAAGTGACCAAGGGAATTTTGTATATACAGAAAGAGAGAGGGCAGATCCCAACTCACCATAGAAGATGTGTTGCAAAAATCTGGGATACATACAGAACTTCTTTGGTGACGAAATATTGTCAACCAAATTATTGAATATGAAAGCAGAAAAGTTAAAAGATTGGTTTGAGACCAAGCCATGAATAGCCGAAGCTAAGTCAGATGGAAGTTGATCCCAACCACCAGTTTTATTAGAAAGACAATGCAAGAACAAATGTATGAGGTACTTGTAATTGTAGGACACTCTACCCTTCAAATATGTAGTTGAAGGAAGAGGACCTTCGTACCCCATTGACCTAAAGGTCAATGCTACCTCATCCTTAGTGAATGAGACCCTTCCCCCGGCATCACAAAGTTGAAGATGCCGACAGATGGTCTCCACTGTTATGGAGATAGGATGAGCATCAATGGTGGCATGGAGAAACCTACCATTGGGAGAAGACGAAACCGAACATGAAGCCCAGAATTGTTGGTGATGAGATTCATACACCACGGGCTGAACAGTAAGAGCAAAATTATACCTGCTCCTTTGAAGAAAAGAGATGATCGGTGCGAAGTCAGCATCATGTTCTGCTGATAACTCTGCCGGTAGGTTGTGAGCAGGTTTGAAGGAAGAAGAGCCATGATGATTGACGGTTTTTAGGTTAGAGATCGACGGTTTTAAGGTTTAGATTTGAAGAAAGAAGAGAAAACAATTCGAAATGAAACAGTGAGAGAGAATGAGTGAGCGGGAGACCATTTTATACATTCGGATGTCAGCATTTAATATAGAAGCACATTAAATTTTTTGAAATCCGTATGTCAGAAAAAGATCTTCCGTATACAGCTCATTGATTTTATGTGGGGTTAGGTTGCTTCCGAAGATGTTACTATCGGAAGGAGTTCATAAGATCAGTAATTCTCAGAAAAAGGTTGTTTCGGAAGTATAAAGTATATATCATTGGAAGCATTGCTTCTGAAGTTTATCGGAAGCAATGGTTCAGAAGTATAAACATTAATACTTTGAAAGCAGTGCTTCTGAAGTAGAGGGAAAGTTCATCAGACAAAATGTCCTTCGGAAGACACCTTCTTCTGAAAAGTGCTTTCAGAAGACTAAGCTTCCGAAGATGTAATGTATCGGAAGTTTAAGACTTCAGAGGGAAAATTATCTTCTGAAGTGTGACATTTTCCGACATAAAGGAAGGAATAATGCTTTCGAAGACTTAAACTATCTTCTGAAGAGTAATTACTCATCAGAAGATACTTTAAGTTTATCTTCCGAAGAATTATTCATTCCTTCTTGAATCATACTACAAGATAACATGAAACAAGTATCATCCACCACCTGAGTCGACTAAGTGTAGTAAGACAAGTTTTTACCACATCTTAGTGACAACAGGGTGACTATAGGGAACAACAATGAATGATAATCATGATAACGTAACTTCATGATAACAACATCATTCACACAACAATTAACATCGTATAATAAGACAAGATCTTATAGAACTTTGTTAACAACAACGAGAACATACAACACTGAGAACAAACAACATTGATGAACACAATACAATTGATTGCTATTGAACTGTCTGTATTATATCACGACAATCATGTGCCATGTATTCAAGTATGATCATTGTAAGTCCCTTTCACGAATCGCTGACCAGTTAATTTGATGTGACTAAACCGACGATAGCATAGTGGTACCATACGTTTGACAAACCTCTAGCTTGTAGGGCTAGTATGTTGATCGTACTCATTCATTGGCCGGTAACGTATGACCGGTGACAGGGCGACAACAGTTAGGGTCTGGAAAGCGACACATGTTGATATTAATCTGCAGTGAGATTGTAATTAATCCTTCGTTACCTGTTGACTAGTAGACTGAGGAATTTATTTTCTCTCATGTCATATTATTAGTAACAGTTTCGATGAGGCCTATGGAATACAAAGTGGTAGAGGTAAATCAGATGCATTGTAATCTGATTACGTGAGGATTGCAATGGATTCCTTTTAGGCTCAATGCACTTCAAGGGAGAACAAATATCAATTGGTTAACTAACACTCTTATTAATTAAAAGTGATTAATAGTTAACCTCACAAGTAATAGAATAATAACAAGGATCAGATTAATTTAATCTAACTTCCTTAATACAGTGAGGGTGTATCAATACTTTGGTTTGATAACTAAACCCCTCTCGACATATTATTCTACACATGACACAACGGGTAAATATCAGACGAAATGAACAGGTGGGATGAAATGGGTATCTATAGTTGTATTGCAAGTAGTGTGGAGTTCTATTAGTTATGTGGTAGCATGTTGGCTGGGGCTTGTTCCCCTACATATCTCCTATATATAAGCATAACTAATTGGATGAGATTCTACTTGTAAATATAACTATGGAGAGGCCATTGTGTGAACGGGTGAATCAAACAACTTACAAATAACATGTATGACATTGTAACTGTGTATGTGAACAATTCAAGGTTTTCAATTATCAAACTTATGAACTCACCAACCTAGTGTTGACTTTGTTTAAGTGCATGTTTTCTCAGGTGACGAACAGGTTTAGTCACCAGATATCAATAACATAGCTAGTGGGCTTTTAGAAGACCTTGCTACATTTTGTAAGATCATACTTTTGAAATGACAAAACAATGAATCATCTTTTGTAGATCTTGTACAGTTACAAGATATAAACATATTGATTCTTTTGGATAGATTTACTTAGTTAAATTATGAACGATACATTGTAATTTAACTTTGTAATTTTATATCATTGTCATGTTAGCATTTCTCAATTATATATTATGTGCTATGTAAACAATCTGATCAATTCGATTATCAAACGATATCACGCCCCGGGAACCTTCCGCCCAACGGGAAAGTCGATCCAGCCCGCGGCTCGGGGTGTGACAGAGTGTGTATACATGCCTACGTATGTATGCCTATGTATGTATCTATTTTGTACCTATGTATGTATGTATGGATGTAAATGTATGAAGGCAGAAGTGGTATTCATTAATATATTGATGATTATGTATGAAGGCTAAAGTGCCTATGTATGTATGCATGTTTGTATGTATGTATGTGCACATCAGTTTAGTAATTTATGCAGTTATGTGTGTATACTTATGCAAAATCTGTATGTATACATTAATGTAGTTTATGCAGTTATGTTTGTATGTATGTATTGAGAGCACTATTTGCATGTGTGTATACTTATGCAATCTGTATGTATTTCTATTGAACTTTCTTACACATACATACCAAATCAAGTTTGTGTTACTTTTTTAATATTTACATTAGTAGCCTCTTTTAACTTACTTTTTAATAAGAAAATCAATGTATGAAGCATTTTAATTTAAACAGAAGTGATGAATGTACCATTTTAGACTTAAGTTCATCACGGATTGTGCATTCAAACAACATGAACCAGATAAACTTTACCAATTAGAAAAAGAAGAAACATTTCGACAGTCGTCGAAGATATGTGCTCGAACCATGGAGTTGACATGTGGATTTTTAATTCTAAACATCTATGTTATGAACAACTTTTGTTATTTGTGTGATCAGTTTTATTTCTTACATGATCATAGTGTCTATAACTATCTTTTTATTTATTTATTTTGTGTTATAATTTAGTAGAGTTTTGTAAATATCATGAAATAGAAAATCGACACCAAACTTCGTGTAGAAGTGAAACCACCAAGAGCACTATCAGTATCTTGAAAGCAGTGATAAATTAGTAAAATACGAACACCGTGTTGTATATTGTTGTTGCCACCGCCGCATAGCGGGTTTCTGACTAGCATGCATGCATGCATACATAATAAAAAAATAATTAATAAATGGTAATTGAGTCAAGTATATGTCGAGCTCGTTCAAGGGAACAGGTCACGAGCTAAGCTGGAACTATTTAGATAGGGCTTGAAATCAGTGCATTCAAGACAAACCTAGGCTTTCTTACATAATAGAAGTAAACTATCGTTAGTTAAATGATTTTAAGTAGTTAAAAAATGTTGCTTTAATGAAAAAAATAAACGGCCACTTTAAAAAAAATTAGAAAAACGCCTTTAAAAGGGTTTACTGAAAACATTTTTTTAAGAATTTTTTTTTCAAAAATAGCAACTAATTTTTTTATTATAATATTCCAATATTAATAATAATAAGAAAGGAGTAGTGGTATTATTATTAATACTTAAACAACTTGCAAAAAACAACATCTAGATTTCTGGTTGCAAGTTTCATATTTTACATAAGTATTTTAGTAATTTTTCCAAAATTGAACATAAATGTAAATGACTGGTAGCTTAAAAGAAGTTAATGCAACAATTTGCTTGAAAAAGATGAGATCAACGTTTTTTTTAAATAAAATATAAAAACTGTAATTTTATAAAACTCCAAGGATATTTCTGTAATTTTATGAAAAATATAACTAAAATGCAACTGAATATATAAATATCATTATGGTGAGATGAATTTTCATACATAAATTTCTGTAATTTTATAAAAAATATAACTAAAATGCAACAGGATATATAAATATTATTATGGTGAGATGAACTTTTATACATAACAAATGACCAATGTGTCTGTGTATATTAATGTGAGTCTTCTAGTTGACGTCGTAATCGATCTCTACTGTTGAATCGTCTTGAAACAAGATTTGTGATGTTTAAATACACTGTTATGGTAAATACATGGCGATTTATGATAGTTACCGCAGTTTGTGTAACACCAGTGCCGGACGCGTGCTGGAACAGTGATCGCAACAGTAAACATGTACAGTAACTCAGGTACACATTACGTGAAACTATGTTTATACTATTGATGCATTCTGATTAACATGAAACTATTAAACGATTGTCTGAAATTGATTTAAACCTTAGGGTTTAACAGTCAGAAAACATGTGAGACAACACAGTGTTGAAACATAAATGCTTGATGTGATACTATTTGGGGTAAACGTAAGTGAGGTTAAACAAAACAAAATCTTAATAGTTGTCGTTTCAGAATGCTAAACCGACGTGTTATTCGTATAGGTGACGATCTGTACGAATGATTCTGATAGTTTAACGTTCTGAAATAATAACTTAATAGTAGAAAACAAGAACAAGAAAGCCAAACCATCGACGTGTTCGTTCGAATGACGGTTCGAACGAATACGCGCGATGGCGACGCGATCTGACGAAACGAAAACGAAAACGAATGAAGACACGAACGATAATAATTTTAAGGAAATATGATATTTCCTATTTTACAATTTTGAAACTCATCATAAAACAATTTAAAACTAAACTATCTTAATTAAATCGCGAACGAATTAATAAAACGCGTAAACTATTATAATTCGAAAAATAAATAAATGCAACGATATTTAAAATAATTTTTAGAAATAATAACCTCTAACTTGTTAAAATAAACTCTTTTTATTTAAATTTACAAAATACGCGCGTAACGTGCCGGATACGCGACGAAACTACGAACCGAGCAACCGAAACGAACCCTAATACCCACCGGGTATAGAAACCCTAAATTGAGCCATCTATCTCATTTATTTCATTTCCATTCTCTCTTTAAACAAGAAATCTGGCCACCCCATTCACCACCATATCCAAACTTCAATCCTCCATAACTTCTTCGTTTCTTGGCCAAATTGAGTGATTCTTGAGTCAACGCGAAGCTCTTGATCTCCTCTACAAGGAAGTACAACAGATCTGACGAGTTACCCAGCCAAAAACGAGGTATGGACCTTGAAATGCCACGAAAGATTAGGGTTTTCTAGTTGGTAGATGTACACTCACACATAATCGGTTTGGGCTGTAATATTCGCACCTGTACAGACATAGGAACCCTCGACATCCACCATAATCGTGTAGACAGCTCAGAACCGGTGACACATGATGAAGGTGATGATGCCGATATAGGGTTCGTGGGTAACGAACCTGTCAAACCAGTGAAGGCGAGGTTAACCCCAGCCGAACCTTCTTTGGGAGGGGGAAACGAACCTTTAACCATCATCGAACCTAACGCACTCCCGAACCCAGTTGCCACGAACCTTGGCCGGAGTTTCCACTACACGACGAACCCACAGCCGAACCCTATGTCATATGTGTAACAACTGTGCCGGAAACGTCGCCGGAACAGTGAACGGAACAAGAACGGCACAGTAACTCAGGTATAAACTATGCAAACTATCGATATACTATCAACTACGTAATGCTTAACAGTAAACTATTATGCAATTGTTTCTAAAATCTGATTAAACGTAACAGTTTAACAGTCATAAACACATCAGACAACATGGAACAGTGATACTAATGCTTATTGAGGTGTTATTAGGTGTAAACGTATGCGAGGTTAAACAAAACAAAACAATAACAGTTGTTGTTACGGAATGCTAAACCGATGAGTTATTCGTATGGGTGACGATCTGTACGAATAATTCTGATAGTTTAACATTCTGAAATAATAACTTAACAGTAGAAAACAAGAATCAGAAAGCAAAACCATCGTCGTGTTCGTTCGAATGACGATTCGAACGAATACGCGCGATGGTGACGCGTTCTGACGAAACGAAAACGAAAACGATAAAAGATACGATCGATCATAAACTCAAAGAAATAAGATATTTCTTATTTTACAATTTTGAAACTCATCATAAAGGAAATTAAACGAAACTGTTTTAAATAAATCGCGAACAAATAAATTAAACGCGTAAATATATTAAAATCGATAAATAAAATAATACAACGATATTTAAAATGGTTTCTAACAGTAATCTTATTTTAAAAACGTCATAAAATAATCCTCATAATTTAAAAGCCGAAAAACGCGCGTTACGTTCCGGAAACGTAACGAAAACACGAACCGAGCAACGAAAACGAACCCGAACTCACTCGGGGTATAAATACCCTTAATGAGTTCAAATCATTCATTTTTCTTCTCCTCCTTCTCTCTCCAAACCCTAATTCCCGGATCTCACCTCCCACCCCCATTTTGAAGCTTCAAATCCTCATATCTCATCCATTTCTGGATGAAATTGAGTGATTCTTGAACCTAGACGAAGCTCTTGATCTCCGCTACTCGAAAGTACAAAGGATCCGACTCATTGATCTCAGAATCGAAGGTAATCTGAGCCCCAAAGTGGCGATTTTAGGGTTTTAAACCCTTATGTAACATCAGTGCCGGAACCGTTACCGGAACAGTGATCTCTACAGTACATGAACAGTAAAACAGGTACGAATCATATACATTTTAGTACATTTCAGATTCACATCATTTATCATTGTCATTTTGTGTGTTCATAGAACAAATTCAGAAACAATTAGCAGAAACACAGTTCATAACAATGGTTCTTGAGTCAGATAATAATCCGGCAATACAGAACCATCATGTGATTAGTTGTTTAGGATTTATTATGTATAAACGTATGTGAGGCCTTACAGAACAAAACACACGAATATTGTTATGTGAATTCTAAATTGACGGGTTATTCGTATAGGTGACGATCTGTACGAATATATCTGAAAGTTTAACGTTCTGAATGATATTCTAAAATTAGAAAACAAGATTGAAAAGTATAGTTATCGTCGTGTTCGTACGGGTGACGATTCGAACGAATACGCGCGACGACTGTACATTTCGATTTAAACAATTTATTAATATTTTAAATTTTAATAAATGAGAAGATATTAGTTAATTTATTAGGAATTACAACTTAGGATAATTTAAATAAATTCTATTTTTATAAATCGTGTTGTTTCGCCGCGAAAACTACGCGAAACCGGTACTTTACGCGAAACCGAACGAGACCGAACGAGTGGGTATTTTAACCCACATTTAATGTGACATAAATGCCACAACCACCACCCATCACTCTCCTCTCTCTCTCAAAATCGTTTTTCCCTCTCTCTCTCTAGTTCTTCACAAGAAAATCACCTTCTTTCCACGTTTTGGAGGCTCAAATCTCGTTGGAATCAAGTGTTCTAGGCGTCATTTTGATCCTTTCATCTTGTAGATTACAGAAGTACAAGTATTTCAAGTTTCCATCCACGAAATCTAAGGTAAAAGATCATTTTATTTTCGGTTTTATAGGGTTTTCACGAACTCACGATGTACCTTGATTAGAACCGGTATTAAACATCTAAAACACTTAGATGAATCACGTAATCAACTAGTAGAAGCTAGGGACTTGTATTTTAACAGGTTAAGCTCGATGGCAGCCGGTTGTGATACAGGTTCGTGAAGCTTAGTCGGCCGAACCCTGAAGATCCTTGGCCGAACCTTTCTGGTTAGAGAACCCTGCAACGAACCTTGCATGGTCTCTGCAACGAACCTGGCCTCTGTACTCGGTCTGTCAGCCGAACCCTAGGTCACCTGCAACGAACCCTGTGATCACATGCAACGAACCTGTCATTGTTCTGAGCCACGAACCCTTTTTAAGTCTACCAGCACCGAACCTTCATTGTAGAAACGAACCATGCACAAACCCTTCTAGGCGAACCCTACAAGTTTCTAGCACCGAACCTCACTCAAGATAACAGCGAACCATTGAACCCAGACGAACCCTTTATTACAAACGAACCCACTAGGCTGGCGAACCTTTACACGAACCATGGTCTCCTTGGCCGAACCCTAATGGTTCGTTGATGAGGTGATGTTGGCCGAACCCTGGGAACAAACTCTAAGAGGTTCGCTGCCTTGGACATCATGCCGAATCTAAAAGTCGTTTAATAGAGTTGGGGCGGGACTAGGATCAACAAAACTAGAGGTAATAATCTAAGAAATGGTTAGTTAGTCATTAACCTAAGTTCTAATAAGGATTTGGTGTTCCATAAGTTGCATGCATGTATAAACATTTCGTGTATGCATGGGTTAGGGATACCTATGACAAAATAATACTTGACATACAATAACAACGCAACGTGAGTTGTGAATGGACAGGTGATGGTCTTATAACCGAATATCATGTTCATGGAATCATGAGAGTCAAAAGTTCACGTCTTGAAATCAAATAGAAATTCCAGGATATTTAATTGGGCCAGAGTGGGCCCAATGGGGCTTAATTAGCCCAACACACATCGAATATTTAATTGGACTCAAGTAATGATGTTTAATTAAAATGAAGACAATGTGAATTCATTAAAACTTAATTTAATACTTTTCTGAAATTTTGTTTAATTTGAAATGTGAATTACAAATGGCCTTGTTTCTTTTAAGTTGACTTTGTTATAAAAGTTAGTTGTGATAAATTGATTTGGGATTTGTTAAGATAGACAATACGATTGTCTGGATTTTAAACAGAAAACAAAGGAAACTCTGCCGAAATTTTTCTAAAAATTTAAAAGTAAGTATTGTAACTCAACATGGGATTGGGATCAAAAAGGATAACTAGGATAGATTAGATCTTAGATACACCTAGTACTAAGACACTTAGTTGCACACACAACCAGACCCGAACTTAGGCACAACGACTACTACGTGTACTTATTATATTCGAATTCTTATAAAACAACTCAGGAACCGAAGATACATAGCTTACATACAGGAGCGCGCATGTTGTGTTAGATCAAATTACATAGCAACACAAGTGAGTTCATTGCCCCTTTTCTAAACATTTTTGTTTTAAAACGCGGGGCTGAGAAGCATGCGTAAACTGTTTATTTAAATTGTTTACTTAAATGATTTTAAATTATATGTTTTACATATATATAAATGTTATCCTATATCATGTCTAGGAAGATTTTATGCAGGTTATTAACTGATTTACTTATATATTAAGTGAATAATCGAGTTAAATTAACTTTTTCAATAAGTCAAAACATTTCAAACGAATCAAACCAAACATTTTGACAAATCAAGTGGGTGAATTCAAGGAATCAAACCAAACATTTTGACAAATCAAGTGGGTGAATTCAAGGAAATCAAATCAAACATTTTGACAAATCAAGTGGGTGAATTCAAGGAATCAAATCAAACATTTTGACAAAACAAGGGTGGGACATCAAGACATCAACAAAACAATCTTTGCAAAGACAACATTCAATGTTCTACAAACCAAGTGTTTGTTGAATAACGAATCAAGTGTACAATCGATCAATGAATCTTGTATTCTATGATCAACACATCAAGTACATCTTGTGACAAAATCAGTCGAATCAATAAATCATTTTTAAGGGATAGTATGGGAAATATCAGAGATAACATATGCCAACACATTGAATCCAGAAATCCTATATTTCAAGAAGTCCTAGCCAGACTGATTGACTTGTAGGTCTTATGTTTGAGGATATTTACAGAATTCCCTAACTACTAAGTACCTAGATTGACAGACTAGTCTACTCGAGTATGACCACAGGCCCCAATCATTAGGACTTAGATTTTATTAAATGTTTATTTATTTATTTAATTAAGCATTTATAACTGTTTATACAATTACTATGGTTGATCACATTGTGTGATGAACTTGTGAAATCAACATGGATTTCAAATGATTGTAATTACGTGGACAACAAACAGAAGAACTTATGGGATTGTGTTAAGGGTAAAAATGCTTAATTGTCATTAACAGCAGTGTCATATGCATATTAGTATGTGGTGGGATGTTGGCTAGGGCTTGTCCCTTACATATGCCCTATATATAAGCATACCGATGTGGATATTACATGTGGTGTTAATGAGGTTAGGGTCTTTACCAAAGGAGGTTTTCAAATCATTTTCAACTACTAAAACTATATGAACTCACCAACCATGTGTTGACTTGATCTTTTTGCATGACTTCTCAGGTGACGAACAGGTCAACTAGGAAGTTTATGCTTTTGGACTAGGACTTCAGATAGAAGACTTAGTATTTTGGACCTGCATGTTTTTGGAACATCATTATACAATTATTTTGTATATCTTGTGCAGTTACGAGATAGCTATTTTATGATGTTCTTGATTGGATTTACATTGTTAAATTATGAACGATACGGATGTAATTTAACTTTGTAATTCTAATCAATTTAGCATTTCTCATTTATATCATGTGCAATATAAACAATCTGATCACTTTCGATTATCATTCTCGATATCGCGCCCCGGGAACCTTCCGCCCGTCGGGGAAACCCGATCCTACCCCGTCGGCTCGGGGTGTGACAGATTGGTATCAGAGCCATGGTTATAGAGAAATATAGGCCACTTATTTAAATGGTTTGGCCTAGACTATAACCTAGGGACCCTGCATGTAGAGAACATAGGACTTAAGACTTAATTGCATATTGTCTTCTGTATTCGATCATTGCACTAACCGATAACTTTATTGGTTATGATCAGAATGCCTCCGCGAAGACAACCTCCTTTGATACAACTACCACCACAAGACTTGGCTCCACACTCCTCCACACCGTCACCAAATGATTCACCACCACCACCTCCTCCACCTCCTCCTCCCCCTCCTCCATTGATTACTCAAGCATCTGGTTCGGGCACAGCACCGACCATGGATCCTGCTACTATCGCTCTGGTGACATTACTGAGTAGCCAGATGACAAATCATATGAAAGAAGCAATACCGGAGATGTTCCTTCGTCTTCGTAATGAAATCCTCAACACTGGCAACACATCAGGAGAAGCCAGTGGAAATACTGGAGATTCATCTCATTACTCCTACAAGTCCTTTGTAGGATGTAAACCACCCAGTTTTAGTGGGTCTGAAGGCGCCGTTGGATTAATCCAATGGATTGAGAAGATTGAGGCAACATTGGATCTTTGCAGCTGCCCCGAACACCACAAGGTCCGTTACTCAGCGGGAACATTCAACAAACGGACTCTGACCTGGTGGAATGGTCAGATCAACGCCCGAGGAAGAGAAGAAGCTATGGCAATGTCATGGGAAGACTTCAAAACACTGCTGCGAACAGAATTTTGTCCCAAGAATGAGCTGCAGAAGTTGGAGGTTGAACTATCCAACCATGTGATGAAGGGGGCTGATCACATGGGGTACACTACTCGTTACCACGAGTTAGTTGCTTTGGTACCAGATATGGTACCAACTCTGGAGAAGAGGATAGACCGTTATGTGGGTGGACTTCCCGCCTGCATTCAGGGCATGGTTGTTTCAGCCAACCCTACTACTGTTGAATCTGCAGTGAGACTGTCTGGGAAACTCACTGACCTCATGGTAGCCTCTGGAGCTCTAAAGAAGGAGGCTGAACCCAGTAAGAACAAAGCTTGATCTTCAAAGAAACCCTCCCATCATCAGAAGAAGAAACAGAAGACCATCAAGAACTACGCGGTGGCCACACCTCTGCAACAAATAGCAGCAACACCACAAAACCCCAACCGCAAACCCTACACTGGCACATATCCTCTGTGTGCCAAGTGTCAGTATCATCACCCTGCTGACACTCCCTGCAAGCATTGCACGGGATGTGGAAGAAAGGGCCATTGGGTCCAATACTGTAGGATGACACCTAACCAAGCAGTCAACAATGCTGCTTTGGCTCTTCCTCCACCAGCAAATCAGAACAATGGTGGATGCTATAATTGTGGCGAACAAGGCCACTTTGCGAAGAACTGCCCGAAGAAGGCACAACCAGCAGTTCAAGCACCACGTGGACGAGCCTTCGCTATCGGAGCACCAGCTGCACGCCAGGACCCAAATGTGGTCACTGGTACGTTTCTCTTACATGACTTTTATGCATCTGTCTTATTTGATACTGGTGCGGATCAGAGTTTTATCTCTACCGATTTTGCATGCCAACTAGATTCAGTAGAGGAACAGTTAGACTCCCCTTACATTATAGAAGTAGCTAACGGGAAACAGATTACAGTTAGTACAGTTTATAGAAATTGCCCATTGACACTTAATGGTCATACATTTGCCATCGATTTGATACCGATGGAGTTGGGTAGTTTCGACATCATTGTTGGAATGGATTGGCTTTCCTCTAACCGAGTGGAAGTCATCTGTTCTGAGAAGCTGCTTCGAATTCCATTGCCGAGTGATCGTGTATTGGAAGTTAGAGGGGATCAAGCAAAACGCAGTGTCAAAATCATTTCTTGCATAAAGGCGCGTAAGTGTCTACAGAAGCGGTGCGTGGCGTTCTTGGCTCATGTGGTGGAAAAGGAGAAGGTTAAGAAGAAAGTTCAAGATGTACCGGTAGTGAAAGAATATCCCGAAGTATTTCCTGAAGACCTACCTGGTTTGCCACCTGCGCGACCGGTAGAGTTTCGTATTGACTTAATTCCTGGAGCAACTCCTGTTGCTAAATCCCCTTACAGGTTAGCACCTTCAGAGATGCAGGAATTGTCAAATCAGTTACAGGAGTTACTTGACAAGGGTTTCATCAGACCGAGCTATTCACCTTGGGGAGCTCCGGTTTTGTTCGTGAAAAAGAAAGACGGATCGTTCAGAATGTGCATAGATTACCGTGAACTGAACAAACTAACCATCAAGAATCGGTATCCATTGCCGAGGATTGATGATTTGTTTGACCAACTGCAAGGGGCTCAATACTTCTCAAAGATTGACTTGCGGTCCGGATATCATCAGCTGAGAGTTCAAGATGAAGACATACCGAAAACGGCCTTCCGAACAAGATACGGACATTACGAATTTATGGTGATGCCTTTCGGATTGACAAATGCACCCGCGGTTTTCATGGACCTCATGAACCGAGTGTGCAAGCCGTACTTGGATCAGTTTGTCATTGTTTTCATTGATGACATATTGATTTATTCCAAGACCAAAACAGAACATGAGCAACACCTTAAAAAGATCTTGGAACTGTTGAAGAAAGAACAAATCTATGCTAAATTCTCTAAATGTGAATTTTGGCTAAGAGAAGTTCAATTTCTGGGTCATGTAGTCAACAGTGAAGGAATACACGTTGACCCTGCCAAGATCGAGGCGATAAAGAATTGGGACACTCCGAAGACACCGACGGAGATACGGTCTTTTCTGGGATTGGCAGGTTATTACAGAAGGTTTATCTCAAACTTTTCTAAGATAGCTTTGCCTCTCACTAAGCTAACCCAGAAGAGTGAACCGTTTGTCTGGGAGCAGAAACAAGAAGATGCTTTTCAGACATTGAAACAGAAACTATGTAATGCTCATATCCTATCACTCCCAGAAGGCTGTGATGACTTTGTTGTATACTGTGATGCCTCCCATCAGGGACTCGGTTGTGTATTAATGCAACGGGACAAGGTCATAGCCTATGCATCAAGATAGTTAAAGGTTCATGAGAAGAACTACACTACTCATGATCTTGAACTGGGAGCAGTAATCTTCGCCTTGAAGATTTGGAGACATTACTTATATGGCACCAAGTGTACCATATTCACTGATCACAAAAGTCTGCAGCACATCTTTGATCAGAAGGAGCTCAACATGCGACAACGCCGTTGGGTTGAACTTCTGAATGATTATGATTGTGTGATCAAATACCATCCGGGAAAGGCGAACGTTGTAGCTGACGCCTTGAGCCGGAAGGAACGAGTCAAACCCCTACGTGTTAGAGCGATGGGGATAACCGTGCAGACCAATTTAAGTGACAAGATTATTCAAGCGCAACAAGAAGCACTTGACCGAGATAATCTGAAGAAAGAACTTGATTGCAGAGCAGAGAAACAGTTTGACACGAAGTCTGACGGAATGATCTACTACCGGGAACGTGTATGGATACCGGCGGTAGATGAATTGAGGAAACTTATCTTCGATGAAGCACACAAGACTAAATACTCTGTTCATCCAGGTGCTGATAAGATGTACCAAGACTTGCGTGGATTTTATTGGTGGCCTGGAATGAAGAAGGACATAGCCGAATACGTCGGTCAATGTCTAACGTGTGCGAAGGTAAAGGCGGAACACCAAAGACCGTCCGGTCTATTGGAGCAGCATGAGATTCCACTCTGGAAGTGGGAACAAATAGCTATGGATTTCATTACCAAGCTACCCCGCACTTCCAGTGGTCATGATACAATTTGGGTGATCATTGATCGTTTAACAAAATCTGCTCATTTCTTGCCTATGCGTGAGACCTTCACAATGGATAAACTGGCAAGGTTGTACATCAATGAGATAGTGGTACGCCACGGTGTGCCATTGTCTATTATTTCTGATAGAGACAGCAGATTTACATCAAGGTTCTGGCAATCATTGCAGAAATCTCTAGGGACACAGTTAAATCTGAGTACAGCTTACCACCCACAAACGGATGGTCAAAGCGAACGTACTATTCAAACCCTAGAGGACATGTTAAGAACCTGTGTATTGGACTTTGGTGGGAACTGGGACTTCCATTTGCCACTGATTGAGTTCTCCTACAATAACAGTTACCACAGCAGTATAGGATGTGCACCATTCGAGGCTCTTTATGGCCGGAAATGTCGATCACCGATCTGTTGGACTGAAATTGGAGACAACCGAATAACTGGACCAGAACTTATCCAAGAAACCACTGACAAGATAGCTCAGATTCAAAGAAGACTACAAGCAACAAGGAGCAGACAAAAGAGCTACGCCGACAAACGGCGCAAGCCGTTGGAATTCCAAGTGGGAGATCGTGTAATGTTGAAGGTATCCCCATGGAAAGGCGTTGTACGCTTTGGAAAGAAAGGCAAATTAGCACCACGATACGTGGGACCGTTCGAGATCATCGAACGTATAGGTCCTGTAGCCTATCGACTGAGGTTACCAGATGAACTCAGTGGTGTGCATGATGTGTTTCACGTTTCAAACCTAAAGAAATGCCTTGCTGACGAGTCTCTCGTCATTCCAATCGAAGAGATTCAAGTCGATGAACAGTTACATTTCATTGAAGAACCCTTAGAGATTATGGATCGCAAGGTTAAACAACTGAGGCGAAGCCGTATTCCTATTGTAAAGGTTCGATGGAATTCAAGACGCGGGCCCGAGTTCACTTGGGAACGTGAAGATCACATGAAGTTAAAGTATCCCCAACTGTTTGAAGAGGAAGCTGTACCTGATAACAACTCTTAAATTTCGGGACGAAATTTCTCTAACAAGGGGAGACTGTAACATCAGTGCCGGAACCGTTACCGGAACAGTGATCTCTACAGTACATGAACAGTAAAACAGGTACGAATCATATACATTTTAGTACATTTCAGATTCACATCATTTATCATTGTCATTTTGTGTGTTCATAGAACAAATTCAGAAACAATTAACAGAAACACAGTTCATAACAATGGTTCTTGAGTCAGATAATAATCCGGCAATACAGAACCATCATGTGATTATTTGTTTAGGATTTATTATGTATAAACGTATGTGAGGCCTTACAGAACAAAACACACGAATATTGTTATGTGAATGCTAAATTGACGGGTTATTCGTATAGGTGACGATCTGTACGAATATATCTGAAAGTTTAACGTTCTGAATGATATTCTAAAATTAGAAAACAAGATTGAAAAGTATAGTTATCGTCGTGTTCGTACGGGTGACGATTCGAACGAATACGCGCGACGACTATACATTTCGATTTAAACAATTTATTAATATTTTAAATTTTAATAAATGAGAAGATATTAGTTAATTTATTAGGAATTACAACTTAGGATAATTTAAATAAATTCTATTTTTATAAATCGTGTTGTTTCGCCGCGAAAACTACGCGAAACCGGTACTTTACGCGAAACCGAACGAGACCGAACGAGTGGGTATTTTAACCCACATTTAATGTGACATAAATGCCACAACCACCACCCATCACTCTCCTCTCTCTCTCAAAATCGTTTTTCCCTCTCTCTAGTTCTTCACAAGAAAATCACCTTCTTTCCACGTTTTGGAGGCTCAAATCTCGTTGGAATCAAGTGTTCTAGGCGTCATTTTGATCCTTTCATCTTGTAGATTACAGAAGTACAAGTATTTCAAGTTTCCATCCACGAAATCTAAGGTAAAAGATCATTTTATTTTCGGTTTTATAGGGTTTTCACGAACTCACGATGTACCTTGATTAGAACCGGTATTAAACATCTAAAACACTTAGATGAATCACGTAATCAACTAGTAGAAGCTAGGGACTTGTATTTTAACAGGTTAAGCTCGATGGCAGCCGGTTGTGATACAGGTTCGTGAAGCTTAGTCGGCCGAACCCTGAAGATCCTTGGCCGAACCTTTCTGGTTAGAGAACCCTGCAACGAACCTTGCATGGTCTCTGCAACGAACCTGGCATCTGTACTCGGTCTGTCAGCCGAACCCTAGGTCACCTGCAACGAACCCTGTGATCACATGCAACGAACCTGTCATTGTTCTGAGCCACGAACCCTTTTTAAGTCTACCAGCACCGAACCTTCATTGTAGAAACGAACCATGCACGAACCCTTCTAGGCGAACCCTACAAGTTTCTAGCACCGAACCTCACTCAAGATAACAGCGAACCATTGAACCCAGACGAACCCTTTATTACAAACGAACCCACTAGGCTGGCGAACCTTTACACGAACCATGGTCTCCTTGGCTGAACCCTAATGGTTCGTTGATGAGGTGATGTTGGCCGAACCCTGGGAACAAACTCTAAGAGGTTCGCTGCCTTGGACATCATGCCGAATCTAAAAGTCGTTTAATAGAGTTGGGGCGGGACTAGGATCAACAAAACTAGAGGTAATAATCTAAGAAATGGTTAGTTAGTCATTAACCTAAGTTCTAATAAGGATTTGGGGTTCCATAAGTTGCATGCATGTATAAACATTTCGTGTATGCATGGGTTAGGGATACCTATGACAAAATAATACTTGACATACAATAACAACGCAACGTGAGTTGTGAATGGACATGTGATGGTCTTATAACCGAATATCATGTTCATGGAATCATGAGAGTCAAAAGTTCACGTCTTGAAATCAAATAGAAATTCCAGGATATTTAATTGGGCCAGAGTGGGCCCAATGGGGCTTAATTAGCCCAACACACATCGAATATTTAATTGGACTCAAGTAATGATGTTTAATTAAAATGAAGACAATGTGAATTCATTAAAACTTAATTTAATACTTTTCTGAAATTTTGTTTAATTTGAAATGTGAATTACAAATGGCCTTGTTTCTTTTAAGTTGACTTTGTTATAAAAGTTAGTTGTGATAAATTGATTTGGGATTTGTTAAGATAGACAATACGATTGTCTGGATTTTAAACAGAAAACAAAGGAAACTCTGCCGAAATTTTCTAAAATTTAAAAGTAAGTATTGTAACTCAACATGGGATTGGGATCAAAAAGGATAACTAGGATAGATTAGATCTTAGATACACCTAGTACTAAGACACTTAGTTGCACACACAACCAGACCCGAACTTAGGCACAACGACTACTACGTGTACTTATTATATTCGAATTCTTATAAAATAACTCAGGAACCGAAGATACTTAGCTTACATACAGGAGCGCGCATGTTGTGTTAGATCAAATTACATAGCAACACAGTGAGTTCATTGCCCCTTTTCTAAACATTTTTGTTTTAAAACGCGGGGCTGAGAAGCATGCGTAAACTGTTTATTTAAATTGTTTACTTAAATGCTTTTAAATTATATGTTTTACATATATATAAATGTTATCCTAGATCATGTCTAGGAAGATTTTATGCAGGTTATTAACTGATTTACTTATATATTAAGTGAATAATCGAGTTAAATTAACTTTTTCAATAAGTCAAAACATTTCAAACGAATCAAACCAAACATTTTGACAAATCAAGTGGGTGAATTCAAGGAATCAAACCAAACATTTTGACAAATCAAGTGGGTGAATTCAAGGAAATCAAATCAAACATTTTGACAAATCAAGTGGGTGAATTCAAGGAATCAAATCAAACATTTTGACAAAACAAGGGTGGGACATCAAGACATCAACAAAACAATCTTTGCAAAGACAACATTCAATGTTCTACAAACCAAGTGTTTGTTGAATAACGAATCAAGTGTACAATCGATCAATGAATCTTGTATTCTATGATCAACACATCAAGTACATCTTGTGACAAAATCAGTCGAATCAATAAATCATTTTTAAGGGATAGTATGGGAAATATCAGAGATAACATATGCCAACACATTGAATCCAAAAATCCTATATTTCAAGAAGTCCTAGCTAGACTGATTGACTTGTAGGTCTTATGTTTGACGATATTTACAGAATTCCCTAACTACTAAGTACCTAGATTGACAGACTAGTCTACTCGAGTATGACCACAGGCCCCAATCATTAGGACTTAGATTTTATTAAATGTTTATTTATTTATTTAATTAAGCATTTATAACTGTTTATACAATTACTGTGGTTGATCACATTGTGTGATGAACTTGTGAAATCAACATGGATTTCAAATGATTGTAATTACAGGGACAACAAACAGAAGAACTTATGGGATTGTGTTAAGGGTAAAAATGCTTAATTGTCATTAACAGCAGTGTCATATGCATATTAGTATGTGGTGGGATGTTGGCTAGGGCTTGTCCCTTACATATGCCCTATATATAAGCATACCGATGTGGATATTACATGTGGTGTTAATGAGGTTAGGGTCTTTACCAAAGGAGGTTTTCAAATCATTTTCAACTACTAAAACTATATGAACTCACCAACCATGTGTTGACTTGATCTTTTTGCATGACTTCTCAGGTGACGAACAGGTCAACTAGGAAGTTTATGCTTTTGGACTAGGACTTCAGATAGAAGACTTAGTATTTTTGGACCTGCATGTTTTTGGAACATCATTATACAATTATTTTGTATATCTTGTGCAGTTACGAGATAGCTATTTTATGATGTTCTTGATTGGATTTACATTGTTAAATTATGAACGATACGGATGTAATTTAACTTTGTAATTCTAATCAATTTAGCATTTCTCATTTATATCATGTGCAATATAAACAATCTGATCACTTTCGATTATCATTCTCGATATCGCGCCCCGGGAACCTTCCGCCCGTCGGGGAAACCCGATCCTACCCCGTCGGCTCGGGGTGTGACAGATTGGTATCAGAGCCATGGTTATAGAGAAATATAGGCCACTTATTTAAATGGTTTGGCCTAGACTATAACCTAGGGACCCTGCATGTAGAGAACATAGGACTTAAGACTTAATTGCATATTGTCTTCTGTATTCGATCATTGCACTAACCGATAACTTTATTGGTTATGATCAGAATGCCTCCGCGAAGACAACCTCCTTTGATACAACTACCACCACAAGACTTGGCTCCACACTCCTCCACACCGTCACCAAATGATTCACCACCACCACCTCCTCCACCTCCTCCTCCCCCTCCTCCATTGATTACTCAAGCATCTGGTTCGGGCACAGCACCGACCATGGATCCTGCTACTATCGCTCTGGTGACATTACTGAGTAGCCAGATGACAAATCATATGAAAGAAGCAATACCGGAGATGTTCCTTCGTCTTCGTAATGAAATCCTCAACACTGGCAACACATCAGGAGAAGCCAGTGGAAATACTGGAGATTCATCTCATTACTCCTACAAGTCCTTTGTAGGATGTAAACCACCCAGTTTTAGTGGGTCTGAAGGCGCCGTTGGATTAATCCAATGGATTGAGAAGATTGAGGCAACATTGGATCTTTGCAGCTGCCCCGAACACCACAAGGTCCGTTACTCAGCGGGAACATTCAACAAACGGGCTCTGACCTGGTGGAATGGTCAGATCAACGCCCGAGGAAGAGAAGAAGCTATGGCAATGTCATGGGAAGACTTCAAAACACTGCTGCGAACAGAATTTTGTCCCAAGAATGAGCTGCAGAAGTTGGAGGTTGAACTATCCAACCATGTGATGAAGGGGGCTGATCACATGGGGTACACTACTCGTTACCACGAGTTAGTTGCTTTGGTACCAGATATGGTACCAACTCTGGAGAAGAGGATAGACCGTTATGTGGGTGGACTTCCCGCCTGCATTCAGGGCATGGTTGTTTCAGCCAACCCTACTACTGTTGAATCTGCAGTGAGACTGTCTGGGAAACTCACTGACCTCATGGTAGCCTCTGGAGCTCTAAAGAAGGAGGCTGAACCCAGTAAGAACAAAGCTGGATCTTCAAAGAAACCCTCCCATCATCAGAAGAAGAAACAGAAGACCATCAAGAACTACGCGGTGGCCACACCTCTGCAACAAATAGCAGCAACACCACAAAACCCCAACCGCAAACCCTACACTGGCACATATCCTCTGTGTGCCAAGTGTCAGTATCATCACCCTGCTGACACTCCCTGCAAGCATTGCACGGGATGTGGAAGAAAGGGCCATTGGGTCCAATACTGTAGGATGACACCTAACCAAGCAGTCAACAATGCTGCTTTGGCTCTTCCTCCACCAGCAAATCAGAACAATGGTGGATGCTATAATTGTGGCGAACAAGGCCACTTTGCGAAGAACTGCCCGAAGAAGGCACAACCAGCAGTTCAAGCACCACGTGGACGAGCCTTCGCTATCGGAGCACCAGCTGCACGCCAGGACCCAAATGTGGTCACTGGTACGTTTCTCTTACATGACTTTTATGCATCTGTCTTATTTGATACTGGTGCGGATCAGAGTTTTATCTCTACCGATTTTGCATGCCAACTAGATTCAGTAGAGGAACAGTTAGACTCCCCTTACATTATAGAAGTAGCTAACGGGAAACAGATTACAGTTAGTACAGTTTATAGAAATTGCCCATTGACACTTAATGGTCATACATTTGCCATCGATTTGATACCGATGGAGTTGGGTAGTTTCGACATCATTGTTGGAATGGATTGGCTTTCCTCTAACCGAGTGGAAGTCATCTGTTCTGAGAAGCTGCTTCGAATTCCATTGCCGAGTGATCGTGTATTGGAAGTTAGAGGGGATCAAGCAAAACGCAGTGTCAAAATCATTTCTTGCATAAAGGCGCGTAAGTGTCTACAGAAGCGGTGCGTGGCGTTCTTGGCTCATGTGGTGGAAAAGGAGAAGGTTAAGAAGAAAGTTCAAGATGTACCGGTAGTGAAAGAATATCCCGAAGTATTTCCTGAAGACCTACCTGGTTTGCCACCTGCGCGACCGGTAGAGTTTCGTATTGACTTAATTCCTGGAGCAACTCCTGTTGCTAAATCCCCTTACAGGTTAGCACCTTCAGAGATGCAGGAATTGTCTAATCAGTTACAGGAGTTACTTGACAAGGGTTTCATCAGACCGAGCTATTCACCTTGGGGAGCTCCGGTTTTGTTCGTGAAAAAGAAAGACGGATCGTTCAGAATGTGCATAGATTACCGTGAACTGAACAAACTAACCATCAAGAATCGGTATCCATTGCCGAGGATTGATGATTTGTTTGACCAACTGCAAGGGGCTCAATACTTCTCAAAGATTGACTTGCGGTCCGGATATCATCAGCTGAGAGTTCAAGATGAAGACATACCGAAAACGGCCTTCCGAACAAGATACGGGCATTACGAATTTATGGTGATGCCTTTCGGATTGACAAATGCACCCGCGGTTTTCATGGACCTCATGAACCGAGTGTGCAAGCCGTACTTGGATCAGTTTGTCATTGTTTTCATTGATGACATATTGATTTATTCCAAGACCAAAACAGAACATGAGCAACACCTTAAAAAGATCTTGGAACTGTTGAAGAAAGAACAAATCTATGCTAAATTCTCTAAATGTGAATTTTGGCTAAGAGAAGTTCAATTTCTGGGTCATGTAGTCAACAGTGAAGGAATACACGTTGACCCTGCCAAGATCGAGGCGATAAAGAATTGGGACACTCCGAAGACACCGACGGAGATACGGTCTTTTCTGGGATTGGCAGGTTATTACAGAAGGTTTATCTCAAACTTTTCTAAGATAGCTTTGCCTCTCACTAAGCTAACCCAGAAGAGTGAACCGTTTGTCTGGGAGCAGAAACAAGAAGATGCTTTTCAGACATTGAAACAGAAACTATGTAATGCTCCTATCCTATCACTCCCAGAAGGCTGTGATGACTTTGTTGTATACTGTGATGCCTCCCATCAGGGACTCGGTTGTGTATTAATGCAACGGGACAAGGTCATAGCCTATGCATCAAGATAGTTAAAGGTTCATGAGAAGAACTACACTACTCATGATCTTGAACTGGGAGCAGTAATCTTCGCCTTGAAGATTTGGAGACATTACTTATATGGCACCAAGTGTACCATATTCACTGATCACAAAAGTCTGCAGCACATCTTTGATCAGAAGGAGCTCAACATGCGACAACGCCGTTGGGTTGAACTTCTGAATGATTATGATTGTGTGATCAAATACCATCCGGGAAAGGCGAACGTTGTAGCTGACGCCTTGAGCCGGAAGGAACGAGTCAAACCCCTACGTGTTAGAGCGATGGGGATAACCGTGCAGACCAATTTAAGTGACAAGATTATTCAAGCGCAACAAGAAGCACTTGACCGAGATAATCTGAAGAAAGAACTTGATTGCAGAGCAGAGAAACAGTTTGACACGAAGTCTGACGGAATGATCTACTACCGGGAACGTGTATGGATACCGGCGGTAGATGAATTGAGGAAACTTATCTTCGATGAAGCACACAAGACTAAATACTCTGTTCATCCAGGTGCTGATAAGATGTACCAAGACTTGCGTGGATTTTATTGGTGGCCTGGAATGAAGAAGGACATAGCCGAATACGTCGGTCAATGTCTAACGTGTGCGAAGGTAAAGGCGGAACACCAAAGACCGTCCGGTCTATTGGAGCAGCATGAGATTCCACTCTGGAAGTGGGAACAAATAGCTATGGATTTCATTACCAAGCTACCCCGCACTTCCAGTGGTCATGATACAATTTGGGTGATCATTGATCGTTTAACAAAATCTGCTCATTTCTTGCCTATGCGTGAGACCTTCACAATGGATAAACTGGCAAGGTTGTACATCAATGAGATAGTGGTACGCCACGGTGTGCCATTGTCTATTATTTCTGATAGAGACAGCAGATTTACATCAAGGTTCTGGCAATCATTGCAGAAATCTCTAGGGACACAGTTAAATCTGAGTACAGCTTACCACCCACAAACGGATGGTCAAAGCGAACGTACTATTCAAACCCTAGAGGACATGTTAAGAACCTGTGTATTGGACTTTGGTGGGAACTGGGACTTCCATTTGCCACTGATTGAGTTCTCCTACAATAACAGTTACCACAGCAGTATAGGATGTGCACCATTCGAGGCTCTTTATGGCCGGAAATGTCGATCACCGATCTGTTGGGCTGAAATTGGAGACAACCGAATAACTGGACCAGAACTTATCCAAGAAACCACTGACAAGATAGCTCAGATTCAAAGAAGACTACAAGCAACAAGGAGCAGACAAAAGAGCTACGCCGACAAACGGCGCAAGCCGTTGGAATTCCAAGTGGGAGATCGTGTAATGTTGAAGGTATCCCCATGGAAAGGCGTTGTACGCTTTGGAAAGAAAGGCAAATTAGCACCACGATACGTGGGACCGTTCGAGATCATCGAACGTATAGGTCCTGTAGCCTATCGACTGAGGTTACCAGATGAACTCAGTGGTGTGCATGATGTGTTTCACGTTTCAAACCTAAAGAAATGCCTTGCTGACGAGTCTCTCGTCATTCCAATCGAAGAGATTCAAGTCGATGAACAGTTACATTTCATTGAAGAACCCTTAGAGATTATGGATCGCAAGGTTAAACAACTGAGGCGAAGCCGTATTCCTATTGTAAAGGTTCGATGGAATTCAAGACGCGGGCCCGAGTTCACTTGGGAACGTGAAGATCACATGAAGTTAAAGTATCCCCAACTGTTTGAAGAGGAAGCTGTACCTGATAACAACTCTTAAATTTCGGGACGAAATTTCTCTAACAAGGGGAGACTGTAACATCAGTGCCGGAACCGTTACCGGAACAGTGATCTCTACAGTACATGAACAGTAAAACAGGTACGAATCATATACATTTTAGTACATTTCAGATTCACATCATTTATCATTGTCATTTTGTGTGTTCATAGAACAAATTCAGAAACAATTAACAGAAACACAGTTCATAACAATGGTTCTTGAGTCAGATAATAATCCGGCAATACAGAACCATCATGTGATTAGTTGTTTAGGATTTATTATGTATAAACATATGTGAGGCCTTACAGAACAAAACACACGAATATTGTTATGTGAATGCTAAATTGACGGGTTATTCGTATAGGTGACGATCTGTACGAATATATCTGAAAGTTTAACGTTCTGAATGATATTCTAAAATTAGAAAACAAGATTGAAAAGTATAGTTATCGTCGTGTTCGTACGGGTGACGATTCGAACGAATACGCGCGACGACTGTACATTTCGATTTAAACAATTTATTAATATTTTAAATTTTAATAAATGAGAAGATATTAGTTAATTTATTAGGAATTACAACTTAGGATAATTTAAATAAATTCTATTTTTATAAATCGTGTTGTTTCGCCGCGAAAACTACGCGAAACCGGTACTTTACGCGAAACCGAACGAGACCGAACGAGTGGGTATTTTAACCCACATTTAATGTGACATAAATGCCACAACCACCACCCATCACTCTCCTCTCTCTCTCAAAATCGTTTTTCCCTCTCTCTAGTTCTTCACAAGAAAATCACCTTCTTTCCACGTTTTGGAGGCTCAAATCTCGTTGGAATCAAGTGTTCTAGGCGTCATTTTGATCCTTTCATCTTGTAGATTACAGAAGTACAAGTATTTCAAGTTTCCATCCACGAAATCTAAGGTAAAAGATCATTTTATTTTCGGTTTTATAGGGTTTTCACGAACTCACGATGTACCTTGATTAGAACCGGTATTAAACATCTAAAACACTTAGATGAATCACGTAATCAACTAGTAGAAGCTAGGGACTTGTATTTTAACAGGTTAAGCTCGATGGCAGCCGGTTGTGATACAGGTTCGTGAAGCTTAGTCGGCCGAACCCTGAAGATCCTTGGCCGAACCTTTCTGGTTAGAGAACCCTGCAACGAACCTTGCATGGTCTCTGCAACGAACCTGGCATCTGTACTCGGTCTGTCAGCCGAACCCTAGGTCACCTGCAACGAACCCTGTGATCACATGCAACGAACCTGTCATTGTTCTGAGCCACGAACCCTTTTTAAGTCTACCAGCACCGAACCTTCATTGTAGAAACGAACCATGCACGAACCCTTCTAGGCGAACCCTACAAGTTTCTAGCACCGAACCTCACTCAAGATAACAGCGAACCATTGAACCCAGACGAACCCTTTATTACAAACGAACCCACTAGGCTGGCGAACCTTTACACGAACCATGGTCTCCTTGGCCGAACCCTAATGGTTCGTTGATGAGGTGATGTTGGCCGAACCCTGGGAACAAACTCTAAGAGGTTCGCTGCCTTGGACATCATGCCGAATCTAAAAGTCGTTTAATAGAGTTGGGGCGGGACTAGGATCAACAAAACTAGAGGTAATAATCTAAGAAATGGTTAGTTAGTCATTAACCTAAGTTCTAATAAGGATTTGGGGTTCCATAAGTTGCATGCATGTATAAACATTTCGTGTATGCATGGGTTAGGGATACCTATGACAAAATAATACTTGACATACAATAACAACGCAACGTGAGTTGTGAATGGACAGGTGATGGTCTTATAACCGAATATCATGTTCATGGAATCATGAGAGTCAAAAGTTCACGTCTTGAAATCAAATAGAAATTCCAGGATATTTAATTGGGCCAGAGTGGGCCCAATGGGGCTTAATTAGCCCAACACACATCGAATATTTAATTGGACTCAAGTAATGATGTTTAATTAAAATGAAGACAATGTGAATTCATTAAAACTTAATTTAATACTTTTCTGAAATTTTGTTTAATTTGAAATGTGAATTACAAATGGCCTTGTTTCTTTTAAGTTGACTTTGTTATAAAAGTTAGTTGTGATAAATTGATTTGGGATTTGTTAAGATAGACAATACGATTGTCTGGATTTTAAACAGAAAACAAAGGAAACTCTGCCGAAATTTTTCTAAAAATTTAAAAGTAAGTATTGTAACTCAACATGGGATTGGGATCAAAAAGGATAACTAGGATAGATTAGATCTTAGATACACCTAGTACTAAGACACTTAGTTGCACACACAACCAGACCCGAACTTAGGCACAACGACTACTACGTGTACTTATTATATTCGAATTCTTATAAAACAACTCAGGAACCGAAGATACATAGCTTACATACAGGAGCGCGCATGTTGTGTTAGATCAAATTACATAGCAACACAAGTGAGTTCATTGCCCCTTTTCTAAACATTTTTGTTTTAAAACGCGGGGCTGAGAAGCATGCGTAAACTGTTTATTTAAATTGTTTACTTAAATGCTTTTAAATTATATGTTTTACATATATATAAATGTTATCCTAGATCATGTCTAGGAAGATTTTATGCAGGTTATTAACTGATTTACTTATATATTAAGTGAATAATCGAGTTAAATTAACTTTTTCAATAAGTCAAAACATTTCAAACGAATCAAACCAAACATTTTGACAAATCAAGTGGGTGAATTCAAGGAATCAAACCAAACATTTTGACAAATCAAGTGGGTGAATTCAAGGAAATCAAATCAAACATTTTGACAAATCAAGTGGGTGAATTCAAGGAATCAAATCAAACATTTTGACAAAACAAGGGTGGGACATCAAGACATCAACAAAACAATCTTTGCAAAGACAACATTCAATGTTCTACAAACCAAGTGTTTGTTGAATAACGAATCAAGTGTACAATCGATCAATGAATCTTGTATTCTATGATCAACACATCAAGTACATCTTGTGACAAAATCAATCGAATCAATAAATCATTTTTAAGGGATAGTATGGGAAATATCAGAGATAACATATGCCAACACATTGAATCCAGAAATCCTATATTTCAAGAAGTCCTAGCTAGACTGATTGACTTGTAGGTCTTATGTTTGACGATATTTACAGAATTCCCTAACTACTAAGTACCTATATTGACAGACTAGTCTACTCGAGTATGACCACAGGCCCCAATCATTAGGACTTAGATTTTATTAAATGTTTATTTATTTATTTAATTAAGCATTTATAACTGTTTATACAATTACTATGGTTGATCACATTGTGTGATGAACTTGTGAAATCAACATGGATTTCAAATGATTGTAATTACAGGGACAACAAACAGAAGAACTTATGGGATTGTGTTAAGGGTAAAAATGCTTAATTGTCATTAACAGCAGTGTCATATGCATATTAGTATGTGGTGGGATGTTGGCTAGGGCTTGTCCCTTACATATGCCCTATATATAAGCATACCGATGTGGATATTACATGTGGTGTTAATGAGGTTAGGGTCTTTACCAAAAGAGGTTTTCAAATCATTTTCAACTACTAAAACTATATGAACTCACCAACCATGTGTTGACTTGATCTTTTTGCATGACTTCTCAGGTGACGAACAGGTCAACTAGGAAGTTTATGCTTTTGGACTAGGACTTCAGATAGAAGACTTAGTATTTTTGGACCTGCATGTTTTTGGAACATCATTATACAATTATTTTGTATATCTTGTGCAGTTACGAGATAGCTATTTTATGATGTTCTTGATTGGATTTACATTGTTAAATTATGAACGATACGGATGTAATTTAACTTTGTAATTCTAATCAATTTAGCATTTCTCATTTATATCATGTGCAATATAAACAATCTGATCACTTTCGATTATCATTCTCGATATCGCGCCCCGGGAACCTTCCGCCCGTCGGGGAAACCCGATCCTACCCCGTCGGCTCGGGGTGTGACACCTTATTTCGAACCCGTCATTTTAGTCGGGTAAAACCACTCTCAACCTTAGGAAATCCCTCACCCACACTCTAGAATAGTGTAGGAACAAATGTTTAAGAAAAACCAGGACGATTAGCTCGAATTCTCGGTTGAACCTCCTCAAAAACCGACCGGCCGAATGGCTCTTAGCAGCTCACCGAATGACGGGTCGCCGAATGGCTGGCTAGTCGGCTTCATTCGCCGAATCAGGCCCTTCGGCCAGGATCCATTCGACAAACCCCATTCGGTCCTAGTTCTTTGGCCGAACCTCATTCGGAAGACCTCATTCGGCAGGTCACTTCTCTGCTCGGCACTCTCCATTCGACCACCACCATCATCCAGACATTCGGCAGTTACACCATTCTGTCGACCACTCACATTCGCTGGCCACCTTCTTGGGTCGGCAATATCGTTTCTCAAACATTCGGACTACACACACACTCATCAGGTTAATCACGGCCGACCACCATCAATCGGGAAGCAGCCCAACAGGCCCATGCTAACCATATTCAGGCCCAATCACCTTTTAGTTGGTTTAACCCAACCGTTTGACCAAATTCTTAGATCCACATAACTGATGAAGATTTTGCTTACATGTTGGGTCCAAGAGACGGCCCAATGCGGCCCAGACTACTTAGTGCGGCCAAGGGGATGTTTTGGCCCGTCATCTAATGAATTGGCCCAAGGCATGTTATAACCTCATGCTTAAATCAATTGGGTTGTTCGGCCCAATAAAATGTAACACGACCCAGGATACTTTCGGCCCACATGGTTGACCTATCCACCTGCAAAACACCTAAGGCCCACTGGTTTCGCCCAACCCCATTTGGCCCATTATGGTTATTTCGGTCTTAGACTAGTTCCACATTCGGCCCACTTAGTTGTGTTGTAAACAAACGCATGAAAATTCAAGGTTACTACAAGATCTGGGTCATGAGTCTTTAATGATCAATTAATACTTAGATTTATTGCAAGTGAGTTAAAATGTTAGGTTGACATTATATGAGTATATTAAAACACTAGAAAGAATGTCAACTCTTTCGAATAAACCAAAGTTGAGGTTTAAAACCAATTAAACCTTTAAATATTCTAATTAGAAACTCTTATGGGTTTGAATTCCACACAACTTACTAGGACAATAAATCAAGCAAGACACATGACATAAAGTCATACACACATAATGATCTATAACAACATAACCGGGGCCGAATGAAGACCACAATAGAGACTTCTGAGTGTTAGCCAATTTTATGGCCAACACATACATACACACGAATCTTTACAACATATACTTACAAATTTAAACAACGTGAAATCAATACAGGATTGTGAAAACAATATCAACTACAACAAAGAGAGCGTGCATTCTTGTTTGAGACTAAGTCAACTACCACAACTGCAAGGTGAGTTCATTGTCCCTTTTCAAACTATTTTGGTTTTAACTCGGGACTGAGAAGCATGTTATACTTTTTAAAACATATGTTTTGAAGTTAACAAATTGCTTTTATACTATTTGATTATGCCAAGTGCGAACGGCATAAGACACTATTCAAACTAAAGGCATAAGACTCTTTTTAAACTAAAGGCTAATTGATTATGCCAAGTGCTAAAGGCATAAGACTCTTTTTAAACTAAAGGCTAATTGATTATGCCAAGTGCTAAAGGCATAAGACTCTATTCAAACTCAATGCTATATGATTATGCCAAGTGCTAAAGGCATAAGTTACTTGTCAATACTAAAGCTATGTGAAAATACCAAGTGCTAAAGGTATTTATTAGTTGATAATGCTATTGTGGATGCTAATTCTATGAAATCATGTTACAAGCTAATAATATGAGTTATGCTAAATACTAAGGCTACGGGTCAAACTAAATGCAAATACTACGAGTTTATGCTATGAACTAACACTACGGGTTATGCTTAATACTAATGCTAGGAGATTATACTACTTGTCTATGTTATGGGTTTTATGCTAGAGATTAATGTAAACACTAAAGGCTAATGATTCTATAAGGCTATGGGGATACTAAATGCATACATTCATACATACACTTTGGATACTTAAATCTATGGATACTATAAACTCTTAAATGCTATGTGATTGCCATGCTCAAACAACGGTTTGGCCTCTCAGTGCTTGCCTTACCGGTTGTAAAACTAGTTCTTGTGCACAAGTTACGTAAATGCTGGACAATTTGTATGCTAAAACTATAGGCTATGGAAGAACAATAGTTGGTCTCTCAGTGCTTGCCTTCAGGTGTTCTTCCTAGCCGGGACTTGAAGAACAATAGTTGGTCTCTCAGTGCTTGCCTTCAAGTGTTCTTCACAGTCTTAATCGAGGAAATGGACTGATGGCCTCTGAGTGCTTGCCATGCAGTGTTTCCCACAACTACTTACCTGGGTTATTAGTAACTAGAGCGATATTGGTGATCCTTAGTTGACTTTGTGTCGACCTAGGAAATCCTTTATCTCTCCCTGAGTTGCTAATTATACCTGGGGCTGGTCTGGATTGATATTGGATTCCTTCGGGCATTCGGTTAGCCATACCGGTAACTATCGGGCTAAACTCACGGATACTATTATAGCATGGGATAAACTTACAAACAAAAGTGTTTAATCTATGACGGGGAAAACTATACGGATGGGTCGGTAAAAGTCTTAATTATTATTAATAACAGTGTCATATCCGGATTAGTATGTGGTGGGACGTCGCCTGGGCGGGTTGTAGGCTTGACCCAGGGGTATGCCCTATATATAAGCATACCGATTTGGATATTACATGTGGAGTTAATAAGATTAAGGTTTTACCGAAAGGAGTTTTGTTAAAGCTATTTAAACTTATAAACCACATGAACTCACCAACCATTATGTTGACTTTGTTTTCTTACATGCTTTCTCAGGTGATGCACAGGCATAAGCTAAGGCTCAGGATTTTGCATGCTAGGCAGCCCAACTAGAGGACCTAGCAGACTTTTGAAAGCACACCTTTTGTAGTTAATACGAATCTCTTTTGTTATCTTGTACATATACAAGATAGAAACATTTGATTCTTTTGAATAGGTTTACTTAGTTAAATTATCAAACACCGATGCTGTAATTTAACTTTGTAATCCTAGTTTAATGCTAATTGTGCTTTAGATATTCTTAATCATTGATGCTATGTAAACAATCTGATCAACCCGATTATCATCCACGATATCGCGCCCCGGGAACCTTCCGCCCGACGGGGACTCCGATCCTACCCCGCCGGCCCGGGGTGTGACAGATTGGTATCAGAGCTCAAGGTTATAGAGAATAATAGGTCATTGTATAAACGGTTTGACCTAGACTATAACTTAGGGACCCTCATGTAGAGAACTTAGGATTATGTTTGCATTATGTTTTCTGCATTCGATCACTGCACTAACCAAATTCTTTTGGTTATGATCAGAATGCCGCCAAGAAAACAGCCTACTACTCAGACTTCTGCACCACATTCTTCTACTCCGACACCACCAGATTCACCACCGCCACCTCCTCTTCCTCCTCCTCCTCCTCCACATTCTCCTCCGCCAGGCTCAAGCACTGTTCAGATGATAGATCCTGCTACTATCGCCTTGGCGACCCTGCTGAGTACTCAACTGACAAGTCAGCTGAAAGATGTCATCCCAGAGATGATAAACAGAATTCAAGTCCATGGCAACACTTCTGGCCATACTACAGGAGAGGCTAGTGGAAACACTAGTCATACTTCAGACTGCTCCTACAAGTCCTTTGTAGGATGCAAACCCCCAAGTTTCACCGGTGCTGAAGGAGCTGTTGGATTAATCCAATGGCTAGAAAAGATGGAGAACACCTTGGACATAAGCAGTTGTCCAGAACACCACAAGGTTCGCTATGCAGCTGGATCATTTAGCAAGCGAGCATTGACATGGTGGAATGCTCAGATTAGAGCAAAGGGGAGGGATGAAACAATGACGATGCCCTGGGCAGAGTTCAAACTTCTACTGAGGAATGAGTTCTGTCCAAAACATGAACTGCAGCAACTAGAGGTTGAGCTATCGAACCATGTGATGAAGGGAGCCGATCATATGACCTATACCAATCGCTATCACGAACTGGTAGCTCTTGTGCCAGAAATGGTACCGACATTGGAAAAGCTGATCGATCGATATGTTGCGGGATTACCCTCCTGTATTCAAAGTATCGTACTGGCTGCATATCCTGCTACACTAGAGTCAGCCATCTCCCTCTCAGCCAAACTGTTGGACCAAAAGAACCAATGAGCCTGATCAGAAAATCCTCTAAGTCCCACAGGTTCACAACAACTGAAAAAGAACACAAAGGCTGAAGACATACAACTGTTGAAGAGAAGATCTGAAGAGTTACAAGCTCTGAAGAACAAGTCTTCAGATGTTGTTCACAACAGCTGAAGTGTTAGCTTTCAGCTGTTGTGGTGTTTAGTTTAGTCTTCAGTAGTTTCCTTTCAATACTTGTAAAAAGTCTGATGAGTATTTTACTCATCAAATGTTGTAGTCTTATTTCAGTAGTTTAGTTATTTTCAGTAGTTATATTTTGTCTGTTAGATGTCAACATCTTGTGACATCATCAGACGTCACTGCTTCTATATTAGGGCAGTTGACACATTGAATTTTGTAACGAAGTTAGTGCGATTGAATGAATTATTCCTTTTACAGAATTCTCTCTCTATAACCACCTGTGCTTTACTGTTTGATTGAGTTAACTTTGTTCTTGCTAATATTGAGCTAATTCATCGTTGAATTCCGCTGCTATTGATCAAATGAGAACATCTGATCCTACAAATGGTATCAGAGCTGGTTAATCATTGATCGATTATACAATTGATCTCTGAAACTGCTCAATTCAGTTCTCTGGTTGATCGAATTAGCCGATTAGTAAGAATTCGTTATAGATTGAAGTTTTCTATTAACTTCTGTTGATTTGTTTTTGAATATCAATCTGTGTTGAATCAATTGGTTGGAATTTACATTAATTCATTTGAATTTCATTAATATTGAGTGAATCTGAGATCATGACTACTCCAAACAATGATCCGCACAATACAGGCTCCGCAACCAAGCCTCCAATGCTGGTTCGGAGTGAGTACAACATTTGGCAACGTCGAATGCTACATCACCTGTCAATTAATAGTGCAGGATGTTGGAAATCTGTAGTGCATGGTCCTTATAAACCCATGATCACTGATCCTGAAACTAAACTAATGATTCCGAAACCTTCGGATATGTATTCGGATGAGGATATTAGATTGTTTGAAATTGATGCTAAAGCTCATGGTATTCTGGCCATGGCTTTGCCGAATGAGATTTATTCTGGCTTGATGCATCATGATACTGCTCATGATCTCTGGGTTGCACTGAAAGAACAATTCGGTGGAACCGATGAGGTTTTAGCAAACACAAGAGAAATTCTCGCTCAACAGTATGAGACATTCTCTCATAGGAAGGGTGAGTCATTGACTCAACAGTTTGAGCGGTTCTCCTGTTTGATTTCTGAGTTAAAAATGGTTAAACAGGAATATACCAATAGTCAGATGAACAACAGGTTTCTTAGATCATTGCCTGAGAGATGGGATACTTATACTATTGTCCTACGCTCAAGTGCAAATCTAGAACATCTATCCCTCACCCAACTCCATGGGAAACTCTTAACATTTGAGAGAGAGGTAGAACATAAAAGAAAGTTGTCTTCATCTGGCAAGCTCACTGATGACTTTATTCCCGGCAATACTGCTTTGATTGGTCAAGAGTCCGAGTTTAATGGGTCTGAATGTTCTTATGATGAACATATTGATTTTTCTACTAACAATGTTGAACATGCTTTTGTGGGAGTTGATGGAAATGCAGGAAATTATGGTGATAATCTGTGTTTTGTGATGGATGACTTGAAAGGAATCCCAGATGATGATCTGGAGGAAATGGATATTTTAAGTCAGATGGCATTAATCAACATCAGATCTCAAAAGTTCTACAAAAGAACTGGAAGAAAATTTCCCGGATTATCTGGCAAAACCAAAGTTGGTTTTGACAAAGGGAAGTTGAGGTGCCACAAGTGTCACAGGCTTGGTCATTTTGCTAGAGAGTGCAAATCTACTGGATCTGGTTCCTCTACACCCTTTGTGACCTTTCCTAGCAATAACCCACAAAACAAAGGACAACAATCCTCTGGGTCTGGTCAACAACAATTTTATCCAGCTCATTTTGTTCCACAAAGTCCTATGCCGTATCCATATCCCTGCTTTTACATGCCTCAACCTACTCACACTTCAGCATTAATTCCTTCACAATCCCCTGCTCTTCCTGATCCCAGCAATTCACAAACCAATCAACAGCCTCAACAACAACAACATCAGAGCTTTTTCACCCCTGGAGTAGCTGATTGGAGTAGTTTACCTGATGACTTATCTGATTTCAACATGCAGCTGTACTCTGAAGCTAGTCCACATGGTGGAGATAACCCATTTGGGAATCTTGCCTTGATGGCTATTGATTCAACTGACACCTCAAGTTCAACTTCTTCAACATCCCAGGTATCATCTGAATCCAAAGCTAAGTTGTGTTCAGAGTCTTGTGTTTCAGCATTTGCTTCCATTAGAGAAATCAATGTTGAATTAATCAATGAGAAGTTGGATTTAGAAAGGGTCATGATTAAGAATAAAACTGAATTTGAGAAAGTTTTGGATGAAAAAGAGTCTGAAATTTATAAACTCAAGTGTCAATTGTCTGATGAAAAGGCTAGGGTGGAAGTCATGCTTGTAAAACACAATGATCTGAAACAAACACTTGCAGCAACCCAAGTAGAATGTGCAAAATGGGTTGAATCTTGCAAGGGGTTTGAGTTGCTGTTAAACAAGCAAACAGCATCAAATGTGAAGTTTGGTATTGGATACAATCACACTGCTCCTCCAACTGATTATACACCAAAAAATCTTAACTGTGAGTCTGAAGGGGACAGTGTATACCAATCCACCAAATCTTCAGACAAGTCTGATGCTGAAGAATCATTTGAAAGTGATTCAAGTGCCTGCAAATCTGAGTCTGAAACTATTGACATTGAAACTTATTCTTATTCTCTTGGATGTACAAATGTTATCCAGGATGAAACATGTCAGGATAGTGTTTTAATTGAGATTAATCCTGATGAAAAGGTTTCCAATGAATTAAATTTAAAACTGGTTAAGTCAGATGGGCATGGCACTGGAGAGAAAGATGCACGGCTTCTGATAAGTCAGAATCGCTCATCAGTAGTTGTAGAAAAAGCTGATAGTACAACTACTGATAAGTGGAAAAGTGTTGATAGACAAGTGCTGAAGAATAACTCTTCAGAGGTTGTCAACACATCAGCTGTTGTCAATTTGTCTACAACTACTGATGTTCCAAATGTACTGAAGAACAAAAACTCAGTATCTAAGTCATCAGTACTTGTAGATAATCACAAGGGAAAGCAAAAGAGGGTGCCTTGTGAAATTTGTAGGCTGTTTAATCATTCCACTGATGAATGCTGGTACAGAAAAGGTTCTAAATTCAACAAAATAAAGCATAAAAACAAAAACATATTCAAAATGAAAACTGAATTTCGTTCCAAGTTTGTACCAGAATCATCTGTTAGTTCAAAATCTGGAAACACCTCACATGGAACTGAATCAAATAAGTTCAAGAAAGGTAAGGAGGTGGTTCCAGATTCAAAGAAACAACACTTGAAAAATTCTTCATCAGTTAAAGAAACTAAGGTGTTAAAACCCAAAAATCCAAAGTCAGGTCAGAATGTGTCTAATGAAATCAAAATCTTGACACAAAATCATAATCAACTGATGTTAATGATGCAACAACTGCTAGGTAGAGTTAATCTAGCAGAGGCATCTGTTGTCTCATTTCAGAAGAAGAAACCAAAATCCAAAGTCAAGGTTAAATCTTCTGATAAGAATGATTCAAGTGTTGCTTCAACTGAAACTGCTAATTTTGTTTCTTCATGTGTTGACAGACCCAAAACCAAAATGGTTTGGGTCCCAAAGTCTAACTGAGTGTGTTGGTGTATGAAGGGTCCTTCAGCATGCCAAAATAGCATCTGGTATGTTGACAGTGGAGGATCCATGCATATGACTGGGAGCAGATCTCTTCTTAATGACTATTTTACAGGAAGGAAGGGATTTGTCTCTTTTGGAAATGATGCTAAGGGTTACATTATAGGAAAAGGTTTTGTAACAAATGGTGAGATAAGGTTTGATGATGTAAATCATGTTGAGAATCTTAAGTATAATCTTCTGAGTGTTAGTCAAATGTGTGATAAGGGTCATATTTCTGTTTTCACCAACCAAGATTGTAGGATTTTATCTTCTGATGTGCTGCCTCTTATTGGCAAAGTCTTAGATGAGTATACTCTCCTTAAGGCTAACAGAGTGGGAAAGGTTTATGCCTTTGATTTGTCAAAGACAATCTCTGTTAAAGGTCATCCTTGTTTATTTTCAAAGGCCTCTCTCCAAGAATCTAATCTATGGCACAGAAGGTTGGGTCATGTTAATCTCAAAAACATGAATCAACTGGTGAAACATGGGTTGGTTAGAGGTCTTCCAATGAAGGATTTTAGTTGTGATGAGAATTGCACTGCTTGCTTGAAAGGGAAGCAACACAAAGTTTCTTTTCCTCCAATTGGTGATCCCAAATCCACTGGTTGTTTGCAAATGTTGCACATGGATTTGTTTGGGCCAGTGAAGGTTATGAGTATGGCAAAGAGGAAGTATTGCTTAGTAATTGTTGATGATTACTCAAGGTTTGTCTGGACCTTCTTCTTGCACTCAAAAGATGAGGTTCCCAAGTCCATTATAAACTTTGTGTTGTATGTTGAGAAGCAATATTCTCTTCCTGTCAAGTGTGTAAGGAGTGATAATGGCACAGAGTTCAGAAATCATACTCTGGATGAAATTTATCTGTCTAAGGGAATCAAGAGACAGTACAGCATCCCTAGAACTCCTGAATAAAATGGAGTAGTTGAAAGGAAAAATAGAACCTTGATTGAAGCTGCCAGGACAATGCTGGCTGATTCTGGCTTGCCATTGACCTTCTGGGCAGAAGCTGTCAATACTTCTTGTTATGTGCACAACAGGGTTTTAGTGAATCAAAGATGGTTGAAAACTCCTTATGAACTACTTCATAATTTGACCCCTTTGATTTCCTTTTTCAGAGCTTTTGGGTGTCCTTGCTATATTCTCAATACCAAAGATCAACTTAAAAAGTTTGACTCCAAAGTTGATGCAGGATATTTTGTTGGCTATTCTTCAACTTGCAAGGCTTACAGAGTGTTCAATTGCAGAACAAAGCTAGTTGAAGAAACTCTTCATGTCAAATTCAATGAATGCCCAAAAGATTCTATTCCACAAAATCCTGTTGAGATGTTGATGACATCATTTTTGCTTCATCTGATCCAAAGTTGTGTGCTGAGTTTACTGAGTTAATGACCAAACATTTTGAAATGAGTGCCATGGGGGAATTACAGTTTTTCTTGGGTCTTCAAATCAAACAAAGTACTGATGGCATTTTTATTCATCAAGCCAAATACACAAAAGATTTGTTAAAGAAATTTGATTTGCAAAACTGTAAACCATGTTCTAACCCCATGAGCAGCACCACACAACTTGATGTAGATTTGAAAGGTAAATCAGTTGATGAAACTCTTTATAGATGTATGATTGGGTCCTTAATGTATCTCACAACATCTAGGCCAGACATTATGTTTGCTACATGTGTTTGTGCTAGATTTCAGGCTGCACCTAAAGAATCTCATTTAATTGCTGTGAAAAGAATTTTCAGATACTTGCAGGGCACTCAATCTCTGGGAATTTGGTACTTCAATGGGCATTCCTGCAAGCTGGTTGCTTTCTCTGATAGTGACTATGCAGGATGCAAACTTACCAGAAAATCAACCTCTGGTGGTTGTCAGTTTCTGGGAAACTGCCTGGTTTCTTGGCAAAGCAAGAAACAAACATCTGTGGCCACTTCAACAGCTGAAGCCGAGTACATTGCTGCTGCAAGTTGTACTTCACAAATTCTCTGGCTTCAGACTCAACTCTTGGATTATGGCATCAAAGAGTCTAAGACACCATTGTTAATGGATAGTGCCTCAGCTCTTTGTATTGTCAAGAATCCAGTTCAGCACTCTAGGACCAAACATATTGAGATCAGACATCATTTTATAAGAGATTGTTTTGAAAAGGGTCTGATTGATCCAAAGTTTGTTCCTAGTGCTGATGAGCTTGCAGACATTTTTACTAAGCCTTTAGACACCTCCACTTTTCAAAACTTAGTTCTAAGGCTTGGTATGCTGCAACTTGAATAGATTGGTTTTTCCACAAATAAACTTTCAATTTTCAAAAATCCAAAAATATTACATTTTCTGTTAACAATAAAATTTTCTTTATCACCTTGAACTTTTTGATATTTTCAGTAAATACTGATAAATATCAGAAGTACTGATTCAAGGACAGATATGACCTTTATCAATACTCTAAGTTACAAGTACTGATGGGTGTTGATTCACTAAGTACTGAAGGTCAAATATTTCTCACAAATGCTGATGACCAATTTTTGTTCACAAGTTCTGATGAACAAATCTATCCCAAACGCCTGATGAACAAATTCTGTTCACAAGTTCTGATGAACAAATCTATCACAAATGCTGATGAACAACTTCTGTTCACAAGTTCTGATGAACAAATCTATCACAAATGCTGATGAACAAATTCTGTTCACAAGTTCTGATGAACATATTTTTCACAAAGTCTGATGAGCAACTGCTGAAAACAACTGATGAACAAAATCTGTTGACAACATCAGATGAGTAACTTTACTCTTAAGATGTTTCAACCTCTGCTGTTTTCTCTATTTAACTCAAACCTTCTTCAGTTGTTTCCTTATCACCTCCTCAGAACTTTAAACCTTTTTCAAAAACCTATCTTCCCTCTCAAGTCTCTGCATCCATGGCGACCATAAACCTGAAACCTCGTCATAACTCCGTGGCTTATCTTACCAAATCCTCTTTCTGGTCCAAGTTTGATGAAGCAGTTGACTTAATGAATGCCTCACAATTCAAAACCGCCTTTCTCATAAATCCCACACTTCATGTTGAATCCATTCATCAATTTTGGATGAATGTCGAGCTCATCAACATCGGCACTGGTGTGATATCTCTTCGTTCAACAGTAAATGGTCATACTGTGCACATCAGTCCAGCTGAACTAAGGGAGATACTCCAACTTGATGATGCGAACTTGGTCACGCAATTCCCAAAGAACCAACTTGACCTCTGTTTCACAAGTCATGAATACCAAGGTGACCTAAGTGATTCAACTCTGTACAAGAAAAATTTCAATGATCCGGAGCGTCTGATATTTCACATGATCAACATTTGCTTGGCTCCGAAATCTTCCTCATGGGACCAGATGTCCTCCACGTGGCAACAGGTATTGTATTCAATTCTAGAATCTCAAAAACTAAATTTTTCACAAATCTTGTTTTCAGAATTAACTGAACATGCTGCTAAGCCTGTTTCTTCTAGATGGCTACTTTATCCACGATTTATCATGGCCATCATAGAAAAACAGCTACAGCACAATGGCCTTGTTCGTCAGGGGATCTCTGCTCCAGCAGTTCTGTTGGAGGTATATTCCCGACCCAACTCAAACCTCACTCTCAAAGAGGCTGCCCGAAAGCTAAAACCCAAGCAGAGGGAACCCACAGTCTCCACCACAAAATCCAAATCCAAAGTCCCCACCAAACCAAAATCCCAAAAACCCAAAAAGGCTGCTCAGGGAAATGAGTCCCCTGAGTCTGCCCATGCCTCACCAAGGCATGATATGGCCACTGGGAGTAGTCAACCAGTGGTCCATCAGACTCCACCGGCTCAAACCGCCCAGGATTCCTCTCAACAGGAACCTGGAGCAACCATTGAAGGGGCAGACACATTTCTAGAACCTCTTTCATTTGAAAAGGTTTCTATTGAACAGCACCAATCTCCCCGGGTGCACTCTGCTTCACAGCCAAATCCTATGGAAACCACCCAACAAAGCCCAACTTTTGTCATTGAACAAATGCTGGATCAGTTGAACACTCCTATCCCCACCCAGACACCTATCACTACTGGGATTAGCTCCCACATTTAGGGGGAGGATCAAAGTGTCTCTGATAACCCACAGGACTTTGACTACCAAATCAGATCTCCTAGTGTGGAAAGAGAGATTCTGATATCTGACAGGGCTGCTACTTCTTCACCTCCATCATTTGGAGTGATTGATAGTAGCAACATAGCTAAGACCCTGTCAGAGGCAACAACTAATGAAGGGATTACCCCTGAGGTTGGAAGTCCCCAGTTCCAAGAAAAAGGGGCACCTGAGCATGTTGAGCCACACTCAACTCAGGTAGATCCTGATACTATCAGGAGGTCAGATGATTTAGCCAAGGCTACTGATGACCAAAGGACCCTTGCTGATGTTCTGCACCAGAACAAACTCCTTGAGGCTGAGGTCTGTCGGCTCAATGAGCTACTCACCAAGATGTCCAAGGATAAAAGTCCATCTTCCCCTCTTACCCCACAGATGGCACCTTCTAATCTTGAAGGTCACACAAACACTTCCACCTCTATTCCACAATTTCAAAAGCCACCAGCCTCTGCTTCAGGCACTAATCCTTTGGGTTCTAGCCCCCCAGAGGCATTAGCTGCTGTCCTTCTCACTATTATCCCTCTCATCACTCCCTTACTAAAGAACATCATTACCCAAGCCGTTGATGAAAGGCTACCCTCCAAATCTCAAATACAGCAGATGGTAGATGATGCTGTGACTGCCAAGCTTACTTCTCTTCACAATCCTTCTTCCCCTGCAGCCAAAAAGGGGGAGTTAGGAACAGACTCAGTCACAGCTTCAGCTTCAGCTTCAGCTTCAGCTTCAGCTTCTAAAAGGCAAAGACATGAAGATGAAGATAATGTCTCTGAAAGGTCTCCAGCTGAAAGGTCTCCAGCTAAAAGGTCTCCAGCTATTCAAGTTACATACAAGAGACAAAAGAAGAATAAACCTGCTGAGGTTGCTACTGTTGCTGAGGAGGAGGTTGAGCAGGTTAATGTAGAGGAAAGTGCTGAGAAAGAAATTGAACAAGTAACCTCTGCTCAAGTTGTTGATGTTGGTGCTCCTCCTAAGAAGAGGAGATTCTTAAGGATTCAAGAAGAGGAGGAATCTGATGAGGAAAACAGGCTTCCCATCTCCACTGTGATTAAAGCTAAAGTTCAACAGCCTGAATCATCAAAAACTGGTTCAGAGTTGGTTGTTCAAAAGAAGGTAGTAACATTGCCTGCTAACTATGTGCCTGAGAAGCCTTTGGTGTTTGGACAACATCCAAAGATGACACCTGAATCTCAAATGCAAGCTGTGAAGGTAAAGATTGAAGAAGAAGAAAGCCAGAGATTATATGATGACAAGATTCTGAGATTGGTAGACAAAGACTACCCTCAGACTTCCTCACTAACAGTCATGAGAAAGGAAGCACAAAGACTGTTTGCACTAAGGCATACCTTCCAGTACAGGAAAGATGTAATCAGGGTATGGCCTGACCCAAGGGTGCAACACAGGATACACACAAGAAACCTTCCACAAGAATACAGAGGAAGAATCAAAAGGGTGATAAGTGCTGACATTATGGCTGGGTTTGTGATGGACCCTTGGGAAATCATTGATGATTTTAAAAAGTTCTACAATGCTAAGATGCCAGCGTCCAAGTTATTGGAAAACAAAATGATCAAGAAGGGGTTGGTATACAAAAGGATGGAAGGGGTAAAGAAGAATGAGCTACAACTGTTCCTTGAAGGAAAACATCCAGATGAATTCGTATACAGAGAAATCACAAGGATTGAATTGCACAATGGGTCCACATGCAGGTATCTCTCTGAATACTATGGACCTGAGTTCTTTTTTGAAGGTGAGCCAGAGCAACTAACCATTGAAGATCAAGTAGTTCTTCTGGAAGCCTATGTCAGAGAATCCTTTAAACTTGTGCATGGGCAGTAGCTTCAATGAGAGAGGCAACAACTCTTAGTCCATTCCCCAATTGGAGTTCTCTCTCATTCTTCAACTGTTAGATTTTCTGAAGCTGCTGTCATCCAGGCCTACACTTAATTGGTCATCTTAGAAGCTGATCTCTAAAGAAAAAGACATCTTTCTGCCTGGAAAATCAACAATAAGTGGGACAACTAATAATTAGAGGTTTTGGCTGCATTGGTTCAGGGGAGTTTGTTGGACCAAAAGAACCAATGAGCCTGATCAGAAAATCCTCTAAGTCCCACAGGCTCACAACAACTGAAAAAGAACACAAAGGCTGAAGACATACAACTGTTGAAGAGAAGATCTGAAGAGTTACAAGCTCTGAAGAACAAGTCTTCAGATGTTGTTCACAACAGCTGAAGTGTTAGCTTTCAGCTGTTGTGGTGTTTAGTTTAGTCTTCAGTAGTTTCCTTTCAATACTTGTAAAAAGTCTGATGAGTATTTTACTCATCAGATGTTGTAGTCTTATTTCAGTAGTTTAGTTATTTTCAGTAGTTATATTTTGTCTGTTAGATGTCAACATCTTGTGACATCATCAGACGTCACTGCTTCTATATTAGGGCAGTTGACACATTGAATTTTGTAACGAAGTTAGTGCGATTGAATGAATTATTCCTTTTACAGAATTCTCTCTCTATAACCACCTGTGCTTTACTGTTTGATTGAGTTAACTTTGTTCTTGCTAATATTGAGCTAATTCATCGTTGAATTCCGCTGCTATTGATCAAATGAGAACATCTGATCCTACACAAACTTACTAAAGTGATGGTAAAATCTGGAGTTCTAAAAGATGATGCTGGAAAAACCAAGGAAACAACAGCGAAGAAACCAGACTATCATCAAAAGAAGAAGCAAAAGGTTGTAAAGAACTATGCGGCTGTCACTCCTCTCCAACAAATTACTGCAGCACCTGCTCAAGCTGCACCTAAGAACTATGTGGGACCGCATCCTCAGTGTGCACGATGAAAATTTCATCATCCTTCTGCGGCACAATGCCGGAAATGCAACAACTGTGGCCGACTGGGTCACCGAGCCCAACAATGTCGTGCACCGACAAATCGAACTGCAAACAATGCTGCTGTAGCACTTCCTCCACCACCAAGACCTGACAACCCCAACAACAACAACAGGGGATGCTACAACTGTGGAGAAATAGGCCATTTCTCCAGAGAGTGTTCGAAACGAGTGCAACCAGGAGCCCAAGCACCACGTGGAAGGGCTTTTGTCATTGGAGCCAATGCTGCACGCCAAGACCCTAACGTGGTCACTGGTACATTTCTTATACATGACTCTTATGCATCTATTTTATTTGACACTGGTGCAGATCAGAGTTTTATTTCGTCTAACTTTGCACGCCAACTTAACCTTACTGAGGAAACTTTAGATTCCCCATACATTATCGAAGTAGCGAACGGAAAACAGGTTACAGTTAGCACTATACTTAGGAACTGCCCACTTACACTCACAGATCACACATTTACCATCGACTTGTTGCCGATGGAGTTGGGCAGTTTCGACATCATTGTGGGAATGGATTGGCTATCACTCAATAGAGTTGAAGTCATCTGTTCTGAAAAGCTACTTCGGATTCCAGTGACGAATGATCGTGTATTGGAAGTTCGTGGGGATCAGGCAAAGAGAAATGTAAAGATCATATCATGCATAAAAGCGCGTAAGTTTCTACAAAAGAAATGTATAGCTTTCTTGGCTCACGTGGTGGAGAAACAAAAAGACAAGAAGACAATTCAAGACGTACCAATAGTAAAGGAATACCCTGAAGTGTTCCCTGAAGATCTACCAGGTTTGCCACCAGTGCGACCGGTAGAGTTTCGTATTGACTTGATTCCTGGAGCAACACCTGTTGCTAAATCTCCTTACAGATTAGCACCTTCAGAGATGCAGGAATTGTCAAATCAGTTACAGGAGTTACTTGACAAAGGATTTATCCGACCGAGCTACTCACCTTGGGGAGCTCCGGTTCTGTTCGTGAAAAAGAAGGATGGATCTTTCCGTATGTGCATAGATTACAGAGAGTTAAACAAACTAACCATCAAGAATCGGTATCCGTTACCGAGAATTGATGATTTGTTTGATCAATTACAAGGAGCACAGTATTTTTCAAAGATTGATTTGCGGTCCGGATACCATCAACTCAGAGTACAAGACGAAGACATACCAAAGACGGCGTTTCGTACCTGATACGGGCATTACGAGTTCATGGTGATGCCTTTTGGTTTGACGAATGCACCCGCGGTTTTCATGGATCTCATGAATCGTGTGTGTAAGCCGTATTTGGATCAATTTGTTATTGTTTTCATTGATGACATATTGATTTACTCCAAGAGCAAGGTGGAACATGAGCAACATCTCAGAACGATCTTGGAACTGTTAAAGGAAGAGAAACTCTATGCCAAATTCTCTAAGTGTGAGTTTTGGTTAAAAGAGGTTCAATTCCTAGGTCATGTTGTTAACAGTGAGGGAATTCACGTTGATCCTGCCAAGATCGAGGCAATAAAAGATTGGGACACTCCGAAGACACCGACGGAGATACGTTCTTTTCTAGGCTTAGCAGGCTATTACAGAAGGTTCATCTCGAACTTTTCTAAGATAGCTCTGCCACTCACAAAGCTGACACAGAAAAGCGAGCCGTTTGTTTGGGAGCAAAAGCAGGAAGAAGCCTTTCAGACTTTGAAGCAAAAGCTATGCGATGCTCCGATCTTATCTCTCCCAGATGGTTGTGATGACTTTGTAGTATACTGCGATGCCTCTCATCAGGGACTTGGCTGTGTACTTATGCAGAGAGACAAAGTTATTGCTTATGCTTCGAGACAACTGAAAGTTCATGAGAAGAACTACACTACTCATGATCTGGAACTGGGAGCTGTGATATTCGCCTTAAAGATCTGGAGACATTATCTATATGGCACCAAGTGTACCATATTTACTGATCACAAAAGTCTGCAACATATATTTGATCAGAAGGAACTCAACATGCGACAGTGACGTTGGGTTGAGCTTCTGAATGACTATGACTGTGTAATCAAGTACCATCCGGGCAAGGCAAACGTTGTTGCTGATGCCTTGAGCCGGAAGGAACAAGTCAAACCCTTGCGCGTTAGAGCAATGGGAATGACTGTGCAGACAAGCTTACACGACAAAATAATGCAAGCACAACAAGAAGTTGTTGAACGTGAAAACCTAAAGAAAGAACTCGATTGTGGAGCAGAGAAACATTTGGAAACGAAATCCGATGGACTTATTTACTTCAAGGATCGCGTATGGATTCCTGCAGTAGATGAGTTAAGGAAGCTGATTTTTGATGAAGCGCACAAGACCAAGTACTCTGTGCATCCCGGTGCCGATAAAATGTATCAAGACTTACGTGCATTTTATTGGTGGCCGGGCATGAAGAAAGACATAGCCGAGTATGTTGGTCGATGCCTTACGTGTGCTAAGGTGAAGGCAGAACACCAGAAACCGTCAGGTTTACTGGAACAGCCTGAAATTCCGCTATGGAAGTGGGAACAAATAGCTATGGACTTTGTTACCAAGCTACCCCGCACTTCCAGTGGACATGACACTATTTGGGTTATCGTTGATCGATTAACTAAGTCTGCTCATTTCTTGCCAATGCGAGAAACGTACACGATGGATAAACTAGCAAAGCTTTACATCGACGAGATAGTGGTACGCCATGGTGTGCCATTATCTATCATCTCAGATCGTGATAGCAGATTTACATCAAGGTTCTGGCAATCGTTACAGAAATCTCTGGGGACGCAATTGAACTTGAGTACAGCTTATCATCCACAGACGGATGGGCAAAGCGAACGTACTATTCAGACCCTGGAGGATATGTTGAGAACTTGTGTTCTAGACTTCGGTGGTAACTGGGATTCTCATTTGCCACTGATCGAATTCTCCTACAACAACAGTTATCACAGCAGTATCGGTTGTGCCCCATTTGAGGCTCTTTATGGCCGAAAGTGTCGATCGCCGATCTGTTGGTCCGAGGTGGGAGATAATCGAATTACAGGGCCAGAACTTATACAAGAAACTACAGACAAGATTGCTCAGATACAACAAAGACTACAAGCAACACGAAGTAGACAAAAGAGCTATGCCGATAAACGGCGTAAGCCGTTGGAATTCCAAGTGGGAGACCGTGTCATGTTGAAGGTTTCCCCGTGGAAGGGCGTAGTTCGATTCGCAAAGAAAGGCAAACTAACACCACGATATGTGGGACCGTTCGAAATCATCGAACGTATTGGTCCTGTAGCATACAGATTAAGCTTACCGGATGAACTTAGTGGTGTACATGATGTGTTTCACGTCTCAAACTTGAAGAGATGCCTTGCTGATGAAACCCTTATCATACCAATTGAAGAAATTCAATTGGATGAACATTTACGTTTTGTTGAGGAACCATTAGAGATCATGGATCGCAAGGTTAAGCAATTAAGACGAAGTCGTATTCCTATTGTCAAAGTGCGTTGGAACTCAAGGCGCGGACCCGAATTTACTTGGGAACGCGAAGATCACATGAGAAACAAATATCCCCAGCTGTTCACAGAGGAAGCCGTACCCGATAGCAATGCTTAAATTTCGGGACGAAATTTCTCTAACAAGGGGAGACTGTAACAACTGTGCCGGAAACGTCGCCGGAACAGTGAACGGAACAGTAACGGCACAGTAACTCAGGTATAAACTATGCAAACTATCGATATACTATCAACTACGTAATGCTTAATAGTAAACTATTATGCAATTGTTTCTGAAATCTGATTAAACGTAACAGTTTAACAGTCATAAACACATCAGACAACATGGAACAGTGATACTAATGCTTATTGAGGTGTTATTAGGTGTAAACGTATGCGAGGTTAAACAAAACAAAACAATAACAGTTGTTGTTACGGAATGTTAAACCGATGAGTTATTCGTATGGGTGACGATCTGTACGAATAATTCTGATAGTTTAACATTCTGAAATAATAACTTAACAGTAGAAAACAAGAATCAGAAAGCAAAACCATCGTCGTGTTCGTTCGAATGACGATTCGAACGAATACGCGCGATGGTGACGCGTTCTGACGAAACGAAAACGAAAACGATAAAAGATACGATGGATCATAAACTCAAAGAAATAAGATATTTCTTATTTTACAATTTTGAAACTCATCATAAAGGAAATTAAACGAAACTGTTTTAAATAAATCGCGAACAAATAAATTAAACGCGTAAATATATTAAAATCGATAAATAAAATAATACAACGATATTTAAAATGGTTTCTAACAATAATCTTATTTTAAAAACGTCATAAAATAATCCTCATAATTTAAAAGCCGAAAAACACGCGTTACGTTCCGGAAACGTAACGAAAACACGAACCAAGCAACGAAAACGAACCCGAACTCACTCGGGGTATAAATACCCTTAATGAGTTCAAATCATTCATTTTTCTTCTCCTCCTTCTCTCTCCAAACCCTAATTCCCGGATCTCACCTCCCACCCCCATTTTGAAGCTTCAAATCCTCATATCTCATCCATTTCTTGTTGAAATTGAGTGATTCTTGAACCTAGACGAAGCTCTTGATCTCCGCTACTCGAAAGTACAAAGGATCCGACTCATTGATCTCAGAATCGAAGGTAATCTGAGCCCCAAAGTGGCAATTTTAGGGTTTCTAAACCCTTATTTCGAACCCGTCATTTTAGTCGGGTAAAACCACTCTCAACCTTAGGAAATCCCTCACCCACACTCTAGAATAGTGTAGGAACAAATGTTTAAGAAAAACCAGGACGATTAGCTCGAATTCTCGGTTGAACCTCCTCAAAAACCGACCGGCCGAATGGCTCTTAGCAGCTCACCGAATGACGGGCGAAGCAGTGGCCATTCGCCGAATGGCTGGCTAGTCGGCTTCATTCGCCGAATCAGGCCCTTCGGCCAGGATCCATTCAACAAACCCCATTCGGTCCTAGTTCTTCGGCCGAACCTCATTCGGAAGACCTCATTCGGCAGGTCACTTCTCCGCTCGGCACTCTCCATTCGACCACCACCATCATCCAGACATTCGGCAGTTACACCATTCTGTCGACCACTCACATTCGCTGGCCACCTTCTTGGGTCGGCAATATCGTTTCTCAAACATTCGGACTACACACACACTCATCAGGTTAATCACGGCCGACCACCATCAATCGGGAAGCAGCCCAACAGGCCCATGCTAACCATATTCAGGCCCAATCACCTTTTAGTTGGTTTAACCCAACCGTTTGACCAAATTCTTAGATCCACATAACTGATGAAGATTTTGCTTACATGTTGGGTCCAAGAGACGGCCCAATGCGGCCCAGACTACTTAGTGCGGCCAAGGGGATGTTTTGGCCCGTCATCTAATGAATTGGCCCAAGGCATGTTATAACCTCATGCTTAAATCAATTGGGTTGTTCGGCCCAATAAAATGTAACACGACCCAGGATACTTTCGGCCCACATGGTTGACCTATCCACCTGCAAAACACCTAAGGCCCACTGGTTTCGCCCAACCCCATTTGGCCCATTATGGTTATTTCGGTCTTAGACTAGTTCCACATTCGGCCCACTTGGTTGTGTTGTAAACAAACGCATGAAAATTCAAGGTTACTACAAGATCTGGGTCATGAGTCTTTAATGATCAATTAATACTTAGATTTATTGCAAGTGAGTTAAAATGTTAGGTTGACATTATATGAGTATATTAAAACACTAGAAAGAATGTCAACTCTTTCGAATAAACCAAAGTTGAGGTTTAAAACCAATTAAACCTTTAAATATTCTAATTAGAAACTCTTATGGGTTTGAATTCCACACAACTTACTAGGACAATAAATCAAGCAAGACACATGACATAAAGTCATACACACATAATGATCTATAACAACATAACCGGGGCCGAATGAAGACCACAATAGAGACTTCTGAGTGTTAGCCAATTTTATGGCCAACACATACATACACACGAATCTTTACAACATATACTTACAAATTTAAACAACGTGAAATCAATACAGGATTGTGAAAACAATATCAACTACAACAAAGAGAGCGTGCATTCTTGTTTGAGACTAAGTCAACTACCACAACTGCAAGGTGAGTTCATTGTCCCTTTTCAAACTATTTTGGTTTTAACTCGGGACTGAGAAGCATGTTATACTTTTTAAAACATATGTTTTGAAGTTAACAAATTGCTTTTATACTATTTGATTATGCCAAGTGCTAACGGCATAAGACACTATTCAAACTAAAGGCATAAGACTCTTTTTAAACTAAAGGCTAATTGATTATGCCAAGTGCTAAAGGCATAAGACTCTTTTTAAACTAAAGGCTAATTGATTATGCCAAGTGCTAAAGGCATAAGACTCTATTCAAACTCCATGCTATATGATTATGCCAAGTGCTAAAGGCATAAGTTACTTGTCAATACTAAAGCTATGTGATAATACCAAGTGCTAAAGGTATTTATTAGTTGATAATGCTATTGTGGATGCTAATTCTATGAAATCATGTTACAAGCTAATAATATGAGTTATGCTAAATACTAAGGCTACGGGTCAAACTAAATGCAAATACTAAGGGTTTATGCTATGAACTAACACTACGGGTTATGCTTAATACTAATGCTAGGAGATTATACTACTTGTCTATGTTATGGGTTTTATGCTAGAGATTAATGTAAACACTAAAGGCTAACGATTCTATAAGGCTATGGGGATACTAAATGCATACATTCATACATACACTTTGGATACTTAAATCTATGGATACTATAAACTCTTAAATGCTATGTGATTGCCATGCTCAAACAACGGTTTGGCCTCTCAGTTCTTGCCTTACCGGTTGTAAAACTAGTTCTTGTGCACAAGTTACGTAAATGCTGGACTCTTTGTATGCTAAAACTATAGGCTATGGAAGAACAATAGTTGGTCTCTCAGTGCTTGCCTTCAGGTGTTCTTCCTAGCCGGGACTTGAAGAACAATAGTTGGTCTCTCAGTGCTTGCCTTCATGTGTTCTTCACAGTCTTAATCGAGGAAATGGACTGATGGCCTCTCAGTGCTTGCCATGCAGTGTTTCCCACAACTACTTACCTGGGTTATTAGTAACTAGAGCGATATTGGTGATCCTTAGTTGACTTTGTGTCGACCTGGGAAATCCTTTATCTCTCCCTGAGTTGCTAATTATACCTGGGGCTGGTCTGGATTGGTATTGGATTCCTTCGGGCATTCGGTTAGCCATACCGGTAACTATCGGGCTAAACTCACGGATACTATTAGAGCATGGGATAAACTTACAAACAAAAGTGTTTAATCTATGACGGGGAAAACTATACGGATGGGTCGGTAAAAGTATTAATTATTATTAATAACAGTGTCATATCCGGATTAGTATGTGGTGGGACGTCGCCTGGGCGGGTTGTAGGCTTGACCCAGGGGTATGCCCTATATATAAGCATACCGATTTGGATATTACATGTGGAGTTAATAAGATTAAGGTTTTACCGAAAGGAGTTTTGTTAAAGCTATTCAAACTTATAAACCACATGAACTCACCAACCATTATGTTGACTTTGTTTTCTTACATGCTTTCTCAGGTGATGCACAGGCATAAGCTAAGGCTCAGGATTTTGCATGCTAGGCAGCCCAACTAGAGGACCTAGCAGACATTTGAAAGCACACCTTTTGTAGTTAATACGAATCTCTTTTGTTATCTTGTACATATACAAGATAGAAACATTTGATTCTTTTGAATAGGTTTACTTAGTTAAATTATCAAACACTGATGCTGTAATTTAACTTTGTAATCCTAGTTTAAAGCTAATTGTGCTTTAGATATTCTTAATCATTGATGCTATGTAAACAATCTAATCAACCCGATTATCATCCACGATATCGCGCCCCGGGAACCTTCCGCCCGACGGGGACTCCGATCCTACCCCGCCGGCCCGGGGTGTGACAATATGACCGAACCTTGGGACACCAAGCGAACCTTCATGCAGCCCTTGCACGGCGAACTATGGGCGAACCCATGCAGGTACCCGAACCTATGCCATATACACGAACCCTAGAACTAAGCCACGGTACAACCGAACCTTCAACCGGCGAACCTCCACTTCGATCAGGGAAGTCAAGGCCGAACCTTATGGCAACTTAAACTCGACCGAACCTGTGTTAACACGCGAACCCTGCTACATCTTGCAAACCTTAACCGAAACTACCTAGAGTTTAGCCGAACCATATGTGACCAGGTTACACATTGCCGAACCCATGATAACCAGCCCCAAGGTTCGCTGCCTTGGGGGAGTGGCTCTCCGATTTGCTGTTCAGACCAAGTCGCCGGCCCAAAATTCTTGTGTAATCGGCCCACAGATCAAGAACTCGGCCTATACCATCTTTGTTTGACTCGGCCGAATACGTGCAGCCCATGTACATTAGGCCCAAAACACACACATGCTACCACTAGGCCTAACTCATCATTATCCAAGCCCAATACTTAGATTAACTTATGAATGGCCCAATAGTGTACACCCGGCCCAAAGCCTTCGGCCCAATACACCTAGCCGGCTCAACCAATTAGTGAACAAGCCCAAACCGTTTGTTCTTCGGCTCAAGTTAGATAACTTATTTCTCGTTTGGCCCAAGTCATAAAGCCCACTTGTTATAGTCCAATTCAATTATCTTTCGGCTCATCACAATCAAATAAAAGACATAACCATTGACAATTTAATTTTGTTAACATGTATAGAGTTTGAACAATTTACTATAAGGATGGTTATGAATTAAGAAACCAAAACACATGAACAAGAATGTGACATAATCTATGTGTCACTAAAATCTTTAATAAACAAAAGGGGGCCGAAAGACGATCTAGACTTATAGTGTTAGCCAATTTCAGGGCTAACACTAATACTTACACACACGCGCGTAAATTATAACTTATACTTATAAACTACAACACTATGAAATCAATACAGGAACGTGAACATCATAACAAGAGCAAACAAAGAGCGCGTGCATTCTTATCCTACATAGTCAATCACTTCGGACATAAGGTGAGTTCATTTGTCCCTTTTCAAACTTATTTGTTGTACTTCGGGACTGAGAAGCATGTTAAACATTTTCATATAAGTATTGAAAGATTGTTTAATGCTTTAAACTTAAACTTGAAACTTATGTTGAAACTTATGATTGAAACCTAGTATTCTTTGAAAGACAGTAGACTTGCAACTTATATATTAAACTTGTAGCTTGAAATCACATGTTAGATGCTTATGAGACTTGATGCTTATACTTGGGGAAACTTTATACTTTGAACATGAAACTTGAATGCTTAAACTTGTGAGACTTTATACTTTAAACCTGAGACATGAGACTTATACTTGTGAAACTTTATACTTTCAACATGAGACTTGAGGTCTATACTTGTGAAACTTTATACTTTAAACAATGTGTGAGACTTGATACAAACTTATGGGATTCGTGATGAAACATTGTGTGAACACTTGAAACTTTATGCTTGAAACTACTACTTGCGCATGAAACATTGTACATGTATCTAACCATAGGCTACGTAATTGCTAAACTTCTGGTAGCCCAGAGCTTGTACCTATGGGGTGAGATACATGTAAAACATAAACGTAACGAGACTAAGCTATTACCTATATAAGAGACATGTAATTGCTAAACTTCTGGTAATCCAGAGCTTTTGTCTGCTTATATGCGGTATGTAATTGCTAAACATAAACATAACGATGCTAAGCTATTATCTATATAAGAGACATGTAATTGCTAAACTTCTGGTAGTGCAGAGCTTTTGCATGCTTATATGAGATATGTAATTGCTGGAATTACTTGTGTATGCATGGCTTGTGTCTATGTATGAGATATGTAATTGCTAAACTACTGGTAAACCAGAGCTTTTATCTTATATAGGAGACACGTAATTGCTAGACTAAGCTTAACTAATCTGTGAGCTACGTAATTGCTAAACGACTGCTAGTGCAGAGCTTTTACTCACGTATGGGATTAGGGACAGCTAAACTATGTGCGTGTGAAACTTGATGCTTGATAAACATACTTTGAAACTAACATTTGTGAACACTATAGACTTATAAACTTTGAAACAGACAACAAAAGCTTTGATGAGGAATGGGTTGATTGGTAGGTAAAATGCTTAATTCTTATTAATAACAGTGTCATATCCGGATTAGTATGTGGTGGGATGTTGGCTAGGGCTTATCCCTTACATATGCCCTATATATAAGCATACCGATTTGGATATTACATGTGGAGTTAATAAGGTTAAGGTTTTACCGAAGGAGGTTTGTTAAAACTATTTTAAACTTATAAACTTTATGAACTCACCAACCATTGTGTTGACCGTGTTTTCTTACATGCATTCTCAGGTGAAGGACAGGTTTAAGCTAAGGCTTCAGGATATGCATACTAGGCTGCCCAGATAGAGGACCTAGTAGACTTTTGGGAAGCACATCTTTTGTTGATGATACACACTACTTTTGATATCTTGCACATAAACAAGATATAAACATGTTATTCTTTTGATAGGTTTACTTAGTTAAATTGCAGAATATTGATATTTTAATTTAACTTTGTAATCCTAGTTATCATTTGATTGTGCTTTAGTTATTCTTAAACATTGATGCTATGTAAACAATCTGATCATCTTGATTATCACCCACGATATCACGCCCCGGGAACCTTCCGCCCGACGGGGACTCCGATCCAACCCCGCCGGCTCGGGGTGTGACAGATTGGTATCAGAGCTCAAGGTTATAGAGAATAATAGGTCATTTACTTAAACGGTTTGGCCTAGACTATAACTTAGGGACCCTCATGTAGAGAACATAAGACTTAAGTTACATTTGTTTTCTGCGTTCGATCACTGCACTAACCAATATCTTTTGGTTATGATCAGAATGCCGCCTAGAAAACAACCGACTCCAATGCCTACTACACCGACATCTGCACCGCACTCTTCTACACCATCACCTGCAGATTGACCACCGCCACCTCCTCCTCCTCCTCCTCCACATAGTCCTCCTCCGAACACGACTACGGGACCAGTCATTGATCCTGCTACTATCGCCTTGGCGACACTGCTGAGTACTCAACTAACGAGTCAACTGAAAGATGTCATCCCCGAGATGATAAACCGAATTCAAGGACATGGAAATACTTCTGGGCATACTACCGGAGAGGCTAGTGGAAACACTAGTCATACTTCTGACTGCTCCTACAAGTCTTTTGTAGGATGCAAACCCCCAAGCTTTACTGGAGTTGAAGGCGCTGTTGGATTGATCCAATGTCTAGAGAAAATGGAGAACACTCTGGACATTAGCAGCTGTCCAGAACATCATAAGGTTCGCTATGCAGCCGGTTCATTCAGCAAGCGAGCTTTAACATGGTGGAACGCACAGATCAGGGCTAAGGGAAGAGATGAAGCAATGGCGATGCCATGGGCAGAATTTAAGCTACTTTTGAGGAATGAGTTTTGCCCAAAACACGAACTGCAACAGCTGGAGATCGAGCTCTCGAATCATGTGATGAAGGGAGCTGACCATATGATTTTCACCACTCGCTATCATGAGTTGGTAGCTTTGGTACCAGAGATGGTACCAACATTGGAAAAGCTGATTGACCGTTATGTAGCGGGATTACCTTCTTGTATCCAAAGCATCGTGCTGGCTGCATATCCTGCTACTTTGGAGTCTGCTATCTCCCTCTCAGGTAAACTTACCAATGTGATGGTGAGGTCTGGAGTCTTAATAGATGATGCTGGAAAAGCCAAGGAAACAACAACCAAGAAACCCGAGTACCACCAGAAGAAGAAGCAAAAGGTCGTAAAGAACTATGCGGCCGTTACTCCTTTGAGACAGGCACCTGCAGCACCTGTCAATCCTGCTATTAGGGGATATGGAGGAGAACATCCTCAGTGCACACACTGCAAGTATCATCATCCTCCTGGTGCTCAATGTCGGAAGTGCACTAATTATGGCCGGTTTGGCCACTGGGTTAGCAAGTGCCGAGTTGCTGTAAATCAGGCAACCAACACTGCAGCAAGAGCACTACCTCCATCACCACCACAGAATCCAGTCAACAACAACAGGGGATGTTACAACTACGGGGAAATGGGTCCTTTCTCCCGTGACTGTCCAAACAGAGTGCAACCTGGAGCACAAGCACCTCGTGGACGAGATTTTGTCATTGGAGCCAATGCTGCACGCCAAGACCTAATGTGGTCACTGGTACATTTCTTTTACATGACTCTTATGCATCCATACTATTTGATACTGGTGCAGACCAGAGTTTTATTTCATCTGATTTTGCACGACAACTTAGTCTTACTGAGGAAACTTTAGACCCCCTTTACATTATCGAAGTAGCGAATGGGAAACAAGTTACAGTTAGCACTATACTTAGGAACTGCCCACTTACACTCACTGATCACACATTTACCATCGACTTGTTGCCGATGGAGTTGGGCAGTTTCGATATCATCGTGGGGATGGATTGGCTCTCACTCAATCGAGTTGAAGTCATCTGTTCCGAAAAGCTACTTCGGATTCCAGTCGCGAATGACAGCGTATTGGAAGTTCGTGGGGATCAAGCAAAGCGAAGCGTAAAGATCATATCATGCATAAAAGCGCGTAAGTGTCTGCAAAAGAAATGCATAGCTTTCTTGGCTCACGTGGTGGAAAAAGAGAAAGACAAGAAAACAATACAAGACGTACCGATAGTGAGGGAATACCCTGAAGTGTTTCCTGAAGATCTACCTGGTTTGCCACCTGTGCGACCGGTAGAATTTCGTATTGACCTGATTCCTGGAGCAACACCTGTTGCTAAATCTCCTTACAGGTTAGCACCTTCGGAGATGCAGGAATTATCTAACCAACTACAGGAACTACTTGATAAAGGTTTCATCCGACCGAGCTACTCACCTTGGGGAGCTCCGGTTTTGTTCGTGAAAAAGAAGGATGGATCTTTTCGTATGTGCATAGACTACAGGGAGTTAAACAAACTAACCATCAAGAATCGGTATCCATTACCGAGGATTGATGATTTGTTTGATCAGTTGCAAGGAGCTCAATACTTTTCGAAGATCGATCTACGTTCCGGATATCATCAGCTCAGGGTACAAGATGAAGACATACCGAAGACGGCGTTTCGTACCAGATATGGGCATTATGAATTCATGGTGATGCCTTTTGGTTTGACGAATGCACCTGCGGTTTTCATGGATCTCATGAACCGTGTGTGTAAGCCGTATTTGGATCAATTTGTTATTGTTTTCATTGATGACATATTGATCTATTCTAAAAGCAAAGTAGAACACGAGCAACATCTTAGAACGATCTTGGAACTGTTAAAGGAAGAGAAACTCTATGCCAAATTCTCTAAGTGTGAGTTTTGGTTAAAAGAAGTTCAATTCCTAGGCCATGTTGTTAACAGTGAAGGAATACATGTTGATCCTGCCAAGATCGAGGCAATAAAAGATTGGGACACTCCGAAGACACCTACGGAGATACGTTCTTTTCTGGGCTTGGCAGGCTATTACAGAAGGTTCATCTCGAATTTTTCTAAGATAGCTCTGCCACTCACCAAGCTGACACAGAAAAGCGAGCCGTTTGTTTGGGAACAGAAGCAAGAAGAAGCCTTCCAGACGTTGAAGCAAAAGCTATGTGATGCTCCGATCTTATCTCTCCCAGATGGTTGTGATGACTTTGTTGTGTATTGTGATGCATCCCATCAGGGACTTGGCTGTGTACTTATGCAGCGGGACAATGTTATTGCGTATGCTTCAAGACAACTCAAAATTCATGAGAAGAACTACACTACTCATGATCTGGAACTGGGAGCTGTGATATTTGCATTGAAGATCTGGAGGCATTACTTGTATGGCATCAAGTGTACCATATTCACTGATCATAAAAGTCTGCAACACATATTCGATCAGAAGGAACTCAACATGCGACAGCGACGTTGGGTTGAGCTTCTGAATGACTATGACTGTGTAATCAAGTACCATCCGGGCAAGGCAAACGTTGTAGCCGATGCCTTGAGCCGGAAGGAACGGGTCAAACCCTTGCGCGTTAGAGCAATGGGAATGACTGTGCAGACAAGCTTACACGACAACATCATACAAGCACAACAGGAAGTTATTGAACGTGAAAACTTGAAGAAAGAACTTGATTGCGGTGTGGAGAAACAGTTGGAAACAAAACCCGATGGACTTGTTTACTTCAAGGATCGTATCTGGATTCCTGCAGTAGATGAGTTAACGAAACTTATTTTTGATGAAGCGCACAAGACCAAGTACTCTGTGCATCCCGGTGCTGATAAGATGTATCAAGACTTACGGGCGTTTTATTGGTGGCCGGGTATGAAGAAAGACATAGCTGAGTATGTTGGTAGATGCCTTACGTGTGCTAAAGTAAAGGCAGAACACCAGAAACCGTCAGGTTTACTGGAACAGCCTGAGATTCCACTTTGGAAGCGGGAACAGATAGCTATGGACTTTGTCACCAAGCTACCCCGCACTTCCAGTGGACATGATACCATTTGGGTTATCATTGATCGATTAACCAAGTCTGCTCATTTCTTGCCGATGCGAGAAACTTACTCGATGGATAAACTAGCGAAGCTTTACATCAATGAGATAGTGGTACGCCATGGTGTGCCATTGTCTATCATTTCGGATCGTGATAGCAGATTTACATCAAGGTTCTGGCAATCATTGCAGAAATCTCTAGGGACGCAATTAAACTTGAGTACAGCTTATCATCCACAAACGGATGGTCAAAGTGAACGTACTATTCAGACCCTGGAGGACATGTTAAGAACTTGTGTTCTAGACTTTGGTGGTAATTGGGACTCTCATTTGCCACTAATCAAGTTCTCCTACAACAACAGTTATCACAGCAGCATCGGTTGTGCCCCATTCGAGGCTCTTTATGGTCGGAAATGTCGGTCACCGATCTGTTGGTCAAAAGTGGGAGATAATCGTATCACGGGGCCAGAACTTATTCAAGAAACTACAGACAAGATTGCTCAGATACAACAAAGACTACAAGCGACACAAAGCAGACAAAAGAGCTATGCCGACAAACGGCGCAAGCCGTTGGAATTCCAAGTGGGAGACCGTGTCATGCTGAAGGTTTCCCCATGGAAAGGTGTAGTTCGTTTTGCAAAGAAAGACAAATTAGCACCACGATACGTGGGACCGTTCGAGATCATCAAACGTATTGGTCCTGTAGCGTACAGATTGAGCTACCGGATGAACTTAGTGGTGTACATGACGTGTTTCACGTCTCAAACTTGAAGAAATGCCTTGCTGATGAAACTCTTATCATACCAGTTGAAGAAATTCAATTGGATGAAAACTTACGTTTTGTTGAAGAACCATTAGAGATCATGGATCGTAAAGTTAAGAAACTGAGGCGAAGCCGTATTCCTATCGTTAAAGTTCGTTGGAACTCAAGGCGCGGACCCGAGTTTACTTGGGAACGTGAAGATCACATGAAGAACAAGTATCCCCAACTCTTTGCCGAGGAAGTCGTACCGAATAACGAGTCTTAAATTTCGGGACGAAATTTCTCTAACAAGGGGAGACTGTAACACCAGTGCCGGACGCGTGCCGGAACAGTGATCGCAACAGTAAACATGTACAGTAACTCAGGTACACATTACGTGAAACTATGTTTATACTATTGATGCATTCTGATTAACATGAAACTATTAAACGATTGTCCGAAATTGATTTAAACCTTAGGGTTTAACAGTCAGAAAACATGTCAGACAACACAGTGTTGAAACATAAATACTTGATGTGATACTATTTGGGGTAAACGTATGTGAGGTTAAACAAAACAAAATCTTAATAGTTGTCGTTTCAGAATGCTAAACCGACGTGTTATTCGTATAGGTGACGATCTGTACGAATGATTCTGATAGTTTAACATTCCGAAATAATAACTTAATAGTAGAAAACAAGAATCAGAAAGCCAAACCATCGACGTGTTCGTTCGAATGACTGTTCGAACGAATACGCGCGATGGCGACGCGATCTGACGAAACGAAAACGAAAACGAATGAAGACACGAACGATAATAATTTTAAGGAAATATGATATTTCCTATTTTACAATTTTGAAACTCATCATAAAACAATTTAAAACTAAACTATCTTAATTAAATCGCGAACGAATTAATAAAACGCGTAAACTATTATAATTCGAAAAATAAATAAATGCAACGATATTTAAAATAATTTTTAGAAATAAATAACCTCTAACTTGTTAAAATAAACTCTTTTTATTTAAATTTACAAAATACGCGCGTAACGTGCCGGATACGCGACGAAACTACGAACCGAGCAACCGAAACGAACCCTAATACCCACCGGGTATAGAAACCCTAAATTGAGCCATCTACCTCATTTATTTCATTTCCATTCTCTCTTTAAACAAGAAATCTGGCCACCCCATTCACCACCATATCCAAACTTCAATCCTCCATAACTTCTTCGTTTCTTGGCCAAATTGAGTGATTCTTGAGTCAACGCGAAGCTCTTGATCTCCTCTACAAGGAAGTACAACAGATCTGACGAGTTACCCAGCCAAAAACGAGGTATGGACCTTGAAATGCCACGAAAGATTAGGGTTTTCTAGTTGGTAGATGTACACTCACACATAATCGGTTTGGGCTGTAATATTCGCACCTGTACAGACATAGGAACCCTCGACATCCACCATAATCGTGTAGACAGCTCAGAACCGGTGACACATGATGAAGGTGATGATGCCGATATAGGGTTCGTGGGTAACGAACCTGTCAAACCAGTGAAGGCGAGGTTAACCCCAGCCGAACCTTCTTTGGGAGGGGGAAACGAACCTTTAACCATCATCGAACCTAACGCACTCCCGAACCCAGTTGCCACGAACCTTGGCCGGAGTTTCCACTACACGACGAACCCACAGCCGAACCCTATGTCATATGACCGAACCTTGGGACACCAAGCGAACCTTCATGCAGCCCTTGCACGGCGAACTATGGGCGAACCCATGCAGGTACCCGAACCTATGCCATATACACGAACCCTAGAACTAAGCCACAGTACAACCGAACCTTCAACCGGCGAACCTCCACTTCGATCAGGGATGTCAAGGCCGAACCTTATGGCAACTTAAACTCGACCGAACCTGTGTTAACACGCGAACCCTGCTACATCTTGCAAACCTTAACCGAAACTACCTAGAGTTTAGCCGAACCATATGTGACCAGGTTACACATTGCCGAACCCATGATAACCAGCCCCAAGGTTCGCTGCCTTGGGGGAGTGGCTCTCCGATTTGCTGTTCAGACCAAGTCGCCGGCCCAAAATTCTTGTGTAATCGGCCCACAGATCAAGAACTCGGCCTATACCATCTTTGTTTGACTCGGCCGAATACGTGCAGCCCATGTACATTAGGCCCAAAACACACACATGCTACCACTAGGCCCAACTCATCATTATCCAAGCCCAATACATAGATTAACTTATGAATGGCCCAAGAGTGTACACTCGGCCCAATACACCTACCCGGCTCAACCAATTAGTAAACAAGCCCAAACCGTTTGTTCTTCGGCTCAAGTTAGATAACTTATTCCTCGTTTGGCCCAAGTCATAAAGCCCACTTGTTATAGTCCAATTCAATTATCTTTCGGCCCATCACAATCAAATAAAAGACATAACACATTGACAATTTAATTTTGTTAACATGTATAGAGTTTGAACAATTTACTATAAGGATGGTTATGAATTAAGAAACCAAAGCACATGAACAAGAATGTGACATAATCTATGTTTCACTAAAATCTTTAATAAACAAAAGGGGGCCGAAAGACGATCTAGACTTATAGTGTTAGCCAATTTCAGGGCTAACACTAATACTTACACACGCGCGCGTAAATTATAACTTATACTTATAAACTACAACACTATGAAATCAATACAGGAACGTGAACATCTTAACAAGAGCAAACAAAGAGCGCGTGCATTCTTATCCTACATAGTCAATTACTTTGGACATAAGGTGAGTTCATTTGTCCCTTTTCAAACTTATTTGTTTTACTTCGGGACTGAGAAGCATGTTAAACATTTTCATATAATTATTGAAAGATTGTTTAATGCTTTAAACTTAAACTTGAAACTTATGTTGAAACTTATGATTGAAACCTAGTATTCTTTGAAAGATAGTAGACTTGCAACTTATACATTAAACTTGTAGCTTGAAATCACATGTTAGATGCTTATGAGACTTGATGCTTATACTTGGGGAAACTTTATACTTTGAACATGCAACTTGAATGCTTAAACTTGTGAGACTTTATACTTTAAACCTGAGACATGAGACTTATACTTGTGAAACTTTATACTTTCAACATGAGACTTGAGGTCTATACTTGTGAAACTTTATACTTTAAACAATGTGTGAGACTTGATACAAACTTATGGGATTCGTGATGAAACATTGTGTGAACACTTGAAACTTTATGCTTGAAACTACTACTTGCGCATGAAACATTGTACATGTATCTAACCATAGGCTACGTAATTGCTAAACTTCTGGTAGCCCAGAGCTTGTACCTATGGGGTGAGATACATGTAAAACATAAACGTAATGAGACTAAGCTATTACCTATATAAGAGACATGTAATTGCTAAACTTCTGGTAATCCAGAGCTTTTGTCTGCTTATATGAGGTATGTAATTGCTAAACATAAACATAACGATGCTATGCTATTATCTATATAAGAGACATGTAATTGCTAAACTTCTGGTAGTGCAGAGCTTTTGCCTGCTTATATGAGATATGTAATTGCTGGAATTACTTGTGTATGCATGGCTTGTGTCTATGTATGAGATATGTAATTGCTAAACTACTGGTAAACCAGAGCTTTTATCTTATATAGGAGACACGTAATTGCTAGACTAAGCTTAACTAATCTGTGAGCTACGTAATTGCTAAACGACTGCTAGTGCAGAGCTTGTACTCACGTATGGGATTAGGGACAGCTAAACTATGTGCGTGTGAAACTTGATGCTTGATAAACATACTTTGAAACTAACATTTGTGAACACTATAGACTTATAAACTTTGAAACAGACAACAAAAGCTTTGATGAGGAATGGGTTGATTGGTAGGTAAAATGCTTAATTCTTATTAACAACAGTGTCATATCCGGATTAGTATGTGGTGGGATGTTGGCTAGGGCTTATCCCTTACATATGCCCTATATATAAGCATACCGATTTGGATATTACATGTGGAGTTAATAAGGTTAAGGTTTTACCGAAGGAGGTTTGTTAAAACTATTTAAAACTTATAAACTTTATGAACTCACCAACCATTGTGTTGACCGTGATTTCTTACATGCATTCTCAGGTGAAGGACACGCTTAAGCTAAGGCTTCAGGATATGCCTAGTAGACTTTTGGGAAGCACATCTTTTGTTGATGATACACACTACTTTTGATATCTTGCACATAAACAAGATATAAACATGTTATTCTTTTGATAGGTTTACTTAGTTAAATTGCAGAATATTGATATTGTAATTTAACTTTGTAATCCTAGTTATCATTTGATTGTGCTTTTGTTATTCTTAAACATTGATGCTATGTAAACAATCTGATCATCTTGATTATCACCCACGATATCACGCCCCGGGAACCTTCCGCCCGACGGGGACTCCGATCCAACCCCGTCGGCTCGGGGTGTGACAGTTTGTGACGGTTACGACACTTTTTGACAATTATGCGGGTTTCTAGCAGTTTTGACGATTACACAACGGTTTCTAACAATTTTTTTATCTTTTGTATTATGAGACAATAATTCTTTATTCCCTATTTATTTATTTTCTAAATGATATTTAATTTGATAAAAAATAAAAAAAATTAAATATTGAAACATTAGGAATCACAAAAGATTAAATTTAAATTCAGTCTTTTTCGTTTTCTTTCTTCACTTTTGTAAATATTAAAATTGTTAAAAAAAATTGACAAAAATTCATAAAATAAGAAAATGATATGATCCTTATCATTTACAAAAGAAACAAAACTGCAATTATTTATAGGTTAAACGAGCTATAGTTTGATTAAGAATAACATTGTTTACATTTACAATATAAAGAAATATATTTTTGTTGTCTGTTAGCCTTTTTTTTATAAACGACAATTTGGATTACTGACGGATCATAAACTCACCAGATCATATCCACACCCAATAGGAGAAAACCCACCATAGGTAAGAGAAAACTCCTTAACCTAGCATGAAACCCCTATTTTGTTCATGCTATTACTTAAACCTGTGACCTCCCTAATATTAAAGTCACAGAGCACTTACCCTCAACCAGTTAAACTAAGAATCATTTGTTGTTGTTTTTGTCTGTTAACTACACGGGCATAAGCTACTTAAGTTTATTTAGAGAAAGATGAAAAGTAAATTTGCTCATTTATTTAACATAAACACTATATAAAAATAAGCTTATAATATGATCCTGTTCAAGAAATTCAATCCTTATATCAGTGTCTTTACGTGCATGTTGCAATAAATAATGAAGCAAATTGAGTATCTTCGAAGCTAATATGAAGAGGTAGTGGAGAAATATGGTTAAATGGGTTGACTTTATTAACCTTTCGAGAATTCCAATTCAACCCTGACAATTATGGAACCATGTAGCAATTAAACTATTTATTGTCAAGACTTTCCCTGTTAAAATAAAAGGTTATGGTTCAATTCTATTAAATAATGTAAATAGAGACAACCTCAAGAATAAAAAAATTCCGAGACCTAGGAATTAAAAAACCTAGGCTCATTTTAAAAGAATAACTTAGTAATTTATCAATAAAATGTTAATAATATAAATATAAGTGTTAAAGAAATTAATAAAACCAAAGTAATGTAGCATAATAATATATTTGTATATAAATTTTCTTTCATATACTTTTGGGCAGCTTAAAAATTCGGGCTCGGGGGCGTCGCCCATTTCATCCCTCCTCTCGCCTGGCCATGGATGTAATTTAGTATAGGAAAATTTAGGAGTATAATATATTTTCCGTTCAATAAAATTTAGTTCTTTATTTATTGTTTAAACTAGGTTAATTAAAACATGTGTACTACACATGTTTGATATTTGAATTTTGAAATTATATGTTTTACATAAACATAGTGTATACATTTTTAAAAAAATTTAAGAAAAATTAAAGAGTTAATTTATAGTGTAATCATATTATTTACAAAGTTTAATAAAATAACTACTATTCAATAAGAGATATAGCGTGAATTGAATAAACAAAGTTTAATATAAAGATGACATATAAAAATAATTAATAAGAGAGGAATGCATAAAAAATAAATTTTCGATACTCTACAAGATTTGCATGTGTCTTTATAAAACCTATATTTATTTATTGTAATATATAGATTTGACACACATGCAATTGTTTCAAAGAAAAAAAAAAAAGCTTTTCTCCCCGATTTGTTTTATGAGTTTAGAATTATTGAAGGGTTGGGTTCTATTTCTTAATAAAAAATAATAAAAAAATTGTTCAGGGCAAGTCTGCTCAGATAGCAATGATAACAACGAAAACGAGGCACATGGAGGGGCTGTGACGGTTCCAGTGATAAACTCTTTAAAATCAGATATGGGATTGAATTAATCATCAACTAATTTGCCAATAATAATGTAATATTGTAAATTGTAATTGAATCCCTTTTTCAAGTATTTGAAAAATTTTTAACGTTTTGATTAAAAAAAGAATAAGCTTAGTTTTATTAAAATAGGTATGAGTTTTTAAGTAAGTATACGAATTAATATAACAGTCCGCTTTTCAAATGATTATTGGTTATAAGAATTTTTAAAATGTTTTAATAAGTTTCTAGTAACTTTATATTTGTAAATTTGAAAACCTAAAAGGATTTTTCCTATGGGTTGATATGGTATCAAAATTTTAAAAAGGTTGGTGTAAAAATTCATTAAAAGCCGGTCGAGATTACATCACGCCTAAAAAATAAAAATTCATAGGGGGAGAGGCGAAACCATCCGAAACACTTTGTTACCCATTGCTCATAATTGAAACACATACACCTTTAGAACTATATTATGTTAGTTTTTTTTTTATTGAACATGTGGTATGGAAATTACGAGCTTCTAGTCTAGTGGTCACCTTTATTGACTTTCTTATAAAAAGTATTTGGTTGAAATCCAAGACGATACATATTGTTGAGACAACGTCAAGGAGTTAATTCTCCTTCTTATGTTGGCTCAAACATATGCCCTAAAGAATCAAATATAAGGAAGCAATTGAAAAAAAAATTTCAGTGTCGTATGTGTTCTAAGCCGTTAAAAAAATTAAACATTTGGTATGAAAAAGGTATATATGAATTATTATCAGGAACCATTGATCGAGACAATTTGTATTTTAGCTATATAAAATATGTCCTTATTTTATTAATAGACAACAGAAGAAAACAATTACAATTTGAGAATTTATGGATTATAATTAATGGATTATAAAGACAAAGTAGTGGAAAAAAGAAAATGAATGGAGTCGCTGCATGATTTTCGTTTCCGTGCTTACGGCAGCTAATGTACTTAACCCTTTGACATGAGGTACCACCTTTTTGACCCTAAAATCCATAACCAAAAGTCAATCCACATTCTCTATGATTGACAAACAAAATGCTAAATATATGATACAAATAAGTCAAGATATGCAATCACCAATCATCATTTAAAAATTATTTATGTGATAGTAGGTTCTACTCTCTTATGCTTATCTTCTTGTAAAGTTCACGAAAACAAATTTTCAATATCACTTTTGTGCCCTATTTTATAAAAACAGAAAAAGAGAAAAGTTATCCGTGATGTTGACTGAACGGTATGATTAAAATATGTATATTACGTTTTGGTGGTACGATTAAAATTACATATTAGTCATGATGATGTGTGGGTTATAAAGATTGAAATGATTAAAAGAAGGGTAACTTCATATAAATGTAACCAACTTTTCATTTTGTTCCAATTAAGTCACTCAAACTTTTTTTTGTCTCAATTAAGTCATTCAAGTTATTTTTTTGTTTGAATTCTATGTTTTTAACATGAATTGTAGGTAATATATGTTGATATAAGTTTGAGTGAATAATTTAAAAAAAAATGACTGAATTGAATAAGTAATTATTAATTATTGATTTTTTGTTCTTTGTCAGATATTAGTTAAAATTAATAATTACTTGTTCAATTCAGTCATTTTTTAAAAAAAATTACTCATTCAAACTTATATCAACATGTATTATCTACAATTCAAGTTAAAAACATAAAATTCAAACAAAAAAGTAACTTGAATGACTTAATTGAGACAAAAAAAAGTTTGAGTGACTTGATTGGAACAAAATCAAAAGTTGGTTACATTTTTATGAAGTTTTCCCTAAATAAAGTATGAAATTATAATTACTTAATTAGCGACTCTGTTACATGATCAAACATATTTAAAAATCCTGCTATGATAAATAGGTACACAAAGAGGACACATACCATTTCTTTTAGTCATTTAATTTTTGTGTTTCTGCTTATTTTATTCTTATCTTTGTTAAGTGACATATCTAAATAATCATAAATTTCTAACATGATATATTATTTCTTTTATATTTGGTTTGTTAGTTTATGAGTTGGAATAAAATATATTGAAATTTATGATTTATAATTTTTTTATTATTCAATCCATGCAGTTCACAAGTTTTTAAGCTAAAGTTTTTCCATCGATTTCGAATCGTATGGCAGTATAATGCATGTACTGGACAGCTTATTGGTAAAATGAATACTTCAAATTATAACTGTACGTAATCCAATAATTATGCTTCAACTTATTTAGTGATTTTTATTACATATAAAACAATTACTCTTCGTTAAGTTTTTTTTTTTGCAGTGAGATAGAACAAAAATTTGAAACCAAAGGTTTTCGGTTTAAGGCAAAATGATGTTTGAATATCCACCCGAATAATGGGCGTTCTATTGGTGACATGTCAGCCTGATAAAATAATAAATGCATATAAAAGTGGAATGAGACACAAGTGTAACTAGATGGGATGACAGGATAAAGGTGCATATATAAAAATTGTTTTTAGAACTAGAACCGAGAGTTTGACCTGAAACCAGAACTGATTTCTATCTTGCTACGACAAGAACCGGTACCAACTCATTTAAAAGATGTTCCTAACTTGTTTCTACCCGAACCCAAGAAACCGGCTCCAAATTGGTTCGCCAGTTTTTTCAAGTCCTAGCCATTTGAAGGAGTTTCATTTTTAACCATTTGGAGGCTCCAAATAGCCCTTTTTTGTATTTTATAGCCATCAAGTTAGTAAAATAGCTTATGAAATGAATTGGTTAAGCAACATGATTGAAATCACGAAAGTGAACAAAGAAAACACAATAAACTCTATTGCCATGCTCGTTATTGATTCTTTTTAATATCAATGAATTACTTTATATCATCTGCTGATCAAGATTGAATCAACGAGCCTTCTGTTGTTTGTGTTCTTCCTCATAATAGCGACATAAAAATTTGATGTAATTGATATTTGGTTGAAATGAGTGAAGGGTTAGAAAAGTCTCCTTGCAAGTTTATGATCAACTTGTTGCAAAGGAGTTGAACTCAAGCTTGAAGAACACTAATATAAACCATTTTGCAAAGCGTTGATAAAATTTATTGAGTCGCAGCAAACATAAATTGGTAATGAAGGTGGATTATTGTATTATAACGTACATATGGTTAGTGATTGAATGACGAAATTTGTGATTCTAGAAGCTTTGTTGTTTAGCCATTTCAACAATCATCACTTGACAAACATGATTTCAGAGACACTTCAACAATATTACAACAATGCAAGTCGTAGTATGCTAAACTGTTATTGTTTAAAAATATAGAATGATAAAAGAAAGATCATATTTTATTTTTTTTAAATTTTAATACCAGTGTATACTTAAATACTAGCGTTAGGACCAGTTCTACTCAAACTCCTCCCGCTTTCTCGTAGCACCACCGAATTTGGGATGCTTTCCCAATAGACAATGAGGTAGACGAGCGAGTTGAGCTTCCATGTCACCTTCATTAAATTGTTTAGGAGGGGTTCTTGTCTCAGGTTCCCGTTAAAGTCCAAAATTGCTCTCCAAGGATAGTTAGCATCTAAGAACCATCAATGACCAACATATACGACTTTTGTGACAATTCACAAATTCCAGGTTAGAATCATAACTCGAAAATAAAGAAAATGAGTGTAAGCGAAATTTCGAAACGAGGCTCCGATTTCAAGATACGCTGATTCGAATATAGCGTTAAATAAGAGATCATATATTTTGAACTTTTCAGGTCTTGAAATTATAATAATTGGAAAGAGCTCGAAAAATCGTGAACGTGGGCGAAAACGGCGCGTAAAACGGAGTTCGTATGCTCCCGGAATCGCGAAAACAAAATTGAAAACTAACTAAGGCGGCGGAGGTACGCGAAGGAACCTTTTTAAATCCTCCGCGGTACGCGACGGAAGCAGTACGCATAAAAATCTGCTTTTCTTGATCAGAACTCATTTTTAGTCGATATTTTCAATTTCCAGACGCCTAAACTCAAACTTTTACCCCCAAATCTCAGTTTTGAAGCCATTTAAGCATCCGGATCAAGTTAGGGAACGTTTCTACAAGTCCTGATCTTCATTTCTATCCGAGAAATCCGTCCAAAAGGGTAACGATTTGACCTCTTCTATTAGTTTGATAAAATATGAGTTAAATCTAGATTTTAATAGTGATATCATGGTTATTGTTGTTGATTATTGCCTAGATAATGGCTAGGAATAGTTAGAAATGAAGAACTTGACAGGTTAACGGTGAAATCTTTGTTTTGAGCCGTTATAATGTCCGATTATCATGAAACCATATCACAGATCACAATGGTTTTAACCATTTGATCATAACAATGGTTGTGATGGTTCTGATCATTCTCTGGAATGATCACTGATAAGGATTAACTGTTCCTAAACCTGGAATTCATTGAGAAACTGTTTTAGTGATATAATCAACAACAACACTAATATGGTTAATCTGGGAATGTCCTGATTACACCAACAAGTCATAAAACTCTTAATGAGTACCTAGATCATTACAGGTTCTCAGTTAACACATGTGATGAGATGTTGAATTAAGGATAGTTCTGAGAGTCAGATTAGGCTCAAGTAACTTATAGAACTTTAATGATATACAGGTTTTGAGCGCAAGAACTAGTGGCTCACGTTGTGCTTTGTTAGTGATTTGAAATAACACAGGTGAGTTCACGAATCCCCTTTTATGTATTTTGGCTTTGAACTCGGGGAATGAGAAAACATAAAAATGCATTTGAAACATCTTGTTTATTCTGAAGTTGTGAGAACAGTTTTGAAACATTTTGTGAAACATGAAACATAATTTGATCAGGTGAAACTTTGAAACGTGTTGATACATTTTGTGGAACATGATACCTGATTTGTTCAGGTGGAACATTGAACACGTTTGATGCATTGTGTGATACATGATACCACTCCGAAACGCTTTCGCTATATTTTTGTGAAACACGAAAAACCTGTTTGTATAAAGTGAAATACTGTAATACTTTTGAAACATTTTACGAGACATGAAAACGAAAGCGTTGTAAAGCATTTGGTTGAAACACGTGACAGTGGGGGAACACGACCAAATATGTCATTATTTCTCGGGTTGAACATTTGTCGCTAAGTCCCCTATTCTGTAACCGTTAACCGTGGGGGGGCGTGATTATCGAGAATAGATCTATTTGTGATTGACAATCCTCGCCCGTGGTTCGTAGCTAAAACCACGACTGGATGTCGAGCGGGCGCTCGATAATGGGAAAACACACAATGTCTTGCGACAAGGACATTGGAACAAGGGGCATGAACACGTCAGCTCGGTTATGGGAGCCCTGGAGTTATAATTGGACGTTGGTCTGAGACAGGACACGACATTGTTGGAAAGGACAATGTTAGCACTGGATACCAATGTTTTACACCCAGTTTGGAACACTAAAATTATTGAACTATTTTATGCGAACATTTGACTGATTTAGATACATTGTATACATTTTGATAGTTTTCTTAAACAGATAAACTTGTGAACTCACCAGCGATATGATGATTGTTCTTTTTAAATCATGTTTTTCTCAGATGCCAAATGATACAGGGAATGTAGTGATACAGGGGGTGGAGCTGTGAGCTCAAGCTTGGGAGTCGTATAGCAGAGTCTATTAGTGATAGACTCAACTGTGTGATATAACGCATAGTATATATGTGTAATAGCAATACATATATATGTGTGAAACTCTGATAAAAGTGTTATGACATTAGGCTTGTGGCTAATGTCGTTGTGTTATTGTACTGTAACATAGAAATATGTATGTCTTTTGTTGTAAATCATGACTGTGAAACCTTGAAGTCACACCATACGCTTCCGCAACGACCAGGGTGTGACAGATTGGTATCAGAGCCATTGGTTTATAGCGAATTAGGTTGTATGACTAAGACCTAATCTATAGCCATATGACTCTAACACGAAACATATTTGTTGCATGTTCAGAAACATGCCGAGAGGAAGACCGAGGCGAAATCCACAAGGGAATCCGCATGGAAATCCGCAAGAAAATCCACATGGCAATCCTGAAGCTGAGCAACCTGTCATCTCAACAGAGATGGATCAGCTTATAAACAGACGAGTGGCTGATGCTATGGCCACCTACAGAAATCAACAACACACAGGAGAGGGAGGATCTGGTGCTACTGGCAACAATGCCGGAGGTGGCAGTGGAGCTGTGGGTGGAAATGGTGCTGCAGGAGGTAGTGCGTCTGCTGGAACCATGGGATCTGCACCAAAGGCATGTTCTTACAAGGATTTCCTGAATTGCCAGCCTCTTAGCTTTAATGGAACCGATGGAGCTATCGCACTGATTCGATGGTGCGAAAAGATGGAAACGGTATTTCGTGTCAGTAATTGTTCTGAGGAATGCCGAGTCAAGTATTCCACTTGTACTCTGAATGGAGCAGCTCTTACATGGTGGAACAATCATGTTCAAGGTTTAGGCATTGATGAGGCCTATCAGATTCCCTGGTTAACGCTGAAGCAAATGATGATGGATGAATATTGTCCACGAAGCGAGATCCAGAAAATGGAAGAAGAATTCTATAATCTGAAAGTGCAAGGGAGTGACATTGCCAGTTATACTACTAAATTTCACGAGCTGGCACAACTTTGTCCAACGATGGTCACTCCTGAATACAAGCGAATAGAGCAGTATCTGAAAGGGCTTCCTCCAAACATTGAAGATATGGTGACTTCTTCTAAGCCAGATACCATTCAGAGTGCAATTCGGTTGGCTCATCGCCTGATTGATCAGGCAGTTCGTCGTGAAACTCTGGGGATGAAAATACCTGAAGAAAAGCAAAACATTGTTACTAAACGAAAATGGAATGGCAACCTACCAAATCAACCACAAAAGAAACCGACTCACGTTAAATTCAACACCACTATGACAACTGATAAGAAATCTTATGGGGGAAAACTTCCCAAGTGTGAAAAGTGTGAGTACCATCATGAAGGTGAATGTAGGCCTTTCAGGTGTCACAGATGTGGAGGACGTGGACATACAGCGAGGAATTGTCGAGCCTTTGTATCTACATCGGTGACAGATAGTAGCAGGAATAATTGGAGTTGTTTTGAATGCGGAGTAGTAGGTCATATCAGGAGGAATTGCCCAAAGCTAGCGAATCAAGGTGGTAACAATGCTCGGGGTAGGGCCTTTGTAATTGCAGCTGGAGACGCCAAACGAGATCCAAACCTGGTGACGGGTACGTTCTTTGTCAATAATCATTATGCTTCGGTTCTATTTGATACTGGGGCAGATAAGAGCTTTATGTCAACTGAATTTAGCACATTAATTGGAGCTAATCCAACTGCATTACACGATAGATACACAATAGAATTAGCCAACGGAAAACTGATAGAAACTAGTGAGATAATTCAAGGGTGCACGTTACAATTAGGGGACTATGTTTTTGCTATAGACCTTTTATCGGTGAAACTGGGAAGTTTCGATGTGGTTGTTGGCATGGATTGGTTGTCCAAAAACCACGCAGAAATTATATGTTATCAGAAGGTAGTCCGCATTCCACTACCAAGTGGGGAGACTCTCTTAATTCAGGGTGAAAAGAGCGGAAAGGCGGTACAAATTATCACCTGTATGAAAGCCCATAAGTACCTACGCAAGGGATGTCAAGCTATATTAGCGCACGTCATGGAAAGGAAGTCAAAAGATAGACGACTAGAAGATATACCGATCGTACGAGAGTATCCAGAGGTATTCCCAGAAGATCTGCCTGGATTACCACCTAACAGACAAGTAGAATTTCGAATTGATTTGGTGCCTGGTGCAGCACCAATAGCTCGATCGCCGTACAGACTAGCCCCATCGGAGATGCAAGAGTTATCTAACCAACTACAAGAGTTGTTGGACAAAGGTTTCATCAGACCAAGTTTCTCACCGTGGGGAGCACCTGTTTTGTTCGTTAAGAAGAAGGATGGAACCTTTAGAATGTGCATCGATTACCGAGAGTTGAACAAGCTTACGATCAAAAATCGATATCCGTTACCAAGGATAGATGATTTATTCGATCAGTTGCAAGGTTCCAGTTTTTATTCAAAGATTGATCTACGTTCAGGATACCACCAGTTAAGGGTCAAAGAAGAAGATGTTCCAATCACTGCTTTCAGAACTCGGTATGGCCATTATGAATTTTTGGTTATGCCGTTTGGATTGACAAATGCCCCGGCAGTTTTTATGGACCTTATGAATAGGGTTTGTAGACCGTATTTGGATAAATTTGTCATTGTGTTCATTGACGATATACTTATCTATTCCAAGACCAAAGAAGATCATGAACAACACTTAAGGCTTATTTTGGAATTACTAAGGAATGAAAAGTTGTATGCCAAATTTTCTAAATGTGAATTTTGGATGAGAGAAGTACAATTCCTTGGGCATATAATAAATCAAAAGGGAATACATGTTGATCCTGCCAAGATTGAAGCTATCAAGAATTGGGATGCACCCAAGACCCCGACGGAAGTACGTCAATTTCTCGGTTTAGCAGGATATTATAGAAGATTCATTGAAGGTTTCTCTAAGATAGCTTTACCATTGACTGCATTGACGCAAAAGAATAAGAAATTTGAATGGAGCAACCAACAAGAAACATCATTTCAATTATTAAAGCAAAAACTGTGCAGTGCACCTATTTTATCACTACCTGAAGGAACAGATGATTTTGTAGTATACTGTGATGCATCACATCAAGGATTGGGTTGTGTACTGATGCAGAAAGAAAAAGTTATTGCATACGCGTCCCGACAGCTCAAAACTCATGAGAAGAACTACACTACGCATGATTTGGAACTAGGAGCTGTAGTGTTCGCACTCAAAATCTGGAGACACTACCTTTATGGTACAAAGTGTACAATTTACACTGACCATAAAAGTCTCCAGCATATTTTTGATCAAAAAGACTTGAATATGAGACAACGTCGCTGGGTTGAGTTACTCAATGATTATGATTGCAGCATTCGTTATCATCCCGGCAAGGCAAATGTTGTCGCAGATGCTTTGAGTAGAAAAGAGCGGACCAAGACATTACGAGTGCGAGCTTTGGGAATGATTATTCAAACAAGCCTTACTACTCAAATTCGAAATGACCAAATTGAAGCTCTTAAGGAAGAAAACTTGCAGAATGAATCCTTGCGGTGCTTGAATAAGAAATTTGAGGTCAAAACTGACGGAACTTGTTACTTTGCAAACAGAGTTTGGGTACCAAACTTTGGAAATATAAGGAGCTTAGTGATGGATGAAGCTCACAAATCTCGATACTCTGTACATCCGGGTTCCGACAAAATGTATCATGACCTCAAGGAGCTATATTGGTGGCCTAACATGAAGGCTGACATCGCACTTTATGTTAGCAAATGTTTAACATGTTCTAGGGTTAAAGCCGAGTATCAAAAACCGTCAGGATTGTTGCAACAACCAGAGATTCCACAATGGAAGTGGGATCAAATTACAATGGACTTTGTCACGAAACTACCCAGAACTTCTAGCGGCAATGACACCATCTGGGTAATAGTTGATCGTCTTACAAAATCTGCACATTTCTTGCCTATGAAAGAAACTGATAAGATGGATAAACTCACGAGACTTTACATCAAGGAAGTAGTTTCTCGTCATGGAATTCCGACTTCTATCATCTCAGATCGAGACAGTAAATTCACCTCACGAATATGGAAGACCCTACATGATGCATTGGGTACTTGTTTGGATATGAGTACAGCATATCATCCTCAAACGGATGGTCAAAGCGAAAGGACTATCCAAACTTTGAAGACATGCTTCGAGCATGTGTAATTGATTTTGGAAGCAGTTGGGATACACACTTGCCTTTGATTGAATTTTCATACAACAATAGTTACCACACGAGCATTAAGGCAGCCCCATTTGAAGCGTTGTACGGTCGTAAATGCCGATCCCCTATATGCTGGACTGAGGTTGGTGAAAGTCAACTCACGGGGCCAGAAATCATTCAGGAAACAACAGATAAAATTTTCAAAATTCGAGACAGACTGCGAGCCGCACAAGATCGTCAGAAAAGCTATGCTGATGTGAGACGTAAACCATTGTCTTTCCAAGTTGGAGACCGCGTCATGTTAAAGGTCTCACCTTGGAAAGGAGTTGTAAGATTCGGAAAACGTGGCAAATTGAACCCTCGATACATAGGGCCATTTGAAATTATCGCAAAGGTTGGACCTGTTGCATACAAACTCAAACTACCACCAGAACTTAGTGGGGTGCACGACACATTTCATGTATCGAATCTCAAGAAGTGTCTGTCAGATGAAACGCTTGTGATACCGTTGGAAGAAATTCAAATCGATGATCAATTACATTTCATAGAGGAACCGGTGGAAATCATGGATCGGGAAGTAAAACAGTTGAAACAAAGTCGCATTCCAATAGTAAAGGTCCGTTGGAACTCAAGGCGAGGACCTGAATTTACCTGGGAACGCGAAGATCAGATGAAACTTAAATACCCCCATTTGTTTGATGACACATCAGTATTGAGATGAACAAACTGAATTTCGGGACGAAATTCTATTAACGGGGGGAGACTGTGACAATTCACAAATTCCAGGTTAGAATCATAACTCGAAAATAAAGAAAATGAGTGTAAGCGAAATTTCGAAACGAGGCTCCGATTTCAAGATACACTGATTCGAATATAGCGTTAAATAAGAGATCATATATTTTGAACTTTTCAGGTCTTGAAATTATAATAATTGGAAAGAGCTCGAAAAATCGTGAACGTGGGCGAAAACGGCGCGTAAAACGGAGTTCGTATGCTCCCGGAATCGCGAAAACAAAATTGAAAACTAACTAAGGCGGCGGAGGTACGCGAAGGAACCTTTTTAAATCCTCCGCGGTACGCGACGGAAGCAGTACGCATAAAAATCTGCTTTTCTTGATCAGAACTCATTTTTAGTCGATATTTTCGATTTCCAGACGCCTAAACTCAAACTTTTACCCCCAAATCTCAGTTTTGAAGCCATTTAAGCATCCGGATCAAGTTAGGGAACGTTTCTACAAGTCCTGATCTTCATTTCTATCCGAGAAATCCGTCCGAAAGGGTAACGATTCGACCTCTTCTATTAGTTTGATAAAATATGAGTTAAATCTAGATTTTAATAGTGATATCATGGTTATTGTTGTTGATTATTGCCTAGATGATGGCTAGGAATAGTTAGAAATGAAGAACTTGACAGGTTAACGGTGAAATCTTTGTTTTGAGCCGTTATAATGTCCGATTATCATGAAACCATATCACAGATCACAATGGTTTTAACCATTTGATCATAACAATGGTTGTGATGGTTCTGATCATTCTCTGGAATGATCACTGATAAGGATTAACTGTTCCTAAACCTGGAATTCATTGAGAAACTGTTTTAGTGATATAATCAACAACAACACTAATATGGTTAATCTGGGAATGTCCTGATTACACCAACAAGTCATAAAACTCTTAATGAGTACCTAGATCATTACAGGTTCTCAGTTAACACATGTGATGAGATGTTGAATTAAGGATAGTTCTGAGAGTCAGATTAGGCTCAAGTAACTTATAGAACTTTAATGATATACAGGTTTTGAGCGCAAGAACTAGTGGCTCACGTTGTGCTTTGTTAGTGATTTGAAATAACACAGGTGAGTTCACGAATCCCCTTTTATGTATTTTGGCTTTGAACTCGGGGAATGAGAAAACATAAAAATGCATTTGAAACATCTTGTTTATTCTGAAGTTGTGAGAACAGTTTTGAAACATTTTGTGAAACATGAAACATAATTTGATCAGGTGAAACTTTGAAACGTGTTGATACATTTTGTGGAACATGATACCTGATTTGTTCAGGTGGAACATTGAACACGTTTGATGCATTGTGTGATACATGATACCACTCCGAAACGCTTTCGCTATATTTTTGTGAAACACGAAAAACCTGTTTGTATAAAGTGAAATACTGTAATACTTTTGAAACATTTTACGAGACATGAAAACGAAAGCGTTGTAAAGCATTTGGTTGAAACACGTGACAGTGGGGGAACACGACCAAATATGTCATTATTTCTCGGGTTGAACATTTGTTGCTAAGTCCCCTATTCTGTAACCGTTAACCGTGGGGGGGCGTGATTATCGAGAATAGATCTATTTGTGATTGACAATCCTCGCCCGTGGTTCGTAGCTAAAACCACGACTGGATGTCGAGCGGGCGCTCGATAATGGGAAAACACACAATGTCTTGCGACAAGGACATTGGAACAAGGGGCATGAACACGTCAGCTCGGTTATGGGAGCCCTGGAGTTATAATTGGACGTTGGTCTGAGACAGGACACGACATTGTTGGAAAGGACAATGTTAGCACTGGATACCAATGTTTTACACCCAGTTTGGAACACTAAAATTATTGAACTATTTTATGCGAACATTTGACTGATTTAGATACATTGTATACATTTTGATAGTTTTCTTAAACAGATAAACTTGTGAACTCACCAGCGATATGCTGATTGTTCTTTTTAAATCATGTTTTTCTCAGATGCCAAATGATACAGGGAATGTAGTGATACAGGGGGTGGAGCTGTGAGCTCAAGCTTGGGAGTCGTATAGCAGAGTCTATTAGTGATAGACTCAACTGTGTGATATAACGCATAGTATATATGTGTAATAGCAATACATATATATGTGTGAAACTCTGATAAAAGTGTTATGACATTAGGCTTGTGGCTAATGTCGTTGTGTTATTGTACTGTAACATAGAAATATGTATGTCTTTTGTTGTAAATCATGACTGTGAAACCTTGAAGTCACACCATACGCTTCCGCAACGACCAGGGTGTGACAACTTTATTTGTTGTCACACCCCAACTGATGGCTGAATATGTCGGGGCGTGGTTGTGATTGTTCAATAGCTCATTGTGCTACTTTTAAAGTTTCAATAACTAAACATCAATATTAAATATTTCATTAAAGAATAAAACAACCAAACATAAATCTTCATAATTCCAAACATTACATAAAAGAAACTAAAATAACATAAATTTGTTATATTTCAAAACTTGATCATCTAATGCCTAGCATATGTCTTTGTGTTCTGCAATTTCCTGTCGCACATGTAAAATACATTTTGATCAACTATTTACATAATTGGCTAACACACATACAAGTTATAATATCTATATAAATAAAGAGATGCAATACTAAGTCTATGTAGAAATAAGTCTAAGTGTATGTTCTTACAAGTTTTCTAGAAGACATGGTAGATCTAAAGAATTCTTCACAAGTCATCATACAAGTCATATAAGTATTTTGTCCGTCACAGAATATAAGCAAACATAGTTCTTTCCAAAACAAGTGTCATAACATAACTTTCAAACCAAGGCTTGCAAGACCTTGATTAAGTTAGTCAATCTATAAGTTTGCAATCGTACACAAATTCACATTTTTAGCACTAAGACCAAACTCAATGCGAAGAAAGTATCTAACCATGCTTAGGCTACTTTTATGTATTATGAATATGCATACAAGAATTCTCAACATAATAAGATATATCAAATAAGTATATTACTTAACAACTTAAGACTAATATACTAAAACTAAGTATTTGCATCACTATGTCTTGACTCTATTTATAACAATGATTTTGTATTATGACATATGTGACATTTCCAAATTTTACAAACTAATGTAAACAGGGAATATGAGTAAAATCACTTGTCTAAGCTTGTCCACAAATGTTCTTGAATAAGTTTAAGAGTTTGAGAAGTAGCACTTCACCCTGTTATGCATTCGTATGTAGAGGATTTGAGTCAAGAACAATTAGTCAAAATGCAATTCGATTTCAAAGGATTAGAGAGCTTTTGATGGGGTTTTTGCACTGGTTAGCTTCAGAAAGAAGTCACCAATTATTTCATGTGCTCAATATTGATTTTTTTTTCGTGTTTTAATTGAATACATTTATTAACCGGACGAATGTGGTTTGGTTATGGTTCCATTCTTAAATGATATTGTTTATCGTAATCGATTACCAATTGGTAATCTGTGGTCAAATTTATAAATGTATAACTGTTATTATCTTTCTCTCATAAACGCTTGATCTAGAATTTTCGAAAGAAGCCGCAGTGGAGAAGGTTTGAACCTGTAACCGACTTGGGGAAGAAAGATCTATGGGGATCTATCACATTTAGTTCCTCTGTTTCATGGCTTTTTAATCCTTGATCCAAAGTTATTTACAACTGATTTTAGGTTTACATAATTACATCTACAGTTCTTCTAATTTACTAAACTTTTTATTTCATGTTAAAACAACTATATAAAAGAAATTTTTGTATTTAAAAAAAACATTAAGTATTTATCAATTATTATTAAATATAAAAATCATAATAAAGATTTACAATTTTAATAAATTTTTTATACATCGTAATAAAATTTAATTATTTTCAATTAAACTTTTTAGAATATATATACATACAGAGTTTGTAAATAATATAAGTATTCATTCACTTTTGTTTTTTTATGTATGAATGTTTAGGTTTGTATATTGTGTGTATATATTATATGATTGTTGTGAGCACTAAATTTCTTTTGTTATACATACATATATACACATATAATAATGCCTATATGTAACAATCTTATGTATAAAGAAATATATATAATTTAAATTTTTTTACTTTATTGATGTTTAACTTAATTAAATCATAGTATTGAAACTTGTTTGAGAGACGATTATCTATTGCAAACTTAGTTGAAGTATTAGTTATTATGCTATTACTGAATCTGGTTTGAGTGACATTTATCTATTGCAAACTTTTGTTTTGCATATCTTAGTTAAGGCTTAATCAGTCTTGACTAAGTTATATATTACACCTGTTTGAGAGAACATTATTGTTATTATATTCACATTATATGCAAAAATGGTTGTGGCTCTATTCAAATAATATGAAGACTAACTGTAATGCATCACTTTTTATAAATTTTCTTAGACTGTATGTTATACTCACAAACTATGAAAATAGTTCAAAACCTAATTTTCACATATGTAACAGGTTAAGGTGAAGACTTGGTAAATTTATAGGATAAGCATTAGTAGACCTAGTTAATTGTTAAACAATGTATTTGTATTTCAAATGTAATATGAATTTGACAATCATATAATTTTTTGGATTGAATGTTTTAATGAATTATTTTTTTGAATTGTTAATAATAATGCTTTAAATATTGAAATGTTATAATAGCATCATGAGCAAATGAACAGTTACAATCGCACCCTGACGTATTTTGCCATTAGTCAGGGTGTGACAAGTTATGTAAGAAAAAGTCTTCTTTCATGTTAACATTGCTAATTCCAGGTCTAATATCTCCATGTAAAGACATTGATGAATTCAAATGAGAAATGCATCAACCAAAACTGTATTCACGATTCGTTCAGCACTTTTATGGACTATAAACAATTATCCTACTCGTGAAATCTTTTCTGGATGGAGTGTTCAACGTTATAAAGCATGTCTTACTTATAACACAGATACACCCTCGTGTCTTGTAACCAATAAAAAAGCTTTTGTTGGTCACAGACGGTTCTTGACTAAGAATTATAAATGGAGGGAAAGTTTGTCGTTTAATGGAAAAAAAGAGACCAAAGATCCTCCTAAGCCATTGAATAATATAAAAATGTTAAAAACAATTACAAAGTCTTCCCAATTGTGTACCAGGAAAACATCCAAGTCATGGAGGTGTGAAAAGAAAATGTGCTACGTCTGAGTTTAATTGGACTGAAAGATTATCTTCTTTGAGTTGGATTATCTTCTTTGAGTTGGATTATTCGTCTTCTCTTCTTCTAATACATTATCATGATGTTATGCATGTTGAGAAAAATGTGTATGAGAGCTTGCTAGGTACTTTGTTAATAAAAAAAATCGAAAGACACATAAAGAAAGACAAGACTTAGAAAATATGGTTCTTTGTAAAAACTTATGGCTAACAAAGAATAACAACAAAGTCCATAAAGCACATGCTCCTTACTCTTTCAAACTCACCGATTGAGGAAATTTTTGTAAGTTCATTAAAGGAGTGAGACTACCTAATGGTTTTGGTTCTAACTTCAAAAATAAGGTATCTAATGATTCCAACATAATCGGGTTAAAGTCGCATGATTGTCACATCTTAATGCAACAATTGTTACCAATTGGGGTTCAAGGATGTTTGCCCACGAATTCTTCAATAGCAATTTCAAAAAATTTGTGCACGATCATTAGATGTGAAAGACATGGAAAAAACAAACAAGGAAGTGATCAATATATTATGTAATGTGGAATTAATATATCCTCTGATATATTTCTGCATAATGGTTCATTTAGTTCTTCATTTGCATGAAGAAGCTATTTTTAGTGGACTTGCGTATATGAGATGGATGTATCCTTTTGAAAGATACATGAAAAAGCCTAAATCTTATGTTAGAAATAAAGCAAGGCTTGAAGGCTCAATAGCCAAGGGTTATGTTGTAGATGAAGAAATAACATTTCGCTCTATGTATTTTGAGGGTATGCAAACCAAATTCAACTATCCAGATAGAAATATAGATGTTGGCATTCCTAAAGTATTTACATGTATTTTCATCACAATGTTGACCAATTTCAAAGAAGAAAATCATATCACTTTCTAAAGAGACTAAAAAAATCATTGGAATTGTTCGTATTGAACAACTGTGATGAAATTAAAGACCACAAATCTTAATTTTTTTTATTTTTAATTTAATTATTCATTTCAGTGATATTCATAAACTAATGTTAGTACCTTGATAACAATAGCCTCAGATATTGAAATGAAGATTGGATGAATAGAAGATATGATGTGAAGACTTGTGTTATTTGTTTTGTGCTTGGTTGTGAATTTTGTAAATTTTGTAATTATGCTAAAAATTGACCAAGTGTTTAGTCGATACTATTAGTATGACATACACTTGGTGGTTTTATTAGTATTGACATCTTCGATACTAGTTGTGACACCCGGCAATTTCAGGTAAATTGCAACTCTTACATTCTTTACATTTTACATTCATACTTGTTGCACTTCATTTAATTATGTTTAATTAGATGAGTCAAACATAAACAACTGCGAAACGATAGTTCGGGGGACTATCGAATCGTATATTGCACATTGGTTTTGGAAACCAAGTGTGACAAACACAAACACAAACACAAAACAATAATTCAGGGAATTATTGAATTGTGCAATACATGTTGATTATGGTTAATCAAGCATGCAAACGGTTCGTAGCAACGAACACAAACTATCAAAGATAATTCGAGGAATTATCGAAACACACACACGAGTCTCATGAACCTTGATGATCAGACAACTTATGTGTTATTATAGGATTATGTGCTAAACATGCATTAGATGTTTAGGGTAAACGTTGGGAATCGAGCACGAGCGAAATCTGATCAACGAAATCAAAAAACAAACAAATGGACCCGTCGCGGTATGCCAAGGCCTTTGGCGAAGGGCTTGGCGGAACGCGAAGCAAAGCGGGAGTCGAGACTCCCGAATTTCTCGGCGGTACGCGACGACCCTCTTGATCGGCCTCAGCGGTACGCGAAGGCCATGCAGATCAAAATTTTTATAAAACCCAACCCCATTCATTTCTCTTCGATTTCATTTCATTCTCACCGAACTTATTCATCTAAACTCGGCCAAAACTCACTGAAACTAAGCCCCAACCCCCTGGAAACTCTCTTGAGGCCATCTCCTTCTTTGTTGGTGAGCTTGGAGACCTTGGAGCTTGGAGAAGAAGCTAGGAGGTTAGAAACAATGATCAACACACCGAATCATTATCATCAGAAGCTGTTACTACTAAATCTCATCATCAAGAAGCTCTAAGGTAGTTTTAAATGTTTATCTAGCTTTAGATCATACATGCATGGTGTAAAAACACACATGCAACTCCATGTGGCTATTGTACAGGAATTTGTTGGTGATTTTGTGTGATATTGTTGTAGATCTACTGATTTTAGAGTATAGGATTGATTGGATTGAGTTTTGATGGGTTATTGATCGATTTGATGATGATTTAGGTAAACTTGCCATAAAAGGAAACTTTTATGTTGCATGTCTTAGATTTGTGATGATCTAGACATGTTAGACATGTCTAGATGTTGACAAATGTATATTGGAGTGTTTAGAAACACATTTGGGTATTTGATTTTGTCAAAAACATGATTTTGTAACAACTTACTAAATATGGAAACTTTTAAAAATCAAAAGAGGGCTTTTGATGTTTTAAAGTGTTTTAGTAAACTTTGATTATTGAAACAAGTTTAGAAATGGTTTTTAACATGTTTGGAAACTTTGATTTTAGAAAACGAACCCTCAAACGGGTACTTACTATTTTAGGAAACTTTGTTTGGGTAAAATGGCATAAATAGTATTTTATGCACAAACGACATTTTCAAGTGTTTACATATGTTTTTACAAACATACTAGAGTTATTAGTTTTATGAAATGGGATTTCATAACTATACTTTCCAAAGATAGAAACTTTCCAAAATGGAAACTTTTTCCGAAACGGAAACGCTACGATTTTCAAAACTTAATTTTGTGAAAACATCATGATTAGTCATAGGAATGCGTGTCTGTGTCTTATTTGCATTAAGACACATAAACACAACAAACGTGTCACCAACGATTCGTCGAGTCAACACTAGTCAACACACACACACACACTCGGTTGAGCACACCGACACTTGGAGTTGTATGGGATACAACACACCACAAAACACATACTCACACCTATATGGTTATAGGTGCTTACTAGCAGGTGCTAGCAATCGCAGACGCGAACACTTACTCATCGGAACTGCTTTAACAGGTGAGTTCACGGCCCCTTTTTACTTTTATAACCTTTGGGGGAGAAAACACTGCATTATAACTGTTTTTGAACAACAACTCATTTTATTTACGTATGGACATGCTTTATCACTATATGTATATGTGTGGACCACATCACAACTAAAAGTCCTCGCGATACTCCACAGACCGTTAGTAGCGCGTAGCGCCTAGCGTGGTAATCTTGAATAGTACTATTTGGGCCTGACAAGCCCCACCCATCGCGCCTGGGAGGCCAACCCGACTGAAGGTCGGAATGGCTGCAATATTGACCAACACATTGCCATTGTCTTGTGATGGACATGGCGGGAGGCACAACTGTCAGCTTCGGTACGAACACGCATATAATATAACTGTATTGACTAGCTATCAATCGATACTGCATTGTAATGATATGTAAATCACAACTCTTACTTTAAACATTGGATGTTTACTACTTATGAAAAACCTGTGTTCTCACCAACCATTGTGTTGGCCCTTTTATTCGCATGTTTTCTCAGGTAGCTAAGGCACGTGCACAAGGATTAGGATGCTAGGATGGAGTCTCATGCATCTACTATAGTGCTTTATGCTTTTAAGAACATTTATTATTTTGATATGTCATGTACTGTTAAACACCTTTAAACGCTTCCGCTAATTATGAACACAAATTTGTTTGATAATTTATACTTTACTTCCGCAACTCTGATTTCACAAAATTGTTTTATCCAAGTTATTGGATGTACGTATGCAACCAGACATGTAGGTCTCGCAACTGTGTGACCATATACTGTGATCCTGACAGTCCGTCGCTCGCGCCCCGGAAGGGACGGGATTTCTCGGGGTGCGACACTAGTAGTATCAAAGGTCTTGGTGTGGGTCTATATATATGCATATTTTACCATTTTGTCGACACTAAGTCTTTAGTTTGATTGTGAGCTCTCTTGTATTTCTCTGTATATTTCTTGTACAAATTGCAATCCTTTCTTAATACAAGAACATTATCATGAAGCTCATTTGATTTTTATCAATTCTACTATATTTTGTTTGATCGCGTATACTTGTTAGTTTGGATCCTGCACAATCGAACTTGTTTTAGTTGATATCATTAGATCCTCAGAAGTTACAAGGACATACAAGTGGTATCAGAGCTTTAGTGCTCGGTTTGATATCGACTTTACCTGTTAAAGTTGAAAATTTATATTTTTTCTTACATTTTTTCAACTTTCAAACCAGAAATATTAGTTTTTATCGTACCTACTGAATCACATGACCTAAAGACATTTCAAGAAGAACAAAGAACTTCAAAATTTGAAAGATTTCTGAGGAGATTCATCGAACATACTAGTATCAACAAAAGTAGTTTTTGTTGATACCAACAAATTTTCTAAGTAGTTGAGCATCGATATTACTAGTATTGATACAAGTGGCATATTTTTATTAACGTTTCATCGATACTATTAGTATTGACATTATAAACTTTCCTAACTATCCAATGACATTGTTAGTATCGATACTCACTTCATCGACACTAATAGTATCGACATTTCTGACTTGGAAAATTTTCTAAGTGTTTAAAGATCGATTTTACAAGTTATTCTCAAATGTCAAATCTATCATCGCTCGCTGCTCTATTAAGTGATAATGAGGTTGGAACAATGTCTAAGTCTCCTAAAGTTGCTTCACTTAGCGAGTATTATTCATGGAGTGCTCGATTTGAATCATTTCTTTCAATTGTTAATCCAAGCTTGATGATTCCATTGATTGAAGGATATGAACAACCAAAGCTCAATGGGGTGTACAAAAATGTTTCAAGACTCACAGAAGAAGAGAAGAAATCTTATGCTCTTGAAAAGAAAGCTTATGCTTTGCTGACAGTGGCACTACTCAAGGTGTTTCAATCTTTTAAATCCCATAAGATATCTAAAGCTCCATGGGATGCTCTTGATAAGAGGTGTGAGTGTATTGACCAGCTAAAAGTTCTTTAAGTTTTGAAATATCCAGTCTTTCAGCATCGAGTTTTCTTTTGAAGATTGCTTCATTTTTAAGAAATTCTGAGTTAATATATTTTAACTTGGTTACTTCTTTGATCAATAACTCATTGTATTTTCTGTAATTAAATTCTTTATCAATGCAAGCAGAAGAGCATAAGTATTTAGTTACCTCAGAATGCTTTTCATCCACTTCTGCCATGACGGCGTGAGTCAATGTTATCTCCAATTCTTGAAGCTGATCACTCCAATCATATGAATCTGTTCTTGAGTGACCAAAGTCTTGGAAGTTCTAGCTCCGGTAGATTCATCAGTCTTCCTTTTAGCTTCCTTAACAGTCTTGGGCATTTTGCACTCCCTGGCAAAGTGTCCGGGTTGATCACAGTTGTAGCACAGGAGTTTTGACTTGTCAAATCCCAAATTCATTATAGGGTATTCCCAAAGCTATTTCGTCCATATTTCTTGATGAATTTCTTTGCATGGAACACAGCCATTGCCATCTACCAGGCAATATCCATTTCCTCCACATCAGCTGGATTGATCTGTACAATGTTATCTTGAGTCAGACTTGCAGGTGCAAGTTCCCTTGCAATGAAGGCATTGTAGCTGTTCTTAAAGCTTTTAAACAACATCGGATTTTCTTCACCTTCAGCACTGATATTTGGCATAGGTTGACCTTGATCTGAGGAAATGAAAGCAGTTTCATATGGAGTTGACTGAGAAGTAGATGCCTAATGGTTCATTGTTGAGAGCAAGGCTGCATTCTCTGAATCTCGACTGATTCCCATTGAATTAGCATGATTCAGGCTCTTTGCTTATCATCCATATCATATGAATTGATAATGAATATCAGTTCACTCAAGGATGTCGTGTACATATCCTTATTTCTCTTGATGGTGGTACAGTTGGAGTTCCAATTGAATCGCAGAGAGTTTAACTACTTCTTGTTCACTTCACCCTTTTTCATTTCAATGCCAACACTTGTTAACTCTATCATAAGATGGGTGAATCGGTTGAGTTGTGCCTCCAATGTTTCACCTTTGATATGATTAGACATATTGAACTTCTGTCTCAGCATATCGTTTCGACTTTCTCGCATATCTTCATTTTCCTCGAATCTTTGAACTAATGCATCCCATAGTTCCTTTGCAGCCTTGTGCTCCTTAAACCCATGAGCAACTTCAGTAGATAATGCCATGGTGATTGAGGCATAAGCTTTGTCATCCTTCCCCTTGAGTAGGATGTCATTTTTAGTAAATAACTCTGGATCTTTTGGAATCAAACTCTAAATTCGTTCTCATACATTAGAACTTATGGTCCTTCTTCGATCGACCTCAATAACTTTGGATCAGCATATTTGATGAATGATTGAAATCTGAACTTCCGGTCTTGGAAGTTATCTCCTGAAACAAGCCTAGGAGGCTTGGTTCCTGTTCCGATCTCACTGTTCAGGTTCAGCAAGTTAGACAAGTTGCTAAGGTTCTTACAGCCATGTACACGAAATTTAGGAGTATACGAACTAACAGAAGTATACGGAGGACAAATTGCTCGATCCATGAGTACTCGAACTTAGAAGTATACGAACTTGTTGAAGTATACGAAGCTCCAAGTAGTCGAAGATCCAGGTATCGAAGTTCCCAGTACACGAAGCTTGAAGTACACGAAGAGCAAAGTAACCTAAGATTGAACTACACGAACTTGAATGTAACCGAAGTCCAAGGTTCACAAAGGCTAAAGTTCACAAAGGTGCAAGTACCCAAAATTGAAGTTTACTAAACCTTCAAAACTGGCAAGATGAATTTTCTTCAAGATTTTGAACTTCAAATTGATTGAGCAGATCCCCAATCCAAAGATGAACACAAAAGTCTAAGGTGCTGTTTGTTTTTTCAGAGGTAAAATGTCTGTAGTCAGCGGACCACATCTGCAGACATTTGTAGAAGAAGAGTTGGACCAAATGTCTGCAGTCTGCAAGAAGCAGACTGTTTTTTTAACGTCTGCAAGCTGCTAAAATTGAATAAAATTTAAATAAACCATTTTTTTAACCTACAAAAGATTATTACATTGTTTTTAACTTTTTATTTGTGCTGGATCTGCAGCCAAATGCAGCAAGACCCAACCCTCAAGGTTCATTGAAGCAGGCAAGAACAATCAGGTATACTTGTTACTTCCCAGTTCCCGAATTCTCCCTTATCAGAACCTTTAGTTACCTTTGGATTTCCTTGCAGATGGAACTTGACAGCAAATGCAGCAAGACCCAACCCTCAAGGTTCATTTCACTATGGAACAATCCCAACAACGAGAACAGTTGTATTTACTAATTCAAAACCTAATATTGATGGGAAGCTATGGTATGCTGTGAATAAAGTCTCTAACGTCAACCCAGACACCCCATTGAAGCTTGCCGACTATTTCAACATTCCGGGAGTATTCAAACTAAACTCGGTCAAACCCACGCCCCTTGTGGGCCTTGTAATCCTAACCCCATCAGTAATCGGGTTTACCCTTCATGATTTTGTTGAAATCGTCTTCCAGAACAATGAGAACTCCATTCAATCATGGCATCTCGATGGTTATGACTGTGGAGGTGGAAATCACGAAGATGGTGCTTGTCGGCGGTGGAGATGGTGGAAATCGCGAAGATGGTGGTTGGCGGCGGTGAATATGCTTCTCTCGTACCTGTAGGCAGTGCGAAGATGGAGCTATGGGTGAGAAGGGGGCGCTGCTGAAGCACAAACGGGGATGAATGCAACAAATGAAAATTTTTTTAAACCCCTAATTAGTCAACACAGGAAGAGGTATGAAGACAGGGGAAGAGGTTAATCCATGTCTGCGCCAAAAAGAGGCCGGCATAGCTTTTTTAATGAAAGGTCTTCGAGAAAACAAACAGTCTGCGGAGCCCACCTCTGCCCGTGGTCTGCGTGGCGCAAACAAAAGAGACCAAGAAAATCTTTTTTCAGAAATCAAACAACACCTAAAACTTGATGCAAAAAACTTGTACCTTGATGCTAAAAAGAGCTTCAAAGCTCTGATACCACTTGTAGGTCCCAAACTGAGAAATCAAACAACACCTAAAACTTGATGCAAAAAACTTGTACCTTGATGCTGAAAAGAGCTCCAAAGCTCTGATACCACTTGTAGGTCCCAAACTGGTCAAGATGCGAACTTTATACTAATAATCCACAACAAATGTCTTCTAAAGTGTGCGGAATCCAGAATAGAAGATAAATCAAGCAATTGACATTGCTAAATTCGTGAACTTAAAAAGGTGTGGTCAACACGTCTAGATACACTACCTTGGGATCCGAGCCTAGACTAGTATATAATGCTTCTATTTATACTACTCTAGGAGTACACGAAACTGTAAAGTACACGAAATCAAAATTACACAAAAATATGAAGTACACAAAAACACAAAGTACATGAAAATATTCAGCTTGAATCTGGCTTTGAATTGATCTTGATTTTGTCAGTCTCTTGGCTTTAACTGTGCTTTACACAGATACTTGTACTTCTCTTGTTGAAGAAGTTGCTGAAGACACAAATATTGATGCATGTCATGTTTATACTATGATAAAGATGAAGATACTGATTCAGATTCTGACGATTCTTCTTCTGATTCTCCCCCACCTGAATCTTCATCAGGTCGTAAGAAGATTATTGCAAAGAAGAGAGATGGAGGTATTCTTGTAGATGAGGTTGATATTCTCAAACGGACAGAGGGGAACTGAAGAGGATTTAGATAAAGATTATGTTCTCTCAGATTCTGATATGGCTGATATTGTTTTGTTTCTTCACCACATACATCAATTCCTATTCATAAATCTCTACCCTCTTCACCTTAACCTCAATCTACTTCATCTCAACCTCCAACCACTCAACCTTCACAAACACCAACTGTATCTAATGCTACATTTGCACATATGTTTTCCGACATCTATGATAATCAATCTGTATATTTTATTAGTTTGCAAACTTAAGTTGTTGAGTTGCAGTAGGAAAATATAGTATTAAAAATTCGAGTGAATGCTTTGGAAGCTCAAGTTGCGCCTTTGACACAAAAAAGTTCATTTATCATACCATTACAAGATCAGTTGAATGCTTTGTTAGCAGAGGTTGAAGCTAACAAGACAGCACAACATTTGATTAATCAAAAATACATTTTCTTATTCAAGGTGTTACTTGAACGTATCAACAAGACAACAAGGCTGGTGCATAGTGTTCAAGATAATTCCGTTAAAGTATTTATAGATCACTATTCTCCTATTAAAATTTTGAAAGATCAATTGGATTGTTCTGCAACTCAGAGGGAGACTTCTTGTAGAGTTGCAGTTACTAAGCCATTTGATGGTGAGAATAGTGGTTATGATGACTAAGGTGGTGATGGTGTTAGTGATGGAAATGACCCTATTACTGAACGCTTATAAAAGAGAACTGAAACTTTGCAACCTACAGTTACACAGGATGAGTCTTCGGCTACACAAACAGATAAAGGAAAAGAGAAGGTTCAAGAGCTGGTTGATATAATGATTGATGCTCTGGTTGATCTGGATGATGATGATGAGGAGGATTTCGTGTTGGATGTGGATAATAGTTTAAATATTGAAGAGTTTCAGTTATCATCGGTATTTGATAATCAATTTGAAGTGTTGTTTAATGATAATGAGGAAGATCTGGAGGAAGGAGAATGCTACCCAACTAAGGAGATTAGAGGTTTATTTGCTGGAATTATTGAGAGGCAGTTTGTCAGTACAAATTTGGATGATGAAGATCAAGTTTTGACAAATGTAGATGTAATTCAAAAAGAAAAAGATGTGCTTGCATCAATTCCCATAAGTCCAAGATTGAAAAGACTTATAAGAATAAATCTGATTGTATTGGAAATATTTTGGCTTGGATATTTGGAGCAGAACTCAAAGTTTTTGTGGTTAAAAGATTAGATGGAGTTCAGTATTTAAAAAGAACGATTACGAGTTTTAATCAATTCGCATTATGTGAATTGAGAGTTTTGGCTCGTCTTCGATTGATAAATCCTTCAAAGGATTTTATGGCTTGGAAGATAGACGAAGTAATCAGAAAAGAGGTTAAATCTATGAAGTTTGAGTTCTTAAAACCTCAAAAACACAAGAAGATTTCAATTGTTGGGAATTTGGATTGGATTACACGAAATGGAAGATTTAATATGCATTCAAGCCGGTTAAATCTTTGAAAAATATTCCTCTTTCAAAGTTTAATGCACGTATTATGAATAATCTTCGCATTTGGATTTTGGATGATAAGACCTCAGAAGCAGTGTTCGAAGACAAACAAAAGATTGAGATATGCAGAATGTTTGATTCAAGTAATCTCATTAATCTTTCTGAGGCTGATCAACAAAAGTTACAAGAAAATACAATTCAATTTCACAAAGATCATAGAGTTGAGGCTATGAAGTTTATAAAGGTGTTAGATGTCTGTTTACAGCATAAAGTGCTTGCTGGAGTTCATCTCCCTTTGAAATGGGCTGAATGAAGACCAACACTGAGCGATTGCTAAGGGGGAGTCTGTTAGTACCTTGATAGAAATAGCCTCAGATGTTGACATGAAGATTGGATGCATAGAAGATACGATGTGAAGACTTGTGTTATTTTTTTTTGTTTTATTGTAATTTTTTTAAATTTTGTAATTATGTAAAAATTGACTAAGTGTTCAGTCGATACTAACAGTATCGATGCATAGTATGTCGATACTATTAGTATCGACAGTCACTTGGTGGTTTTATTAGTATCAACACCTTCGATACTAGTAGTATCGAAGGTCTTGGCGTTGGTCTATATATATGTCTGTTTTGGAATTCTGTCGATACTAAGTCTTTAATTTGATTTTGAGCTCTCTTGTATTTATCTCTATATTTCTTGTACACATTGCAATCCTTTCTTAATACAAGAACATTATGTTTAAGCTCGTTGGATTTTTATCAATTCTACTATATTTTGCTCGATCACGTATACTTGTTAGTTTGGATTCCCGCACAATCTAACGTGTTTTAGTTGATATAATTAGATCCTCAGATTTTACAATGACCTACAAATAATTTAAACTTTTTACCATTCATCCAGTGAATTTGAATCTGAATTTCCTAAACGTGATGTAAAAACAGAATTTTCCTCATGGTTTAGATATAAATCAAATACATCTTCATTTATATCCTCAACCAATGAATTAAAGGAATTAGCACACAATCCATTGAATACATATTTATAAACTGCTTGTATAGCTAACGATGTTATATTTTTGGTACACAATCGTGATGTTTGATGCATTATTCAAAATAATGGTGTTGTGGAGAAGATAAAACTTCATTTATGGTCAATTAGAGGAGATCATAGAGATGAACTTCTTACATGGTTACTCGGTTGTACTATTTCATTGTAAATGGTTCAACACATCAGGTAAACGGTTAATTAAGAAGAACAATATTACTGTGATTGATATTAGCCGTGAATGGTTTGTTAATGAACAATATATTTTAGATACATAACTTAAGATCCTTCTCGAACCACCGATAATTGTAGGGTTGTCGAAGACGTAGGCCATCAAAAACTTAGGGATCATCCAAGTATGAGTGTTGTTAATGAAATAGATATCTTGCATGATACTCAATCATCTTATTATAACTTGGTTTTCAGTTATGAGATAGATGTCTCACAAGACAATGAATCTCTTCGGTATAACTTAGTTGTCGACTTAGGCTTTTTGCCCATGAGAACGACTTTAGAAGAAAGTGTGGATGATGAAATTTTTATTGATGATGTTGAAGAACAAGAGGAAGATGAAAATGCGTACTTTTTAGATGAGGAAGATGAAATAAATGACGATGTTGACCATGAAGATGATGATATTGAAGACACATATTATTGTAGTGATGATTTTAAATGAATGTATGTTTATTGCATATATTTTTTAAGCATGTTAATGTTTGTTATTTTTTTATGTTATATAATTACTACATGTTATATTGCTTATTGTAGCTTATTAAGAATTAGGATTATGTTTATTCTTTTTTTAATGAAGGAATGGCACATGTTGCAAGATCACATGGTTGAGACGAGGGAAATGAACCTTGTTACTGGCCTCCATATAGTTTACCATCGGGTTGTGAATCTTGTAAGTTTGTAATATTTATATATTTAATTATTTTGAATGTATTTTGTAGTTGCTAACTTTTTGATTAAATGGATGTAGCACAACCCACAAGAAGGCGCTCTCATGGAAAAAATCTATATTTGTATGACAAATTTTACAAAAATGGTAGAGGACCACTTCATTTAGAATTTGATTACTCCTTCAACCAGTTTAGGGCTATTGGAGAGAACTACCAGTTTTTTGTGAGTTTCGTTTCAAATGAGGTTAATAGGAATGCTCCATTCCACTATCCGGGTAGGAATGCCCATTCCACTATCGAAGTTGGAAAAAAAGTTACATGTATTTCTCTGTCAAGACCATCCAAGGAGGTAGGTTGTAAACCGTAACAAATACCGGCCAACATGAATACGGGGTCGCGCTTAACTTATTTGAACTGAACCCATCATGTGAAAAATTAGGAAATATTGAATCAAAATGTTTCCATGCCTCACCTTCACTTGGATGACTCATCTTCCCCGGTTGTTTAACATGATCCGCGTGCCAAGTTAAATGTTGGGTCGTCTTTTTTAAATAGAACAGTCTCTGAAGTCTTGGTGCAATAGGCATATATATGTCATCACCAACCTAGGCACTTGTATGTATGCTATTTATTCAAACTTGTATGTATGATATGCTTATGATACATATTTTAGTTAGGCTATAGTTTGCATCCTTTTTATACATAGTATTCAAACTTAGTGTGTGAACTCACCAACTATGCAAATAGTTGACAAACTCTATTTTACAAGTGTGACTAGGTTAAGAAAGATTGGAATGAAGACATATGATAGGTTTAGCGACCTAGTGTAATTTATTTAATTCAATTATTTAGACTTTGCTTATTGTAACGTATTGATTAGGATTGAATGATTGTAATGACTATTTAATGTTTGGTGATTGAATGAATGTTTTTAGTTAAATGGTTGTTAATTTATTCAAACAGTAACATAGCACCATGAGCTTATAAACAATCAAACTCACGCCCCAACGGATTCCACCATCGGTTGGGGTGTGACACCAAGCGAATTCCACAAACCGCAATAAAGGCCAAAAAACAAAGCTGAAAAAGTATTTTGATAAGCAAGGAGGTGATGATAACACTGAAAGAGCAAAGAGAAACCCCTAGCGGGCATGGAAACCCCCTAGAAGGCATGGACCCGATGCTTGGGTTCGAGTCATTGAGGAGCAATTTACGACTCCCACATACTAGAAACAGTCCCTAGCACACTTAGCAAATATATCAAAAGAAAACTATAAAAGTTATCAAGGGACACAATCTTAAGCACGAAGGTGTTACACTGAAGTAAAAACATAGCATTTTCAAAATATGTGTTGATAGTTACTTGAAATTTCATTAATAATATTTTAACTATTTACAGGTCCAAGAAACTGGCGTGGAAAATCATGTTGAAGGATGGAGAGGATGCATTGTAAGGGAAGCTCCGGTTTGTACAACGAGATGGCATAAACACGTTGGGTAAGTGCTTAAAAGTAGGTTTGGATAATTTTGACCTGCTTGGAGTTTTGGTTTTGTGTAATATGTCTTTGAATGTGGATTTAGGTTAGAATGACCCATTTGAAGTTGCAATTGCGTGTTTTTTTAGTGTTTAATTAGAAGTATGTTTGGATAATTTTGATTCGTTAGGAGTTTTGGTTTTGTGTAATATGTCTTTGAATGTGAGTTTAGGTTATAATCTCCCATTTGAAGTTGTAATTGCATGTTTAAGTGTTTAAATGTATATTTGGATAATTGTGACCTGTTTGGAGTTTTGGTTTTATGTAATATGTCTTTGAATATGTTTTAGGTTATAATGCCCATTTGAAGTTGTAATTGCATGTTTTAAGTGTATATAAGTAGGTTTGGTTAATTTTGAAATGTTTGGAGTTTTGGTCTTTTGTAAAGTACTTTGATTGTAGGTTTAGGTTATAATGGCCCATTTGAATTTGTAATTCCACGTTTTAAGTGTTTAAAGTATGTTTGGATAAATTTAACCCGTTTGAAGTATTGGTTTTGTGTAATATGTCTTTGAATGTGGGTTAGGTTATAATGACACATTTGAAGTTGTAATTGCATGTTTTAAGTGTATATAAGTATGTTTCAAAAAATTTGACCAAACCCGTTTGGACTTTTGGTTTTGTGTAATATGTCTTTGAATGTGGGTTTAGGTTATAATGACCCATTTGAAGTTGTAATTGCATGTTTTAAGTGCATATAAGTAGTTTTGGATAATTTTGACCTGTTTGAAGTTTTGTGTAATACGTCTTTGAATGTGGGTTTAGGTTATAATAGTCCATTTCGGGTTTTGATTTCATGATTTTAAGTACTTAAAAGTATGTTTGGATGACGATGACAAGGGTTAATAAGTATTTCACTTTGTTTGAATGTATCTTGTTAAACATGGTATGGTTGTATATGGGTAAAGTTGTTTTCATTTGTCGTTGAATTTTGATTGTAGTTTTAAACAAGGATTTGTATTTGTATTTGGAGTTGTATTTGTATTGGTTAATTGTCGTTCCGGTTGTTGTCGGAACTTAGTTTTCTACGTTATGTCATAATTTTATTATTTGAAATTTGCAGTATTTATAGCTATAATGTGGAGGCTAGAAAATATAAAAAAACCGAAATTAAAAAAAGAAAAAGAAAATCATTTTTTTATAATTAAAAAAAGTAAAAAAAATTATAAATTTAGGTTTGTAGTGGCGACTTGTCGTCGTATAGCTCATAAAGTAGCGACGACTACTTATCCTTGCTATAGTGACGAAGCTATTGAAATAACTTGGTATCGACTACAAGTCGTCGCTATAGGCTATAGCGACGATAACTGCGCCCTATAACGACGATTTTTGTCATCGCTAAAGAATTGAATTGTTGTAGTGTATTAAATATTTATAAGACACGTTTTTATATTTGAATTTTTTTCTTTCTATTCAATTATAAAATAATACGTTTATTCATTCTGAAAAGTAATATAATTACAAAATAAGTTAATATTTTTCAAACTTTTTAACAATTATTACTAAAAAATATATGATATGTTATTTAAAATAAATAATCTTAATTTTTTTAATTAATATCTATCTATTATAATAAATCAAAGTTCGTAAAGACACATGGCGCATTCTTAGACCACCTTAGTTTTGATTTCCCGCCTCTCTCTCCTATTAAATACACCCCATATTAAATAATAATATTAAATATACTTTTTATACATTTTTTAAATTAAGAAAAATATTTTTTATATGATAAAAATATATTAATACTAAAAAACACATTTAAAAAAACCAATTTATTATAAAATATACAATTTTTTAGTAACAATATTTTAAAACAAAATGTTTAAGGAAACATACATTAAAAAAGTAATGCTTAAAAAAATAATATAATTATTTTTGTTGATGATCAACCCGTGTAATACACGGGGTATTAACCTGGTATGTAATATACATGTTAATTTAGTTGATAATATGTAGAGATGAACAACACTTTTAGAACATATATATACGTTATTACTTTTTCAGAAAAATGGCATTTCTTCATTTATCACATACACACAAGTCGCTAATAATTGAACAATACACGAGAGGCTGCCGACAAGCAAACACTATAGTGGTTATTTATTTATTTATTTATTTTATTTATTTTATTTTTGCAATATTAACTTTAAACGTTAAAATAAAAATTAAATTTCTGATAGTCCGTTAAAATATTGATATTTAACGACATCAAAGTGATATTTGGTAGTTACTTGTGTCGTTGCAATTTTATTAATTGTTTTCATGAAGATTAAATTCCAATGTATATGTTATATTTTAAGTTCTTATTTATTTAGTATATTTTCTATTTTAATTAATTTTTAAATTAAACGTCAACTATATTTTTTTAGTTTATTTATTGAACACTACTTTATAGAAGTGTCTATATATTAGTCAATTACAATAAATTAGGAGACAAAATTCACTGAAATTATGTGATTTTGGAAAAAAAAGATATATTTTTCTTTTAGTGGACATAATAAGACTTAATTAAACTCATAACCAGTTAGTTGAACACTACAAAACTAGTGTCTATTGTGTGGTCATATGGGAATATACCAAGGTATTGTATGCACTATTTGTCATAAAGAAATAAAAACACTAGAAGCATTTGACTTTCTTTCCTTGAATAACCCATCACAACTAACCCTAATTGTCAAACCCACTATAAATCTTGGGTCTTCACTACAACTATTTTACACAAACAAACCACATTAGTACACAAAGAGAGAGAAAAGTTGCATAAAAAAGTAGAAACAACGGAAGAAAATATGGGTAGAACACCTTGTTGTGACAAAGCAAATGTAAAGAAGGGACCATGGTCTCCTGAGGAAGATGCTAAACTCAAAGATTATATCCAAAAATATGGCACTGGTGGCAACTGGATCGCTCTTCCACAAAAGATCGGTACGCGAATTCATTCGTTGTTAACCCTTATTCGTGTTATATATACAATTAACCTAATGATAATTGATTTTATGAAGGTATTAAGAGGTGTGGAAAAAGTTGCAGACTTAGGTGGCTGAATTACCTAAGACCTGATATAAAGCATGGAGGATTCTCTGAAGAAGAAGACAACATCATCTGCAGCCTCTATATTAGTATTGGCAGCAGGTAATAATCTATCATGTAACATCCCTTGTCCTTTGCACTTGTCATTGATGCTTTTTTTTTTTAAAAAAAAAAATATAAAATTAAGTTTCATAACATGCTCAAGTTTTCTTGTTGATTTATGTATCACCCTTATTATGAAGTAATCCATTTCTAAATCTAAAATAGGTGGTCTATAATTGCTGCCCAATTGCCTGGAAGAACAGATAACGACATTAAGAACTATTGGAACACAAAACTAAAGAAGAAATTGCTTGGAAGGCACAAACAGACTCAAGCTAGTAGGCTAATCGGTTCGACGACTCAGGAATCCAATGATGTGAATGGTTTGGAAACATTAAGTAATTCTGCCTTTGAAAGACTACAACTTCACATGCAACTTCAAAGTCTTCAAAACCCTGATATTTCTCAAGGTTCTAGTAAGTTAATGTGGCCTTGCAAGTTGAACCCGATTCAAGAAAAGATGTTGTGGAGCCTCCAACTTCTAAATGAATCCCCAAACCCTTTAATAATGCAACATGTTTTAACAGATGGACCTCAAAATGTTGAACTTTTTGAACCATCATATAACCACATTCAACAACCGAGTAACATGTTGGCTAACCAAATGAATGATTCAATTGACAGTGGGTTAGATTGCAGAAAACGAGCAGGCATAGAATTTCATCAATATTTGGAATTCCAAGATGAAATTGATCAGTTCTTGAGCAACAAAGGAGCTAACTTCATCTCACTAGATCAGGCCCAGACAAGCGAGTTTGAATATTTGAATGACATTGATGGTGCAAAGGATATAATGACTTGGTGGTCTAATGAGTTTGAAGCGAATTCAGCTTCCTCGAACTCATGGGATTCAAATGGTCATGGTTTTTGATCACCACCAATGAGATATGAAGAACTAGAATTAGTATACATAAGCTAAGATCAGAGAAATATGAAAAATTTAAAGATGAATGTACGAGGGGTTGGTCTTAATTAGCTAATGTCTATTTACATTTGATTATCGTGATAAAGTGAAGGAGATGGAGGATTCGTATATAATGTAAATTTATGTAATAAAATTGTATTTAATTTATGGTTGTTCTGATCAGTTATAAAATCGAAAACTATTCTCCTATGTAATTTTTTTTTACATATCTCAAATATAATTTGTTAATTAGTTATCAATTTATGGATTGTATACCTAATAATTGTAATAGTAGGTGTTTGGTCACTAAATTATAAGGGTTCATTTGGTTTTACCATATATATATATATAATTAAGTCTTTTCACTATTACACATGAGAATATGACCATTAAGTGAATACAACAAGTGACTATAGTCAATTGGTGATGAAGATAAATGCCTTAGTTTTATTTTTATTTTAACTAATTATAATGTATATTCTTTTTTTTTCCTTCACTCATTTGATAGTTTAGCTTTTATTTCACACTTTTTGCTAATAGTCGTCTCGTTTACGTGGTGTATACGTGTTGCCTGAAGATGAACCCATTGATATAGTCAAGTTACAAAGCAGAGTGTTTGAGCTAGAACAAGACTCTCTATCTCAAACACTTATGATTCAAGAGTTGAAAATAGACAATGAGCTTAAAGACAAAAAGATCAAAGATCTTGAAACTAATATGGGTCATCTGTCAGCAATTGTACTTGATTTAAAGCAAAAATTACAAGACAAGTTTAAAGGCGACTTTGTGGATGAATCAAATCCATCTTCTACTTTTAAACCCACACCTGGAATCAGTCAAGCTAAGTTTGATAATTTTATACGCAGTCATGAAGAGGGGTTGAAAAGAATACTCTGCTGGTGATACTGGATTCAAAGTAAGTATAGCAAAGTCCGGGGAGCTTATGTTGATCACAGACAGAACCATCCATGAAGCTAAAGATGAAGCTAAATTTAAACCTACTAGGTTTATTGTTGATGTGGGAGATGGTAGGTTTAATTATGAAGGAGACATGTTTGGATTGTTTGCTGGGGTTATGATGAAGTAAAAGAGATGTGGTGGCTGAGAAGAAAATTGACAAAGAGTATTGAATATTATGATCATCCGTGTTCATTCAAATCATTAACGGTTGTAGACATGGTTGAGCTAGACAGACAAAGGTTTTTCAATCCTAGCAAGAACACAAGGGGAGAAATTTTCTACAATTCTTTACAACATCATGTTAAGAAAGGATTCTCTAATATGGCTCTTGCTACGTCTATAAATATAAAGCAAAAGACAAATTCTCTTGGAAACCCGATAGATATTGATGTCTATGAAGTTAAATGGCCAGCTACCGAATGGATGAAGAAGATTCCAATTCTTCCAGTTTTACCCGAAGGAGTTTTGGATAATTTTAACTTCTGTGCTTTTGATGAACAAACGCATGGAGTGATCATAAACTGTGAGGATACTGAGTATGCATTTTATGATCCGATTGATCTAATGTGCATAAGTGAGAAGGATGTCAAATTCTTGAATAGTCAAGAAATGAAAGTGGATCAAGATCATGTAGATGATGCTTTGGAGTTTGTAGTTTATGTTAGAGTCATTGTGAAGAATGAAGCTTGGCCTGGAGATAAAGGAAACGCTACTACATTGATGTTTAAGTGTGGAGAATCTGATGGATCTGAAAAGGAAAAGGAAGCTATGGAAACACAAAACTAGGGGGATGTTGTTGGGTTTGAGAAATGAGTTTTGGTGTTTCTCGAGTTCATGATAATGGTTCTCGATTTGTTTAGGGTTCTCGAGTGGGATTATGTTAGTTCAATTAGTGGTAATGGGCCAAGAGGCCTGGTTTGTGTAAGGGTGTTATATAAACCCCGTTTACGAATCATTTAGGGAGTTTGTTAGTTTTGTTTTTTTATTCTTGGAGTCGAACTCATTGTACTAGTCGGTTCATTGAAGCGGAGTGCAATTTATATGATTAACTGTTTTTATTCTTCATCTTGTTCTTCATTGTTATTACTCTTTCACACACGTGATACCATTCTGCACTCTCACGTGTTATTGGATAATCGATATCAGTTTTAGATCCTATAATGGGACTAACAATTGGTATCAGAGCCTTAGAACCAGTTTGTGATCATAGTTGGTATCGATCTTGCAAGGAAAAAGTATTTTAAAAATTTTGCAGTTTGTGTTCATCGTGTTCTTCAGTTATTTTTGTTGAAAAGGAGGTGTTTGATCTGAGGTGTTGGCATTCTCGAATAGATTTGTTGTTATTAGGATCAGTATAAAAATTTTTCGAGATTGACAAGATCTGCGTTTAAATTTTAAATTTTCTGTTATTTCGGATCTGATTCTACACTTTCTTTCTGGAGGACTTTTTTGAACTTTCAAAAACACATTAATTCATTCTCGAATTGGTTTTTGAGAATATATTGCTTCTGGTTCTTGAATTGAATTATGGGTATACCATTCTCGAATTAAGATTGTTTTCAACCCATGTTTTCAAACTCCTTTTGATTCTCGAACTCTTTTGGTTCTTGAAGAGGGGCAGTTATTCTCGAAAGGCATACCCATGTATGCATGCATGAATATAGGTATACGTATAGAACACATGGTGTAATTAACCATAGCAAGAGCCAACCCCTTTCAACCAAATTTTAACTGATTTTAGGGGGTGTGCAACAAACCCATTTCCTTAGAGAAATTCTATAAAGAATATGTTAACCAAATCTCCCTCCTTGTCCTGCCGAAACATGCTGCAAATCACACAACCAAAACCCATCAACCGAAACCGAAAGAAACCAACTCAATTCACTCTCTTTTAGAATTGTGATATAACCATAACTAGACAACTATATACAACCGGTTTAGAGACTTCCATACCACTTATTCCCTCACAAAAACCAACCACAGAGTTCTTAAAAACCAATTAAACCTCTTCATAACTCAACCGATTAGCAGCCTAGAGAAGGAAATGTAAGGGATTAACACTCCAAGACATCTATCATAAAGGCACACCTAACCTTAATAAACATTGCAGCCACTACTCTATCCAATCGGTAGCACCAAGGACAACCCATGTCTACTTTTTCTGCCACCCAGGGCAGCGTATACCCTTCATCCCGGCCAAGACCTGCAACCCTGTAAAGGGGGTGTGAAATCAAAGAATTAAAACCCACAAAGAAGTGGTCCTTCTAGGTTACAATACCTCAAGAACCCCAGGGCCATATCAACGAAAATCAAAACAAACAAAGAGGAACATTATTCCCTACTTACCTATCAACCAAACCAAAACACATGGGGTTAAGGAAATGTTACACCATAAGAATATACCTTATACTTAGGACAACTTTAGCTAGCCATTTAGGACAACCATCATCACACTTCACGGAAACCAAGAATCTATCAACCATGATCCTAAGGTCTTGTCAACATTACCCAAGACTAAACCTCCTAACCTTGGACTAAAAAGGAGATCGTTGGGCCTTCCTAAATCACCTAAAGAATCACATCAAACCTTACTTCTTGCTACTCCATAACTGGCCAAAACACCCATCTCAAGCCTTGGATTAACACACCTTCTTCAGCATATAAATAGAACTCAAAGGGGCAAGTGTAAAACCATCCAAACACCTCTGTTCTTTTGCTGATTCCTTTGGCCAAACTCCTCCTTCTCTTGTTCGGATCTTGGATCCTTCATCGAGCCATCCTCAAGCCACATTCATCATTCATGCTTGCTTTCGGTAAGTCCCCTAGCACACCTTTATAACCGAGATGCAAAGGAAATAGGTATGCATATGAGAACATACGAAATCATTAAATCGATTTCAAAATGAAGGAAACTCAAAGAACTTTAACTTTTGAGCCACGTTTAGTCATAACTTAAACAATTTTTTGTAAACATAAAACAGAAAACATACACTCACAATACATGTAGGTAGAAATGGACCTATAGCTACACTTTCAAAGGGGTCTAGCTCATAATCTAAGGTTCATAAAATAAGTCTACCTAAGGATGTTAGTCAATCACAAGTTATTCATATCAAGAAGAGTAGGAAGAAGACACCTACAAAGTCGATTAACCTGATTGATTTCCTTAACACAACCTTCACTACACATACATTAGCATCTACACATCATTCAAAGGCAGTGAAGTCTATTCATTCTTTTCCAATTGTGGAAAAGAAACATGTCAAACCATTGGTTTTCACATTAAAATCAATTTTTGGAAAGTCTCAAATGACTAATTCTTACAAACCAAAATTTTTCTCTAAGAAAGTGGATAAAAATGTTAAAATCAATGGTGAGACATCAAAATGAAACCATCCCTTACAAGCCAATTCCTAGTCAAATTTGGACTGTTAAGAAGAATGTTTCAATTGATTTTACTATTTGTGTGAATTTTGTTTCTTCAAAACTTTCTCCAGTCCATGTCAAAATTCTTATGACTAAGACATGGATTCTAGTTTCTCATTGATATATATGATATATGTGCAGGACTCATTGTTAGCTGCTCAACAAAATATCTGGTATATTGAAAGTGGATGTTCTCGCCATATGATTGTAAATCTGGAATTGTTCAATAAAGTTAAAAGAACAAATGGTGGATTTGTGAAATTTGCTGGTAACACCGAAGGATACATTACTAAGGAGGGAGTGTTATCAAATGATCATATTACCTTTGAACACGTTAGCTATGTGGAGCAGCTCAAACATAATTTGCTGAGTGTTTCACAAGTGTGTGATAAAGAGTATTCTGTGATATTTGATAACAAGACTTGTTATATACTGAAGCCTGGTGTGATGGTTTCTAAAGACGGGATTGTTGTGACTGCTCCTAGACACAATAAGACATATCAGATAGATATGTCCTCTGCTTCCTCGTCTTCTCAAATTACATGCTTTTCCTCCAAAGCCACTAAAAAAGATTCAATTTCATGAAATATAGACGGACGACACGTGTTCATTTACGCAAAATGATTTTTTTGGTTAGGAATAACCTTGTGGATGGTTTCCCATTTCAATCATTTGTTATATGTGATCACAGTATCCCTTGCAAAAAGGGGAAATAGCACAGACAATCACATAAGCCTAAAATTGAAAATTCCATCAACACTCCTCTATCATTGTTACATATGGATCTTTTTGGTCTAGTGTCTCTTAAGAGTGTAGGTAGAAGATCTTTTTCTTTGGTTGTTATGACGATTTTTCTAGGTTTTTGCGGGTGTTCTTTTTTGCAGCTAAATCGAATACTCCTGAAATCTTGAAGAATCTTATTATCATAATGGAGAATGAGTTTACTATAAGAAGCGGCAATGGAACGGACTTCAAGAATCATAATCTAAAGTTTTTTTCATCCAGAAAGGAATTACTCATCAGTTCAGTTCTCCTTACACCCCTCAACAGAATGGTGTTGCTGAAAGGAAGAATCACACATTAATTGATATTGCTCGAACAATGCTTGCTGATTCTCACCTACCAATTACATTTTGGGCGAAAGAGGTCAACACAACATGCCATACATTAAACCGTGTTCTTACTGTCAAAAAGAAAGGCAAAACGTGTTATCATTTGCTCAAAGGCAGGAAACCCATTCTTGCACATTTGGAGCCTTTGGTCCAACTTGCACTTATTTGAAATTGACCATACCAAAGTTTGAGCCAAAGGCAGTGGATGGTATCTTTTTGGGATGTTCTTCTAATTCTCTCAACAAAAGGATTCTCAACATGGCCACCAGGGTAATCAAGGAAGCGTATCAAGTTACTTTCTGGTGATTCACTGAGACATTGCCTGGACGTGGTCCTGATTGGGTGTTTGACTATGAATCAGTGTTTCACTGTTTTCATAACTTGTTTCCTTCACCTTCACATGATATTGTTGATTCTTTGAGTGATACCATAACACTTCATGGTATTTTATTTCCAAGATTTGTTTTGGAAACTCCTAAAGGTTGTTCCACAATTCCATAAGATGATTTTTCAAATTCTTTTGTTCCTCAACAATTAGAAGTTTCTGAAAAATCTAATTCTGATGTTGAATTTCATGATTCAACAAATGATCCATCAATTATTATTGAACCTGAAATTCAGGGGGAGATTGTTCCTTAAGAAGATCATGTCATAAATCTTGAAAATAAAATAGTTGTGGAGGAGATTGCAACTCATAGAATACACATAAAGATCACCCAATTGAAAATATTATTGGTCAGTTAAGTACTAGAGTTAGAATAACGGCAAGCTCAATGTGAAGATGATGAAATTTTATTTACACTTCAGGAGACAATGAATTCGTGCCTTTATACATGTTTTATAAGCCAAGTGGAACCTAAAAATGTGAAAGAAGTACTGAAGGAGACTTCCTGGATCACATCCATGGAAGAAGAATTGAGCTACTTTCAGAATTTAGGTGTTTGGAAGTTAGTTGATTGTCTAGAAGATGTCATTCCTATAGGCACCAGATGGGTTTATAAATGCAAGAAGGATGACAAAGGAATTATTGTTAGAAATAAAGCTAGGCTGGTAGTACAAGGGTTCAATCAACAAGAGGGAATTGACTATGATTAAGTATATGCTCCTTTGGCTAGAATAGAATCCATTAGATTATTCCTAGCCTATGCAAGTTTCAAGAAATTCAAAGTGTTTCAACTGGATGTTAAAAGTGTCTTTCCTTATGGCAAGGTGAAAAAGGAAATGAATGTTGTTCAACTGCTGGATTTTGAAGATCCTAATAATCCTATTAAGTGCTATCATCTTGACTAAGCACTATTTAGATTACATTAGCCACCCAGGACATGGTATGAGACATTTTCTACTCATCTCTTGGACAATGAGTTTTCAAGAGGAAAGATTGACATCACTTTTTTCATCCTGAAGAAGAATGATGATATCTTAATTGTGAAAATATATGTTGATGACATTATTTTTGGAGCAACCAATGAACGGTAATGCAAGGATTTTGGAGGGGTTATGAAGCAGAATTTTGAGATGAGTGCAATGGGAGAACTTGCATTCTTTCTTGGGATTCAAGTGGATCAGAAGAAGGAGGGCTTGTTTACACATTGGAGTAAATATGTTCATGACATCTTGACCAAATTCAAGATGAATGATTGTACATCTATTTCTACCCATATCTGTACAAATCATAATTTAGGGAATGATGAGAATGGTATAGATGTTGATCAACATCTATATCGTTCGATGATTGGTTCTCTAATGTATTTGACTACTTCTAGACCTGCCATAATGTTTGTTGTTTGTTTGTGCTCCAAGTTTCAAGCCAAACCAAAGGACTCACACATCAATGCGGTGAAACATATTTTTCGTTATCTGAAGGGAAAACCAAGTCTTGGACTTTGGTACCCTTATGATGATAGTATGAATTTCATTGCATTTTCAGATTTTGATTATGGTGGTTGTAACCTCGATAGGAAATCAACAACTGGGGGTTGTCAATTTTTTGGCAAGAAACTTGTAACCCAGCAGTGTAAGAAGTAACTTACTTTAGCCATATCCACTTGTGAGGCTGAGTATGTTGCTACTTCAAGTTGTGTTCCCAAGTTCTATGGATACAACAACAGATGAAAGATTACGGTTTAAAATTTACTACAACTGCTATTTTGTTGATAATACAGCTGCCATAGCCATAACTGAAAATCCAGTTTCACTCAAAAGAACTAAGCACATTGACATAAGACATCATTTTATTCGGGATTGTTCTGAGAAAAAGTTAATCAAACTTTTGAAAATAAACACAATTGATAACATTGTTGATATTTTCACCAAAGCTTTTGATTCAGCCCGATTTTATTCTCTTGTATAAGGAGTTGGGATGATCAATTTTAAATGAAAATTTTTTGAAAAATTACACTTGAAAGATTATTTTTTTGTTATTTGAAAATTTTTACTTTTATCTTTCAAGTTTTAATTTTTTAAAAGTTTAAAAATATATAAAATCTTTGAAAATTGAATCTAGACTATATGAAAAATGATAAGAAATTTGACTTATTCTGAACTAAGAGTTACTAAATTTTTAGAATTGAAGTTTATCAAATTGTGCATAGGAATATGATAGAATTTAATTTGTGTATTTCGCATATAAATGATATATGATTAAGTTGAACATCTTGACTTTAGTAATACTAAGCAACAAATTAAATAAATATCGTGATTTGGTGGAATCCTTTCTTAAAATAGACTTGAACCATTGCACTAACTGAAGTCAACAAAAATGGATTGAGAGTTGATATATATACACACACGCACACACACACACACAAATAATGCCATCAATGATCTCTTAAAACGTATTCTGAATTTCCTTTGTTATATGTTGATATACACCTGGAAATTCATAGCATTCATTAATTCATATGCATAGTGATTCTTTGTTGTGTGTTCACACAAACTGTTCTCACTAGCGCATTCCATTAAATTATTGTTTTAAAAAGATTAATTAAAATTAAAAATATTCATTTTATTAATTTATTGCATATGTAAACAGATCAATGACAATATATATTTTATCCTCAAAATATTCTGAGGTTGAATAGGTTAATATCTATATTTATCTAAATTATATCCGAATAATCAAATTGTAAGTTGTTTATAATTTGATTATATTGTTTATGTGTTAGATACATGAGTTAATATGATTCCATTTTTATGCATACTTTATTGATAAATTTTTTATTTAAAAATTCTTAGGAATCTTGATAAAGATAGGTTTAATATGATTTCATATGGATCTTTTCAATGATTTTATCAAAAAGCCAAAAAGATTTTGATTTTAGTAGATTCTAGTAAACACAAATTCAAAAATATTTTACATTTCACCATTCAAGTGTGTTTTTCTTAATTTTTTCACAAAAAGGTGTTTTTGATGTTCAAGTTTTGAAAGTTTTAAGTTAAGTTAATTTTGAAAAAATATAAAGTCATCGATATTGATATTGACAGACAGGTTCGATGAAGTGTCATCGATACTATTAGTATCGATGATAAACAGTGTCATCGATACTGATAGTATCGATGCTTGGAGAATGACTATAAAGTTTGTCAATACTATCAGTATCAACATAACAATATCGACAAGTTACCGTGTGTTTTTCAGAGATTTGTGTTATCGATATTGCTTGATTGTTTATAATTTGAGTTGTGTGTTTTACCAGTGGTTATACATCAGTTTGTGATCACAATGGCTGGTAATTATCATACTTTTAACCATAAAATCTTGTGTTTAATTCGATCGAACTTGTTGAACAAATAACATGGAAATTCAAAGGCCTATTAGGTTAAAACCTTCCATCGGTGATGTTTTTGGATAGTATGATTGGTTTTACATATTAATTTCATCTTAGTTAAAATTTTGAAATTTTGAATATGAAATTGTTCATACATCGATACTAATAGTATTGATGGTATGATGATGATCATGGTGATTCACTTGTTGGCACTGTGTCTACAAGTAAAATTGTAGGCAAGAGGCAATATGCTGATATTATCCATGACGCACAACAAATGGAGGCTGCAAAGAAACATATGAAATCTAATGATGATTATGATTCAGATTATGTGCCTTCTGACACTGACTTTTACTTTGATTCACCCATACATACTACTCCACCATCTACTTCATCACATGCCTTAGCCTCTTCACCTCCCTCAAGTTCAGTTCCCTCAAGTTCAGTTCCTATTCATACTACTCCACCAGTAACTCCAGCTGCACCTTCTTTTTCTTCACCAGACTTAAATTCTATTCTTACCGATAGCTTTGCTACTTACTCTGCACAACTACTAAGTCTTCAAACACAATTGTTTGAATTACAAGAGGAGAATGTTCATTAAAATAAAGGGTGAATGCTTTGGAAGTTAAAGTTGAAGAATTGACTAAGAAGACTTCTTTGATTACTCCTCTCTAAGATCAACTTAGCTTATTACAAGCTCAAGTTGAATCTCAAAACAAGACACAAGCTGAGCTAAATCAAATGGAGTTAGTTTCATTTCATCTTTTGAATAAAAATATCATTGATCTTATTCGTAATTTATTTGTTGTCTTCAAAGATCATGATCTTCAATTGAAAAGATTTAACTGCTAAATTGGCGAGTTCTTCAACTCAAGGGAAGACTACATGTCGAGTGGAAGCAACTAGGCCATTTCAGGGCAATGATGATGATGAACAAGATCAAGATCCGGCTAGTGGTCCTAATGGTGATGAACCTGTGACTGGAAGCAAAGATGTGACAACTACAGTTCAATCTGTAACATAGGGGAGCCATTAGGGAAAACAACCACAACTGACAAAGGGAAAGAAGACAAAGGGAAAGGAAAGGTGCAAGATAAGGAGAAATATACTTTGATGATTGATGATCAAGATCAAATTCAAGATGATATGATGATTGATGCTTTAATGGACATTGATGATGATATTGACTTTGATGATCAAGATGATGGATAGTTTGTTTTAGATGTTGATCAAAGTCTGAATGATAAAGAATATCATATTGCACCAAGTTTTAAAGAAATAAATGAAGCACATAATGAGGAACTAGAAGAGGGAGAATGGTTTCTAGTAAAAGAACTCAGAGACTTATTCATGGACTTAGATTGGGAAGAAATGATAGTTAAAGAAAAGATTGAGAAGATTATTATTGATTGTGTTACTCAAAATTTTGAAGAAGAATTAAAAGAAAAGGAAGTTGCAAAGCATAATATTGAGGATGTACATGAAGGTTTGACAACATCTTAAGTGATACAAATGGAAAAAGATTTATTGTATTAAACTCCCAAAAGTCCAACATTGAAGAAAAGATATAAGAACAAAGCTGAGTGTACAGGAAAGATCATTGCCTAGAAATTTGAGATTGAAAGTAATTTGTTTATAATAAAAAACTTGGATGGAGTTCAGTACTTCAAAAAGACAATAAAGTGTTTTCACCAATTCCCTATGTGTGAGCTAAGGGTTTTGGTTGAAATTCGTTAAATAAACCCAGTTAATGACTATATGGCGGGTATGATAGAAGGAATAATAAGGAAAGAGGTTCGAACTACGAAGTTTGAGTTAATCAAACCTTAGAAACTGAAGAAGATTCCTATTGTTGGGAATTTAGATTGGATTACCCAAAAGTGGAAGGCTCGATACGAATTCAAACCTGTTAAATCTTTAAAGAGGATTCCTCTTTTAAAGTTTAACTTAGGTATTATGAATAACCTCCACCTATGGTATTTGGATGATTATACTTCTGAAGTTGTTTGTCAAGATGTACATAAAGTGGAGTTATGGAGAATCTTTGATCCTATTCACAAAATTATTCTTTAAGAAGATGACGAGATATAGTTACAAATAAAGCACCTACAATTTCATAAGGATCACAAAGATGAAGCAATGCAGTTCAAGAAAGTTATAGATGTATGCGTCAAGCACAAAATACGTGATGGCAGTCATCTACCTTTGAAGTGGGTAGAATGAAGACCAACACTGAGTTGTTGCTAAGGGGGAGTCTATTAGTATCCTGATAGCATCAGCCTCATGTTGAAATGAAGACCGAAGCCGTTTCTAATTTGATATGACGACTTTTGATTTTGTATTATTGTTTTTTTCTGTTTTGTTTTGTAATGCTTTTGTTTTAAGACTTTTGAATTTGTCTAAATATTAGTATCGTAGATCCTAAGAGTATCGACACTATTGTCATCGATACTATTAGTATCGATAGTAGTCATGTAGTATCGACACCATCGATACTAACAGTATCGATACTAATAGTATCAATGGTCATGTCTATAAATAGGGTAGTTTTGAACTTAATTGTAGTGAGTTGTTCAGAATTTCTATATTTTCAGATTTGTTTCTCTCTACTTGTATAAGCTGAATTCGAGTTTATTAATACAAGAAGATTGAACTTCTATTATTTTTGTTCTTTTCATCTTAACTCACACATTTGTTATGGATTCTGCACGTACAATTGTGTGATAGCTAATCATTAACATCCTCAAAACGAACCTACAAGGATATGTTGCAATGTAATCATGATCACTAGGAAGACCATAAAGTTCACTGAATGCAAATAGGTTAGAATAGAGAAAAAGGATGTATTTAAATCATTGTATTCCTCATGTAACCTTGAATTGACATATATTTTGGAACCTTAATTGTTTAACCCAAGTTAGAAAAGTTAAAGGATGATTTATGTAAATACCTCTAAGTGTGTTTTGTTTATATTGTGTAACGTGTAATAAGTATAGGGGTATTATATGTTGATACTTAAACTTATTAATTATGGTTAGGGTTATGTAAACCAATTATGGTTGTGTGTAATTTGATCTATCGAACACATATATCCAAATGCAGATGCATTTTCTTGTTCTTGATTTTCATATTTTGATTCTTGATTATGGATTCTTGAAGATGATTCTTAGGGCATATCTTGTGTTCAATAATTGGCATCAGAGCCGAAGGCTAGATTTTGATCTAGGAACCGAGGGAATCGATCGGGATTGATCGTATTGATAAACCGAGGGAATCGGTTGAAGAGCTACAATCAATGAATCAAAAGAAATCAAAAAATGAATTTCTGTTTTTCTGATCCAGAACTTCATTATGTGTTTTATATCTTTATCAATCAATTTGAGAAAAGACGCCGCTGGATTTCTTGCTCTTCCTATTAACAAATTACAAGTAAGTAAATTGATATTAACGATCGTATATCAATAGTGTGGGTGACTATGATTTTAGATTTGAGATCAATCAAGATAAAAGGTTGATTTTTGCGTGTATCGACGTTCAACAGAATCACCATGGGTTCAAGTTTATCCCTTTCCTAATTAAATCAGAAATCGATAAGAATATTGTTTTATTTGGAATTCTATTCAAAGAAGAGGATTGTATTGGATTCCATTGTTGAAATCAAAATATACTTGATAAATAATAGTAGGTTTTATTTTGATTTAATTTGGTCAAACCAAAAATCAATTGGAACTTCTCTGTTGATATTTAAGGCCGAGATACATAGGTCTTCATTTTAACCGTTCTGGTTAAAATCATAATCAACTTATGATTTTCTTTGATAGTTAAGGCCTGAATACACAAAGTTTTATTTTGACCTATTTTGATCCAAATTAATATATGATTTTTGGTTCTCAGATGAACATAAAGCTTTTTTGGATTCCTATCAAGCAGTTTCATAACATCGGTTGGTTTCATAACATCAAAATTAAAACTACTTTGTTGGGTTCAAAAATGTTTTGTTACTGATTCTTGAGAAAGAATAGAATCATTATTTTCATTGCTTGAATTCAATTAAGGCATAGGGCTACAATTGAATTGTTGGTTTTATTTGAAAAGAAAAGACCATGAGTTTTTTTTGGTTCATTGGATATGCTGTTTAAGATCAAAATAGAAGCATTTTGGACTGAGGTTGATCACTGAAAAGGGAAGAAATTGTTGGTGTGTATGCAGACATCAAAATAAAAAAGGTTAGAAAACTCATAAATTTTATTGCTATGTTTGTTGTTGGCTATGCACAAATCATAAGACGAGGCCATGAGGGGTACTGTTTACATGTGATTTTGTTCATCATTATAAGAAAGTGATCCATAAGGGTTGTTTAGTAAGAATGATGGAAACCAAATTCCAATACGAGTCTTGTGCATTTCTAAGATAAAAGGATGGTGTTTCAGTGATGAGTATGGCAGATTCAAGAGGGATCATGTAGCCATGTTTTCAAAGCAATATTGGGTCAAGAGGACCAGAGGAAAATTGTTCAATTTCAAACATGGTTGCATTCATAAATTTGCTTTGGATTTGAAAGAAAAAAAGGAAGCAATTATGGCAAGCATCATCATAGAAGAGTTACGAGAACAAGTGGAAGATCTTGTAAGTGAAGACTCAACTTGGATTAACAATTAGAGAGGTAAATGTTAGAACCTTAATTGTTTAACTCAATTTAGGAAAATTAACGAGTCATTTATGTAAATAGGTCTAAGTATGATTTTTTTATATTGTGTATAATGTAATATGTATAGGGGTATTATATCTTAGTACTTAAACTTATCAACTTTGGTTATGGTTATATAAACCAACAATGGTTGTCTGTAATTTGATCGATAGAACACATAAACCTAAAAACACATGTCTTTTCTTGTTCTTGTTGTTCATATTTTAATTATTGATTACGGATTCTTAAAGATGATTCTTGGGTTATATCCTGTGTTGAATAAAGTATAACAAGATCCTTGTCTTTGACTGATTCTTTAATGCTTGATTGCGCAGTATCATACTCTTATGCATGATTAAGGTAAGCTCGAGGGATTTCATCTCCATTTATGTGAAGCTTATGGATTTTTGTTTTAAGCATATATTCAATGGAGGTTGTCTAGGAGGCATATGTTAGTTTAAGTGATAACCATAGTTCAAAAAAATGTTGCCTTAAATGTGCGAGAAAATGGCTTCAAATATTGTGGATATAATGATTATTTGAACATTAGCATCATTGTATATCCAGATGAAGCAATCAAGATAACTGTTAATGTTGTGGTTTCATCATATCTAGTAGCTAAAGATCTTTCCATGCAATGAATGGAAGTATCAATAGGCCTGAAAAGGTTATTGGTAATGAGAAATGGATGAATGACAGAATTAAGATAATGTGAAGATAAATTTATGAGAGTTATGGTTAAATAGATCATTAGCGATTTTGGTCATCATAGAAGCTTGTAACTCGTGCGTAAAAATGCCACACAAATCTTTGTAAAACTTTTGTGCAAAACAATAATGTTTTGTGCAAAACTATTATATTTCTTGTCAAATACAAAACTTTCGTGTGATCTTGTGGCTTTGTATAAACTTGGAAACTTTTGTGTAGAACATTCATTCAAAAAGTGTTAACTTTCGCGAGAACTAGGTGAATGAAAGTTGCAAGCTTTATGAAATAAGATCAGAAATTGACCATATGCTGATGAAGATTGGAGAATGATGGTAGGAAATCGAGAGATTATAAGGGATTTCGATCAACAGGTAAAGTGACACTGGTTTTTTAATTGAGGCTAGAGATAGGGCATTAGGGCTGCATCCCCTCTTTAACATCTCTCAAATGACACTCCAATGGTAGTTTGAAGCATGTATGAAGGTGGAGATTGATGGTTGATTTAAGAGAAAGTTGCTTATCATGCACGGCGTAGGTTGTGGTTCTAATGATCATGAATGCTTTTGGATCGAAGAAGAATATGTGAGGATTATTAATAGAAGTGACAAGGCATGGGTAATGAGGATTTATATATCGATACTTTTATATTTTTTTTCTTTTTCAGTTGAATTATTAGGAGTAATTTTTTATGGATTTAACACAATTTTTCAATAGCATCCATTTTGGGATATTAAGTGTGACACGTAATTGTTTTATCATACTCAAAGACAAAATCTATAATTTTTAACATATTACACGAACACCTCAAGTAATACACTTTGAACAAAGACTCATAAATCGTAGAAGGAAAAAATAGTAGATCATTAGTTCATTGCAATATAAAACCATGTCATTGACGGATACCTCAGTTGTTGAAGGCATCTTTAGAAAGTAATTTTCGAAGATACTTCATCGAAACATTTTTTATAAGGAGGTGGATACCTTTTTTATCAAGGCGGCTTTTCCCTGAGTGAACAACTCTTCGGGTGATAAAAAACTGCGAGTTCCTGAACGGACAAAGCGGACAATACTTTGATACGATTGGATTGAGATGTTACACATGGTATCAGAGCCAAGGGTCAGGCTGATGTGCCAACAAGGACGCTGAGCTCCATAAGCGGGTGAATATAATGTAATATCACACATCCGTTGAGAGGGACAACAAAATCTTTTTATAAGGAGATGGATATTTATCCTATCAAGATTCATTTTGCTTGGGCGATCAATTTAGTGAAAACAACACCATAAGTTCCTGAATAAGCAACAATACATTAGGGGCAAAACAGATAAGATCTTGGTAAAATTGATTTGGGATGTTACAAACACACTTTTTTAACATGTTATCGATGGAGATTATGAGGTATCAACGTTGAAAGTATCATTGGCAGCTTACTCATATTATATCGCATGTTACCAGTGCAGTTTGATCACCAATAGCAACCCATGTCTCAAGTTATACTTGCATTAAATGATTATAAAAACATGAGTGGAAATATTATTTTTGAATTAGCTACAAACAGCAGATGTACTATTTTAGGAAAATAGTTTAGAGAGAAAACAATCAGAGATGGACTTGTTGGGTTAATCGTTATTTTATTGGTCATGAGTAGAAGACAAATATGTTTAATTTGTTTAGTAGTATGTTTGCATGGAATTCAAAGGCTTATTTCTATGGATGGAAACATGGAGTTTAGCATTTGGGTTTTATATTTTCTGATTTATTTATTAATTAGTTTAAATTAGACTTGTTAAAGCTTTGACCGATTTGAAAGGATGTGTACGTTGGTAGTACAAGTGAGAAGAGAGAGTCATCAGCTTTTACCATATTTTTAGGTTGAATTAGTATTTTATTGTGAACTTTTCTGATGCCTTTGTAAGGCTAAATATAGCCCTCTTGATAATGAATAAAAGTAGTCTTCTTCTTTACCTTCCTTATGCAACTTTCGTTCACATATATTTTTATATTTTTGGGTATTAAAACACCCATTTTACTTGTGTTTATTGATCAAGTAGGGCCTGATAACCATCACTTGGTATCAGAGCCACATTCTTTTGAAAGTATATTTTGTTTTTGATTTTCATCGTAGGCCGAAGAATAACAAGGGCATCCTTGATCAACTTGTTCTTGTTATAGAAGGAGCTTAACCAAAGGTGTGGAAAACACGAACAGAAAGATGTCAACGCATGCGTCGTTGGTTCGGTTCGTTTTGCGGGGTGAGAATTTATGGTAAAGGTGGGTGTGGCCTTGTCTTCTTGATCGGTGGAAAAGGCTCTTGGAACAAGGTTGATTGGAATAGGATTAAGATTGTCAAACACATAAACAATGGCGATGTACCGATTAAAGAAGGCGGTTCGATGTCCTATCAAGTTCCGGTTTTGACCCCTACAAATTATCCGGTGTAGGCGGTCAAAGTGAAGTCGATTATGGATGCCAATGGGATATGGAGAGACCATCTATCCAAGAGTTTTAGGTGAAGGAATCGATCCAAATAAGTCGAAACAAGCACTTGTTTTCTTGTTTCAAGCAATACATGAGGGGATGGTTTTGCAAATGTCAAGGTACACCGATCCAAAAGAAGTGTGGGATGGGCTGAAAACACGGTATTTGGTAGTGGATCGAGTGAGAGTGGCTCGACATGCAACATTAAAATGGGAACTTGAAAGTTTGCGGATTAAGGATGGTGAAACGGTTGATAATTTCGTGGCGAAATTGACCAGTTCAGCATCAAAGGTAAGGAGTCTTGGATATGAGCTTGAAGAAGTTGAGTTAGTGCAAAGGTTGCTAGATTCGATGGCAGGTCGTTTCTTCAAATTGTAGCGTCAATTGAACAATGTTTTGACTTAGAGTCAATGTTATTTGATGAAGCTGTTGGTAGATTGAAAGCATACAAGAAGCGCTTGAAAGGAACCAAGAAATGGAGTACATTCAAGGTAGTTTACTGTTGGCCAGAAAAGAGACGCATGGTTGTAAACATTGTGGCAGTGGGAGTTCAAATCATGATGGTTTTGGACATAGCCGTGGCAGAGGTCATGGGTCTGAGAATAGTTGGGATGGTAATGAACGTTTCCAGCAGGATAAACGTCATATTAAATGTTACAAGTGTGGTGAACTCAGTCATTATAACAACGAGTGTCCGAAATGGGAGAAACAAGAGGCGAACTTGGTCGAAGAGGAACTGACACTACTGTGAATGAATTGTATAAATAAACAATTAAGGGTTGAATGTTGGGTTAATCGTTTATTTATTGGTCATGAGTACAAGACAGATATGGTTAATTTGTTTAGGAGTATGTTTGCATGGAATTTAAAGGCTTATTTACGTGGATAGAAACCTGGAGTTTAGCATTTGTGTTTTCTATTTGATGATTTATTTATTAATTAGTTTTAATTAGACTTGGTAAATGTTTTACAAATTGGAAGGATGTGTAAGTTGGTAGTACAAGTGGGAAGAGAGAGTCATCAGCTTTATCATATTTTTTGGTTGAATTAGTATTTTATTATAAACTTTTCTTAAGTATGTGTAAAGCTATTTATAACCCTCTTGATAATGAATAAAAGTACTCTTCTTCTTTACTTTTTTTATGCATCTTTCGTACACAATTTTTTTTATATTTGTGGGTATTAAAACACCCATTTTACTTGTGTTTATTAATCGACTTACGTGCATAAAGTGTGTAGCTATAAGCTCTATCTGTAATATGACAACGAAAGTGTTTTTTTCAGGATAATTATAATTAACATCAGATCTGTCAATTTTATTAAATTATGTGGATTATTTTGTGGGTAATAATAATTTTTTTAACTGGTATCCATTAAATGTATGACTTAAACTATATGTTAATATTAGTTAATAAATTTTATGTAAATTTTTGTTATTAAGAAACAAAAATAAATAACTGTCACTACGTTAACTTTTTATTAAGTAAATAGCTCTAAATGATGCGTATTATGATTCGTTAAACCACGAAAAAGAATAATGTCATCTAAGCCCTGTGTTAAAAAAAAAAACAAAAACAAAAACAAAAAACAAGATCTTTACATAAACTCGCACATTGCAGCAAAAATGTTTATAATATTTAAAACCATCTAATGAAATTAGAACTTAAGTATTGTTTTAGTCCCTTTGATTTTGGTCAAATAATCACTTTAATCCAATTTCTGAAATCTTCACTTCACTCGTTGAAATTTATTTAATTTTTTTGCCCTTTAATAATTTGAGAAGTTTTTATTAAAAGACAAAAGTATTCATCGATTTGACAATTATATAAAGCATATGGACTAAAAGTCATATCTCTACCATTTTAAGTTTTTAACACCTTTTTTAGATCATTTTTTTCACCACTTTTTACATCTTTTTGTACAAAAAAAATCTAAATTACAGTGAAAAAATAAAGTTAACTACAAAAAAATTCAGTAAAAAAAATAAAAAAACAAAAAAAAAATTCACTACAAATAAACAAAATACTAGTACAAAATTAAGATGTTATACTTAATTTATCTTTTATTTCCTTTTTTATTATAACACATGTCAAATTCTTATTAATTTTTACTCTTTTTAAACAAAAATCGATCATTCCCTATAATTATTTACATTCTTCCTTATGTCTTAAAAAAGCTAAATTTCCTGTTAATTACACCTTTTATTTAGGTTTGGTTCATTTTCAATTGCTATTTAAAAAATAACCAAATCTTACACCTTTTATTAAGATTTGGTTCATTTGTATTTTGTTCTTATACTTTTAACATGTTACATATCAAATTTATATTGACTCTTACTATTCATAAATAAAAATATATTTATATTAGATGAAACTTCAATAATTATATTAATAGTAATGTCTCTCGCACCATTTAACAATTATTAAAATATAAAATAGAATTGATAACCAACTTACTAAGTAATTTAACAAAATAGAGTGGGCAAACCGGATTTTTTAACTGGTTCCAGTTCTAGGTTAGGTAAACAAAGTCAAGAACCAGTTATGGTTTCTGTTTTTTACCAGTTCTGACAAGTTTTTGGTTAGTTAAGAGCAGTTTTTGGCCTGTTCCAGTTTTGAACCGGTAATGGTGTAACCAGTTCCGGTTTGGATTGTGACTTCTTTGAGATCACGAAACCGCTTGTACCCACCGTTCGGGTATATGACCGATTCAAGTTGTCGGTTGTGGTTCGGGTTTTCTGCCCACATATTATATAATTATAACATAATACGGCAGGCCCAAAATGAATAATTCATCTTTCTTAACTAGCCCAAATAAATAACCCATAAACTATTTTACAGCATCTCGCTCCGCTGAATCTCTGATGACTGAAGTATTTTAGGAAACACTAGATATTTTTTTTAAACCATTATTGTTTTTTTCATTTTCCAGCTTATTAATTGACCTAAATTTAAGATTTAAATGAATCTTTCTAAACAGGCCGGTTTCACTTAGGATAAATATAAGCAAGAGGTTAGGGTCTCTAAATTTTTGAGAACCCAATCTTTCAGGTTTTGTTTGAGCTATCTTGCAGGGATGATAACAAGTTAATACACACATAGCGTGTAAATTGCAACTTTATTTTTTAGGTATTGATTGTTCACAAACTCAGAATAACTAAATAACTTATATTTAAATACTTATACTTGATAGAAAATTTATAACAAACATAAATGTATATACACGTACTAAATCTAAATATAATTATGAATATTATTTATTTAAAAATACAGAATAAAACCAAGAATATTTTATTAAAACGAAAATTTAAAAAAAATAAATTATTAACTTTAGAATCTCTTATTCTAATTTTTAATTCAAAATTTATGCTCGTTTGGTTTTCTTGATGGGACTTAAAAGTTTTCAGGTTGTTAAACCACAATTTTGTGTTAAAAGTTGATGTTCGAGTCTTGGTTTAAGAACTATTACTCAAGAGAGCAACTTGTGTAATAATACTTAGGCCTGTAAACAAACCGAACAGTTCGTGAACTGTTAGGCGGAAAATTCCTTTATGTCCGTGTTCGTTTGATTAAATGAACGAACATGAATGCACTAGTGTTCGTTTATTTAAGTTCATTTACTTGTGTTCGTTAACTATCTAATGTTAGTTTATGCTCGGTTAGCTATCTAACGAACGAACACGAACGTATTCATTTTCTTAATAAACAAACACAAACACAAAATTCACGTTCGTTAATCTGTTCGTGTTCATGTGTTCAGATAAATTTAAATGAATAAACACGAACATGTCTGTGTTCATGTTTGTTCGGTTCGTTTATAGGCCTAATAATACTAGAATAAGGGTCATATCACTTGGACAATCGTATTATTGAAGGTGATATTTTTTATGGAACCATTACTCGTAATCCAACATTTATTCCAATAATAGGCTTTACACCTTCATATAAAAATGTTCCTTCCAAGTTTAAAAGAAGACAACTTTTAGCTAACATATGTTTGCGATGACGATTATCAAGACTAAAGAACAATCTATGCCCGAGGATGGTTTGTACTTGAAAGAATCACTTTTTACACATGATCAACAAGATGATGTCTTATCTTAAATCAAAAGTAGAGATGATTTGAAGTTATTGTTCTAGATAAGTAGAATACAGTTAAAAAATATGTTAAACGTTGTGTCTAAACATTTTCAGAGATTTATGATTTAAAATTTATTTTGTGTTTTAATATATTTTTAATCGTAAAAATTGTATATACATTTAAGATTTCAAATTTTTAACATTTAATTCATGTAATACGCGGGTTTTTAGGTTACTGCTAATAAAGTAATAAGTGTAAATCAATAACTCTCTTGTAACTTTTTCAATTTCTGAAATACCCAGCCACCAGCATTGCTTTAATTTTTGGGAGAGGATACACTAAAAATATATTCTTGTCTAAAAAGTTAAAGAAAAAAAAATAAAATTTAGTATAACAAAAACCTTGTAAAAATAATACTGTACAAAAAACTAAAAATATAGCACAAAAAATAGTTATCTTTTTTTTTTTTTTTTTTTGACTCAGTTATGTTCATATTTGAGATTCAAACCCTTAATTTTCCAACCACTAAATTGGAGTTAATCGCTTAGTTTCTTGTTGTCGATGTCAAAGGACATAGTTAACTAGCTGGTCGAATGATGCCGAAGATTCTTGGTATTTGGCCTATCTTTTGCAACCTCACATTTATGTAATGACACTTTCTTAATTTTTCGTGACGGATCCAGAAATTTTTTCAGTGGGTTCACTATTTTCAGCCCTTCAATTAGATAGAACATGGCAAAAAAATCCTGGTCGGATAATATGAATACGATAATCTTTAAATTCAAAAAAAAAACATACCTATAATTGCAAGCAACATTTAAGATTAATCATGCTTTGTCTCCAGCAATTAACATTCTTTTTACTTGATCTTTCTGTAAAAGTTGAGATTTTTAGCAATTTTTGGTATTTTTTTCACCATGATTTGGTATTTTTTTCACCATCATCAGTACGTGCGGAAATGCACGTCACCAGCAATACGATTTTGGATGACAGAAGAAAATGTCTTCCACGACGTTTGTTTCAGGATCCTCCTGGGTATAGTAAACGTACCGCTGACTGTGAAGCACGTTTTCCAGGACCTGCATCGGAGTATCACCGAATTTCTTCTTGTTTTTTAGCTTCTGCTGTAAATTGTATACACCCCAAGGGATGGATACATTTGCAGGGTTATGTTTCTTTATGCTCGAAAGTATGTTACGAGGATCCATGTGTCGCTCGGTCAGATTCTCAACCAGATCTTCTTCCTCCTGCGTGAATCTTCTAACATATGGATGACCCTCTAGATTCTGAGCAGGTTCGTGATTGTGATTGTCGTTAATCACCTGTAATTTCCAGGATTCACGAACTTCGTTGTATAACCCTACCAGTTGAAACGGACAACCGATTTTCTTGCTGCCTGACCGTCTAAGGATTGCGATGCTATTGTGCTCGCCACCACGGTCACACATGAGCCAAACTTTGATTACACTGCCTGTTGTCTTTGATTTCTTCGTTCTTCTTTTGACTACAATGTAACCATTGTCTACTGCTCTACTTTTCACCCACCCTACCAGCGCTTCCTCAGTCATAAACTCCTGACATATAAAAACAATAATAAATACCTTAAATGGATAGCGATAATATACAATTATTAACATTTATGTTTCATTTAAGTTACCTCTTTGGTTTCCCAGTTAACGTTTGAAGCCCCCGGCTTTTCTTCATAACCCTCCTCCGTGTAACTTTGTTTACAGTCGTCATACACGAACCCATACGATGCTTGACTGTCAAAACCGACATCAGCGTTAGGTTCAGCATTCAGATCTATCGTGCCGTATGAATACTCGACAGGAGGCTCTCCGTTCAAATCTGGCACGGAATAGTTGAAAAAACTCCCGTCCGAAAACGACATCGTTACAGATATGAATTATCGTGAAATATATTTGAATTCGAAATTTACACGTTCGTTTGAAACGATTCATGCTTATATAACAATTTGAAAATGTTCAAGACGGCCCGTAATGGCCTTTACGGCCGTACTGGATCAAATCAGTGTCCTTTTGTCAGAATTGAAAAACAAGACGGGTCGTACTGCCCATTACGGGCCGTCTTGCAGTCAAATCATTGTACCAGGTTACAGGGAATGTCTGTACGATGAATGAGACGGGCCGTCCTGGCCAGTACGGCCCGTCTTGCTCCCAATCATTGGCACAGGTTGTCAGGAGCGAATGTTTGACCGAGGCCTGAGACGGGCCGTAATGGCCATTACGGGCCGTCTCAGGGGTGTATTTTTAAAAAAAGTGGGTGTGAGAATAACAACACCCATTTTTAATCGTAAAAATTGTATATACATTTAAGATTTCAAATTTTTAACATTTAATTCATGTAATACGCGGGTTTTTAGGTTACTGCTAATAAAGTAATAAGTGTAAATCAATAACTCACTTGTAACTTTTTCAATTTCTGAAATACCCAGCCACCAGCATTGCTTTAATTTTTGGGAGAGGATACACTAAAAATATATTCTTGTCTAAAAAGTTAAAGAAAAAAAAATAAAATTTAGTATAAAAAAAACCTTGTAAAAATAATACTGTACAAAAAACTAAAAATATAGCACAAAAAATAGTTATCTTTTTTTTTTTTTTTTGACTCAGTTATGTTCATATTTGAGATTCAAACCCTTAATTTTCCAACCACTAAATTGGAGTCAATCGCTTAGTTTCTTGTTGTCGATGTCAAAGGACATAGTTAACTAGCTGGTCGAATGATGCCGAAGATTCTTGGTATTTGGCCTATCTTTTGCAACCTCACATTTATGTAATGACACTTTCTTAATTTTTCGTGACGGATCCAGAAATTTTTTTCAGTGGGTTCACTATTTTCAGCCCTTCAATTAGATAGAACATGGCAAAAAAATCCTGGTCGGATAATATGAATACGATAATCTTTACGAATTCAAAAAAAAACATACCTATAATTGCAAGCAACATTTAAGATTAATCATGCTTTGTCTCCAGCAATTAACATTCTTTTTACTTGATCTTTCTGTAAAAGTTGAGATTTTTAGCAATTTTTGGTATTTTTTTCACCATGATTTGGGTTTTGTTAAAAATTATGAAATTGAACCTGGTCGTTTGTTTTCATTGAAATTATTGAATCATTCTTCATCTCCACCTCTAAATTAGAAGCTCATCATGAATTTGATTTAAAAAACTTTGTATCTTCCAAATTTTAGCAAACAACAAATGCTGCATAGTGAAGACTATAAAAGAAAGAAGAAAAAAAGAATATATATTGAACTTGTAAAAATGGATAAAAGCCATTAAGATACAAACAAAATATGATCTGAAATATGTAGTTGTTTAAAAATAAAGCAAAAAACGCAAGTGTTCCCTTTATATAATACAAAAATTAAATTGGAAATCTTCAACTTCGCTCTTGACACCGAACCATCTCTTCAGTGTTTTAGGCCATGAAACCTTCAATTCATCATCATTAAATTTAACATCTTGATCCATTAAGACACAATAAAACAATCAAATGCCGAATATTCAAACACAAAATCAATAATCACAAATTCACAATAACTAAGAAAAATCAATACTCACATAACGTGAAAAATTGTAATTTACTCACAAAATCAATAGTCACAAAACCTAGGCATATGAAAGTATAAGTTGAAAAGGCCTGAACTGCTGAGGAGCAGCCGCTAAGGGAGATTGGCTGAAGGAGAACAAAGCTGGGAAGTGAGGAGTCCGAAAAAAAACCCATAAATGCCTAAGTCCCCAAAAAAAACCATAAATACCATGTGGGGGTGGTTGTTGCCGGCAGAAGAAGCAGGGAGGCCAGAAGCGCCGAGCGAGGGAGGTGCCGGGGGGAGTGGGAGCAATGAGAATTCGTGATTCATGGGTAAAAATTAAAACCCTAAGTCCCTAATTCCTTTGTATTTCAAAGAACTTCAAAAAAATGGAAAAAAAATGCATACGGGACTCGAACCTGTGACCTAAAGAATAAAATCTGGATTTCTTACCACTAAACTACTTTGTAAAATCATACTTAGGATTCACTCCTAAATATTAGTGGGTTCACCTTATCTTTTAACCCTTTTAAAAAATTTTCCTACTAACGATTCGAAACATGATGGGTTCCGGTGAACCCACCCGATTATACATAGATCCGCCCCAATAATTGGTCCATACAATCAATGATCTTTTGGTATCATCTGGATACCAGAGATCCACTAAGAACAATCAATGCTATCTTGTTGAACTTCACGATTTTTGAATTTGTGTCAGAATTCCTTAAAGGTCAGCATTGAAATTTTATGAGGTTAGTGTCAAAGTTTCTTAGATTTTGCTCACTATTATACCATATGTATATACTCGTAAAAAATTAGTGGGTAGATAAGTCTTATAACCATATATGCATGCATATAAGAAGGTCCGGCCTCAAACTCAAGTGTTATAGAACGAGAGAAACCATGCCTACCATCAAGCCACATCATATTTTTCTTTATTTATTAACTAAGTTATAACCTATGTAAATCACGGGATGGATTTTATATGGTAAAAAAAAACAAAAAAATGTAATAAATATAAAAGAGAGAAATTGTATTTTGTTACATGCAATAAGTCATAAATCAAGGTTACATAAAAATTACATAAATTAGTAAATACTTTTTTGTATACAACATTTGTTGTTTTATTTGTGATGTTGCCATCTTTGTCAAAAATTAAAAGTTTAAACCTTCTATACTTTTAACACAAAATAATGCACGTATAATTGACCATAGGTAAACACCGGATGCTTCAAATACAAACCTACCCTAGATAACTATTGTCCTTGACTCTTGTTTATGGTCATGGCAAAACATATAGCCAATGGAAATTGTCTTCTTTTAAATTTGAAAGGAATATTTTTCTTAGAAGGGTTCAAGCCATGTCAAGGAATAAAAACACGGGTACCAATATTGCTACCAGATATAATCTCAACATCTATAACACGATTACCAAGAGAAATCACTTGTAGTCTAGTGCCATTACATAATCCACTTTTTTGGTCAATGTTTATTAGTAACATTATTGGAACATCAACCATTAAAACTAGTTTATGATTAGGTAAATAAGAAAATTTGAGTCCATTGAGAACATTAGGTGAGTATAAGCTTTCATCAAAGTTATCGTGAATGTAATGGCAAATACTATGAGAGCTTAAGTAGTCATTTTCCTCTCCTGGAAATAGTGATAGCAAACAATCATTAGTATCTTTAATAACTTCATTTGTGGGTTACAATATTTCTCTGTGTTAAGAGAAATTTTTGTTTTTGAAATTCTCAAGTCCTGAAGGGTAGATAAAGTCAATTAGAGAAGCTATATGTCACACCCTGGTCGTTGCGGAAGCGTACGGTGTGTCTTTCAAGGTTGCACATATATCCTTCACTATGTTTCACCCTGTTGAGTCTAGTTCTCATAAACTCTACTATGTGTCTCCAAAGATTGAGCTTCCAGCTCCACCCCCTGTATCATTAGGCATCTGAGAAAACATGGTTTTAAAAACAATCAGCATATTGCTGGTGAGTCCACAAATTTATTTGTAAAAATGTATACAATGATCCAAATCAGTCAAATGTTTGCATAAAAAGAGTTAAATAACATTTATGTCCCAAACTGGGAGTAAAACATTGGTATCCAGTGCGAACATTGTTCCTTCCAACAATGTCGTGTATCCTGTCTCAGACCAACTGTCCAATTATAACTCCAGGGCTCCCATAACCGAGCTAACGCGTTTTAGTGTTTGCCCCTTCCCAATGTCCTTGTCGCAAGACATTGTGTGTTCTCCCCTTATTGAGCGCCCGCTCGACATCCAGTCGTGGTTTTAGCTACGAACCACGGGCGAGGATGGTCAATCACAAATAGAATTTATTCTCAATAAGCACGCCCCCCCACGGTTAACGGTTACAGAATAGGGGACTTAGCGACAAATGTGTAACCCGAGAAATAATGACAAGTTTGGTCATGTGTTTCCCCCCACTGTCACGTGTTTCAACCAAATGCTTTACAACGCTTTCGTTCTCCCAAAATGTTTTCAAAAGTATTTCAGTGTATCTCATGATACAAACAGGTTTTCATGTTTCACAAAATATAGCGAAAGCGTTTCAGAGTTCCACCTGATCAAATCAGGTATCATGTCTTACAAAATGTATCAAAAACTGTTTAAATGTTTCACCTGATTTGATCAGGTATCATGTTTCACGCAATGCATCAAACGTGTTCAGTGTTCCACCTGATCAAATCAGGTTTCATGTTTCCCAAAATGCATCAAAAATGTTTTAGAGCTCCACTTGCTCAAATCAGTTTCATGTGTCACCAAGATGTATCAAAAACCGTTTTAGAATTTCACCCGATCAAATCAGGTATCATGTTTCACAAATCTATCAAACCTGTTTTCAAAGTTCCACCTGATCTAATCAGGTATCATGTTTCACAAATTGTTTCAAAAACATTTCAAAGTTCCACCTGACCCAGTCAGGTATCATGTTTCATAAATTGTTTCAAAAACGTTTCAGAGTTCCACCTGACCCAGTCAGGTATTATGTTTCATAAAATGTTTCAAAACTGTTTCAGAGTTCCACCTGATCTAATCAGGTATCATGTTTCACAAAATGTATCAAAAGCATTTCAAAGTTTCACAGTAATCAAGATGTTTCAAACCAGTTTTTATGTTTTCTCATTCCCCGAGTTCAAAAGTCAAAATACAGAAAAGGGGTTCGTGAACTCACCTGAGTTGATTCAAATCATTGACAGCGCACAACGCTCGTATCACTAGTTCCTGAACTCTAAACCTGAATGTCATTAGAGTTCTATGAGTTACTTGAGCCTAATCTGACTCTCAGAACTTTTCTTATTTCAACCACCTTACGTCGTGTTTTAACTGAGAACCTATAATGATTTAGGTTCTTATTAAGAAACTTATAACTTGTTGGTTTAATCAGGACATTCCCAGATTAACCAAGTTAGTATTGTTGTTGATTATGCCCCTAAATAAGTTTCTCAATGGATTCCAGGTTTAAAAATAGTTAACCCTTGTCATTGATCATTCCAAAGAATGATTAGAACAACCACAACCATTGTTATAATCAAATGGTTAAAATCATTGTGATCCGTAACGGGGTTTCATGATGATCGGACATTATAACGGCTCAAAACAAGGCTTTGACCGTTAACAGTTCGAGTTCTTCGTTTATAAATCATTCCTAGCCATCATCTAGGCAATAATCAACAACCCTAACTATATCATTACGTTCGAAATCAAGATCTAACCATTCCTTATCAAACTAGAAGGTTAAAATGAACCGTTACCTAATCTGACGGAGTTCTGCGGATAAAATGATGATCCGAACTTGCAGAAACGTTCCTGGGCGCGATCCACGTGATTAAAAGCTCTAAAATTGAAGATTTAGTGGGTTGAAGGGTGTATTTTTCGTTGGTGGTGATGAGATCGACGAAGAGAAAATAAAATTTGAGTTTTTGGATGAAATCTTGACTTTTTAAGCCACTTTTCCAGTTTTCTAGCCCCAGGCGCATCGCCCCAGATCCTTGCATCACTCGGGGCGTACCGCGCGGGTAAGAGTCACCAGATATTTGATCTTATCTTCTTTTTGCGATTCCGGGAGCATACGAACTCCGTTTTGCGCACGATTTTCGCCTACGTTCACGATTTTTCGAGCTCTTTCCAATGGTTATAATCTCAAGACCTAAAGAGTTCAAAATATTTGACCTCCTATCTATCGCTATATTCGTTTCAGTGTATCTTGAAATCGGAGCCTCGTTTCGCGATTTCGCTTACACTCATTCTCTTCATTTTCGAGTTATGATTATAACCTGAGAATTTTGAGTTGTCACAGTCTCCCACTGTTAGAAAAATTTCGTCCCGAAATTTAGTGAAGACTTACTTGATGACAATTGATCATGAAAATAGGTGTGGGTATGTTGCTTTCATTCGATCTTCTCGTTCTCACGTATACTCAGGTCCACGTTGTAAATTCCATCGAATTTTAACAATAGGTATACTACTGCGTTTTAGTACTTTCACCTCTCGATCCATCACTTCAACTGTTTGTTCACTGAATTGAAGTTTCTCATCAGTTTGGAATTCTTTGAAAGGTACGATCAAGGATTCATCAGCTAGGCATTTCTTCAGATTTGATACGTGAAAGACATCATGAATGTTACCGAGTTCAGGAGGTAACTCAAATCTGTAGGCTACTGATCCAATTCGTTCAAGGATTTTGAATGGCCCTACAAATCTTGGTGAAATCTTACCTTTCTTTCCAAATCTGAAGATGCCATTCCAAGGTGAAACCTTCAACATTACTCGGTCACCTATTAGGAATTCTAAAGATCTACGACAATTATCAGCATAACTCTTTTGACGATCTCGAGCAGCCTTAATTCGGTCTTGAATGAGTGCGATCTTATCGGTTGTTTCTTGAATGAACTCTGGTCCTATGATCTGATTTTCACCTGCCTCTGACCAACAGATAGGTGATCTACATTTGCGTCCGTAAAATGCTTCAAATGGAGCGCATTTAATACTGGTAGGATAGCTGTTATTATATGAGAGTTCAACGAGTGAAAGATGAATATCCCAGCTACCCCCAAAATCCATCACACAGCTTCTGAGCATGTCTTCCAGAGTTTGATTTGTTCATTCGGTTTAGATAATGTCTCTAAATCTTGAGTGCAAACACCACTGGACCAGGTTATAGACCATGAGTGGTATAGTTCTTCTCGTGTACTTTCAATTAACGAGAAGTATAAGCAATCACTTTATCATTCTGCATTAAAACACACCCAACTCTTTGACGAGAAACATCACAGTACACTGTGAAATTATCAGTACCTTCCGGTAATGCCAAAATAGGTGCGTTGTAGAGTTTGTGTTTCAACAGTTGAAATGCCTCCTCCTGTTGAGAACCCCATATAAACAGTTGATTTTTCTGCGTCCATGTGGTCAGTGGCAAGGCTATCTTTGAAAAATTATTGATAAATCAGCGTTAATAACCTGCCATCCCTAAGAATTGACGTATTTCAGTTGACGTATTTCAATACACATCTTGAATGAACTATCTTTCTCTTTCTCAAAAAGAACTGGTGCCCCCCAGGATGAGAAACTAAATCTAATAAAACCCTTGTCTAAGAGTTCTTGCAGTTGACCTGAAAGCTCTTGCATCTCTGAGAGTGCTAAACGATAAGGAGCTTTAGCTACAGGTGCTGCACCTGGAATCAAGTCAATACGAAATTCAACTTGCCTCACTGGGGTAATCCTGATATATCATCAGGAAAAACTTCAGGAAAAATCCTTGACTACAAGAATATCTTCAATACGTTTTTGTAAGGAACTGTTCTCGATTTCATGCGCTAGAAAGACCAGACACCGTTACCGTGAGCATTTCTGAGTTTGAATACAAGCAATGATACCAAACTTTCTACCAGCTCATTCTCCTTGAACCATCAGTGTATTACCATCAGGTAATGGAATACAGATCACCTTATTTTGACATATTACTTCCGCTTGGTTATCAGAAAGCCAGTCCATACCTACCACGACATCAAACTCCCAAGCTCGATAGGAAGTAATTCGATATTGAAAAGATGATTATTCAGATTCAAGGAACATCCTTGAATAACACTGTTAGTTTCAATTAACTTACCATTAGCAATTTCAATGACATAGGGAATTTCTAGATCTACCGCAAGAAATGAAAGTAATGATGCAAATTCATGAGAGATAAAACTCTTATCTACCCCCGTATCAAATAGCACTGATGCATAAGGATCATTAAGACGAGACGTACCCGAGACAATATTCGCATCATGCTTCACTTCGGTTGCACCAATCTGAAAAGCTCTTCCCCTAGCTTCATTTCCCCGATTGGGTTATTATTGTTTTGACATTTTCTCATCAAGTGGTCAGGACTTCCACACTTAAAACATAACCGTTTTGTTTGATTGGTTTGTCAAGGTGCTTGGTTTGATGGTTGAGCAGGCAAGTTACAATACCTGGTGTAGTGTCCAACTCCATTACAGTTGGCACAAACAGGACACGACCCAGTATGATGAAATGCACACCGAGTACATTTAGGCGCCTATCCATTGTAAACTTTCCTTTCAGAAACAGTTGCACCTTAGTTTTTCACTACTGAGTTGCTCTGACTAGTGTCAGCCGGAGCCTTTGTTTTATTCTTCCCAACCCACTTTCATTTAGTGCCTCTTACAACACTAGAAGTATCAACATCACTACGGTCTGCAGCCGTCTGAGTTTTTGTGGACAGAGTACCACTCCTTACCGCCTCATCGGTAAGCTTAGTGGTCAACAGAATTGTGCGTTTAAGAGTCGTTGGTTCAACTACAGTTACAATTCCTTAATTCTGAGGAACCAATCCTTTGATGTACTTCTCAATCAAAACTGCTCCCGTAGGAAACATATTGGGAAGTAAACAAGTAAGTTCATGAAACCGATCGGTGTAAGCTAAACAATCAGCACCGATCATGGGGTAATTCCAGAATTCCTCCTGGAGCTTTTGAATCTCAGTGATGGACAATACTCTGACATAATCAGAGTTTTAAAATCATTCCAGCCCATTGAATCAACTGTGACGGAACCCAAAGTTTTAGCCTGGGTATTCCACCAGGTTAGAGCTGACTCTTTCAGAGAACAAGCAGCATAAGACACCTTATGCTCCGCCAAACACTGGCTGATCTTGAGTTTGGTCTCCATTTCCTCAATCCACCTTAACAGTCCAGCCGCTCCTTCTTTACCCGTGAAAGTAGGAGGATTGCAAGAAGCAAAGTACCTGTAAGTACATCCTTGCTGAGGTGGATCAGGTACAGTTGTTTTTGTTGTTGTTGTCTCAGTGATATTATGAGTTTCCCTGTTGCCACCAGTGACATTATGCTCAATGTAATTGTGGTCCCCACCAGAACCCGCAGTGACATGAGGTTGGTGTTGTACCAAAACACCACAAGCAGATAGCTGTTCTCGCACAATCCGTGCTATCATTGCTTCATTTAGTTCAGATCCACTTGCACCAGCAGGTGGAACAGTGTTCACTCCAGGGTTCCTAGGTGGAACTGTATTTGTTTCCAGATTAACCTATGGATCCGGATTTGATTCAACATTTACTGGTGGGACTTGGTTCGGCTCAGAGTTAGTAACATTCTTGGTAGCTTTCTTAGCTGATCTACCTCGTTTAGGAGCCATTGTTCTGCTCTCATGCAGACAAACTCAGATCAGTTCAAAAACATTAAATATATAACTCGTTCAATCACATAAGTTCAATCTTATTCAGTTATACTGAAAGTTTCTAATATTGAATTTGTGATTATATGAAATACAGTATAACTACTTAACACAATCTAGATACGTTCTCTCACAGAGATGTTCTCACGCAGAAATGTTCGCACAGTTCTATGATACGTTGCCACGCAGGTAATAGATATGTTCTCACACAGAATTGTTCACACAAGTTTGATATTAATATATAGTTCATACCTTCACACACAAACGATGGAGGAGATACCACACACGGTATGCAGAGATGATACCACACTAGGTATTCAGAAATGATACCGCACAAGGTATTCAGAAATGAGCACTAAGATCACTTTGTAAACAGTAATCCGTCTCATCCTATCATCTTTAATTCTCGTATAGATCAGGATTCTCTGAGGTGATGGGCTTCTAGCCATCTGTCCACCGAGGTATCATTATCAGATATCTGTGGATGTGGTGGTATGTGTAAAATCTGAGGTACTACTAAGGATGCTGCAGAAGAAACTTCTGACGGATCTGAGTCAGAACCCGAGCTGAGACTCAGCGTATCATCCAGAATCACCTATAGAATCTGTCTATATGTGTAGCGTTCACGTGATTTTTCCATTGATATATAGACGAAATCTACAGATCAATATCATGAAGTGAATATTGAATAATAGTATTCAACATAATCATGATATGACATCTCTTCCCATCCCAAAGCAACTATTCGTCCTTACTATTATTATTGTTCTGCTTGTATTGAAATTTACTAGAACGTTCAAGTGATGCAAATTCCAGTTGTGCTGGCCAGTCAAAACTGTAATTTGTACTACTTGATTATTCTAACTTACTTCAAAACAAATTTTGTTCGTTTATTATATTCGGTGCTCACTGTATCACTATTCGAGCCTGTGGTTATAGTCTAGGTCTCTAAGTCAACCTAATTCTCTATAACCTGTGGCTCTGATACCAATCTGTCACACTCTGGTCGTTGCGGAAGCGTACGGTGTGACTTTCGAGGTTGCACATCTATCCTTCACTATGTTTCACCCTGTTGAGTCTAGTTCTCATAGACTCTACTATGTGTCTCCAAAGATTGAGCTTCCAGCTCCACCCCCTGTATCATTAGGCATCTGAGAAAACATGGTTTCAAAAACAATCAGCATATTGCTGGTGAGTCCACAAATTTATTTGTAAAAATGTATACAATTTATCCAAATCAGTCAAATGTTTGCATAAAAAGAGTTAAATAACATTTATGTCCCAAACTGGGAGTAAAACATTGGTATCCAGTGCGAACATTGTTCCTTCCAACAATGTCGTGTATCCTGTCTCTGACCAACTGTCCAATTATAACTCCAGGGCTCCCATAACCGAGCTGACGCGTTTTAGTGTTTGCCCCTTCCCAATGTCCTTGTCGCAAGACATTGTGTGTTCTCCCCTTATTGAGCGCCCGCTCGACATCCAGTCGTGGTTTTAGCTACGAACCACGGGCGAGGATGGTCAATCACAAATAGAATCTATTCTCAATAAGCACGCCCCCCCACGGTTAACGGTTACAGAATAGGGGACTTAGCGACAAATGTGTAACCCGAGAAATAATGACAAGTTTGGTCATGTGTTTCCCCCCACTGTCACGTGTTTCAACCAAATGCTTTACAACGCTTTCGTTCTCCCAAAATGTTTTCAAAAGTATTTCAGTGTATCTCATGATACAAACAGGTTTTCATGTTTCACAAAATATAGCAAAAGCGTTTCAGAGTTCCACCTGATCAAATCAGGTATCATGTCTTACAAAATGTATCAAAAACTGTTTAAATGTTTCACCTGATTTGATCAGGTATCATGTTTCACGCAATGCATCAAACGTGTTCAGTGTTCCACCTGATCAAATCAGGTTTCATGTTTCCCAAAATGCATCAAAAATGTTTCAGAGCTCCACTTGCTCAAATCAGTTTCATGTGTCGCCAAGATGTATCAAAAACCGTTTTAGAATTTCACCCGATCAAATCAGGTATCATGTTTCACAAATCTATCAAACCTGTTTTCAAAGTTCCACCTGATCTAATCAGGTATCATGTTTCACAAATTGTTTCAAAAACATTTCAAAGTTCCACCTGACCCAGTCAGGTATCATGTTTCATAAATTGTTTCAAAAACGTTTCAGAGTTCCACCTGACCCAGTCAGGTATTATGTTTCATAAATTGTTTCAAAACTGTTTCAGAGTTCCACCTGATCTAATCAGGTATCATGTTTCACAAAATGTATCAAAAGCATTTCAAAGTTTCACAGTAATCAAGATGTTTCAAACCAGTTTTTATGTTTTCTCATTCCCCGAGTTCAAAAGTCAAAATACAGAAAAGGGGTTCGTGAACTCACCTGAGTTGATTCAAATCATTGACAGCGCACAACGCTCGTATCACTAGTTCCTGAACTCTAAACCTGAATGTCATTAGAGTTCTATGAGTTACTTGAGCCTAATCTGACTCTCAGAACTTTTCTTATTTCAACCACCTTACAACGTGTTTTAACTGAGAACCTATAATGATTTAGGTTCTTATTAAGAAACTTATAACTTGTTGGTTTAATCAGGACATTCCCAGATTAACCAAGTTAGTATTGTTGTTGATTATGCCCCCAAATAAGTTTCTCAATGGATTCCAGGTTTAAAAATAGTTAACCCTTGTCATTGATCATTCCAAAGAATGATTAGAACAACCACAACCATTGTTATAATCAAATGGTTAAAATCATTGTGATCCGTAACGGGGTTTCATGATGATCGGACATTATAACGGCTCAAAACAAGGCTTTGACCGTTAACAGTTCGAGTTCTTCGTTTATAAATCATTCCTAGCCATCATCTAGGCAATAATCAACAACCCTAACTATATCATTACGTTCGAAATCAAGATCTAACCATTCCTTATCAAACTAGAAGGTTAAAATGAACCGTTACCTAATCTGACGGAGTTCTGCGGATAAAATGATGATCTGAACTTGCAGAAACGTTCCTGGGCGCGATCCACGTGATCAAAAACTCTAAAATTGAAGATTTAGTGGGTTGAAGGGTGTATTTTTCGTTGGTGGTGATGAGATCGACGAAGAGAAAATAAAATTTGAGTTTTTGGATGAAATCTTGACTTTTTAAGCCACTTTTCCGGTTTTCTGGCCCCAGGCGCATCGCCCCAGATCCTTGCATCACTCGGGGCGCACCGCGCGGGTAAGAGTCACCAGATATTTGATCTTATCTTCTTTTTGCGATTCCGGGAGCATACGAACTCCGTTTTGCGCACGGTTTTCGCCTACGTTCACGATTTTTCGAGCTCTTTCCAATGGTTATAATCTCAAGACCAAAAGAGTTCAAAATATTTGACCTCCTATCTATCGCTATATTCGTTTCAGTGTATCTAGAAATCGGAGCCTCGTTTCGTGATTTCGCTTACACTCATTCTCTTCATTTTCGAGTTATGATTCTAACATGATAATTTTGAGTTGGCACACTATAGGACCAATTGAATCAAAAATTAAAAGATCCTCAGGTATATCGATAATTGACTCACCCTCGTTGACGTTACCAACATTTCCTTCTCCTAATTCCAGAAGCCAATTTGAAAACATCTTTGTTTGTTCAATATCACATTTTTCACTTCGTTGACTCAACCTCGAGTTTCTTGCTAACCTAAAAACTTTACAGTTTTGCCAAATATATCAAGAACTTAAAGAGGCATTCACAATGTCATTTCTACTTCCATTCTGAAAAATCGGTAGAATTTGTCTAAAGTTTCCTTCAAAAAAACTTCTTTTCCTCCAAAGGAGTGACATCAACTGAAACCTTTGTTTTAACCATTGAAACATAATTTGGAATAAGTTTTTGTGGAATAGTCTCACTTTTAGACTTTACCATTGAATGATAGTTTGTAACAAATTTCTTTTGTAAAACCTTTCGTTTATACAAATTAGGAATTTTTGGTTTCACAAAAATAGATTTTGGTTTGATAACCAATGGATTCACAATCTTCTTTTCCAGTATTGGATAGGACAACCCAGTCTTCACGGATTTAGAATTGTATTTGGATGTTGATTTATGTACAGTGAAAGCTGTGGTAAGAAATCAATCAGATTAATCGGCTGTGTAGGTTTCTTCTTTCTACTCTTCTTTTGAGATTAACATGTGACTGACTATCATCCTTGTGTAGACTTACTTCATGGACCTTAGAACATGAACTAGACTTCAATGACTGTGTAGCTAAATGTCCATTGCTACCTGAATGATCTATCTCAAAAGTTTTATCACTTTGAGTAACCTGATTGAATAGTGACATATTTTGAGCAGAAGAAGCTTGTGATGTAGGGATTGATGATTTTAGACTTATGAATTCAACATTGGACTGACTGACTTACCATCTTTTCAGTCTCTTCATTATAACTCTTTCCTTCAACAAAATTATGTTTGTATTTATCTTATCATTAATCCACTCTGGTTTCTCAAAAAAAAAATTCATTTGGTTTCCCAATAACAAATTTAGAGGTCTAGTATATCACAAAAAATCTCATTTCTTCCTTTAAGTGTATAATAGATGATGTTATCTGGTTCTGTAAATAAACATCAGTCTGTAGGAATATCAGCCCCCTTGCTAACATATTCATCATTAATGTCAACATCCTCCATTAGTACAAAATCAGTATCAATATTACTACTAATAGAATGTTTACATCAGTTTCATCATAAGAAATACAAATAGAACCAGAAACATATTCATCAGTTATTTGATCATCACAAGCATCTTTTGTTATCACTTCTCCTCCTAGATATGTTCCTGCGATTTCATTACTCAAAGAACTAAAAGTGTTAGAAATAACATTTGAAAAAAAATAAATTCTTAGATGATTTTGCCACATAAGGAACTACATAAGGCTCATCAGGCAATTTCCCATACAGATGATTAATAGTAGGAGCAACAACATATTCACCAATCCCTTGGGTTCCTTTTTTTGGAAAATGATTAGCCAAAATATGTTAAAACGTATGTTGTGCACTACGTAAACATTCAATGGCATGACATTTTCTTTTCCTATCATTGTTTGCTCCAATCATTTGTTTGATGATATCATCCTGATCAGCTAGGTTTAATTTCAAAGATTTAATATATGTACTATATTCTTCAATTTTAATTTTGTAAAGTTTTGTATTAGCCAGATAATGTTTAACATTATCTTCAAGACAGACACCATCATCAACAAATGATTGATTATGCTCAGTAACCATTTCTAACTTGGCTGCAAAAGCACAACATTTCTAACTTGTAGAATCTGATCTTTCAAACTAGTTTGGACTATCATTAACATAGCATGAACACGGGATGGTTTAATCTTTTCCTTTCTACTAAGTGTATCGGCCACTACGTTTGCCTTTTCCGGATGATATCAGATCACACAGTGATAATCATTCAACAACTCAATCCAACGCCTTTGTCTCATGCTGAGTTCTTTCTGATCAAATATGTGTTGCAAGCTTTTTTGATTCGTATAGGTGGTGCATTTCGTGCCGTATAAATAATGTCTCCAAATTTTCAATGCAGACACTACAACTCCTAACTCAAGATCATGAGTGGTGTAATTCTTCTCATGAATCGTATGTTGTCTAGATGCATAAACAATGACTTTGTCTTGTTGCATCGACACACAACCAAAACCTTGATTCGATGCGTCACAGTAGACGACAAAGTCATCGTTTCCATCAGGAAGAGTAAGAATAGGAGCGTTTCATAATTTATGTTTTAGGGTTTGAAAGGCTTTTTCTTGTTTCTGCTCCCATTTAAAAGGCTGATTTTTCTGAGTCAACTTGGTGAGTGGTACAACAATCTTTGAAAAGTTTGCAATAAACCTCCGATAGTATCCTGCCAAACCCAAAAATGAACGAATCTCTGTTGGTGCCATTGGTGTCTCCCATTGTTTAACAGCCTCTACCTTAGCAGGATCCACATTTATTCCCTTCTCATTAACAATGTGCCCTAGAAATTATACTTCCTTCATCCAAAATTCACACTTAGAAAACTTTGCATAAAGTTGTTCCCTCTTTAGTGTCTCCAAAATTTTCCTAAGATGCTGCTCAAGCTTCGTTTTTGTCTTAGAATAGATCAATATGTCATCAATGAAGACAATGACAAATTTATCCAAGTAGGGTTTGCAGACTCGATTCATCAAGTCCATGAATACAGCCGGAACATTGGTTAGCCCAAAACGAGTTCTAAAATTTGTTTTAGGAATATCATCTTCTGGAATTCTGATTTGATGATAACCGGATCGAAGATCAATCTTGGAGAAACAAGTTGCACCTTGTAACTGATCAAATAAGTCATCAATCCTCGGCAACAGATACTGATTCTTGATTGTCAACTTGTTTAGTTCCCGATAATCAATGCACATCCGAAATGATCCATCTTTCTTATTGACAAATAAAACCGGAGCTCCCCAAGGCAAGAAACTTGGTCGTATAAATCCTTTGTCAAGAAGCTCTTGTAGTTGACTTGATAATTCTTGCATTTCGAATGGTGCAAGTCGGTCAGGGGACTTAGCAACAAGATTTGCTCCCGGCACTAGATCAATTCAAAATTCTACTTGTCGTACTGGAGGAAGTCCAGGCAAGTCATCTGGAAACACCTCGGGATAATCTCGAATTACGGGAACATCTTGAACCTTCCTTTCATTCTTCTTCTTTTCTACCACGTGAGCTAGGAAGGCACAATATTGTTTCCTTAAGTAGCTACGTGCCTTCATGCATGAAATAACCTTTAAGCTCCGTCTAGGTCTTTCCCCATATATCTACAACGTCTCACCAGTAGGTAAAGGAAGCCGTATGAGTTTCTCAGAACAAATGATTTCTACATCATTATGAGATAACCAATCCATTCCTATCATCATGTCAAAACTACCAAGTTCCATAGGAATAAGGTCTATATCAAAAGAATGTTCATCTAGAGTTAAGGTACAACCTTGGATAATCTTATCTACAATGATTTGCTTACCATCGGCTAACTCTATAGTATACGGGGGTTTCATTCTAATAACACATAATCCTAGGAAAGGCTCAAATTCAGTGGAGACAAAACTTTTATCGGACCCTGTATCAAACAGAATAGAAGCAAAGTAATTGTTAATAAGAAGCGTACCCGTGACAACAGTAGGATCCTCACGAGCCTCCTTAGCTCCAATGGCAAACACTCTTCCACTTGGAACTTGATTATTGTTATTATTCATCTTGGGGCATCGGTTCCTGAAATGGTTTGGATCCCCACACTCATAGCAAGCACGATTATTGTTGTTGCCCCCAATATTTGTTGCAGGTGCCACTACCACTACATTGTCGTTGTTACCACAGGGTATCCTGCACTTTGTTGTCCAATGAATAAACTTTCCACAATGTGTGCAATGAAAGCATTGTTTGCCATAGTGATGAAAACTGGCACTTAGAGCATTTATGAGCTTTCCCCACATAGTTGCCTTAAGTAGAAGGCTGAGCAGCTAGAGCCACTTGGTTTAACGGGGCTGCCATGACATAACCTTTCCCCATCTTTTGCTTTTTATTCTGCTGATATTCCGACTTCTTAGCCTTTCTTAGTCCTTCCTGGTTAACACCCCATTTTTAACTAATTCATCGATCAAAGTAGCAGAAAACCCAATAGCGTCCTCCAACGTGGTTGGTCGAGCAGCAAGGATATAGCTTTTAACATAAGGAGGCAACCCACTAACATACCTATCAATCAACTTGCTCAAAGGTGTCACCATGTGTGGCGCTAAACTAGCCAATTTGTGGAATCGGGTAGTGTAGGCCATGTGTTCAGAACCTTCTAGCTTATGGCCCCACAACTCACTTTCCAATTTTAGCGGTTCGTTCTTGGGACAGAATTCCCCTTTCAGTAGTTCCACGAATTCAGCCCAAGTCATTGCTAGTGCTGCATTCCTGCCTCTCACCCTTAATTGCGAGTTCCACCAAGTAAGAGCCCACTTGAGAAATGAGCTAGAAGCAAACTTCACCTTTTGATTCTCTGGGCATTTACTAATAGCCAATGTGTTTTCCATCTTCTCTATCCATTACATTAACTCCGCAACACCCTTAGTTCCACAAAACTCAACAGGCTGTTGAACTTCCGGCTTCTCGAAGTGAGCTACTGTAACACCCAAACTTTACACACGATTACACATGTCCCATTTTAGGTCCCAGATTAAAACTTTTTCATAAATTATGTTCGGAAGCGTGAAATTAACATTTCATGATTTAAACACACTTAATTTCAAATCATTTACATTTATGATTAATAAAAACTAGTGTGTTTAAGTTTAATACCACCATAGGCTTTACATAACGTTTGGTTCTGCTTCACAACATGCCCGATTTGATAGCCCAATGCATATCTATCTTTGACCTGTAACATCACATATAAGTCACAATTAGTTCATATAAACTAAGTAAGTAACCCATTCCAGAGTTCCCAAAACTCATTTTAACACATCCACATATATATCATATGGATGTTTATCATGTTTAGATAATAATACATCATATTCTAACATCAACCTGCACCCCACACACATTGTGCATTTATTTCCCTTAATGGGACATTTTCACAATATGAGTATATTATCTAGTCCAACTCTATCACCAGCACCTTTGGCTAATTTAAAATACCAAATATATATATTTTATTGGCTTAACCAATTACCCACACACCTGTGGTTTCAACCATTTAGTTTCCAGATTAACCGGTTATCTACACATTTGTGGTATCATACATATATTAAAAATCTCTCACAAGGTAATAATATCATATTACCAATCATCAACTATTGCTCACAATAGTTTAATCAAAATTACACTATGGTGTTCACATTCCTGTGCTTCCACCATAGCTATTTGTCAGCACCTCTGACTATTCACACATTCGTAATAACATAATTAATTTAAGTCTTAAGATGTTCACCCACAGATCCTTCAATCTAAGACAATTGCCAGCACCTCTGGCTATCCACCATTGTGGAGTTATACATATAGTAAGTCTTAAGATGTTTACCCACCGGTACTTCCATCTAAGACAATTGCTAGCACCTCTAGCTATCCACCATTGTGGAGTCACAAATAATTCAAGTCTTAAGATGTTCACCCACCGGTACTTCCATCTAAGACAATTGCCAGCACCTCTGGCTATCCACCATTGTGGAGTCATAATTATTAAGTCTAAGATGTTCACCCACTGGTACTTCCATCTAAGACAATTGCCAGCACCTCTGGCTATCCACCATTGTGGAGTCATATATAATTCAATTCCCGGATTAACCGGTTAGCCACACATTTGTGGTTCAACAATTTAGTTCCCGGATTAACCGGTTAGCCACACATTTGTGGTTCAATTAAGTCAATTTCACCGGCTCATCCGGCTAAATTTTAATGCATTTATACTATGCATACCACACAAGCGTAACATTCGTTTTGAAACTAATAATGCCTTCTCATAGGTCTTTTAATTCCATTAGTTTCATTAATCAAGTTATGCACCATCATTCTATAAACACCAAATCATATTAATTAATCACCGGGTCATCCGGTTATTCTAATGCAAATATATTGCATATACGTTTCCTATTGAAACTTAACAAACACAAACTAAAAGATTTCTCATCCCATAGTTTCAATCACATATTTAACATTATTCACATATATCAAGTACGCAAGTATACTCTTTCTACTACTTATATGTAATGTTACAGTAAGTTGGGTAACTTACCTGGTTCAAGCGGTTGTTCACTTCCTACAACCTCTTTTCCACTTCTGTGGCCTATCCCTTGATTTTCACCACCAATACCTAATCGAACGGATGTTCAATCGCAAAACGACGATCAGATGTTGTAGAATCGAACCCTAGCTCGATACGAATGTTTGGATGGCTTCAGAACTTCATTTTGATGATAAAAATTCGATCAGATCGTCCCTGGGTGTGTTAAAGTCGAAAGAATGAAAAAAAATAAAATTTCGTTGCACAATTTCTGAAATGATAATGATCTGCCAAACCGCCACACCCGTCGCGTACCGCGAAGAAGAGCCAAGAAGGGCTTCGCGTACCGCGAAGAAATCCGGAGAAATCAGATATTTTTCGACCATCGCGTACCGCCGAGAGCCCTCAACCCTTCCTTAGCGTACCGCGACGAGCCCCAAAGCATAATAACTTTGTAATTTTCTTCATTTTGCGATTCTGGACAATCCGTAACTCCGTTTCGCGCATGGTTTTCTTCCACGTTCATAATTTCTCACATATTTTCAAATTACAACAATCACAATCGTTCAATTAACGATTATTTCAAATACCTTTAATTATTAAAACCGGTTGTTACAGCTACTAATATCCCTGACCATTCCAGGTATAATTGCCGCCAGTTGATCAGTAATAAGTGTAGCAAGCTCATTGATTTCGGTAGTATCGTGACGAGGAGGTATTCTGTTTTGTTACATCAAAGTTATAAGTTAGCTATATATCATAATGTACTATTAGTAGTGTAATTATTTTACGGCAAATTGTTCCCATTCCACACTAACACATATATGTCCATAAGCAGAGCATCACATATTAAGATTTCCCAACATAAATGTGTAACTGCAAATTCACCATTGCGTTGGCCACCCACGATCGTCAATTTGCTTTATACATTTACCTTACTCTTCCCTATTAGGAGCTGTTTGCATTCGCACATAAATAAAGTAACAATAACCAAGAGTAATATCAAAATAAAATACTTTTATTTCACAATTCACTAAGTTTGTACAAATGTTTGAAATGGAAATAAGAAAAATAATAATAATTCAAATTCTATCTAAAAAAATAAACCACTAAAACCCTAACTCGACCCTTCCCCTTCAGGTCCAATGCGGCTTCCATTGCTGCGGGTAGGACTTGTTGGCCTGCGGGTTCTCCTTTGATAAGCATTGTGGGGTCTATAGTCATTTTCGACGTCTGAAAGCAGATCAGGATCTGTGTCAGCTCTTCTCGTCGGAGGTGGACTCAGGGCTCTCCTCTCAGTCTCGGTAGGTGCTGGAGGATCATCCCTCAGGCAGATCCTCTGGACAGGTATCACCCGTTTCCTGGCTGTCATCCTCATTAGTGGCCCTCTACCGTTCACACGATATGGTCGAGTGGGATACCTTGGCTCAGGCGGTACCATGATGGTCACATACTCAATTGGTGGTGCAGCAGGCGATGACGGTCTCTCAGAATAAGTCGGTGGTGACACGTTGTTAGACACCTCCATAGGCTCAGACTCCTCACTATGCGATGCCATGGCTGTAACACAACGTGTATATATAAACATCATATGAGGTACTTTAGGAATGCATATTCCTTACATTGTGTCTAATGTTTTTATATACACGTTGCATTACAGTCATGGCATCCCACAGTGAGGAGTCTGAGCCTATGGAGGTGTCTGACGACGTGTCACCACCGACTTCTTCTGAGAGACCGTCATCGCCTGCTGCACCACCCATTGAGTATGTGACCATCGTGGTACCGCTTGAGCCAGGGTATCCCACTCGACCATATCGAGTGAACGGTAGAGGGCCACTAATGAGGATGACAGCCAGGAAAAGAGTGATACCTGTCCAGAGGATCTGGCTGAGGGATGATCCTCCAGCACCTACTAAGACTGAGAGGAGAGCCCTGAGTCCACCTCCGACGAGAGGAGCTGACACAAATCCTGATATGCTTTTAGACGACGAAAGCATATATAGGCCTCACAGTGCCTATCAAAGGAGAACCCGGAGGCCAGCAAGTCCTACCAGCAGCAATGGATGCCGCATTGGCCTCGAAGGGGAAGGTCGAGTTAGGGTTTTAGTAGTTTATTTTTTAGATAGAATTTGATTTATTATTATTTTTCATATTTCCATTTCAAACACTTGTACGAACTCAGTGAATTATGAAATAAAAGTATTTTATTTTGATATTACTCTTGGTTATTGTTACTTTATTTATGTGTGAATGCAAACAGCTCCTAATAGGGAAGACTAAGGTAAATGTATAAAGCAAATTGACGATTGCGGGTGGCCAATGCAATGGTGAATCTGCAGTTACACATTTATGTTGGGAAATCTTATTATGTGATACAATACTTGTGAACATATATGTGTTAGTATGGAATGTGAACAATTTACCGTAAAATAATTACACTACTAGTAGTACATTATGGTATATAACTAACTTATAACTTTGATGTAATAAAACATAATGCCTCCTCATCGCGATACTACCGAAATCAATGAGCTTGCTACACTTATTACTGATCAACTGGCGGTAGTTATACCTGGAATGGTCAGGGATATTAGTAGCTCACTTCGAGAAGTAGGAAGTTCAACAGCTGGAAACCAAGGAAACTCAAATGAAGGTTCCTACAAGAGTTTTATGGTAGCCCCGTTAAAAACCAAGTGGAAAGGTTATGTAATGGTAGCCCCGTTAAACCAAGTGGCTCCGTTAAACCAAGTGGCTCCAGCTGCTCAGCCTTCTACTCAAGGCAACTATGTGGGGAAAGCTCCTAAATGCTCTAAGTGTCAGTTTCATCACTATGGCAAACAATGCATTCATTGCACACATTGTGGAAAGTTTGGTCATTGGACAACAAAGTGCAGGATACCCCGTGGTAACAACAAGAACAACAACAACAACAACAATGCAGTGGTAGTGGCACCTGCAACAAATAATGGGGGCAACAAAAATAACCGTGCTTGCTAGGAGTGTTGGGATCCAAACCATTACAGGAACCGATTCCCCAAGCTGAATAATAACAACAATCAAGTGTCAAGAGGAAGAGTGTTTTCTATTAGAGCAAATGAGGCCCGCGAGGATCCTACTTGGTCGTTTAAATCCTCGTAGTTGACTAGATAATTGACCAGATAATTCTTGCATTTCGTATATTCGAAACCCTAACTGGAACAATCTTATTTGAAAAGTTCAAATATGAGATAATCAAGCTCATATGTAATAACCTGTGAAATGAAGATTGTCACAGGTATCACATCACAAATGTGTATTCTACACGCGCAATGCTAGGTCTCGTAATTCTCCTAACATTGCTCATATCAAGCTTGTTCTACGTTTGATTTCCATTACCTGAAAAACATGCTTAAATGGTCAATTATAAAGTTGAGTGAGATCATAGGTTTTTAAAATAAAACCAAAAGTGTTATAAAGATTTCTAAAACAAACGGTTTTCATATTATCACAATTAAGTAATTTCAATAGATTGTATTTCATATGCATGCAAAATAGACCATTCGCAAGAAGCCACCAACCAAACCTATGACTGTTCCGCCCCCCGATGTACAATGCCCTAACACTAGGCATTGTAAATAATTTACGTGCGCGTAATGTACATTCCATGCCCAAACTGGAACTATCGAATGAGATGTCAACCCAATAGATATATTAACATTACCGTTGGCTTCGCTAAGCTAATGGTGGTGTTAATGTAACGAGGGAATTATAGATGTGTTATAATAAAAAAACTCAAGCTAGGTCGTGTGCTCATGCATACCTTTTAATATATAGCATCTAATAATAATTTACCAAGTATCCAAAAGACACAAATAATAATTCAAGTACAAATTTTATAAAACATGTAACAATTAATAAATTTTCAAATAATTGTCAAGTAGCATGTTTTTCACCCCGATAGTTTAAAATAAACATTAAAGATAAAATGGGTTATGAAACTCACCTTAGTTACGTGATTAGCTACAAATAAAATAAGCAACAAAGGGTCCTACCCGGATCCTACAAATGATTAGACACGGGTGATTTAGATACTTTCCGGTAAACCATAATCTTGAACGGTTAATTTAATTGTCTCATCATGTTGTTTATATTTTAACACCAATATTTCTCGTATTAACATATTTTTTTAAAAAAAGTTCAAGATTAGTCTATTATAATGCTTTACCATAATTTGTTGTTTTATTTGTTTTGCTTTGTCCATATCATTGCAATTCATTTAAATGTATTGTTTTAATTTACATTCTGACTTCACATCAACATATTGAGATGGGTTAATTTTATAATTATGGTTTTAAATTATTTATCTGATCTCTCACTTGTACTCATACATGCATGTCAAGACCCACATGCCTGCACACACACACCTACCTGAGACCCCAAATTTTCAATTCGTACTTCTTGAAATTCTCCTAACATACCTGCAGTTCACGTGAAACCCACCAACCCATCTTCTTTTGCAGCCGCACATGATCACACACACACTTATTACACTCAATTATACTCACATCCTAGTTTATACACACACATAATTCCTACAACCAATGAGGCATTGCTTTAAAGGTATCTCAAGATTTTTTCAAATGGGAAGTCTTGGGTTCAAATCCCTCATGTAACGACAAATGAGTCTGAGAGGGGTCAGGGGTTTTCCTAGTGAGGTTTCCTCCTGGGGTGGTTGTGGTGGTCATGAGAGGTCCAGGTAACTAGACTTTGGTGACATGGTTTGAAAACAATGGGTTCACACGATTGAGACCTTCGCCGTTCAAAAAAAACATAATTCCTGCAACCCTCCATGGCTGCGTTAACCCTTAACACGGTTCAGTCTCATTAACCAATTAAACTCGATCAGCCCTACTTGCATACGATCGTATCTTCTCTTGACACTGCCAGAAGCCATCCGAATCCTTCCCTTATACCATGTTCGAACCTCAACCCCGTACACATGCATGTGTATATGTTTGTATCGCCAAGCACGCTTTGTGTCAGCCACTTTTCGTTAGTTTTCTGCAAACTCCGAAGTTGGTATGTGCCAGCACTACTTCTCGTTCACCACTCATGGTTAGAGTCGAACATGTCATCTTTGCATGAGATCCGAATCCAACCGTAATCCAGCACACCATCTCTTGAGTTTACTAGAACTCTATTCCTCTCATTCACTTGTCTGAACCGCACACCTGGCCCCGTGTTGGGTTAGCTTTAATGTCGGATGGGTTGCGGGTTTTAATGAGTCAAAGAAGTTGATCATATTCAGCATTTAGATTTGTTTTTTAGTATGTTTTATTAAGTTTTTATTAGAAGTAAAAGTAGTGGGTTATGGTAGTGGGTCATTTTGTGTGAAAGTGGGCTTGTACACGTTCCATTAAAAAAACGTGGAGCTGGGCTTTAATTAGCAGCAAAGGTTTAGGTTTGAAAGCCGGTTCTTTTTATGTTTGTAACCCCGTTCTTTTGAAATCAAAGAGTCGAACATAGTTTGTTCGTTTGATCTTGTTCTTGTTCAATCAAAATCAATTTTCTGTTGTTTTATCAATTGATTGCAGCAATATTTGAGGCCTGATATCCATTACCCCGGTCTCCTGCTGGCTCGTCCTCATCGTCTCACTTGTATAGTTCAATATCATTTACTACGACCGAACCCATATACTTTCACCCGTGATCCGTGTTCATTGTTAAATTCTCATGCTTTAGATTTTATTATATGTGATTATATATGTCGATATAGAACCGGTCGAATATTTGTATAGCTTATGTTTTAACGTTGATTTACAAAAGAGAATAGAATGAGAGGAGTTTCGGTTATTAGTGTTACCTTAATCAAGATGTAACAGAGGATGTTAATAGTTTCCGATGCAACCAGACTTTTAGATATTAGTCTCTTTGATGCTTCCACAAGCTCCGTATGATCACAGCTCCCTACGCATGCAAGAGTAATTGTGAGGGAAATCCTAGGATCTAGGGTTCGTGATATCATTAGAATTTAGAAACTTTGGAATTTCAATGCATCAGAGAGGGTTAGCCGAAACTTTGAATTAGATATACCCATCATATACTTGTTATTCGAATAGTTAGTTGCCAAATTGATAATTATTTTATTATTATAATAATAATAATAATAATAATAATAATAATAATAATAATAATAATAATAATAATAATAATTATTATTATTATTATTATTATTATTATTATTATTATTATTATTATTATTATTATTATTATTATTATTATTATTATTATTATTATTATTATACTTGTTATTCGAATAGTTAGTTGCCAAATTGATAATTATTTTATTATTATTATTACTACTACTACTACTACTACTATAAAAAGAACATCTGATCAGCACATTTATTTTTATATGTCCGGTCTTGGAAATTTTTAAGGTTATTAAAGAACAAAACATTTTAAATTTGGTTGTGACATATTATAAATCTTAGATCATAATGTGGATAATATAAAGTGTTTATTTTATTAATTAATCTTTGCGTATTAATTTTATAAATTTGAGAATTACATTAAACTTAGAACTAGTTTAATTAAGGATTGCAATGACTCTATTTAAGCAAAAATTTTAACGCATTGGTTTAATATATATTAGAGGTTTTACTTACCTACACATAACATATGAGCTGTTTTAATGCGTATCAAATGCATGTGTCAAGTTAGAGATTTTTATTTTATTTTATTTTTGTGATAAGTGTAACTAATATGTCAAATAATTCCAGTAATGAGCTCAAGCATAAAATAGAACGTTTTCTTTTAGAGAGAGTTGTCACAGTTTCCCCGATTAAGCGGATTTCGTCCCGAAATTCAATTGCTAACAAGTTCAGTAAGTTCTTGATTAAACAGATGTTGGTATTTAACTTTCATTTAATCTTTTTGTTCTCAAATAAAATTCTCGCCCTCGTTCAGAGTTCCTTTGAACTTTGCCGTTTGAAATGAGACTACGTTTATACGTTTTGATTCCTGATTATAATAATTTTTTTAAACTAGCTAGGCCCTTACTGGACATGTATCACCCTTTTCCTAGCTGTCATCATATTTAGTGGTCCTTTACCGTTCACTCGATATGATCGGGTGGGATACCCTGGCTCAGGCGGTACCACGATGGTCACATACTCAATTATATATCTCCCTACAGTCCACCATGTGTTTAAATCTATATATAATATTCCCATTTATCCACCTGCATCTATAAAAATAACACCTAATCCCTGTATGCCTTCTCTATCTTGGTGTGCTCCATAAAAACCTAAACAAACTTTTCAACTCCAACTAAAATTATCACCAATGAGGAATTGCCTCAATGATGTTCGGGATCTTTCAAATGGGAGGTTTTGGGTCAAATCCCTCCTGCAGCGAAAAAAGGTCTAAGGGGTCAAGGGGTTTTTTCAGTGGGTTTTTCTCCTGGGATGGTTGTAGTTGTTGTTTCTCAACGATGACAGCAACGGGAGTCTATGTTGGAACCACCGTAGCGACTTGTGAAAAACGCAATGGAAGTTACGAATGAAGGAGTTGATGGTTTTTGCGTTATAGAAATCTCCGATCGAGTGTGATCTCAATCTCCTTCCTATACCTTGGGTTAATTTGTTAGGAGAAACCGACCTATGTACTTGTTATTATCATAAACCATTTAATAATTTCTTATTTAATTATCACTTGATCTTTTAAGTAATACCCGGTGCGGTTCGCGAATTTGAGTTTGAATTCCAATTATAAGTTCCGATTCCACCTTGTTGTGCACTAAACGCAATATCCGTTTAGATGGTTTTAGGGTCGTGGGTTTGTTGAAATGTTCCTAAAGCCCGGGTTTTGATTTGCACGTGATACAAAAATTTGAGCCTTGGTTTGCTTGATCCTATTTTAAACAATTGGGTTTCATGTTATATGCTATTAAATTTGATTTAAAAACATCTCGCTTGTTTAATTAAGATGTACCTTTCTAAATTTAAACTTTGTTAGGAACGTTTTTTTTCCTATATTTTTATAAATACATATATAATATATATATATATATATGAAAATATATGTATAAAAACTTTAACAATCGGAATACGACTTCGTTTTACTTTTTGATTTCACGATCTATGATCTCAACTGGTTCTTCAGTAAATTGAAGATTACGGTCTAATCGAATTTCATCTAAAGGAATATGCATATTGTCGTCTACTAGACACTTTTTTAGATTGGACACATGAAACGTGTCATGAATACCGCTAAGTTCTTGAGGCAACTTTAATTTGTATGCAACAGGACCAATCCTTTGCAAAATCTCAAACGGTCCTACATAACGTGGTGCAAGTTTTCCTTTTTTACCAAATCGAACAATTTCTTTCCAAGGGGAAACTTTTAGTAAAACTTTATCATCAACTTGAAAATTCCAAAGGTTTCCTTCTATTGTCTACGTAGCTCTTTTGACGATCTCTAGCAGTTTTAACTCTTTCTTGTATTTGAGCTATTTTTTCAGTTGTTTTCTGAATAAGTTCAGGACCCGTTATTTGATTATCTCACACTTCTGTCCAACATATAGGTGATCGACACTTTCTCCCATACAAAGCCTCAAAAGGTGCACACTTAATACTGGTGTGGTAACTGTTGTTGTAAGAAAACTCAATAAGAGGCAAATGGGTATCACAATTTCCACCAAAATCAACCACAAAAGCCCGAAGCATATCTTCTAGAGTCTGTATCGTTCTTTCACTTTGCCCATCTATTTGTGGATGATAAACGGTACTAAGGGTAACTCGAGTCCCTAGAGATTCTTGTAGTGATTGCCAGGAACTTGATGTAAAACGACTATCTCTGTCAGAATTGATCGATAACGGAACTCCATGTCTGACTATGATTTCGTTTATTTAAATTCTGGCTAACCTTTCAATCTTGTAACTTTCTCGAATCGGAAGAAAATGTGCAGACTTAGTCAACCGATCAACTATAACCCAAATTGAATCGTGACCACTAGATGTTCTTAGGGAGTATGGTAATAAAATCCATTGTAATTTGTTCCCATTTCCATTGAGGAATTACAGGTTGTTCTAACAAACCTGACGGTTTCTGATGTTCAGCCTTGACCTTTAGAGAAGTTAGGCATTTCCCAACGTATGTTGCAATATCCTTTTTCATATAAGGCCACCAAATAAAATTCATGAAAATCGTGATACATCTTATTGGCACCTTGATGAACTGAATATTTAGATTTATGAGCCTCATTTAAAATGAGCTCACGAAGGTCATCTGAATCTGGAATCCAAACTCGTCCTTTGAAATAAAGAATTTCATCGGAACATGTCTCAAACTTTTTCTTGGCTCCACATGCTAACTTGTTCTTTAGGTCGTTCCTAGAAACCATTTGTCTCTGAGCTTGTAGAATCTGATCTTTCAAACTAGTTTGAACTATCATTGACATTACACGAGCACGAGATGGTTTGATCATTTCCTTTCTACTAAGCGCCTCGGCCACTACATTTGCTTTCCCAGATGATATCGGATCACACAATCATAATCATTCAGCAACTCAATCCAACACCTTTGTCTCATGTTGAGTTCTTTTTGATAAAAAATGTGTTGCAAACTTTTGTGATCTGTGTAGATGGTGCATTTCGTGCCGTATAAATAACGTCTCCAAATTTTCAATGTGAACACTACATCGCCTAACTCAAGATCATGTGTGATGTAATTCTTCTCATGAATCTTAAGTTGTCTAGATGCATACACAATGAATTTGTCTCGTTGCATCAACACACAACCAAGACCTTGATTCTATGTGTCACAATAGACGAGAAAGTCATCGTTGCCATCAGGAAGAGTAAGAATAGGAGTGTTGCATAACTTATGTTTAAGGGTTTGAAAAGCTTCTTCTTGCTAAAAGGCTGATTTTTCTGAGTCAGCTTCATGAGTGGTACAACAATCTTTGAAAAGTTTGCAATAAACCTCCGATAGTATCCTGCCAGATCCAAAAATGAACGAATCTCTGTTGGTGTCTTTGGTGTCTCATATTTTTTAACAGCCTCTACCTTAGCAGGATCCACATTTATACCCTTCTCATTAACAATGTGACCCAGAAACTGTACTTCCTTCATCCAAAATTCACATTTAGAAAACTTTGCATAAAGTTGTTCCTTTTTAGCGTCTCCAAAATTTGTCTGAGATGATGCTCATGCTTTGTTCTTGTCTTAGAATAGATCATTATGTCATCAATGAAAACAATGAGAAATTGATTCAAAAAGGGCTTGCAGACTCAATTCATCAACTCTATAAATACAGCTGGTGCATTGGTTAGCCCAAAAGGCATAACCATGAACTCATAATGTCCATAACGAAATCTAAAAGTTGTTTTAGGAATATCATCTTCTTGAATTCTGAGTTGATGATAACCGGATTGGAGATCAATATTGGAGAAACAAGTTGCACCTTGTAACTAATCAAATAAGTCATCAATCCTCGGCAATGGATACCGATTCTTGATTGTCAACTTATTTAGTTCTCGATAATCAATTCACATCCGAAATGATCCATCTTTCTTCTTAACAAACACAACTAGAGCTCCCCAAGGAGAGAAACTCGGTCGGATGAATCCTTTGTCAAGAAGCTCTTGTAATTAACTAGATAATTTTTGCATTTCGAATGGTGCAAGTTGGTAAGGGGACTTGGCAACAGGATTTTCTCCCGGCCCTAAATGAATTCGAAATTCCACTTGTCGGACTGGAGGAAGTCCACGCAAGTCATCAGGAAACACCTCGGGATAATCTCGAATTACGGGAACGTCTTGAACCTTCCTTTCATTCTTCTTCTTTTCAACCACGTGAGCCAGGAAGGCATAATATTGTTTCCTCAAGTAACTACATGCCTTCATGCATGAAATAACCTTTAAGCTTCGTCTAGGTCTTTCTCCATATATCTTCAACGTGCCACTGGTGGGTAAAGGAATTCGTATGAGTTTTTCATAACAGATGATATCTACCTTATTACGAGATAACCAATCCATCCCTACTACTATGTCAAAACTACCAAGTTCCATAGGAATAAGATCAATATCAAAAGAATGTTCATCTAGAGTCATGGTACAACCTTGGATAATCTTATCTACAGTGATTTTCTTACCATCGGCTAACTCTATAGTATACGAGGATTCCATTCAAATAGCACATAATCCTAGGATAGGCTCAAATTGAGTGGAGAAAAAACTTTTATCGCCCCTGTATAAAATAGTATAGAAGCAAAGTAAGAAACGTACCCGTGACAATAGTAGGATCCTCACAGGCTTCATTTGCTCCAATGGAAAATGCTCTTCCTCTTTGAACTTGATTGTTGTTATTATTCAGCTTGGGCCATCGGTAGTTTTGACATAGTTGTAGGGATGGATTGGTCATCTCGTAATGGGGTGTAACAATTGCAGTTGAAAATTACGTCATTGATGACATGAGTACATGTGATCGTTCTTGAAATCCATGTTGATTTGACGATTGTAATTGTTACAGATTGTTAGTATGCGAGAAATGATGAACGTAGACGAAAACCGTGCGTGAAACGGAGTTACGGATTGTCCGAAATCGCAAAACGAAGAAAAATCCAAAAATTTGAGAAAAACCTTGCTAGGCGGTACGCCTAGAGTCCATGAAAAATATGGAATTTTTTGGCCATCCGCGCGGTACGCCTCGGGCCAAATGGCCATGCGGGGCGGTGCACCTGGGGTCTGTTAAGTCGGCAGAATTGTTTGAAATATCAGATTGCATGTTAAACATCACACTTTTGATTATCTCGACCTTTCTTCACTTTCAAACGAACAAAGAACAGCAAATTAACAACAAATGTCTGTTTTAAAAGCTTCTAAACCCACGGATCACACCAAGGAACGATTCTGCAAGTTCTGATTGTCATTTCTGTCTAAGAAATCCGTCTGATTAGGTGACGGTTCATTTTAACTTTCTAGTTTGATAATGGTTGACTATATCTTGATTTTGAACGTAATGATATAGTTAGGGTTGTTTATTATTGCCTAGATGATGGCTAGGATTGATTATAAACGAAGAACACGATGTGTTAACGGGTAAATCCTTGTTTTGTAATGCCTGGTTTGCATGAAATCATAACTATGATTATAATGGTTTAAACCATTTGATTATAACAATGTAGGTGATTAGTTTGGTTAATCTTTGAAATGCAAAGTTAAATCCATGTGTTTCAAACTAATCACAATCATTAACATACTCATTGGAACGATTATCTGATGTTTATGATAACAGTAAGATTAGTATGTTAAACATGGTTATTAAACCTATTCTAATGCTACATTCTGATATTTCATGATATTTGGGTAATCAATAACAAGGATTGATCATTTCTAAGCCATTAATCTGTCTAGAAACTGTTTTAGCATTATAATCAACAACATTAACTATTTGGTTAATTCGAGATTATTCTGATTAATCAAGTGTGTCATCAACCTTGTATTAGGAACCTAATTCAGTGTAGGTTCCTACATTATCATACATTGTATGATATAACATTAAATTAACTAATTAAATACCTAACATCAGTTTGATCACTGTTAAGATAATGTCCTGGACATTGGACGTTAATATCTTTGACATTGGACGTTCAGAAAGATCTAATCAGTAAGTTAAAACATAAATAATTAATTTAACATAAACAATTTCAAAAATTAGCTAACACTACTATTATGCGTTTGATATTACCACTCTCCTGACTTCAGGTGAGTTTCGTACAACCCCTTTTATTTTTAATGTTTTATAAACATCGGGGTAATTCAGTAAATCTTTTTTTGAACATATGATATGCATCACTGTTATCTGTGTGATTTCATGTGACTTTTGTGTGATTTCATGGGATTTTGCCGTTAGTATCTTTATCACAATATCAAAAGTCCTCATCTCTTGAACTGTATCTAGTGAATCCATGTGGGGCCGAACAGAAAACAATGATAATACTATCAGCTGACAACCCATTTGCCGGGAGCTTGCAACTCTCCTTGGTGTAAATGTTTGTTATCTGTTTCCAAAACTTCTTAATGTAGTGATAGACATTAAGACAATGAGGCACTATGATATGTACCGACGAGTAGTATCTTTATAGAACGAGAACAGAACGTCCGAAAGGAAGTAGATACGGGTCCCATGGTTATCTAGAACTGAACTTTTTGAGAACTTGTATTGCTTATCATATTGTTGAACATGAACTCTACGAACTCACCAGCTTTGTGCTGACATTTTAAATCTAAACCTTTTTGTAGGGAGACAATGACTGCCGGGTGAGGATGTACCTTATATATATTTGTAATTAAATAAGTTAGTCATGTAATAAACTTAGTTTATGAACTGTACTGTTGATTGTAATGACGATCCTTGTAATATATTTACTTTAAGTTAATCTGTGTGCTAAGATATCGGATCAAGTAAGTCACACCTTATCTATGAGATATCACCACTATGCTTCCAAAACCTTCTCAAAGTGACGAATGACATCATCTCAGGTGACGAGAGGTGGGGGTGTGACAGGGTGGTATCAGAGCCACATGTTATAGATTTTAGGTGGACTTAGAGACCTAGACTATAACCATAGGCTCGTATAGTGACACAGAGAGCACCGAACATAATGAATGAACAAAACTTGTTTTGAATTAAGCCAGGATAATCAGGTGGTACGAATTCTATTTATGACTGGCCAGCATAAGTTTAATTTAATCCAAGCAGAACAATAATAACTATAAGGACGAGTAGCTGCTTTGGGATAGGAAGAAATGTCATGTCATGTTCATGTTGAATATCATTATTCAATATTCATTTCATGGTACTGATTTGAACTTTTATGCATACAATGATGGCCAATCTGGGAGAAAGATATATATACCAGCGATTTCCATACGTTATCCTGGACGATACACCCAGTTCTAGTTCTGGATCAGATTTAGACCCTTTCGAGGCATCATCAGCCATATCTCACGCAGTACCGCAGGTGCCGGCTACATCACCGCAGGTACTACACACTCCACCTAGACATCCTCATGTATCGGGTGAGCATGCATTTGCAGGCAGGAGAGAGAGTCCACCTTCCCGGACGGTCCATGTTTGTGATGGACTCATACGTATGCGAGGTCAGGCCCACAAGACGACAGGTCTTCCTCCTAGACGCCAGTTGGCGTCTAGAGACGAGCCCAGTATCATTCATGAGGTAGGAGAGTCTTCATAGTAGGCAGAGCTTAGGGCGCAGCTTTGCCAAGTGACTGTAGATCTTCAGGGGACTCGCCTAGAGTTACAGGAGTCTCGTGCTACTTTGGAGGACACACGTACCACTGTGTTTGAGATACTCACCTCTCACTTGATGTTGATAGATCAGGTGAGTGCACTGGATGCTGGCACACGAGCCTGGCAGGTTATTCTTGAGGAGAGGATGAGGAGGACGGTGATGCACGTGTTGATGATTGTATTTTGGCAGTATGTTGAGGTGGTGAGGGAGAGAGCTGTGGGAGTGATAGAGGGTGTGAGGAGGATAAGTGTGGAGGCGAGGATGGTAGCATTGGCTATAGTACTGGCAACTATAGCCATTGTGATGGCATGTTTACCATATTTTCTATGGTAAAGTATGATGTGGGTGTGCATGTTTTGGGATCATCATTGTAGATACCATCAGTAACAAACGGATAAGTTGAGAGTTGGATGTGTAGGGGATGTTTTTGGATGTAAAATAAATCCCCGGTATCTAGTTGTAATGTTTTGGTTTCTAGCAGTCTGTGTAACAAAACGTTATGGTTGTATAAAACTTATATTATAGTAATAAAATGGTTGTTTTTGTATATCTATTTGTGAAATGAGTTATGTCTGTGATGTGTAAATTGTGTATGTATATCAACATTTCAAAATCCTGTGTGGTACATTTCAAAATCCTATGTGGTACATTTCAAAATCCTGTGTGGCACATTTCAAAGTCCTGTGTGGCAATATTTCAAAGTCCTGTGTGGCAATATTTCAAAGTCCTGTGTGGAAACATTTCAAAGTCATGTGTGGCAATATTTCAAAGTACTGTGTGACAACATTTCAAAGTCATGTGTGGCAATATTTCAAAGTCTTGTGTGGCACTATTTCAAAGTCCTGTGTGGCAACATTTCAAAGTCCTATATGACTATATATCAAAAAACATGTGAATGACATATCTATTTCACAATACTGTGAGCTTTGTAATATTCTAACATGTTTTTGAGATAATAGGACTGAGTATAACTACGAACATTTGTGTGATTTCTGTGTACTGAGAACATGTCTGAACTATATCAATGTAGTTATACTATATTTTCTTATAATCACATTTCAACATATATTTTCAGTGTAACTGAATATGATTGAATTTATGTGATCAAACGAGTTATATCTTTAATGTTCTTGAACTGACCTGAGTTTGTCTGTATGTGAGCAGAGCAATGGCTCCTAAAAGAGGTCGACCAGCTAAGAAAGCTACCAAGAACGTTATTAACCCTAAACAGAATCAAGTCCCACCTGTGAACGTAGAATCAAATACGGATCCACAGATCAATCCGGAAACAAACGTGGTTCCACCTGAAAATCTGGAAACAAATACAGTTCCACCTGTGAATCCAGAAGTGAATATTGTTCCACCAGCGGGTGCAAGTGGATCTGAATTGAACGAAGCAATGATAGTACGAATTGTAAGAGAACAACTATTAGCTTGTGGTGTTTTGACACAACACCAGACACATGTCACTATGGGTTCTGGTGGGGACCACGATCATATGGAACATAATGCTACTGGTGGCCACGTAGAAACTCTTAATACCACCGGAGCAACAACTAAAACAACTGTTCCTGATCCACCACAGCAAGGATGTACTTACAAGTACTTTGCTTCCTGCAACCCTCCTACTTTTACGGGCAAAGAAGGAGCGGCTGGACTTTTGAGGTGGATCAAGGAAATGGAAACAAAACTTAAGATCAACCAATGTTTGGTGGAGCATAAGGTGTCTTATGATGTTTGTTCTCTGTAATAATCAACTCTAACCTGGTGGTATACCCAGGCTAAAACTTTGGGCTCAGCTACAGTTGACTCGATGTGCTAGAAATATTTCAAAACTCTGATTATGTCATAGTACTGCCCAATCACTGAAATTCAAAAGCTCCAGGAGGAATTCTAGAATCACTCGATGATCGGTGCTGATTGTTTAGCTTATACCGATCGGTTTCATGAACTTACTTGCTTACTTCCCAATATGTTTCCTACTGAAGCAGCTCTGATTGAGAAGTATATCATGGGTCTGGTTCCCCAGATTCGAGGAATGGTGACTGAAGCTGAACCAACAACTCTTAAAAGTACAATTCTTTTGACCACTAAGCTTACCGATGAGGCGGTAAGGAGTGGTACTTTGTCAACAAAAACTCAGATGGCGGTGGGCCATAGTGATGTCGGTACCTCGAATTACGGAAGTGGTTTGGCAAAACCAAAACCAAAGCTCCGGTTGAGAGTAGCCAGAGTAAGCCAATTGTGAAAAACTATGGTGCGGTTGTTCGTGAAAGGAAGGCTTATACTAGGCAGGCACCCAAATGTAATCAGTGTTCATTTCATCATACTAGACCGTGTCCTGTTTGTGCCACTGTAATAGAGTTGGACACTACACCAGATATTGTAACTTTCCTGCTCGTCAACCAAACCAAGCACCACGACAAACCACTCAAACTAACAGGTCATGCTTCAAGTGTGGAAGTCCTGACCACATCATGAGAAATTGTCCGAACAATAATAACACCAATCCGGGAAATGAAGTTAGGGGGAGAGTTTTTCAGATTGGTGCGACTGAGTCAAGGCATGATGCTAACATTGTCACTGGTATGTTTCTTCTTAATAATCTATACTCTTCAGTTCTATTTGATACAGGGGTAGATAAGAGTTTTATCTCTCCTGAATTTGCATCATTACTCTCATTGCCTACGGTAGATCTAGAAACTCCTTATATCATTGAACTTGCTAATGGCAAGTTAATCAAAACTAACAGTGTCATTCAAAGGTGTTCCTTGAATCTGAATGATCATCTTTTTAATATCAATTTACATCCTATTGAGCTTGGGAGCTTTGATGTCGTTGTCGGTATTGACTGGCTTTCTGATAACCAAGCAGAAGTTGTGTGTCAAAATAAGGTGATCCGTATTCCATTACCTCACAGTAATACACTGATAGTTCAAGGAGAATCACCCGATCGGAAACTTGGTATCATTTCTTGTATGCAAACTAAGAAATGCCTACGGAAAGGTTGTCAGGCCTTTATAGCACATGTGATCGAGGACTGTTCTTTACAAAAACGTATCGAAGATATTCCGGTAGTCAAAGATTTTCCTGAGGATATATCAGGATTACCCCCAGTGAGACAAGTTGAATTTCGTATTGATCTAATTCCAGGTGCACTACCTGTAGCTAAAGCTCCTTATCGTTTAGCGAGATGCAAGAGCTTTCAGGTCAACTGTAAGAACTGTTAGACAAGGGTTTTATCAGACCTAGTTTCTCACCTTGGGGAGCACCAATTCTTTTTGTGAAAAAGAAATATTGTTCATTCAGGATGTGCAATGACTACAAGGAACTCAATAAACTGACAATCAAAAACCGTTATCCATTACCATGAATAGACGATCTGTTTGATCAACTTCAAGGCGCTACCTATTTTTCGAAAATCGATTTAAGATCTGGATATCATCAGCTACGAATTCATGATGATGATATTCCTAAAACTGCTTTCATAACTCGATACGGACATTATGAATTTTTAGTAATGCCGTTTAACAAATGCACCTGCAGTTTTCATAGATCTGATGAATCGAGTATGTAGGCCTTATTTGGATAAGTTTGTGATTGTGTTTATTGATGATATTCTCATTTATTCTCGGAACCAACAAGAACATGCCCAACACTTGAAATTAATCTTAGAACTTTTGGCACATGAGAAATTATATGCCAAATTCTCAAAGTGTGAGTTTTGGTTATGAGAAGTTCAATTTCTCGGGCACGTAGTGAATGAAAACGATATTCAAGTGGATCCTAGTAAGATTGAAGCTGTGAAACAATTGGAAACACCACGAACCCCAACTGAAATACGTCAATTCTTAGGGCTGCAAGGTTATCAAGAACTTTTCAAAGATAGCCTTTCCACTGACTACATTGACACAGAAAAATCAACCGTTTATATGGGGTTCTCAACAGGAGGAGGCATTCCAACTGTTGAAACACAAACTCTGTAATGCACCTATCTTGGCATTACCAGAAGGTACTGATAATTTCACAGTGTACTATGATGCTTCTCATCAAGGTCTTGGGTATGTGTTGATGCAGAAAGATAAAGTAATTGCTTATGCTTCTCAACAACTGAAAGTACATGAGAAGAACTATACCACTCATGATCTAGAACTTGGTGCAGTGGTGTTTGCACTCAAGATTTGGAGACACTATCTATACGAAACTAAGTGTATCGTATACACTGATCACAAAAGTCTTCAACACATTCTAGATCAGAAAATGTTGAACATGCGACAAAGGCGGTGGGTAGAACCTTTAAACGACTATGATTGTGAAATTCGTTATAACCCAGGCAAAGCCAATGTCGTAGCCGATGCCTTGAGCCGCAAGGAACGAGTCAAACCTTTACGTGTGAAAGCATTAGGGATGACTATTCAAACCAGTTTAATTCCTCAGATTAAAGAAGCTCAGCAACAAGTTTTACAAGCAACGAACTATTCTGCTAAGGAACTAAGGGGATTAGACAAGCAACTCGAAACCGAGACTGACGGAGTGTTGTATTTCAAAAGCCGAATTTGGGTTCCTTTATTCAGTAACTCTAGAACAATTATCTTGGATGAGGCGCACAAATCCAGGTATTCTATTCATCCAGGTGCTGATAAAATGTATAAACTTCTTAGAGACTTTTACTGGTGGCCTGGAATGAAGAAACAAATAGCAGAATACGTGGATCGATGTTTAACATGTCTCAAAGTTAAGGCCGGACATCAACGACCTTCTGGGTTATTGCAACGACCTGAAATTCCCATATGGAAATGGGATCAGATCTCTATGGATTTTATCACTAAACTACCCAGAACATCACATAATCATGACTCTATATGGGTTATCGTTGATCGCCTTACTAAATGTGCGCATTTCTTACCCATCCGAAAAGATTATCCCATGGATCGACTCGCTAAACTCTATGTTAATGAGATTGTATCTCGACACGGAGTACCCATCTCTATCATTTCTGACAGAGATAGTCGATTTATGTCATGATTTTGGCAAACTCTTCAAAATGCTCTAGGCACACAAATCAATATGAGCGCAGCTTATCATCCATAAACAGACCGGCAAACTGAACGAACAAATCAGACTTTTGAAGATATGCTCAGAAGCTGTGTGATTGACTTTGGGGTTAGCTGGGATATTCATCGTCCACTTGTTGAATTCTCATACAATAACAGCTACCATACCAGTATTCAATGCGCTCCATTCGAAGCACTTTATGGAAGCAAGTGTAGATCACCGATCTGTTGGTCAGAAGTAGGTGAAAATCAGATCATAGGCCCATAATTCATTCAAGAAACAAATGATAAGATCGCACTCATTCAAGAACGAATTAAAGGTGCTCGCGATCGTCAAAAGAGTTATGCTGATAATCATCGAAGACCTTTAGAATTCCAAATAGGTGATCGAGTAATGTTGAAAGTTTCACCTTGGAAGGGCATTTTCAGATTTGGGGAAAGAGGTAAGCTTTCACCAAGATTTGTACGGCCATTCAAAATTCTTGAACGAATTGAATTAGTAGCCTACAGACTTGAGTTACCTCTTGAACTCAGTAACATTCATGATGTCTTTCATGTATCAAATCTGAAAAAGTACCTAGCTGACGAATCATTGATCGTACCTCTTGAAGAAATTCAAATTGATGAAAAATTTCAGTTCGGTGAAGAACTAGTCGAGGTGATTGATCGAGAGGTTAAAATATTAAAACACAGTCGCATACCAATCGTTAAATTTCGATGGAATTCGCAACGTGGACCTAAGTATACGTGGGAACGACAAGATCGAATAAAAACAAAATACCCACATCTATTCTCATAAATGATTGTCATCAAGTAAGTCTTCACTAATTTCGGGACGAAATTTCTCTAACAGGAGGAGACTGTGACAATTACAGCTGAGAATTACGTCATTGATGACATGAGTACATATGGTCGTTCTTGAATCCAAGTTCATTTGACGATTGTAATTGTTACAGGTTGTTAGTATGCGAGAAATGATGAAGGTAGGCGAAAACCGTGCGTGAAACGGAGTTACGAATTGTCCGAAATCGCAAAACGAAGAAAAATCCAAAATTTTGAGAAAAACCTTGCTAGGCGGTACGCCTAGCGTGAGACTACATGTCACACCCCGAGCCGGCAGGGTTGGATCGGAGTCCCCGTCTGGAGGAAGATTCCCAGGGCGCGATATCGTGAGTGATAATCGGAATGATCAGATTGTTTACATTGCACATGATATATAAATGAGAAGCTGCTAAAATAAAATAGAATTACAAAGTTAAATTACATCAGTTAAGTTTATAATTTAACAATGTAAATCTACTCTCACATCATAATCTTCTATCTTGTATCTGCACAAGATATACAAAATAATTGTGTAATCATGTCCAAAAGTATGCAGGTCCAAAAATGCTAGGTCTTCTAACTGAAATTCCTAGCTCAAAAGCAATAACTGCTTAGTTGACCTGTTCGTCACCTGAAAAGTCATGCAAAAATAAAGTCAACACATGGTTGGTGAGTTCATATAGTTTTATAAAAATGAGTTTGAAACCTGACTGACAACCTTAACCTCACCATTAACCACCTATACCATCCAGTTCAGTATGCTTATATATAGGGCATATGTAGGGGAACAAGCCCCAGCCAACATCCCACCACATACCAAACCACATGATATATTGTTCCTGGTGATAATTAAGCATTTCATCCCATACCTTTGATTCTTAGTATTTGATTACCCTGAAAATGTTTACCTTGATTCCCCGAAATGACAACCTTAACCTCATTAACAACCACCTATGCAATCCAATCAAGTATGCTTATATATAGGGCATATGTAGGGGAACAAGCCCCAACCAACATCCCACCACATACCGGACTGCTTAGCATATTGTTGTTAATGATAATTAAGTGTTTCACTCCATTCACCTTTCTTTTTAGATTCTGATTTCCACAAATAGATTTACCTTTTTTGTATTTAGAGTCACCATGTATTCATGATAGCCCCAAAGCACTTGTAGAAATATAATATTAAATGTTTAATTAAACTAATAATTAAGCATATAATTACAACTAAGACATGATGATTGGGCCTTATTTGACTCAATCAATTAGACTTAGTTGTTGGTGGTTGTCCAAGTTGTACCATCTCACACGTGACCCATATCAGGTATGGCTCACAAGGAGTCTTCCTGAGCGTGCCGGGATTTTAATGATGCCCATATCCGCTTGACCCATTGGTCTACTGTACATGCCGGGACTTTACGGATATCCTTTGATTCTTGATTGTCCTTGATTCTCTTGATTTTTGATATTGATTTCATTTGATAGTTCACGTTATTGCCCATATAGCTTGATTACAAGAGTCTACTATTTATGCCGGGACTTTATGTGTGTTACACATGGTCTTGATTTCTATACAACTAACATCCACCTTAACTCAAGTATCAATGATTTCATTGATCTTAATGATTTCATTATTTCAATGACTCACACACATATATGAATTCTGATTTCCTTGAGTCTCTTGATTTTTATCTTTAGAGTTTCCATGATTTCACAATGATATTTGATTCTTGATTAGGATCCTTTATTTTCAGATCACACACTGAATTAGATTACTTTGAACATGATCTTTAGCTTTAGTTCTTTTGATTTCACTTTGAATTTAGGTTCTTGAATTTGAGCTTGATGGACTAAGGGTTTGTTTAGAATCTTAGAATTAAAGCATTACTCATAAGAGTAATTTAATTAACTTGATAGTTAGTTCTGAGTAGTAATTACCTAGACAGGAGTCTAGGAGTATCAACAAACATAAAAACATAACATACAATGAATAAAAGCATTTAAGCAAACAATTTAAATAAAACAGTTTATGCATGCTTCTCAGCCCCGCGTTTTAAAATAAAAATGTTTAGAATTGGGGCAATGAACTCACCTGTGTTGCTGTGCAAACGATCTATCACAAAATGCGCGCTCTTTGTTGTAACTTAGGTTTCTTCAGTTCCTGAGTTGTTTTAAAAGAATCCGAATACAGTAAGTATACGTATTAGTCGTCTATCTAGGGTTTGGTCTTGGTGTGCAACTAAGTGTTCTATTTTCTTATTGTGATCCTAAGATTTAACTTAGCTAGTCTAACATAAATGCCCATTTGTAATCCCATAACCCACAGTTAGTCATAACAAGCCTTATTTCATTTGTTTTGAAATTAATTCCTTTTAAGTTAAATATAAAGTCTAAATCATTTATTTTAATTTAATTAAGTTCACAAAAACATTTTCTGTTGTTAAAATTTCCATTACTTGAATTGGTTCAACGTTTAACATATGAAGGGCTTAATTAAGCCCATTGGGCCCACCTAGGCCCATTGATAGTCTTTGATTTCCCATTGATCACCAATCAAGTTCTTTGAATAATTCTACACAGACCCTTAACTTATCTATGTTAATTACCTGCATTAAACCTTTCCTAAAGTTTAAGTGTTAACAAATGAATTAAGACCCCATTCCTTAGGCTTTTGTGTTGACTCATATGAGTTCATAACCATTTCTCAATTGTTAAACAATTTCATACATGCTAATAACTCATGTAGGATTGTTAGTGGGTTCTAAGAAAACTTTCGTTATTCCAAGTTTAGCCCATGATTGTCTTCATCCCACTATATTATTAAAGTAGACCTTAGTATTGTTCTCATGCACACACTTAATTTCCCATGCATATACCACGTAAACCATCCCATTAGAAACTTAGGTTCGTAACCCCCAACCTTTAGGTTCGCTGCCCTCCCACGAATTCTAGATGATCTAGGTTCGGCTAAATGAGGTTCGTACTAACCCAAGTCGACCACAGAGGGTAGGTTCGCTGGTTCTCAGAGTTTATCAGCTAAGGTTCGGCATTAAGGATGGGTTCGGCAGATGAGAGTTTGGTGAGACAGGGTTCGGCCGTCTTGATAGGTTCGGCTATGCGTGCAAGGGTGCCCCTAAGAGGTTCGGTCGTATGGGAAGGTTCGGCTGCCATGCGTGGAACTGGTTCGTGGCTACGGGTTCGCGGATAATGAAAAGAAAAGGTTCGGCTGAAGTCCGAAGCCCAGCCAAAGGTTCGGTTGAAATGGGGAAGGGTTCGGCCATGCATGGGTTCGTTGACCACCAAGGGTTCAGCTGACACAGAGGGTTCGCCACCCCAATGGTTCGTCAATAGAGGAAAGGTTCGGCCTTGTTGGTAGGTGAAGGACAACAGGTTCGGTGCAGGTTAATCGCAGGTTCGTCACCCTATGTTCAGCGGTTTAGGGTTCGACCAAGGTCCCGAGGGTTCGGCCGACTGAAGCTAATCATGAACCTATATCATCATCATCTTCCATCGAGCTCAACCTGCTGCAAATTGGTTTCTAGAACCACCTAGTTACTAACCATGGGTTATCCCGAAGTTACTAAGTGTTTAAAACCGGTTAACATAGCAATAACTACAAGGGCTCGTGAAACACCCTAAAACCGAAATTAATCTAAAGATTTACCTCAAAAATGGTGGATAAATGTTTAGATCCTTTGTACTTCCTTGTTCTACGCAATGAGATGATCATTTTGGCTCCAAGAACACTTAAATCCGTGAAGAATTGAGCAAGAAATCTTAGTGAGAAGCTTGAGATATTAGAGAGAGAGCTTGAGAGAGAGTGACGAAATTTGGTGGAGAAATGAGTTGGTGGAGGTTGTTGTGGAAATAAATGCCTCATTAAAGACTTAGGGAAAAACCCGGTTGTTCGGCCTCCATCTGTTTCGCGTAAAATACCGTTTTCTCGTGGTTTTCGTCATGAAACGACACGGTTTATAAAATAGAATTTATTAAATTAAATTAGGTTGTGATTCCTAATAAATTAACTAGATATCTTTTATTTATTTTAAACTTTCTGAAATATTTAAATTTACTGTTTAAAATTGAATCGTACGGTCATCGCGCGTATTCGTTCGAATCGTCACCCGTACTAACACGACGATAACTATACTTTTCAATATTGTTTTCTAATTATCAGATATCATTCAGAACATTAAACCTTCAGATTTATTCGTACAGATCGTCACCTATACAAATAATCCGTCAATTTAGCATTCACGTAATGACATCCGTGTTATTTTGTTCTATAAAGCCTCACATACGTTTATACATAATAGGATCCTAACAAGTAGTCACATGATAGTTCTGTGTTGCTAGATAATTATCTGACTAATAAACCACAGTTATGAACGTTGTTTCTCTGAAATAGTTTTGAGTTTGCTATATGATAACATCAAATGATAACGATAATTGATATGAATATGAAATACACTGAAATGTATATAGTTCGTACCTGATTACTGTTCATGTTACTGTTGCGATCACTGTTCCGGTACGATTCCGGCACTGATGTTACAGTCTCACCTTGTTAGAGAAATTTCGTCCCGAAATTTAAGAGTTGTTATCGGGTACAGCTTCCTCTTCAAACAGTCGGGGATACTTTGACTTCATGTGATCTTCACGTTCCCAAGTAAACTCGGGTCCGCGCCTTGAGTTCCATCGAACCTTTACAATCGGAATACGGCTTCACCTTAGTTGTTTAACTTTGCGATCCATAATCTCCAAAGGTTCCTCAATAAAGTGTAACTGTTCATCTACTTGAATCTTTTCGATTGGAATAATGAGTGATTCATCAGCAAGGCATTTCTTTAAGTTCGAGACGTGAAACACGTTATGCACACCACTGAGTTCATCAGGTAACCTCAGTCTAGACGCCACAGGACCAATATGTTCGATGATCTCGAACGGTCCCACGTATCGTGGTGCTAATTTGCCTTTCTTTCCAAAGCGTACTACACCCTTCCAAGGGGGATACCTTCAACATGACATGGTCTCCCACTTGAAATTCCAACGGCTTTCGTCGTTTATCGGCGTAGCTCTTTTGTTTGCTTCTTGTTGCTTGTAGTATTCGCTGAATCTGAGCAATCTTATCAGTAGTCTCTTGTATAAGTTCTGGCCCAGTTATGCGATTATCTCCCACTTCGGTCCAACAGATCGGTGATCGACATTTCCGGCCATAAAGAGCCTCGAATGGTGCACATCCGATGCTGATGTGGTAACTGTTATTGTAGGAGAATTCAATTAGTGGCAAGTGAGAATCCCAATTCCCACCGAAATCCAACACACAGGTTCTTAACATATCTTCCAGGTTCTGAATAGTATGTTCGCTTTGACCGTCCGTTTGTGGATGGTAAGCGGTGCTTAGATTTAACTGCATCCCTAGAGATTTCTGTAGTGATTTCCAGAACCTTGATGTGAATCTGCTATCTCTATCGGAAATAATGGACAATGGCACACCGTGGCATACCACTATCTCATTGACGTACAGTCTCGCCAGTCTATCCATCGTGAAGGTCTCACGCATTGGCAAGAAGTGAGCAGATTTTTTCAAACGGTCGATGATCACCCAAATCTTATCATGACCACTAGAAGTGCGAGGTAGCTTGGTAATGAAATCCATAGCTATTTGTTCCCACTTCCACAGCGGAATCTCAGGCTGTTCCAGTAAACCAGATGGTTTCTGGTGTTCTACATTTACCTTCGCACACGTAAGACACTGACCGACATACTCGGCTATGTCTTTCTTCATCCCAGGCCACTAATAAAACCCACGTAAGTCTTGGTACATTTTATCCGCGCCTGGATGAACAGAGTATTTAGTCTTGTGTGCTTCATCAAAGATAAGTTTTCTCAATTCGTCTACCGCCGGAATCCATAGGCTTAGTCTCAAATTGTTTCTCCACTCCACAGTCTAATTCTTTCTTCAAGTTTCCTCGATCAACTGATTCTTGTTGTGCCTGAATGATCTTGTCACGTAAGCTGGTCTGCACAGTCATTCCCATTGCTCGGACGCGCAAAGGTTTGACTCGTTCCTTCCGGCTCAAGGCATCAGCTACAACGTTCGCCTTTCCCGGATGATACTTGATCACGCAATCGTAATCATTTAGAAGTTCTACCCAACGACGCTGTCGCATGTTGAGTTCCTTCTGATCAAAGATATGCTGCAGACTCTTGTGATCTGTAAATATGGTACATTTAGTGCCATATAAATAATGTCTCCAAATCTTCAATGCGATGATTACAGCGCAGTTCAAGATCATGAGTAGTGTAGTTCTTCTCATGAATCTTTAACTGTCTTGATGCATAGGCGATAACTTTGTCCCGTTGCATTAATACGCAACCAAGTCCTTGATGGGAGGCATCACAGTATACAACAAAGTCATCACATCCTTCTGGGAGAGATAGGATTGGAGCATCACATAGTTTCTGTTTCAACATCTGAAAAGCATCTTCTTGTTTCTGCTCCCAGACAAACGGTTCACTTTTCTGGGTTAGCTTAGTGAGAGGCAAGGCTATCTTGGAAAAGTTCGAGATAAACCTTCTATAATAGCCTGCCAACCCCAGAAAAGACCGTATCTCCGTCGGTGTCTTCGGAGTATCCCAGTTCTTTATTGCCTCGATCTTGGAAGGATCTACATGTATTCCCTCGCTGTTGACCACGTGAACCAGAAATTGAACTTCTCTTAGCCAAAATTCACATTTAGAGAACTTGGCATAAAGTTTCTGTTCTTTCAACAGCTCCAAGATCTTTCTAAGATGTTGCTCATGATCTGCTCGGCTCTTAGAATTAATCAGTATGTCATCAGTAAATACAATGACAAACTGATCTAGATACGGCTTGCTCACCCGGTTCATGAGGTCCATGAAAACCGCAGGTGCATTTGTCAATCCGAAAGGCATCACCATGAATTCGTAATGCCCGTATCTGGTTCAGAACGCCGTCTTCGGTATATCTTCGTCTTGAACTCTGAGCTGATGATACCCAGACTGCAAGTCAATCTTTGAGAAGTATTGAGCTCCTTGCAGTTGGTCAAACAAATCATCAATCCTCGGCAATGGATACCGATTCTTGATGGTTAGCTTGTTCAGCTCACGATAGTCTATGCACATCCGAAACGATCCGTCTTTCTTCTACACGAACAAGACCGGAGCTCCCCTAGGTGAGAAGCTCGGTTTAATGAAACCTTTGTCAAGTATCTCCTTTAACTGATTAGACAATTCCTGCATCTCTGAAGGTGCTAACCTGTAAGGAGATTTAGCAACAGGAGTTGCTCCCGGAATTAAGTCAATACGAAACTCTACTGGTCGCGCAGGAGACAAACCTGGTAGGTCTTCAGGAAATACTTCTAGATATTCTTTCACCACAGGTACATCTTGAATCTTTTTCTTGTCCTTCTCATTTTCCACCACATGAGCCAGAAACGCCATGCACCCTTTTGTAGACACTTACGCGCCTTATGTAAGAAATGATTTTGACACTTAGTTTTGCTTGATCCACTTTAACTTCCAATACGCGATCATTCGGCAATGGAACTCGAAGAAGCTTTTCAGAACAGATGACTTCCACTCGGTTAGAAGAAAGCCAATCCATTCCAACAATGATGTCGAAACTACCCAACTCCATCGGTATCAAATCGATGGCAAATGTATGACCATTAAGGGTCAATGGGCAATTCCTATAGACTGTACTAACTGTGATCTGTTTCCTGTTAGCTACTTCTATGATGTAAGGGGAATCTAACTGTTCCTCTATAGAATCTAGTTGGCATGCAAAATCGGTAGAGATAAAACTCTGATCCGCACCAGTATCAAATAGAACAGATGCATAAAAGTCATGTAAGAGAAATGTACCAGTGACCACATTCGGGCAGCTGGTGCTCCGATGGCAAAGGCTCTTCCACAGGGTGCTTGAACTGCCTGTTGAACCTTCTTAGGGCAGTTCTTTGCAAAGTGGCCTTGCTCGCCACAGTTGAAGCATCCACCGTTGTTCTGATTGGCTGGTGGAGGGAGAGCTAAAGCAGCATTGTTGACTGCTGGATTTGGTGTTCTCCTGCACTGTTGAACCCAGTGTCCATATCTTCTGCAACCCGTGCATTGACGACACTGGTTTCTTGTAGCATGGTGATACTGGCACTTGGTACACAAAGGATGTGGGCCAGTGTATTGTTTCTTGGGCGCATTTTGCTGTGCCACTGCTACTTGATTGAGGGGAGTAGCCACTGTATAGTTCTTGATGGTCTTCTGGTTCTTCTTCTGGAGATGATGGGGTTTCTTTGAAGTTTCTTCCTTGCGTTTGCTGGTTTCAGCCTCTTTCTTAAGAACTCCAGAGGCTACCATAAGATCAGTGAGTTTCCCAGACAAACTCACCACAGACTCCACGGTGACAGGGTTTGCTGCAACAACTAAACCCTGAATGTAGGCGGGAAGTCCACCTACATATAGATCAACTCTTTTCTCTAAAGTTGGTACCATGTCTGGTACCAAAGAAACCAACTCGTGGTAACGAGTCGTATACCCCATGTGATCTGCCCCTTTCATCACATGGTTTGACAATTCAACCTCCAGCTTTTGCAGTTCGTTCTTGGGGCAGAATTCCGTTCTCAACAGGGTCTTGAAGTCTTCCCAGGTCATTGACATCGCTTCTTCTCTTCCCCTTGCGTTGATTTGACCGTTCCACCAAGTCAAGGCTCGCTTATTGAACGCTCCAGCAGAGTAACGAACCTTGTGGTGCTCTGGACAACTGCAGAGGTCCAGAGTAGCCTCAATATTTTCTATCCATTGGATTAAACCAACGGCTCCTTCATTTCCGCTGAATGTCGGAGGTTTACATCCCATAAAGGACTTGTAGGAGTAATGAGAGGTACCGCCCGTGTTACCACTGGCTTCTCCAGATGAATTCCCAGTGTTGGTGCTATCATTACGGAGACGGTTGAGCATCTCCGGTATCACCTCCTTCATCTGATTAGTCAGCTGACTGCTCAGTAAAGTCACCAAGGCGATAGTAGCAGGATCCAGTAGTTGAGTCGTGCTCGGGCCTGGTGGTGGGTTAAGTGGAGGAGGAATAAATGGAGGAGGAGGAAGCGGCGGTGGTGAATCAGGTGGTGAAGGGTAGATGAATGTGGAGCCAAGTCTTGTGGTGGTGGAGGTAACGAGAGAGTCTATCTTCTCGGCGGCATTCTGATCATAACCAATAAAATTATCGGTTAGTGCAATGATCAAATACAGAAGACACAATGCAATAAAGTCTTAAGTCTTAGATTCTCTACATGCAGGGTCCCTAGGTTATAGTCTAGGCCAAACCGTTTAAATAAGTGACCTATGTTTCTCTATAACCATTGCTCTGATACCAATCTGTCACACCCCGAGCCGTCGGGGTTGGATCGGAGTCCCCGTCGGGCGGAAGGTTCCCGGGGCGCGATATCGTGAGTGATAATCAGAATGATCAGATTGTTTACATTGCACATGATATATAAATGAGAACCTGCTAAAATAAAATTGAATTACAAAGTTAAATTACATCAGTTAAGTTTATAATTTTAACAATGTAAATCTACTATCACATCATAATCTTCTATCTTGGATCTGCACAAGATATATAAAATAATTGTGTAATCATGTCCAAAAGTATGCAGGTCCAAAAATGCTAGGTCTTCTAACTAAAATTCCTAGCTCAAAAGCAATAACTGCTTAGTTGACATGTTCGTCACCTGAGAAGTCATGCAAAAATAAAGTCAACACATGGTTGGTGAGTTCATATAGTTTTATAAAAATGAGTTTGAAACTTGACTGACAACCTTAACCTCACCATTAACCACCTATACCATCCAGTTCAGTATGCTTATATATAGGGCATATGTAGGGGAACAAGCCCCAGCCAACATCCCACCACATACCAAACCACATGATATATTGTTCCTGGTGATAATTAAGCATTTCATCCCATACCTTTGATTCTTAGTATTTGATTACCCTGAAAATGTTTACCTTGATTCCCCGAAATGACAACCTTAACCTCATTAACAACCACCTATGCAATCCAATCAAGTATGCTTATATATAGGGCATATGTAGGGGAACGAGCCCCAGCCAACATCCCACCACATACCGGACTGCTTAGCATATTGTTGTTAATGATAATTAAGCGTTTCACTCCATTCACCTTTCTTTTTAGATTCTGATTTCCACAAATAGATTTACCTTTTTTGTATTTAGAGTCACCATGTATTCATGATAACCCCAAAGCACTTGTAGAAATATAATATTAAATGTTTAATTAAACTAATAATTAAGCATATAATTACAACTAAGACATGATGATTGGGCCTTATTTGACTCAATCAATTAGACTTAGTTGTTGGTGGTTATCCAAGTTGTACCCTCTCACACGTGACCCATATCAGGTATGGCTCACAAGGAGTCTTCCTGAGCGTGCCGAGATTTTAATGATGCCTATATCAGCTTGACCCATTGGTCTACTGTACATGCCGGGACTTTACGGATATCCTTTGATTCTTGATCGTCCTTGATTCTCTTGATTTTTGATATTGATTTCATTTGATAGTTCACGTTATTGCCCATATAGCGTGACTACAAGAGTCTACTATTTATGCCGGGACTTTATGTGTGTTACACATGGTCTTGATTTCTATACAACTGCCATCCACCTTAACTCAAGTATCAATGATTTCATTAGATCTTAATGATTTCATTATTTCAATGATTCACACACATATATGATTTCTGATTTCCTTGAGTCTCTTGATTTTTATCTTTAGAGTTTCCATGATTTCACAATGATATTTGATTCTTGATTAGGATCCTTTATTTTCAGATCACACACTGAATTAGATTACTTTGAACATGATCTTTAGCTTTAGTTCTTTTGATTTCACTTTGAATTTAGGTTCTTGAATTTGAGCTTAATGGACTAAGGGTTTGTTTAGAATCTTAGAATTAAAGCATTACTCATAAGAGTAATTTAATTAACTTGATAGTTAGTTCTGAATAGTAATTACCTAGACATGAGTCTAGGAGTATCAACAAACATAAAAACATAACATACAATGAATAAAAGCATTTAAGCAAACAATTTAAATAAAACAGTTTATGCATGCTTCTCAGCCCCGCGTTTTAAAACAAAAATGTTTAGATTAGGGGCAATGAACTCACCTGTGTTGCTGTGCAAACGATCTATCACAAAATGCGCGCTCTTTGTTGTAACTTAGGTTTCTTCAGTTCTTGAGTTGTTTTAAAAGAATCCGAATACATTAAGTATACGTATTAGTCGTCTATCTAGGGTTTGGTCTTGGTGTGCAACTAAGTGTTCTATTTTGTTATTGTGATCCTAAGATTTAACTTAGCTAGTCTAACATAAATGCCCATTTGTAATCCCGTAACCCACAGTTAGTCATAACAAGCCTTATTTCATTTGTTTTAAAATTAATTCCTTTTAAGTTAAATATAAAGTCTAAATCATTTATTTTAATTTAATTAAGTTCACAAAAACATTTTCTGTTGTTAAAATTTCCATTACTTGAATTGGTTCAACGTTTAACATATGATGGGCTTAATTAAGCCCATTGGGCCCACCTAGGCCCATTGATAGTCTTTGATTTCCCATTGATCACCAATCAAGTTCTTTGAATAATTCTACACAGACCCTTAACTTATCTATGTTAATTACATGCATTAAACCTTTCCTAAAGTTTAAGTGTTAACAAATGAATTAAGACCCCATTCCTTAGGCTTTTGTGTTGACTCATATGAGTTCATAACCATTTCTCAATTGTTAAACAATTTCATACATGCTAATAACTCATGTAGGATTGTTAGTGGGTTCTAAGAAAACTTTCGTTATTCCAAGTTTAGCCCATGATTGTCTTCATCCCACTATATTATTAAAGTAGACCTTAGTATTGTTCTCATGCACACACTTAATTTCCCATGCATATACCACGTAAACCATCCCATTAGAAACTTAGGTTCGTAACCCCAATCTTTAGGTTCGCTGCCCCCCCACGAATTCTAAATGATCTAGGTTCGGCTAAATGAGGTTCGTACTACCCAAGTCGACCACAGAGGGTAGGTTCGCAGGTTCTCAGAGTTTATCAGCTAAGGTTCGGCATTAAGGATAGGTTCGGCAGATGAGAGTTTGGTGAGCCTGGGTTCGGCCGTCTTGATAGGTTCGGCTATGCGTGCAAGGGTGCCCCTAAGAGGTTCGGTCGTATGGGAAGGGTGCCCAGCTAAAGGTTCGGTTGAAATGGGGAAGGGTTCGGCTATGCATGGGTTCGTTGACCTCCAAGGGTTCGGCGGACATAGAGGGTTCGCCACCCCAATGGTTCGTCAGTAGAGGAAAGGTTCGGCCCTGTTGGTAGGTGAACGACAACAGGTTCGGTGCAGGTTAATCGCAGGTTCGTCACCCTATGTTCAGCGGTTTAGGGTTCGGCCAAGGTCCCGAAGGTTCGGCCGACTGAAGCTAATCACGAACCTTTATCATCACCATCTTCCATCGATCTCAACCTGTTGCAAATCGTTTTCTACAACCACCTAGTTACTAACCATGGATTATCCCGAAGTTACTAAGTGTTTAAAACCGATTAACATAGCAATAACTACAAGGGCTCGTGAAACACCCTAAAACCGAAATTAATCTAAGGATTTACCTAAAAAATGGTGGACAAATGTTCAGATCCTTTGTACTTCCTTGTTCTACACAACGAGATGATCGTTTTGGCTCCAAGAACACTTAAATCCGTGAAGAATTGAGCAAGAAATCTTAGTGAGAAGCTTAAGATATTAGAGAGAGAGCTTGAGAGAGAGTGACGAAATTTGGTGAAGAAATGAGTTGGTGGAGGTTGTTGTGGAAATAAATGCCTCATTAAAGACTTAGGGAAATACCCGGTTGTTCGGCCTCGATCGGTTTCGCGTAAAATACCGTTTTCTCGTGGTTTTCATCATGAAACGACATGGTTTATAAAATAGAATTTATTAAATTAAATTATGTTGTGATTCCTAATAAATTAACTAGATATCTTTTATTTATTTTAAACTTTCTGAAATATTTAAATTTACTGTTTAAAATTGAATCGTACGGTTATCGCGCGTATTCGTTCGAATCGTCACCCGTACGAACACGACGATAACTATACTTTTCAATATTGTTTTCTAATTATCAGATATCATTCAGAACATTAAAACTTTAGATTTATTCATACAGATCATCACCATATTAGATTAAAATACATACGGGTTCTAACATTCTCCCACTTGGCCGATAACCATTAAGATAAGTATTCGTTAAGTTTTGGCCAAATTGAACACTTGTCAAAATTCATATTAAAATTATAAGCAGAAAGTTACAGTCATTTAATTAGTAATCAATTCAAGACCCCCAACAATCATACTCAAGTCTTAACATAAATTACATAAGCTCATATGACTAAAATTTACTAAGTATACATCATTTAAGATGTATATAGATAAGTCTATGAATAATGAGTGCATGCAATGTTAATCATATACAAATAAGTTATTCAGTGAAATTAATAATACACACTATATGATGTTTTGTACATAACTTCTATACAAAACCCATTCTACATATAAGATCTTGAAACACTTTGGGAGGTAGACCTTTAGTCAACGGATCCGCAAGCATTTCCTTCGTGTTAATGTATTCAATACAAAGATTATTTTCTTCTACTCGTTCACGAACGAACAAGTACTTTGTATAAAGATATAATCCAGCGCTAGTTGAACTCCTACTATTCGAAAAATTTACAGCTGCTAAATTATCACAATAAATCTTCAATGGTCGTGAAATGTAATTTATAACTTTGAGCCCACCAATTAGATTTCTCAACAACATTCCATGACAAGTTGTGTTATAAACAACAACATATTCTGCCATCATAGTAGAAGTTGTTGTCAACTGTTGCTTATGACTTTTCCATAAAATAGGTCCTCCTGCTAACATAAAGATTTTTTAACATCTTTGCATTTTGCAAAGTAAGAGTCTGAATAACCTATCATTTCAAGATTTTCACTTCTTTTGTATGTTAATTTATAATCATTTGTTCCTTGAATATAGTGTAATACTTTCTTTGCTGCTTTCCAATGATCTAGGCCAGGACTAGATTGATAACGACCTAGCATTCCAACAATATACGATGTGTCAAGATGGGTACCTACATTAGCTTACGTTTTACTCCCAACAACAGACGCATAAGGAATCAATCTCATCTGTTCCTTTTCTACCTCTGTCTTTGGACACTGAAATGTGCCAAAAACATCTCCTTTAACTACTGGAGAAACTGATGGTGAGCAATGCTTCATGTTATAGCGAATTAGAACACGGTTAATATAAGCTTTCTGAGACAAACCTAGTGTTCCACTTGCTCTATCTCGATGTATTTCAATACCTATAACATAAGAGGCTTCACCGAGATCTTTCATATCAAAATTAGATGATAATAATCATTTTGATTCATGCAACATATCTAGACTGTTACTTGCCAATAGAATATCATCTACATATAGGGTAAGTATAGCAAAATTGCTCCCACTCATTTTGTGGTAGGTGCATTTATCAACTTGGTTCTTAACGAAGCCATGCTTTTTCATAACTTCATCAAATTTTAAGTACCATTGACGAGATGCTTGCTTTAGCCCATATATAGACTTCTTTAATTTGCAAACTAGATGTTCTTTACCTGTAGGCTTAAAGCCTTTAGGTTGAGTCATGTAACATATAGTACACCATTAAGGAAAGCAGTTTTAACATCCATCTGATATAGCTCCAAATCAAAATGAGCTACTAAGGCCATTACAATCCTTAAGGAATCCTTTCGTGAAACAGGTGAAAAGGTTTCCTGATAATCAATTCCTCCCTTTTGAGTATAACCTTTTGTAACCAATCGCGCTTTAAAACGCTCAACATTTCCATTCGGGTCTAATTTGGTTTTATAAACCCATTTGCATCCTACTGGTTTAACCCAATTAAGTAATTCAACCAATTCCCAAACATTGTTCTTATCCATTGACTCAAGCTCATCAATCATAGCATTGTGCCATTCAGAAGATTGGTCACTTGTAATGGCTTCACTATAAGAAGTTGGATCGTTACGCTTTCCTATGTCTATATAAATTTCACTAAGGTAAGTTACATAATCAACAAAATCAGTGGGTCTTCTAGACCTAGATGACCTCCTTAGTTGATTATCGAGCTGAGCAATAGCAGTGGTATGTGATGGGCCTGCCTGATCAGAATCTAACGTGCCTACCTGGTGAGGAATATTAGGAGCATGTGGAAAAATTGGATCTTCTTCAACAAGTGGTGGTGTAGTGTCATGTACAAGAGGTGTTAATGGTGGTAAGGATAAAGAACTCATCCCCTACCTCTTGTATTACGTGAAGGTTATAATCATGACATGAACTACTCCCACTGATGTTAGAGTTCTCAAGGAATTCAGCATTACGAGTTTCTACAAAACTTATAGTGTGAGAAGGACAATAAAATCTATATCCTTTTGATCTTTCAGGATAACCAACAAAGAAACAACTGACAGTTTTCATGTCAAGCTTCTTTTGTTGAGGATTATAGAGTTTTGCTTTGGCTGGACAGCCCCATACTTTTATATAACGTAAGCTAGGTTTCCTTTCTGTCCAAATCTCAAAAGGAGTTTTAGGAATAGATGTAGAAGGAACTATATTACAATATGAACAACTGTCTTTAAGGCCTCAGTCCAAAGAAATTTAGGCAATCGGCTAACATACTGCGTACCATGTCCATAAGTTTCTTGTTCCTTCTCTCAGCTACTACATTTTGCTGAGGAGTACCAGGAATGGTATATTGGTTTATGATCCCGTGAAAAATTAGAAACTGGACTGGTAACTTGACCAATATCAGTATGTCGAACATAATACTCACCGCCTCCATCTGAATGCACTACTTTGATTTTACAATTCAGCTGATTTTTAACTTCAGCTTTGAAAATTTTAAACATATCTAGTGCTTCAGATTTTTCTTTAATCAAGTACAAGTACATATAATGTGAATGATCATCAATAAAAATAATAAATGATTTATGTCCAGTTATTCCTTCAGGAAAAGGTCCACAAATATCAGTATGTATATGTTCTAGAAGACTAGAACTTCTTGTGGCACCTCTTTGTGACACCACGTCACTTTATCTCCCATCCAGACATTTTAAGACATTATTTAATCAACTACATTTAGGTCCCAGCAAAAACTTTCGTGTTTTACACATCTATAAACATACTACTTGCTAACACATTTTTAAAACAAGGTTTAAGTATGTTTACAAACTCCACAAAACATTTATTACACAAAAGTTCACACAAGTTTGGTTATTAAGTTTAAAACCATCATACGAGCCTTCATGTTCGATTCCGATCACCATCACCGCTCACCCGACTCTTTAGTACCTGTAAATACCACATTTAAATTCACCATTAGTTCATTAGAACTAAGTAAGATTACCCCGCTATTTCCTCAGGTGTATTCCATACCACCATATGGATACACTAATGATGTTTCAAATATAATTTGATAACATTATTCAATCGCATACAACACGATTTACTAACGTGTCGTTTTCACCCAACCTCCTGTAAATCTCTCATTCATGCGTAATCATTTTAATTTAACACCACACATATGTGCACACAAAACTCCAGTTGTGCATCATATTTCCCAAAAGTCAAACTTAAACAATTTGACTATTGAAATTAGATGTCTACACTCTTGTAAATCATCTTGTGTTCACACACCTTGTGAATCTAATACATTAAATTTGCAAGTCTTATGTTCACACATCTTGTGAATCAAAGCATGCATATTACCAATTTAATGTCTACACTCTTGTAGATCATAACCTTCAATTTATGATGGTTGTTTACACTCTTGTAAATCAACTCAATCATTATTACTAGTTGAATGTTCACACCCCTTGTAAATCATTCAACTACAATAACCGCACTAACCATAACCATTTATATTAAATTCACTCAAAACAACAAATCACATATATGCTAAATGCACAAATACTTGTAGCGTGGACTCACCCAATCCTACAACTACAAGTTCAATCAAATAGGTAACTTACCTCTATCTGCAAAGGATCCTGCTTGATTATCGTCTCGATTAAAATCTTGTTTTCCTGTTAAACTCTATACGGTCAATATATGTTTATATCCATTCAACCTTTTGTTTGAAATGTTTATATAAATATTTGCTTGAATATATATATATATATATATATACACACGCACATATATGTGTATATATATATATTTCACATACTATACACATCCGACCCATTTAGGTTAAACTCATATAAATCTCATCATATGAGTTTTCAACAACTACAACATCTCAATTTCATCTTTATACATATTTTCAGATATATACAACAATCACCCCAAATGAGTCATCTTTCTCATCTCACTCTTATGAACCCTAACTTGGGTCCTTTGCAAAATCATGATCCATACCACAAGAAATGTTTAAAACATACCAAAACAATTGTACACAAGTTTAGGATTACATAACTACTCGAAACTCAACCCAATGTCACGTTTCTTGACTCCTAACTTATAACCCCCATCAAATCATTCTATAGTGATTCAAAGATGAGAAAAACATGATTACCTCGAGTAGTTCACGACCTAGTCTCGCGATCTAAGATTAGAATTTAGGATCATTGCTTGATTTCTCGCCTCCTTCCTGCTCGTCTTGCGTGAGCTTCTCTCTTTCACGATCTCTATGTAAAATTTTTTTTTTGTTTTGAGTTGCCGCCTCCCACCATATTTATCTATATGATTTTTTTATTTATTTATTTGTGGTTTGATTGCTGCATCCCACGTATATATCTATATCTTTTTTTTTTTTTTCAGCCACACAATCACACACATATAGATATTTAATTTTTATTATTATTTTTTTTAGTGATTATCCACCACCACATACATATATTGATTTATTATTATTATTTCTATTTATTATATTGAACACGCATACTTAGATTAGGATGTTACAAATCTACCCTCCTTGTTTAGGGTTTCGTCCTCGAAACCGCTACATTAAGCAAAAAGGTAAGGATAGAATTTCTTCATCTCATCCGCCGATTCCCAAGTATATTCTGACCCTCTCCTATGCTTCCACCTTACTTTTACTTGATCAATGGTTTTGTTACGAAGCAGCTTCACCTTATGATCAAGAATTTCAACCGGCTTTTCTACATAATTAAGCTTGTCATCCACCTCAATGTCCTCTAATGGAACGTATGTGGATTCATCAGCTAAACACTTTCGTAAATATGAAACATGAAAAGTGTTATGAATTAGCTTCAGCTCTTCTGGTAGCTCTAAACGATAAGCAATGTTTCCCACACGAGCTATAATTTTAAACGGTCCAATAAATCGTGGACTTAACTTTCCTTGTTTACGAAAACGAATCACACCCTTCCAAGGGGAAACCTTTAATAACACAAAGTCTCCTACTTGAAACTCAATCGGTCGTCTCCGTTTATCTGCATACGACTTTTGACGGTCTTGTGCCGCCTTTAAGTGAGCTCGTATCTGATCAATTTGTTGGTTTGTAACTTTAAGTATCTATTTATTTTCGAGCTCTCGCGGGCCAACTTCTCCCCAACAAACGGGAGTACGACACCGCCTCCCATATAACATTTCATATGGAGGCATTCCTAACCCGGAATGATAACTGTTGTTATAAGAAAATTCCGCCAGAGGTAGATAGTCATCCCAACTACCTCCAAAATCAATAATACACGCTCGTAACATATACTCCAGTGTCTGAATGGTTCGTTCACTCTGACCATCAGTCTGAGGATGATACGCCGTGCTCAACAACAGTTTCGTGCCTAATTCCTCTTGAAAATTCTTCCAGAAGTGAGAAGTGAATCGTGTGTCTCGATCGGACACAATCGTCACTGGTATCCCGTGACGCGACACTATTTCTTTTACATACACTTCCGCCATTTTCTCAGAAGAATACGATTCACGAATTGGAATAAAATGAGCACTTTTAGTCAATCGATCTACAATGACCCAAATCGTATCATACCCCTTTCGGGTTTTCGGGAGTTTAGTAATTAGGTCCATTGTGATGTGTTCCCATTTCCACATAGGAATATCCAAAGGCTGTAATTTGCCATAAGGATTTTGATGTTCAGCCTTTACTTGCAAACAAGTTAAACATTTTTCAACATATTTAACAATATCTCGTTTCATACCTGGCCACCAGTAATTTACCCGAAGGTCTCGATACATTTTAGTGGCTCCCGGATGAATTGAGTATTTTGATTTATGAGCTTCCTCCATCAGATCAGTTTTCAAAGAACAAGTGGGAGGTATCCACACCCTACCCCATCTTGTCTTTAACCCACGACTATCTTCATCCAGATTATGAGCTTGCCCCTTTATTCGATCTCGTTTCCAGTTTTCTTCTTTTAAAGCTTCAATTTGAGCTTCTTTAATTTGATCCACCAAATCGGAAGAAATCACAATTTTCATTACTGTAACCCGAATGGGTTCATGTTCTTCTTTCCTACTCAAGGCATCCGCCACAACATTGGCTTTTCCCGGATGATAAAGGATTTCACAATCATAATCCTTGAGTAGTTCTATCCAACGTCTTTGCCTCATATTTAATTCCTTCTGTGTGAAGAAATATTTCAGGCTCTTGTGATCAGTGTAAATTGTGCATTTCACACCATACAAGTAATGCCTCCAGATTTTTAAAGCAAACACCACCGCTGCTAATTCCAGATCATGAGTAGGATAGTTTACTTCATGAACTTTCAGTTGCCTCGACGCATAGGCAATCACTTTACCCCTTTGCATAAGGACACAACCAAGCCCAAGATAAGATGCATCAGAGTACACCACAAAATCATCAGGTCCATCTGGTAGTGTCAATACCGGTGCCTGAGTTAACTTGAACTTGAGTTCATTGAAAGCTTTTTCTTGATCATCACCCCAAACAAATTTCACATCTTTTCTTGTCAATTTAGTCAAAGGAGATGCAATTCTTGCAAAATCCTGTATAAACCGCCGATAGTAACCCGCTAGACCAAGAAAACTTCTAATTTCAGTTGGAGTTTTAGGAGGACTCCATTTCATCACCGCTTGAACTTTCGAAGGATCAACAAGTATGCCATCAGCACACACCACATGTCCCAAAAACTGGACTTCACGCAACCAAAATGCGCATTTAGAAAATTTGGCATATAGTTTTTCCTTACGTAAGGTTTCAAGGACTTCACGCAAATGACAAGCGTGATCACCCTCATTTTTAGAATAAATAAGAATGTCATCGATAAAAACAATGACAGATCGATCCAACATTGGGCGACACACCCGATTCATCAAATCCATGAACGCAGCTGGTGCATTTGTCAACCCAAACGACATTACAAGAAATTCATAATGACCGTAACGAGTACGAAAAGCGGTCTTGGGAATATCTTCCTCTTTAACCTTGAGTTGATGATAACCCGAGCGAAGATCGATTTTAGAAAACCACGACGCTCCTTGCAATTGATCAAAAAGATCATCAATTCTAGGTAGAGGATATCGATTTTTCACAGTCACCTTGTTCAACTCTCTATAGTCGATACACATTCTAAGGCTTCCGTCTTTCTTTTTAACGAAAAGTATTGGTGCACCCCACGGGGAGATACTCGGACGAATGAAGCCTTTATCTAAAAAATCTTGCAACTGTGTCATTAATTCTTTCATTTCAGATGGTGCCAAACGGTATGGAGCTTTAGCTATGGGCTTAGCCCCAGGAATAAGATCAATCTTAAATTCAACATCCCTATCCAAAGGAACTCCCGGTAAATCATCCGGAAAAACATCAGGGAAATCCCTAACTACTGGAACATCATTAAGTTCCTTTATCTCCTTTTGTGCATCAAGAACATAAGCTAAGAATGACTGACCCCCATGGTTCATGTAATTCATAGCTTTAGCTAGAGAGCACAATATGGTTCCACCCCGTTTCTCTCCTTGAATACATATTTCATAACCACCCGGAGATTTTAATTGAATAACCTTACGGTTACATACAATGTTAGCTCCATATTTAGACAACCAATCCATCCCAATCACAACATCAAATTCTCCCAAGCTCATTGGAATCAAATCAACCTCATAATCCTCACCATCAATCGTGAGTTTACATCTATGATAGATGTCATATACTAAGAAACTCTTAGAGTCAGCTATTTCTACCTCTAATGGATAAGGTAGTTTAGCTAATACAAACGAATGATGATCCACAAACTTCACAGATATAAAAGAACGACTAGCTCCTGAATCAAACAATACATAAGCAGGTAAGGAGTTAATATGAAAAGTACCTGTCACCACGTCTGAAGTGACTTTGGCCTCTTCCGCTGTAATTTTGAAGGCTCTACCCTTTGGTGGGGGTATTTCAACCTTCTTGCCACTAACTTGAGCCTTAAAAGGCCCACCACCAGTACCTCCTTGACCTGCCCCTTTTAACTCTGGACACTCACTTCTTCGGTGCCCCGGTTTGTAACAATTGTAGCACAGATTGAGTGCACTAACACATTGAGAGGCAAGATGCCCCGACTTGCCACATTTATAACACACTACCGATTTGAAATAACATTCCCCATCATGTTTCTTCCCACAAGTTAAACAATGTCTAGCTTCTTTCAAAGAACTAGACTTTTTTAGTGGACTAACAAATTTCCCCTTTTTAGAGGAACCCACATCCCTTTCCACCTTTCGTTTTTCCCCACGGTCTTCTTGTCTTTTTAACTCCAACTCCCGTTCACGAGCACAATCAATTAATTCAGACAATGTTTCAAACTTGGATGGTATGAGGAACTCCCGGTACTTAGCATTCAACATGCTATGATACCTGTTAATCCACATTCGTTCAGTCCTAAGAAGGTCAGGACAAAATTTGGCTTTATCAAAGAACACTGCAGTAATAGTGTCTATATCCTCCTCCTTGTGCCTCATATGTAAAAATTCCTCAGTAATTCTATCAATGGCAGCCTGAGGACAGAATCTTTTAAGGAACAATTCCTTAAATGCACCCCAAGTCAAATCCTTTATACCATCCCGACCCTTCTCTTTTCGGAGAAGTTCCCACCAATCTTTTGCTCTTTCTTTCAATTGGTTTCCAGCAAACATTACCTCGTCAGACGGATCACAATGACACGTTTCAAACGTGCTTTCCATATCAGCTATCCACCTTTGACTCAGCAGTGGATCCACTTCACCTTTAAATTCAGTTGGCTTACAAGCCACAAACTCTTTGTAAGTAACCTTTTTAGAAGGTTTTTCCCCACCTATTTCATCTTTAAGAGTTGCAAACTCTTCTTGTATAAAATCTTTCAACGAAGCTTGTAATCCATCTAGACGAGTTGGTAAGGTAGCTTCAAATGCTTTAGCTACTTCCTCCCTCACCATCACTTGCAGTTCGGTGAGATGTTCTTCTTCATGATATAACCCTCCTGAGTTATGTTCCTCAGTCATTTTATGACTGAAATATTTAAACACGTCATTAGTTTTACATATACTAACATATATGCACACCACATACTCATCCATAACGGATTTATACATTACATATTTATGTGTCTTTATTGAATATTCACACTTTTGTGAATTACTCAATTATTTAAATAATAATGACACAATTGTGATTTTAACCAATCACATACACCCCGTTTTAACATCTTACCAAATCTTCCATACTCTAATATGAAACAATGTTCCCAAAGATACGTTCATATCGTGTATATGTTACTAGGCTGGCCAGGCATAGCAAGATATGCACCATATACACGTGTCCTTACGTTCACTGTTTCACACCAGTTAGGAATATTGGTTTGTAACATAACAAATCCCCATATCACATAACATTATACAACAATTAACAGATACATAATACCTGGTGAGTTCGGCTTTGTGGTCGGATTTCGGATCGAACGGCTCTTCCCATCTATCCAGAGCTCAATGGTTTGAGTTCAAGTGTTCATGACGCACTCAAATCGCTCAAACCGTTGGCTCTGATACCAACCTGTGACACCCATGTCACTTTATGTCCCATCCAGACATTTTAAAACATTATTTAATCAACTACATTTAGGTCCCAGCAAAAACTTTCGTGTTTTACACATCTATAAACATACTACTTGCTAACACATTTTTAAAACAAGGTTTAAGTATGTTTACAAACTCCACAAAACATTTATTACACAAAAGTTCACACAAGTTTGGTTATTAAGTTTAAAACCATCATACGAGCCTTCATGTTCGATTCCGATCACCATCACCGCTCATCCGACTCTTTAGTACCTGTAAATACCACATTTAAATTCACCATTAGTTCATTAGAACTAAGTAAGATTACCCCGCTATTTCCTCAGGCGTATTCCATACCACCATATGGATACACTAATGATGTTTCAAATATAATTTGATAACATTATTCAATCGCATACAACACGATTTACTAACGTGTCGTTTTCACCCAACCTCCTGTAAATCTCTCATTCATGCGTAATCATTTTAATTTAACACCACACATATGTGCACACAAAACTCCAGTTGTGCATCATATTTCCCAAAAGTCAAACTTAAACAATTTGACTATTGAAATTAGATGTCTACACTCTTGTAAATCATCTTGTGTTCACACACCTTGTGAATCTAATACATTAAATTTGCAAGTCTTATGTTCACACATCTTGTGAATCAAAGCATGCATATTACCAATTTAATATCTACACTCTTGTAGATCATAACCTTCAATTTATGATGGTTGTTTACACTCTTGTAAATCAACTCAATCATTATTACTAGTTGAATGTTCACACCCCTTGTAAATCATTCAACTACAATAACCGCACTAACCATAACCATTTATATTAAATTCACTCAAAACAACAAATCACATATATGCTAAATGCACAAATACTTGTAGCGTGGACTCACCCAATCCTACAACTACAAGTTCAATCAAATAGGTAACTTACCTCTATCTGCAAAGGATCCTGCTTGATTATCGTCTTGATTAAAATCTTGTTTTCCTGTTAAACTCTATACGGTCAATATATGTTTATATCCATTCAACCTTTTGTTTGAAATGTTTATATAAATATTTGCTTGAATATATATATATATATATACACGCACATATATGTGTGTATATATATATTTCACATACTATACACATCCGACCCATTTAGGTTAAACTCATATAAATCTCATCATATGAGTTTTCAACAACTACAACATCTCAATTTCATCTTTATACATATTTTCAGATTTATACAACAATCACCCCAAATGAGTCATCTTTCTCATCTCACTCTTATGAACCCTAACTTGGGTCCTTTGCAAAATCATGATCCATACCACAAGAAATGTTTAAAACATACCAAAACAATTGTACACAAGTTTAGGATTACATAACTACTCGAAACTCAACCCAATGTCACGTTTCTTGACTCCTAACTTATAACCCCCATCAAATCATTCTATAGTGATTCAAAGATGAGAAAAACGTGATTACCTCGAGTAGTTCACGACCTAGTCTCGCGATCTAAGATTAGAATTTAGGATCATTGCTTGATTTCTCACCTCCTTCCTGCTCGTCTTGCGTGAGCTTCTCTCTTTCACGATCTCTATGTAAATTTTTTTTTTTGTTTTGAGTTGCCGCCTCCCACCATATTTATCTATATGATGTTTTTATTTATTTATTTGTGGTTTGATTGCTGCATCCCACGTATATATCTATATCTTTATTTATTTTTTTCAGCCACACAATCACACACATATAGATATTTAATTTTTATTATTATTTTTTTTAGTGATTATCCACCACCACATACATATATTGATTTATTATTATTATTTCTATTTATCATATTGAACACGCATACTTAGATTAGGATGTTACACTCTTTTATTTCCTTTATTCATTTTACCTTTAAGACATTTAATACAAGTTTCAAAATCACTGAAATCAAGATTTGGTAATACTTCATCCTTCACAAGTCTTTGCATTCTATATCGCGAAATATGGCCTAAGCGTTGATGCCATAAAATGGATGAAGTTTCCAAATCTCTCCTTCTTTTCTTAGTTACATCATTAACATTATATGACAAAAAGGATTTTGAAAACTGGTCATCTAGTTCTAGTTTATACAAATCTCCATCCAGATGACCACGACAAATAAGTTGGGAATTCTTAGTGATTGTGACTGTTGAACATTCATGATGAATTACATAACCATCAAGGTCTAATCTACGTACATATAGTAAATTCCGAGTAATTATCGGTACATACAAAGTATCATATAAGTACAAACAATGACCAAGTTTAGTTACAAGTTTCATAGTACCAACAGCTTCTACTATATGTTCAAGACCATCACTAACTTTAACCGTCCTTTGGCCCTTTCTTAGTGTCTGGATTGTATGGAATTCCTGCATAGTATTAGAAATATGCACCATAGAACCAGAATCAACCCACCAAGTGTTAGAAGGAACGCTAATATTAAGAGACTCAAAAATCATAAACAGATGATCACCTCTCTTAGTCAGCCAGTCCTTGAATTTCGGGCAGTGCCAATGCCCATTCTTACGGCATAATTTGCAATGAGGCTTCACTTTGGACATTCTTGAATTAGGATTAGTACTTAATTTTGACTTTTGGACTTTAGAACTTTCTCCTTTCACGAAATTACCCTTTCTTTAATGTGAAGTGGATGTGGTTAGATGAACAGATTCTGGTTTCTCCAATTTCAGACGTTCTTCTTCCTGTACACACATAGCAATCAACTCACTCATAGATCATTTGTCTTTCTGAGTGTTATAGTTGATTTTAAAAGCATCAAATCATGTAGGAAGTGAAGTCATAATGAAATGGACTAAGAAACCATCAAATATTTCCATGGTCATGCCCTTTAGCTTATGGGTCATGTCGCTCATCATCATAATGTGCTCACGCACACCACTTTCTCCAACGTATTTCGTTGTAAGCATTTTGAGAATTAGTGTGCTCGCGTGTGCCTTTGAAGATCCTTTGAATTGTTCTTCAACTGAATTCAGGTAAGTCTTTGCATTGTTAGAATCAGGAATAGCTCCTCTGATTGCAACTGAGATGGAGTTCTTGATTATCATTAATGACATTCTATTCGACCTCTCCCACTTTTCATACTCTAATTTCTGCTTAGTAGTACTTGAAGAAGATAGAGCAGCAGGAGCTTCATGTCGAAGAGCATAATCAAGATCTTCCATCATTCCAAGTGTTAACTTCATGGAATCTTTCCATGAAGCAAAGTTTGCACCAGTAAGTAAATCAATGCCATAATTAGGACTTATGGGAGATGCTAAATGATCACAAGTAAAGAAAAGAAATGAATTAGATTTCTGGATAATCGAACAAGATAAGAATAATAAGAACATTGAAGATTGAATCTATTATGACACCCATATAATAGACTAATGTTTATGATTCTACTTTGAATATTAGCTTCACTTTGGTGACAACTAATATTCAAGTATTAGGAATCCTAATTAGAACATACAACATGCATAATTACAACATATCACCTTTGGGCAGAAATGAAATAACTATACATTCTAAGCCAAGAAAAATTCATCATGATGTATCATCAAATAACTAGCATTTTGGTTTATTCTCTAATACATACATATGATTAAATAAGTGGATTTAATCATATGTTTCAATGAATAAATGAGAAACCAAACCTTTAGGTTTAATAAAACATAAATTCATGAAATAAATCCAGTAATTTTAGTATGTGAAAAGATCACATATAATTTTTTTTTAATTTTATGTCTAACTTTTATTGTATTTTAAAAAAAGTTCAAGATAATTTAACGTTTGAACTTTTCTTATAAATAAATAAAAAAATATTATCTTATCAAAAGAAATTAATAAAAAAAATTAAGCTATTTAAAATTTCTTTTAGGAATTACAAAACTAAATAATAGGATTTAAAAAAAAACAAAGAAATCGTAATACAATTTTATTGTCATTTATTATTATTATTTGCTTTTAGTGGATTTTGGTAATATAAACAATTATATCTCTTGCTAGTGGTGCACAAATCGGTTAACTGGTCCAAACCGGTTTTTAAATTAACCAAACCGGTTAACCGGTGTATAAGGTTTACCGGTTTTTTCTTAAAACTGGTTCGGTTATTAACCGGTTTTTTTAACCTAAAATCTCTAACCTATGGAACTAAACCGGGAATAAACCGGACCGGTTAACCGGCCAAACGGTTCAAAAACCAGTTTTTAAACTTAATTTTTTTTATCCGTTAATCCGTTTGATCGTATTGAACCGTTTTTTTTCTATTATACGTTTTGAACCTTAAAGTTAATTTAATATAACCATAATAAAAAACTTAAAAAAATCAAACCTAAAACTAATAATTACTAAACCCTAATAAAACCTTAAACTAATCAAACTAATATTAAACTAATAACTAATAAACCTTAAAATAATCAAAACCTTAAACTAATAATTACTAAACCCTAATAAACCTTAAAATAATCAAACTAATATTAAACTAATAACTAATAAACCCAAAAATAATCAAAACCTTAAACTAATTATTACTAAACCCTAATAAACCTTAAACTAATCAAAATAATATTAAACTAATTAAAACCTAATAAAATCTTAATAGTATATGGTTTTATTAAATAATAGTATGTTTACTTGTTTAGGGTTTATTCGTTTAATATTATTTTGATTAGTTTAAGGTTTATTAGGGTTTAGTAATTATTAGTTTAAGGTTTTGATTATTTTTAGGTTTATTAGTTATTAGTTTAATATTAGTTTGATTAGTTTAAGGTTTATTAGGGTTTAGTAATTATTAGTTTAAGGTTTTGATTATTTTAAGGTTTGTTAGTTATTAGTTTGAGTAGTTTAAGGTTTTATTAGGGTTTAGTAATTATTAGTTTAAGGTTTTGATTAAATAAAATTAAATGAACTTTATTAAGTAAGAATTTCAAATAGTATATTTCATTAAAATAAATTAATCACACAAGCTTTTAAGTAAAAAAATAAATACAAAATCGAAAATCGAAATTAGTCTTCGGTTTGTGCTTCGGATTGTATTTCCGGGCTATTGTTTCGCATCTATTCATCCATTGCTTGTTCTTCGTCGGAAAGTGGGAAAGTCATTCATCCTCAACTTCAACATCGTGTATTGTCTCTTCTATCTTAAGCTCGCCTTCAAGTAGTGTGTGGTGTTGTACACGTTCCATTGCGTCCAAATGGTCTTTCAAGCAAATGCACATCTCCAATGATGCAGGAGTAAGCCTCGTCCTTCGTATTGATAAAACCCTGCCACTAAAAGAAAACGCAGACTCTGAAGCCACCGTAGAAGCTTGGACGCTTAGTAAATCACGGGCCATGGCAGATAGAATCGGAAATTGGGATTCCTTTTGTTTCCACCAGGCCAAATATCAAAGTTTTCAAATTCTTCCGGAGTAAGACCGGAAATCCAATATGTCCCCAGGTACCTTCCTAGTTCGCTACTTGCGCTAGTTTAGTTACATTTTATCTTAAGGTGTTAAATAAATTAAAGTTAACATCTTGGCTTCTACTCGAACTAGAAGCCGCATACATTATTTGTTGTATGTTAGATGTTTCACCATACTTTTGTAAATAATGATCAAACATATTTTGAAAAAATATGTTAAAGTTATTTTTAGTGGTTGTTGCAAAGTTTGGGTCATCCAAACCCAAAGCACCAACAATTTCATCAATTAATGTTTCAACGCCGGCACCATTGAAACATCGGTTTAATGACGTCGCACAAGTAAATACGGCCGGCATTTCTTGAAAGTATTTCAGTAGTTTTACTTTCATTGGAAGTAACATTCCCCTATATATCTCATTATTCTCACCCATCGATGGAAAAACGTTAATTTTTTTGCCATTATAAATAATTATTGAATAACCAAACAAGACGTGGGATAATAAACTCCCGATAAATTTGTTGTTGCATTTTTAAAAGCTTCAAATAAACTAGTGAATTCTCCTATGGCGTCCCAACATAGGCTATTAAATTTTTTAGTCTTACGTTCTTACACTATATTGTTATGAAAGACTTCCAAGGTTTCCCTTTGTCGTAAGACGTTGTTAAACATACGCCAAGTCGAATTTCATCTTGTTGGTATGTCCCAAGACGGACCTAAAAAGAGGGAGTTCATATCCTCACATAATTTTTGATATTCTATATATCTTCTACGGCTTTTCATAAAAACATCCTTTAACATTTGTTTAAATTTTTCTGTTAACATATCCATTTCAGGAACCGCAAGAACATCACTCACAACCAAGTTAATAATGTGGGCAACGCATCTTGTATGAAAAAAAGCACCGTTACATATCGGTTTATATTTAAGTTTTAATTTTGAACCGCATTCGTATTTTTTGAAGCATTATCAAAACTTATTGAAAGTATTTTATCTTGTAAATGGATGTTTGTATTATTCCATCTAACATGTAAAACGAATTATCCCCCGTGTGAGGATACGGAAACATTTCGAACGCAATCATACGTTTCATCATTTGCCATGAATCGGGATCAATCCAATGCGCGGTAACGCAAAGGTACGATTCAGGCAACCCGTGAGGTGCCGACCAAACATCCATTGTTAGGTTAACACCGGTTTTTAAATTTTGAAAACCCAAAATTAATTCTTGTTTTGCTTGACGCCAACGTTTCAAACAATCACGTCTAATAGTAGTTCGACTTACTTGATGATATCGTGGTTGTAGCGCCTTTTGAATCATCTTTGTCAAGCGTGGGTTTTCAAAATGATTGAAAGGCGAACTTTCTTGAATCATCAAGTTCCCCATCATTTCACGAACCACGTCGGGATCGAAATTCCAAACCCCACACTCTTCAGACATTTGTGCTTGATCGTTTGCCGGATTATTTTTGAGCTCAACACAATGTTTCGTCAAATAGCTTCTTAAAGTAGAATTAGATTCCGATTTAAGAAAAGTACCACAACCTTTGCACCGTTCCTTATCGACACCGTTTGACATTTCGCATAATCGAAATGTTGAAATAGATCTTTGTTACTCGTTGTAGTTTTTATTCTAACAACGATTGGTTCGGTTGAAATGGATGCACCAACACCAACGGAACTTTGAGCACTTCGTGAGCTTGCCATGGATGGAATAGAGATTAAATTCAAAAACGTAATAGAAGAAGAGATTGAATCGAGAAGTAGGTGATCGTTTTTTGAGCGTTTTGGATCGTTTTCGAGCGTTTATGAAGAAGAGATGTTGTAAGATGTTATGTGATCAAACCAAAACAATACCCATCTATTTATACTAACGCTTAGGGGCAAAATGGTAAAAAAATGTCTCAAACGGTCACAAACGGCTATAAAACGGCTCTTTTTTTTACACAACCGGTTAACCGGTTAATACCCGGTTAACCGATCCCCTACGGCTACTTTTGGCTCCAACGGCTCCAAACGGCTATTTTTTAAATCCAGAAACCGGTTAACCGGTTTTAACCCGGTCCTAAAAACCGGTTCTTCTTTAACCGGTTACAAACCGGTTTTGTCTCCAAAACTCTTAACCGGTCCAAAACCGGCGATTTTTTCGATTGGTCCAAACCGGTGGCCTAAACCGGTCCAGTAACCGGTTCCTAACCGGTCTAAAAACCGGTTCAATTAGGTTAACCGGTTTATTTGTGCACCACTATCTCCTGCTGTCATCTTCACCAAATCCCGTTTAAAGTTCTACTTCTTCAATCGTGAAAAGAATCCCAAATAAGCCAAGATATACCCGATCAAAAAAAAATTACGGATTTCTGAGCCGCAAAGGGTATCTTAGCCATGACAACAGAATGGTAAGTCCGGGAAACAACAAGGGTATCTTAGCCACGACACAGGAAAAAGGAACTGAAATCTTTTATCATAAGGATCTATAAGGTTTTGTTATCTCAAAATTTTGCTGTAAGGGTCTTGATTTGAAAACCAGGAGACCACCATTGACATTTAAGAAGATCGGGAAGTTACAAGAAGGTAAATGATGGAAAAAAATTTTTTTTGATATTATAAAACAATCGATCGTTTGTTTTGTTTTAGAAAACAAACAACTGTAAAATCTGATTATTAAAACATTCCGATCTGAGAAATTTGAATTAGTTATTTTATACCAACTTTGGGAAACCAATTTTTTTTCTTCTTCTTCAATTGTTTCTTTAGTGCCATCAAAATATTTGTTGCTAAACGATTGATTATTGATTTTGATGTTATAAAACAATCTATCGGTTATTGCTTTTCAGATTTTACCGATTGAAAAATTTTGATTATTAAGGCACATCAAATATCATTCGATTAACAAGAACATCAGTTACCATGTTTCAAAATTATCAGATTCAATTAAACAACATCATGCTCTGATACCACATGTTGATTGAATCTGATTCGGTATAACCATGAAATATCAATGGATTAACATAGGAAACTTACTTGTTGGAATTGGTATCTTTGATGAAGAGGAAGATGCCATGATTTCCTTTATGTTGTTGCCAATTTGATGGATTTGATAAGGAAGAAAGAAGATGAATTATGTAAATGGGTGTCGATGTTTTCTTCTTCTATGCGTCCTTTTGATTTAGGGTTAGACAACAATTAAAGGTAAATCCCTTTTATATGTGTGTGTTGTATTTCCATCAAATACAACTTAGATAAAGTGTAGGGACTAGTTATATCAATATGTGAAAATTATTAAATGGTGAGGCCATATTAGATTTACATAGATATGGGTTCTAACAATACATACGTACACTTAGTCTATGGCAACCACAATCATGCACATGCAACTCTTAGGTACAATCCTCATGCTCCCATAACTTCAACACTTTATAGTTCCTATTTGTGTGTGTGTGTATATTAAGCCTTCATTCTCTCTTGTGCAGATCTCTCGTAAAATTTTTACATAGTTCTTCCTTCTTGCACACATATAAATTTGCATCTCTTATGTTTCTTATAGGGTCGTTTTAATTAGACACCCCATTTTAGATTTTAACACCCCAACGAACTGAGACGAGCCTTACAGGTCAGTACGGCCCGTATAGAGTACAAACAAACATTCCGGAGAAATGTCTTGAATTCAGTGAAAAATTCTTTAGGATGGGCCGTACAAGTCAGTACGGCCGTACAGGCCTTGACTTATTTTTATAAGCGATTTTGGGTGTCAACTAGTGTGGAGTCATTTGATACGGCCAGTACAGGTCACTACGGGCCGTCTTGAAATTATTTATTTTATTTAAACTTAATTTACGTATTTTAATAATTTTTAACGATATACGTTTATTACTTGAACTTTTGAACCATTTATGTTTATTATGTTAATTAAACGTCATAAGTTTGTTACGTTATCATTTTAAACGATATTGATTATTTACGAAATCGTTTTAACTAAAATATTTTATTTTATAATTAGTTTGTTTACGTTAATTTAATTTAAACGTTATAAGTTTGTTGCGTAATTATTAAATAAAACAACATAAACGGAAACAATACAAATAAAGAAAGAAACATACATATATACACAACATGAGTTTTACATACAAGGAAACAAAATACAAAAACACAAACTAAACTACGAAGATCCGGATGGTCCAGCGATGGATCCGTTGCCTGTGTAGACACAGGGCTCCGACAACGGTGGAAGTTGTGACTCGTCCCGTCGTGCACGATCTACCATGACGTCGACAGTCCACTGGACCATATCCTCCACCTAATCGAGCCGTCACTCGATGCCCTCAAGCCGTCGCTCGACGCGTACCTCCCATGTGGCCCGACGACAAGTGTCCTGTAAAACCTCGTCAGAATGCGCCGCAAGACGGTGCAACAACGCCTCAAGTGGCTTGGTGAGGCGCACCGCACGGTAGACGTGCGGTGGATGCTGCTGCGGTGGGTCCTCATGTGGTGTTGACTGGACGGGCTCCTCATGAATCAGCTCGGGCTCTGGCATCGCCTGGTCCTCAGGCGGCTGCTACTGATGCGGCACGACGGCCAACTGGGCTGGCTGCCACGGGCGGCCCTCGGATCCTATAAACTGCAATCCCAGACCCCGGATGTCGACGGCAAGTTTCATGTCTAGAAGCGTCCAGCGATCCAGCTTATGTGGCTGGATCGCTGGCAGATCCTAAAGCAAATGAAACATGCCTCTGCTGTGTGCGAGGTGGGTGAAAAAGGTGCCTCCCATAGTCTCCAGCGCTTCTGTCGGTGGTAGAAGGAGGCGTAGTACAAGGCAAAACACCGTGCAAAGTTGCACGGCCTGCCAGTCATCAATGAGTGAAGATAGAATAAATCTGTCATCGTCACCCACTCCTGGCTGTGTCTGCGTCCTGAGATCGTCGTCACTATGCACCAGTGGATGTATCTAATTAGAGGATATCTGATGGTCGACGCACGTAATTAGTGGCTGGTGAACTACGTATTAGAAATCTGCGGCCACCAAGCCCTCATCACTCCATCCTCACCACCCTTGGGTGAATGCGTCAGTCACGGTCTCCAGCTCATAGTATATACCTAAAACCACGACGAACCGCTTGACCGTCATCTCCATGTGCTGTCCGCATAGCGAGAACTCGATGTCAGGAGGAAGCTCCTCGTCCTCCGCTCAAGAATGGCAGCCTGGTGAGCTCTATAGCGAAAGGTCGACGGAAACTCAACGGCAATCAGCCTGGATGTGGGCAGATCGGCTGTATCGAATAAAAGAGTTCACGGAGTGTCCTCGCCTCGGATAGCCCGAGCCCGATCTGCCTGACCTGCATCTGCAAGCACTCCCCAGTCAATGCAACGCGGCGTTGCGACACTCGTGCGAAGAATACGACAGCACCTAATCGCTGGCGCCGTTGCACGGGCTCTAACGCCTCGCCATCGAGGTCTAACGCATCGTCCTGGTGTGGAATCTCCAGTTCCATATAAATCAGTAATAGCTTAAAAATGAAAACCGAGCAAACATTTAAAAAAGGTTGTCCAATACGGGCCGTACAGGTCAAGACGGCCCGTACTACTGTTGGCCATCTCAAACAAAAGCAGGTCGTCTTATACCAAGACGGGTCGTACTGGCCATGATAGCCCATCTTGGCTATACCAGGCCTCTGTCCAAGACGGCTCGTACTGGCCAAGACCCATCTTGGCTATACCAGGCCAAAACTAGGCCGTCTATCCAGTAACTACGTGTGAAACATGTAAGATTTACATTTAGTATTACGAACCTGTGTTTAAGTGTTTTGATACATGACAAGCGCACAGCAACCCACAACACGTCCAAAGCTGGTGGCCACACATCATATTTGAGTCGCGTGTGACAACTAGTACCTGACCGGCCGGCAAGTCCGTACGGTAGGTGTACTTTCAATAGTTACTATGTGTATACACATGTTTGTGAATAGTGCTTGTATTAACAGAATTCAAAATACAAGAAACAGTTGTACGTATTTTTGTGTAAACTTAAATGCCGTAAGTACAACACTCATTATAAACAATAGTTGTTAGTGTTTAGGTGAAAACCTAAGTACAGTTAACGCAACTAATCAAGAGAATAACAAATCGGTTGCGATTTGATATCCATAGATGACAGGAATCAGATGGCCGACAAATAACTGCGAAAACAATGTGATAACATGATGTTTAGTTGAGTCCGACATTGAGGAAACACAACTTAAGACAATATTGCAGGGTTGTTTCAGAATAACGAACTGACAGTGTGTTTGTATGGGTGACGATTCACACAAACATATCTGTGAGTTTAACGTTTTGAAATGATAACTGGAAAGTAGAAAAAAAAAGTCAGAAAGCCAAACCATCGACGTGTTCGTTCGAATGACGATTCGAACGAATACGCGCAATGGTGACGCGATTTGGTGAAACGAAAACGAAACCCGACACGAACGACATTAAATTAATAAACTATAATAAATAATTTTTTACAATTTTGAAACTCATCAAAATAGTTAAAATAACTAATCTTTTAATTAAAACAAATAAAATACGCGTTACGTTCCGGAAAACGCAACGAAAACGCGAACCGAACAACCGAAACGAACCCGAATACCCCCGGGGTATATAAACCACAAATGAGGCCATTTATCTCATTTTCAACCAACTCACTCTCTCTCTACATTCAATTCCCGTCCATTTCTCTCTCTAGAAGAAAACCACCATTTTCAATTTTCCAAGCTTCATATCTCACTCGTTTCTCAACGAAATCAGGTGTTCTTGGTGTCCACGCGAAGCTCTCAACCTCCTCTACAAGGAAGTACAACAGATCTAGAGTGTTATCCAGCCAAATCCAAGGTATGAGCAAGAGAAAATAACGGAAAATAGGGTTTTTAATGTGTGTTTGTTTGAACATGATCTCTAGCCGGTTCTCAAACCCCCCCCCATTCGAACCACACACCCTCGAAACTCCTCCTGGTGCCGAGCCCCTGGTTGTTGCGACCCTAGTCACTACCGAACGCTGCTGCTAATCCAGAGACAGCTACGAACCTCCATGACGACTCTAATGGCCGAACCTTTTAATCCTCAAGACTCACGATCCTTAGCTGAATAAATCTATGGGTTCGCTGGATGGGAAGCCATCATCCCAGATGATTAGTTGCAGCCTAATATGATTCTTTCGGCCCACACCCACATTCCATATAAGTATTCGGCCCAAAGAAACTAATCCGGCCCACTACACCTTGTTTCGGCCCATGGTTTCATTTGATCTCATGTTCAAATAAGTTGGGCCCACATAACTACTTCGGCCCAAGACTAGTCCGCATTCGGCCCATGATGTTCAATTTGGCCCACTAAACGTCCAACGTTTTCGATTGGACCGTGATCACTTATTTCGGTCCATGTACACATTGTTTGTCTCATTTAGGTTCAAATGGAAACTAACACTTGAAATCAATGTAGGATGTAATGAACATAGTATGGATGGAATTGTTGGGTAAAATAAGTTCAACAAAGAATTCATGACGAGTTTGAAATGATAAACGTAAGTCACAACTATGACTTAGGTTAAACTACAAGATTTTTATCAATGCGATGATTAACATATGATGACAAGGTTGATAAATGTCTAAGAGAAAATTAAGGCTAAATACGAAACATAAAGATACATAATAGTCATAACCCAAGACAATTTGAACAAGGGCCGAAGGATGATCGAGACTCGATGGTGTTAGCCAACTTAGGGCTAACACCTACACGCACATAAATCCCTAGAAATTCTAATTATAAACAACAAACAACGTGAAATCAACACAGGATCGTGAAATCATCAATCAAGTACAACAAAGAGCGTGTGTTTTCTTGTTTAAGCAAAGTCAACCACTACAACAACAAGGTGAGTTCATATGCCCCTTTTTCCTTAATCTTAACTGATTTTAAACTCTCGGGGCTGAGAAACATGCTTACTTTTATTTATTCAAGAGTTTTAATGTTTCACATATTTCTTATACTATGATTTAGATAATATTGTTTCATTTATTATCGTTCATCATCGTATGCATGCTTGTATGATCATGTTAGGACAGGGATAAACAGATGAATATGATAATATAACTTCATAATTCATCAACGCATTAGAATAACATAGTTATAAGATTTTATCTTACAACACATAGTTATTCTTACATGAGTAAACATTGGGATAATTCATACATGAACAAACATTGGGATAATCACAGAGAAACATGATGACACAACAAAACACATGAATGATTAGAAGGTAATACATCTTCTTAATACCATTCAACATTATAGTTAACTAAGTGAAATCAGTCAAGTACTTACAACGCTTAGTTCACAACTCAAAACATATTATGCGATAATATGGAGCAATTATCATCCACCACCTGAGCGGATTAAGGGTGGTAAGACTAGTTCTTACTACGGCTTAATGGCAGCATGGTGATCATATGGATCATTCAGAATGATAATCATGATAATGTATCTTCATGATAACAACATCATTCTCACATCAGTTAACATAAGTAATAAGACAAGTTCTTATTTAACTTTGTTAACAACATTGGGACACACGACGAGATAGAGGTAAATCGGATGCATTGAAATCTGATTACGTGAGGATCACAACGGATTCCTTTTAGGCTCCATACGTTGCATTTGAGAACACATTACAAATGGTTAATTAACAGTTTTAATATTTAAAAGTGAATCAACAGTTAACCCCACAAGCAATAGAATAATACAAGGAACAGATTAAGTAAATCTAATGTCCTTAATACATATAATGGTTATCAATACTTCGGATTGATAATTACAACGCTATTATTATATTATTCTATACATGATATCACAGGTGACCAACAATGAGGAGAACATGTGAAATGGAGATGGAAATCAATAGTTTGTATTGCAAGTAGTGTGGAGTTCTAGTAGTGATGTGGTGGCATGTTGGCTAGGGCTTGGTTCCCTTACATATGCCCTATATATAAGCTTCACTACTAGGATGATATATTGCTTGTGAATATAACTATAGAGAAGCCATTGGGAGAACGAGTGAATCAAACGACATACAAGTAACAGAACATACATTGTGATTGTGCATGAGAATGAATCAGAGTTTTCAATTAACATACTTATGAACTCACCAACCTAGTGTTGACTTTGTTTAAATGCATGTTTTCTCAGGTGACGAACATGTTTAGTCGTCCATATTCAAGAACATAGCTAGTGGACTTTAGAGGACCTAGCTACATTTTATATGATCATACTTTTGGATGGCAAAACAATGAATCATCTTTTGTATATCTTGTACAGATACAAGATATAAACTCATTGATTCTTTTGGATAGATTTACTTGATTAAATTATGAACGATACATTGTAATTTAATATTGTAATTTTATATCATTGATGTGTTAGCATTTCTCATTTATACCTCATGTGCTATGTAAACAATTTGATCATTTCGATTATCACAACGATATCACGTCCGGGAACCTTCCGCCCAGCGGGAAAGTCGATCCAGCCCGCTGGCTCGGGGTGTGACAGATTGGTATCAGAGCCATGGTTATAGAGAAATATAGGTCATATTACTTAAACGGTTTGGCCTAGACTATAACCTCGGGACCCTCATGTAGAGATCATATGACATAGGACTCTATTTGCATGTGTCTTCTACATCTGATCACTGCACTAACCGATTTTCTTTTGGTTATGATCAGAATGCCGCCGAGAAGACCACCACCTGCTATACTACCACCACCACCACAAGACTTGGCACCACACTCATTACACCTTCACCTATTGACTCTCCTACACAACCACCTCCTCCTCCGCCACCACCTGCTCAACAGTTGGATCCTGCTACCATAGCACTGGCCACTCTGCTGACCAGTCAACTGAGGGATGTGATTCCCGAGATGATGAACATGATCAACACCAACAACAGCAACAATGTTGCCAACTCTTCGAGGGAAGGCAGCGGAAACACCCGCCATCATCAAGACTACTCCTACAAGACTTTGTGGGATGCAAGCGACCGAGTTTCAGTGGCAGTGAAGGAGCTGTTGGATTGATCCAATGGATCGAGAAGATGGAGACAACTCTAGAGATTAGCAACTGTCCTGAGCAGTATAAGGTGAAGTATGCTGCTGGTTCATTACACAAAAGAGCGTTAACTTGGTGGAATGCTCAAGTTCATACCAGAGGCAGAGATGTGGCTCTTTCAATGCCTTGGGATGACTTCAAGGCCATACTGCGGGCAGAGTTTTGCCCAAGGAACGAAATCAAGAAGGTTGAGACTGAATTACTCAATCTTGTTATGATTGGTGCTGGGCATCTGGCCTACACCACAAGATTTCATGAGCTAGCATCATTGGCACCGGATATAGTGCCAAAATGGAAAAGAGAATTGAGCGGTATATCGGGGGATTACTGACTTGTATGAAAGGTTTCATTCTTGCTGCTCATCCAATAACCATGGAAATGGCTGTTACTCTGTCATCAACAATGACAGATGTGATGTTTGCTTCTGGGGCACTCAAGATAGAGGCTGACTCAGCCAAAGCTGGAACTTCAAGGAAGCCAGATAAAAGGCCGGCTAACAAACTGAAGGTGGGTAGAAATTTTGCTGCTACCACTCAAGCCCCAATGCTCAACCAACCACCACCATTGCAGATCAGAAAGCCCTACACTGGCACTGCACCTTTGTGAAACTCATGCCAGTATCATCATCTACCAAACATCCTGTGCAGACACTGCACCAACTGTGGGAGGTTTGGTCATCTGGTAGCCCAATGAAGGAGCCCGAGGGCTCAGAACAGAAACAACAACGCAGCCACTACTGCTGCTGCGGATACCAGATCATGTTTCACTTGTGGTGAACTTGGACACTTCTCGAGGGATTGTCCCAAGAGATTTCAACAAAGGGCTCCAGCAGCACGAGGTAGAGCCTTTCAAACCGGAGCTGCGGATGCACGACAGGACCCGAATGTGATCACGGGTACATTTCTCTTATCTGACTTCCATGCATCCATATTATTTGACACTGGTGCGGATCAGAGTTTTATCTCATCCGATTTTGCATGCCATCTTAATTATGTTGAGGAATTGTTAGACTCCCCTTACACTATTGAGATAGCAAACGGCAAACATATCACAGTAGACACAATACTTAGGAATTGCCCACTAACACTTGGCGATCACACATTTTCCATCGAATTGATACCGATGGAGCTGGGTAGTTTCGACATCATCATCGGAATGGATTGGCTATCTCTTAACCGAGTTGAGTTCATTTGTTCCGACAAGCTACTACGTATTCCAGTGGAGAACAATGAGATTTTGGAGATTCGTGGAGACCAAGCGAAACGCAGTGTCAAGATAATATCGTTGCATTCCTAGCTCACGTGGTCGAGAAAGACAAGAAAGCAATTAAGATCCAAGATGTACCAATTGTGAAAGACTATGCAGACGTGTTTCCGGATGACTTATCGGGACTACCACCTGAGAGACCGGTGCAGTTTCGAATCAATTTGATTCCAGGAGCGCCTCCTGTAGCTAAGTCTCCTTATAGACTTGCACCATCAGAAATGCAGGAGTTGTCCAATCAGTTATAAGAGCTACTCGACAAAGGATTCATCCGACCGAGCTTTTCCCTGTGGGGAGCTCCGGTTCTCTTTGTTAAGAAGAAGGATGGATCGTTCAGAATGTGTATAGATTACAGAGAGCTCAACAAACTAACCATCAAGAATCGGTACCCGTTACCGAGGATTGATGATTTGTTTGATCAGTCACAGGGAGCACAGTATTTTTCAAAGATAGACCTGAGATTAGGTTATCAGCAACTCCGGATTCAAGAGGAGGACATACCCAAGACGGCATTTCGTACCCGATACGGTCACTACGAGTTCATGGTGATGCCATTCGGTCTAACGAAACGCACCGGCAGTGTTCATGGATTTGATGAACCAGGTGTGCAAGCCGTACTTAGATCAGTTCGTTATCGTCTTTATTGATGATATACTGATTTATTCAAAGAACGAGAAGGAACACGAACAACACCTCAAAACAGTCTTCGAACTCCTGAAGGAGGAACGACTCTATGCCAAATTCTCCAAGTGTGAATTTTGGTTAAGAGAAGTTCAGTTTTTGGGTCACGTGATTAACAGTGATGGTATTCATGTGGATCCTGCCAAGATTGAAGCAATCAAGAATTGGGATGTTCCTACAACGCCGACAGAGATCAGATCTTTTTTGGGATTGGCTGGTTATTACAGGAGATTCATTTCGAATTTCTCTAAGATAGCCTTGCCTCTCACCAAACTCACACAGAAGAGTAAACCTTTTGTGTGGACACAGAAACAAGAGAAGGCAATCCAGACACTGAAACAAAGATTGTGCAATGCTCCAATCTTAACACTCCCAGAATGCAATGATGATTTTGTAGTATACTGTGATGCTTCCCATCAGGGACTGGGATTTGTTTTAATGCAACGAGACAAAGTCATTGCTTATGCCTCAAGACAGTTGAAGATACACAAGAAGAACTACACAACTCACGATCTAGAACTGGGAGCTGTTGTCTTCGCTTTAAAGATTTGGAGACACTACCTGTATGGTACTAAATGCATTATCTTCACCGATCACAAGAGTTTACAGGACATATTTGATCAGAAGGAGCTTAACATGAGACAGAGACGTTGGGTTGAGCTCCTGAACGATTACGATTGTGTGATCAAATACCATCCGGGCAAAGCAAATGTTGTTGCAGATGCTTTGAGTCGGAAGGAAAGAGTCAAACCCTTGCGTGTTCGAGAAATGGGAATGATCGTGCAAACAAGTTTGAGAGAACAAATCATACAAGCACAAAAGGAAGCAGTGGCTAGAGACAATTTGAAACAAGAGCTCTATTGTGGAGCCGAGAAACATTTTGTGACAAAACAAGATGGAGTTATCTATTATCTGGATCGTGTTTGGATCCCGGCAGTAGATGAACTTCGAACATTCATACTTGACGAGGCACCAAGACACGATATTCCGTTCATCCTGGTGCCGATAAAATGTACCAAGATATTAGGTCATTTTATTGGTGGCCGGGGATGAAGAAAGATGTTGCCATTTACGTTGGCAAATGCATCACATGTGCCAAAGTCAAAGCTGAACACCAGAAACCTTCGGGTTTGCTGGAACAACCAGAGATACCACAATGGAAGTGGAAAAAAATAGCTATGGATTTCATTACCAAGCTACCCCGCACTTCCAGCGGACACGATTCGATTTGGGTCATCATTGATAGATTGACCAAGTTCGCACACTTCTTGCCGATCAGAGAAACTTACAAGATGGAGAAACTAGCGAGACTTTATGTTGATGAAATAGTAGTATGGCACGGTGTGCCATTGTCTATTATTTCAGACCGGGACAGTAGATTTACTTCGCGGTTCTGGCAATCATTGCAACAATCCTTAGGGACAAGTGTTAACTTGAGCACCGCTTATCATCCACAAACGAATGGACAAAGAGAGCGAACCATTCAAACCCTAGAGGATATGTTGAGGACGTGCATCCTGGACTTCGGTGGAAGTTGGGATACACATCTACCACTCATTGAGTTCTCCTACAACAATAGCTACCACAGCAGTATTGGATGTGCTCCGTTTGAAGCACTTTATGGTAGAAAATGTCGATCTCCAATTTGTTGGACCGAAGTGGGAGATAACAAAATCACTGGGCCTGAACTCATTCAGGAAACTACTGATAAGATAGCCCAAATACAACAGCGATTACAAGCAACACGTAGCCGCCAAAAGAGTTACGCAGACAAACGGCGCAAGCCTTTGGAATTCGATGTGGGTGACCGAGTCATGTTGAAAGTGTCCCCATGGAAGGGCGTAGTTCGTTTTGGGGTTAAAGGCAAGTTAGCACCAAGGTATGTCGGACCGTTTGAGATTATTCAACGCATAGGTCCTGTGGCATACAGACTCAGACTCCCTGATGAGCTCAGCGGAGTACACGATGTGTTTCATGTATCAAATCTCAAGAGGTGCTTAGCAGACGAAACATTGATCATACCATTGGAAGAGATACAAATTGATGAGCAATTACACTTCATTGAAGAACCTGTAGAGATTATGGAACGTGAAGTTAAGAAACTGAAACGAAGCCGTATCCCTATTGTAAAGGTTCGATGGAACTCCAAGCGTGGACCAGAATTTACCTGGGAACGCGAGGACAATATGAGAACAAAGTATCCCCACCTGTTCGAGAAGTAAAGCCCGACCTTTATGCTTAAATTTCGGGACGAAATTTCTTTAACAAGGGGAGACTGTGACAACTAGTACCTGACCGGCCGGCAAGTCCGTACGGTAGGTGTACTTTCAATAGTTACTATGTGTATACACATGTTTGTGAATAGTGCTTATATTAACAGAATTCAAAATACAAGAAACAGTTGTACGTATTTTTGTGTAAACTTAAATGCCGTAAGTACAACACTCATTATAAACAATAGTTGTTAGTGTTTAGGTGAAAACCTAAGTACAGTTAACGCAACTAATCAAGAGAATAACAAATCGGTTGCGATCTGATATCCATAGATGACAGGAATCAGATGGCCTACAAATCAGTGCGAAAACAATGTGATAACATGATGTTTAGTTGAGTCCGACAGTGAGGAAACACAACTTAAGACAAATCAGGGTTGTTTCAGAATAACGAACTGACAGTGTGTTTGCGGGGGTGACGATTCACACAAACGTATCTGTGTGTTTAACGTTTTGAAATGATAACTGGAAAGTAGAAAACAAAACTCAGAAAGCCAAACCATCGACGTGTTCGTTCGAATGACGATTCGAACGAATACGCGCGATGGTGACGCGATTTGACGAAACGAAAACGAAACCCGACACGAACGACATTAAATTAATAAACTATAATAAATAATGTTTTACAATTTTGAAACTCATCAAAATAGTTAAAATAACTAATCTTTTAATTAAAACAAATAAAATACGTGTTACGTTCCGGAAAACGCAATGAAAACGCGAATCGAGCAACCGAAACGAACCTGAATACCCCCGGGGTATATAAACCACAAATGAGGCCATTTACCTCATTTTCAACCAACTCACTCTCTCTCTACATTCAATTCCCGTCCATTTCTCTCTCTAGAAGAAAACCACCATTTTCAATTTTCCAAGCTTCATATCTCACTTGTTTCTCAACGAAATCGGGTGTTCTTGGTGTCCACGCGAAGCTCTCAACCTCCTCTACAAGGAAGTACAACAGATCTAGAGTGTTATCCGGCCAAATCCAAGGTATGAGCAAGAGAAGATAACGGAAAATAGGGTTTTTAATGTGTGTTTGTTTGAACATGATCTCTAGCTGGTTCTCAACCCCCCCCCCCTCGAACCACACACCCTCGAAACTCCTCCTGGTACACCCACGACGGGTGAAAACATCCTAGAACCTTAGCATTCAACGGAGGATGATGATCGATTATACACAGGTTCGGGACATCCTACAGGTGGCCGAAACCTCCTTCCCCCTTACGAACCCCATGTAAACGAACCATTGGGCTGACACCACCCCCAAACCTTGGTGCATTGCAGCGAACCCTCAAGAGCTCACCAAACCTTAGGATGAATGCGAACCCTGCTGCTGTACTATATTACCGAACCTTCTTCGACGAACCTTTGCATGGGACGAACCCAGCCACTTGCCGAACCCCACAACAACCACGAACCTTATATGAATAAACCTGAACAGCATGAAGCCAGCCGAACCTTTGTTCTGCACCCAAACCCTACAACCAAACCCATCTAGCTGAACCTCCTTCCATGCAATGAACCTCAGCACCACCGAACCTCCATGCCGGTGCCGAGCCCCTGGTTGTTGCGACCCTAGTCATTCCCGAACCCTGCTGCTAATCCAGAGACAGCTACGAACCTCCATGACGACTCTAATGGCTGAACCTTTTAATCCTCAAGACTCATGAACCTTAGCTGAATAAACCTATGGGTTCGCTGGATGGGAAGCCATCGTCCTAGATGATTAGTTACAGCCCAATTTGATTCTTTCGGCCCACACCCACATTCCATATAAGTATTCGGCCCAAAGAAACTAATCAGGCCCACTACACCTTGTTTCGGCCCATGGTTTCATTTGATCTCATGTTCAAATAAGTTGGACCCACATAACTACTTCGGCCCAAGACTAGTCCGCATTCGGCCCATGATGTTCAATTTGGCCCACTAAACGTCCCACGTTTTCGATTGGTCCATGATCACTTATTTCGGTCCATGTACAGATTGTTTGGCTCATTTAGGTTCAAATGGAAACTAACACTTGAAATCAATGTAGGATGTAATGAACATAGTATGGATGGAATTGTTGGGTAAAATAAGTTCAACAAAGAATTCATGACGAGTTTGAAATGATAAACTTAAGTCACAACTATGACTTAGGTTAAACTACAAGATTTTTATCAATGCGATGATTAACATATGATGACAAGGTTGATAAATGTCTAAGAGAAAATTAAGGCTAAATACGAAACATAAAGATACATAATAGTCATAACCCAAGACAATTTGAACAAGGGCCGAAGGATGATCGAGACTCGATGGTGTTAGCCAACTTAGGGCTAACACCTACACGCACATAAATCCCTAGAAATTCTAATTATAAACAACAAACAACGTGAAATCAACACAGGATCGTGAAATCATCAATCAAGTACAACAAAGAGCGTGTGTTTTCTTGTTTAAGCAAAGTCAACCACTACAACAACAAGGTGAGTTCATATGCCCCTTTTTCCTTAATCTTAACTGATTTTAAACTCTCGGGGCTGAGAAACATGCTTACTTTTATTTATTCAAGAGTTTTAATGTTTCACATATTTCTTATACTATGATTTAGATAATATTGTTTCATTTATTATCGTTCATCATCGTATGCATGCTTGTATGATCATGTTAGGACAGGGATAAACAGATGAATATGATAATATAACTTCATAATTCATCAACGCATTAGAATAACATAGTTATAAGATTTTATCTTACAACACATAGTTATTCTTACATGAGTAAACATTGGGATAATTCATACATGAACAAACATTGGGATAATCACAGAGAAACATGATGACACAACAAAACACATGAATGATTAGAAGGTAATACATCTTCTTAATACCATTCAACATTATAGTTAACTAAGTGAAATCAGTCAAGTACTTACAACGCTTAGTTCACAACTCAAAACATATTATGCGATAATATGGAGCAATTATCATCCACCACCTGAGCGGATTAAGGGTGGTAAGACTAGTTCTTACTACGGCTTAATGGCAGCATGGTGATCATATGGATCATTCAGAATGATAATCATGATAATGTATCTTCATGATAACAACATCATTCTCACATCAGTTAACATAAAGTAATAAGACAAGTTCTTATTTAACTTTGTTAACAACATTGGGACACACGACGGGATAGAGGTAAATCGGATGCGTTGAAATCTGATTACGTGAGGATCACAACGGATTCCTTTTAGGCTCCATACGTTGCATTTGAGAACACATTACAAATGGTTAATTAACAGTTTTAATATTTAAAAGTGAATCAACAGTTAACCCCACAAGCAATAGAATAATACAAGGAACAGATTAAGTAAATCTAATGTCCTTAATACATATAATGGTTGTCAATACTTCAGATTGATAATTACAATGCTATTATTATATTATTCTATACATGATATCACAGGTGACCAACAATAAGGAGAACATGTGAAATGGAGATGGAAATCAATAGTTTGTATTGCAAGTAGTGTGGAGTTCTAGTAGTGATGTGGTGGGATGTTGGCTAGGGCTTGGTTCCCTTACATATGCCCTATATATAAGCATCACTACTAGGATGATATATTGCTTGTGAATATAACTATTGAGAAGCCATTGGGAGAACGGGTGAATCAAATGACATACAAGTAACAGAACATACATTGTGATTGTGCATGAGAATGAATCAGAGTTTTCAATTAACATACTTATGAACTCACCAACCTAGTGTTGACTTTGTTTAAATGCATGTTTTCTCAGGTGACAAACATGTTTAGTCGCCCATATTCAAGAACATAGCTAGTGGACTTTAGAGGACCTAGCTACATTTTGTATGATTATACTTTTGGATGGCAAAACAATGAATCATCTTTTGTATATCTTGTACAGATACAAGATATAAACTCATTTATTCTTTTGGATAGATTTACTTGATTAAATTATGAACGATACATTGTAATTTAATCTTGTAATTTTATATCATTGATGTGTTAGCATTTCTCATTTATACCTCATGTGCTATGTAAACAATCTGATCATTTCGATTATCACAACGATATCACGCCCCGGGAACCTTCTGCCCGGCGGGAAAGTCGATCCAGCCCGCCGGCTCGGGGTGTGACATCGCGCATAAATCTTTTTTTATCTCTTACCTCGACCAACAAATGAAGAGCTTTATGAGACACATTTTCTCGAAGGTTATCAAAAATTGGAAGTTTATGATGAGCCATAGTTTTAATCAAGCTCGTTTCAAAATCGTGATTCATTTTTACCTCTTGTGATTGCACGATTTCATTTATGAAACCGAAAAGCGAGGCAAGTGTGTTGTTTGTTGATCTGAGGTATCATTTTAGGTTTGAGTGATGACTTTCCACCCGGTTAGTTGTACATTGACCAAAGTTGTGCGTTCTATTGGTCCATGCTTTTACAAACATATCTCTATAACTGTTTAACCAGGTGTGCGTCAGATATTCCATAACCCCTGAAATGAAACAATAAACAAATGATGGTATAATGATAATAAAGATGGTATATGATGCTTACTTTTTTATTGTCATAAAATAAGTGTTTTGTACAAACGGTTGTAGTTATAGTCGTATAACTCTGCTGTTGGAGAGTTACACAAATTCACGCAGCGACCTTTGAATTTCTTCCAGTCTGCATCCGAAAAGATTTCCTTGCAATGTTTGGTAATATTTTCGTCTATGGGCCATCTGCAGAGATATTTTGCAGCTTCCGTAAATACCTTACGGCACACACTTATAACAACAAGGTCTCGATCTGTTATTATAACATGTGGCTCCATACATTTATTCAACATATTCTTAACCATTTCCAAAACCGAGACGTAGTTTTCCTCATGCTCTCTGCTTACGAACGCGTGAGCAATACTAAAAGTATGGTATGTGTAAGTCGCGCCAACAATTTAAATAAATGGATGTCTGCACTGGTTCGATTTATACGTCGCGTCCATCATCAGTACGAGCGGAAATGCGCACCACCAGCAATACGATTTTCGATGACAGAAGAAAATGTCTTCCACGACGTTTGTTTCTGGATCCTCCCGGGTATGGTAAACGTAACGCTGACTATGATGCAGACTTTCCAAAACCTGCATCAGAGTATTACCGAATTTTTCTTTTTTTCATTTTCTGCTGTAATTGTTTACATCTCTAGAGATGGACACGTTTGCTGGGTTATGTTTCTTTATGCTCGAAAGAATGTTACGAGGATCCATGTGTTGCTCGGTCATATTCTCAACCACATCTTGTTCCTCCTGAGTGAATCTTCTAACATATGGATGACCCTCTAGATTCTGAGCAGGTTCGTGATTGTGATTGTCGTTTATCACCTGTAATTTGCAAGATTCACGAACTTCGTTGTATAACCCTATCAGCTAAAACGGGCAGCCGATTTTCTTGCTGCCTGACTGTCTAAAGATTGCGATGCTATTATGCTCGCCACCTCGGTCACACATGAGCCAGACTTTGATTACATTTCCTGTTGTCAATGATTTCTTCATTCTTCTTTTGACTACAATGTAACCACTGTCTAGTGCTTTACTTTTCACCCACCCTACCAGCGCTTCTTCGGACATAAATTCCTGACATATAAAAATAATAATGAATACCATAAATAATAATCATTATATACAATCATAAACATTTATGTTTCATTCAAGTGTACCTCTTTTGTTTCCCATTTAATGTTTGAATCGGCCAGCTTTTCTTCATAAGTCTCCTCTGGGTTACTTTGTTTAGTGTCAGAATACACGAACCCTTAATTGTTTTGTTTCGCATACGATGCTTGACTATCAAAACCACCATCAGCGTTAGGTTCAGCATTCAGATCTATCGTTCCGTATGAATACTCAACAGGAGGTGCTTCATTCAAATCTAGCACGTAATCGTTGAAAAAACTTTCATCCCATAACGACATCATTACAAATTTGAATTATTGTGAGAGATCTTCGAAAACGAATATGTTCGTCTGAAACGATTGAAGGTTATATAGAAATTTCAAATTGGTTCAAGAGGTTCGCACTCGTCTGTACGGCCCGTATTGAGTCAAATCATTATCCTAGCATGTCAGCAGTGTTAGTGTTGAAAAAGAAAGACGGTTCGTACTGGTTAGTACGGGCTGTCTTGCTTCAAATCATTGTCCTATGTTGTCAGGGAATGTTTGTACGATGAATGGGATGGGCCGTACTGACCTGTACGACCCGTCTTGCTACCAATCATTGTCATAGGTTGTCAGAAGAATGTTTGACCGACGACTGAGACAGGCCGTACTGGGCAGTACGGGCCATCTCAAGGGTGTATTTTTAAAAAAATTGGTGTTAATTTAACATAACCCTTCTTATATTCTAGCATGCAGCTCCTTTCAACTATATCACGCATACCCCATGCCTCTACACGCATATATATATATATATATATATATATATATATATATATATAGGAGATGGTTCCAATACAAAGGGCTTTTTCGGTGAAAAGGATAAGAAGAATTTTCAGCCTTTGATCAAATTAATCAATGGATGAGATCTTTTGGTCCCCACTCTTTCCTAAAAAGTTGTATGAATTAAAACTGAAAGGTCAAAAAAGGAATAACCAACTCTAGTTGACTTTTGAGTGGGTAAATCAAGTTCCACCATTTTTTTAAAATCAAATAACTTTTAAATACTTAATTATTTTTTAAAAAAATATACCATAAAATTAAGATTTTTATTGTCTTTAATTTGAGTATGATATTGCTATAGTTTTTTTCGATTTTTGGGAACCTAGTAAATGGAAATAATGAAGAAGCTGAACATTCACAATTAAACATTTAAAGAAACCTAGAATTTGGTTCATGAGAATAAGCATATTAATGATGTTCTACAACTGCACACATATTGTTTGATGAATTGCCGGAATTATGAACACCTTATGTATTTCTAGCCATCTAAGAAGTGGATTGGTCAGTTGCTAAGTTCAATACCAAGTGTCAGCTCTTTGAATTAAGTGTGGTGGAAATTAGTGTGGCTCCTATAACTGCACTTTGGTGTTTGAGCAGAAGCATTGATAATCAGTTAGAAGACGAAGTTAGAGATGCTGGAGTGGCTCTGTAAACGAGGAGGATACTCAAGGAATGATTAGGAACCCTAAAACATTCTGTTTGTCGGGTATTTATTGGCTATAGTCTGTCATACGAATGATTTGCACAAAGCACTCATTCATACGAAGAACGATACACGAAATAAACTTTCACACGAATGAATCAGATCTCTGATTCATTCGTACGAACAAAGCAGAGACCTAGTTCCTTCGTTTGAGAAGTCTTTCGTTAAGCCTTTATTCGTGCGAATGAACTCACTTTTAGGTTCATTCATACGAATAGGATCATATTGTTATATTACTTCAAAGTTAAACATGCTAAACACGGCTCCAAGTTCCAAGTCGTGGGTGGTGTAATTCTTCTTGTGGACCTTCAATTGTCGAGAAGCATATGCGATCACCTTCTCTCGCTGCATCATCACGCAGCCGAGCCCTTGTATCGAGGCATCGCAGTATACTACAAAGTCGTTCGTTCCATCAGGAAGAGATAAGTTGGGTGCACTATAGAGCTTCTGCTTGAGAAGTTGGAATGCAGCTTCTTGCTTTTCAGTCCAAAGATATTTCTTGTCTTTATGGGTAAGAGCTATGAGTGGTTGGGCAATATTGGAAAATCCTTCAATAAATCGTCGATAATACCCTGCCAAGCGTAGGAATTGTTCCACCTCAGTTGTGGTCTTTGGTGCTTCCCAGTTCTTGATGGCCTCTATCTTGGATTTATCTACATGAATCCCTTGTTCATTAACAACATGACCCAATAATTGTACTTCTCGAATCCAGAAGTCGCGTTTGGAGAGTTTAGCATACAGCTTCTCCTGTTGTAAAAGTTCAAGAGTCAATTGAAGATGCTCTTTGTGTTCCTTTTGGGTTTTGGAGTAAATGAGAATATCATCTATGAAGAAAATTATAAACTTATCCAGGTAGGGTTTGCACACTCTATTCATGAGGTCCATGAAAACTGTGGGTGCATTAGTCAAACCAAATGGCATAACCAAGAACTTGTAATGGCCATACCGAGTGCAAAAAGTTGTCTTGAGGATATCTACCTCTTGAATCCTCAGCTGGTGGTACCCAGATCACAGATCGATCTTAGAGTATTAGCTTGATCCTTGCAATTGATCGAACAGATCATCAATGCGAGGTAGAGGGTACCGGTTCTTGATTGTCACTTTGTTCAATCCCCGACAGTCGATGCACATACGGAACGTGCCATCCTTCTTCTTTATGAACAAAACAGATGCTCCCCATGGTGATAAGCTTGGTCTAGTGAAACCCTTGTCCAATAACTCTTGCAGTTGGTTGGACAGGTCCTGCATCTCCGAAGGTGCAAGTCGATAGGGTGCTCGCGGATAGGTGATGCTCCCGGTGTGATATCTATGCGGAATTCCACTTTTCGTGGTGGTAGCACTCCTAGTAGATCCTCGGGAAATACGTCGGGATAGTCGCATATGACGGGGATGTCTTCTAGTTTCTTCTCTTATTCGGTCTTGTCGGTGATAAGTTCCAATATGGTAGTGCATCCCTTTCGTAGGCATTTATGGGCTTTCATGAACGAGATGATGTTAAGAGGAGTGTCGCTCCTTTCGCCATTAATGTCTAGGGTTTCTCCACTAGGGAGAGGTATGCGCACAACCTTGTCGTGGCAAATGATTATAACTTGGTTTTCAGACAACCAATCCAAGCCTACTACGACATCAAGACTGCCTAGTGTAACTGGCATGAGGTCAATATTTAATTTATGATTGGCTAGCTCTAGGGAGCATTCTCTCATAATGTGATTTGCTACAATCAGATTACCATCAGCTAGCTCTACAGTGTATTCAACCTTTGAGGGTGTTGGGGTTATGGCAAGTATCTCACTAAAATTCTTAGATATAAAACTTTTCTCAGCTCCAGTATCAAACAATACAGAAGCGTAATGATCTTTTAGGAGACACGTTCCTGTTGCAAGGTTGAGATCCCTTCTGGCCTCTTTTGCCCTGATCACGAAGGCTTGTCCCTTTGGACCGTTGTTGTTCCCATTGTTTTTGTTAATCTTCAGGTATGGGCAGTCTTTCTTGAAGTTCCCTGGTTTCCCACATTCATAGCACCCCTTTGGTGCTCCCTATGGCTATGGCGGTTGTGGGTTTTTGACCATTAGTTCGCCCCGACAGTCTTTAGCTGTGTGCCCCATCTTTCCGTAGCATTGGAATTGAAAAATGCCGCATTGACCCTGTGCAAGATGGAAATTGCACTTGTGGCATTTGGGATGTTTGCTGGCATAGCCTCTTTGGTTCTAAGTGGTTGGGATGGGTGGAGTGTAAGCTTTGCTTGATCGAAACTTACGTTGTTGTGGTGGCGGCTGTAGAGTGGAAGGTTTGCTCCTGGATTGATCCCATTTGCGTTTGTTGTTTGGGGTCTTGGCTACTGGACCACGAGGTGGTAGAAGTCTGTCTGCGACGGCTGAATCCGTGAGCTTGTGGGCCAGTCACACAGCTTGTTGTAGGGTGATCAGGCCAACAGAAAGTACCATACCCAGAATTTGAGGTGGTAGTCCCTTGATGTATTTCTCGATGTGTTTATAGGCCGGTTTTACCATCTCCGGGCATAGGTGTGCCAGATCATTTGATCGAGTAATGTATGCCTCGATCTCGGAACCGACCATCTTATGGTTCCAGAATTCAGTCTCAAGCTTCAGCACTTCACCGGGAGGACAGTATTCACGGTTCAACATTCTCTTGAACTCATCCCAAGTTAGGGCGTTGGTTGCATCCAACCCTAGATTTTGAATGTTCACATTCCACCAAGTAAGGGCAGCTCCCGAAAAAGTTCTGCTGCATATTTGACCCGGTCTTCATTCCTGCTGTTGCTCATGGTGAAGGCCGACTCTGCCTTCTCCATCTAGCTTAGGAGACCGACGGAACCCTCAGTACCATTGAATGAGTGGGGTTTACAGTCCAAGAATGATTTGAATGTGCAGAAAGGTGGGTTGAGGTTTGCTCTTGAGATATGCAAAGAATAGAATTTGGTTCAGTATCGGATAAACGTGTTGAAATGGAAGCGAGTGATTGTGCTGCAAGGTGGATGTGAAACGAAATTCGTCACCTTGGTTTGGTTGGTGTTGATTACGGGCAGTCTCCCGTGCAACAAGTGCCTCCTTAACTTGCTCGTGGATAAGTGCAGTCAGTTCTGCTGGGGTCAAGCTGATGTTCCCACGTCCTCCCGGATTTCGTTGCCCTCTGCGTCTTCCAGCCATGATCTTCATAGCGAGAATAAATGTTAGAGTGCTTCTAAAGATTTAGATTATGTGTGCGGTTGGTACGTAAAGGAAACATGTATAAGTTTGCATATGCAAGATTTTCAATAACAAATAATAGTCTTGATATATCATAAGTCGTATTGGTTACAATTCATTTAATACCAAAACATTTAGATTCCAAAATATCCAGTACAAAGACACAACCCATCGTTAATAGGTCTATGCTAAGTTAATCGAAGGCATTATTGATAGTGGAATCAGAATCAGCATCCTCTGCTGGTTCCTCATCCTTAGTGTCAGACTCTTCCGGGTCTGGAATGACAGCCCTGTTCTCTAGCTCTGTGATTCTACCTTCAGCGATGGCAGCTCTTGTTGACTACACTATAGTGTTCAGTATGTAGAGTGTTTGTGTATCTCAGTTCCTCTACAAGACACTCGATTCGATCATCTGCCCAGGCCAGGTCCCGGGTCATTCTGGCAATAACATCCGACTCAAGACACTGCCTCTTAGGCTCGGGTAGTTCTAGTATGGGCGATGCACCGTCAGGTGACTCCTCCCTAGGGTCCTCTTCACGGTCCTCGTCTGAGTCGTTATCGAGATATTCCTCATGATCCTCGTCCGAATCCTTTACAGGATCATCTGATGATAGGGGATGCTGGTCAAGTGACATTACAGTCACCGGTAGTAGTGATGCGGGTAGTGATGGAGCTATCGGCTCCTCCTCGTCGTGTGCAAACACATGCGGTGACGATGGTGACGCCATATCTATAATGCGTGTAATAAGTGTATGCATACAATCATGTATGAAAAAAATAAATGATCATGTATGCTAGTATTGTCACTACTAACACTATGTGTGTGGAGACTAATGGTTATAGAATAAGTTCAGTAAATGCAAACCTAATTCACAATAACCGAAGTCTCTTATACCAATTTGTCGCACCCCAGCCTTCCCGGCCTTCCCGAGGGCGCGACGCGGCTGTCAGGATCGCAGTCTCTGGTAGAACAGTTGTGAGACCTACATGTCTGGTTGCATACGTACATCCAATAAAATGTATAATACAATTTGTAAATCAGAGTTGCGGAAGTTAATGTATAACTTCTCAAAAACATTTTGAGTTCTTAAGTTGCGGAAGCATTCTTAAAACAGTTTTCAAACAACATAAAGTTATAGTTTGCGGAATCGGTTTAAGTTGTTTAGCAATAAATAACATAACAAATGATATGGAATGATCAACAGCCTAAGACACTTATGTAAATGCATGGACTCCATCCTAGCATCCTGGTCCTTGTGCACATGCCTTAGTTGCCTGAGAAAACATACGAGTAAAAGGGGTTAACACAAAGGTTGGTGAGAGCACAGGTTTTATAACAACAATAAACATCAAACATTTAAAGTAATACTTTGTAGGTTTACTTGTCATAACAATGCAATATCCATTGATAGCTAATCAATATGTGTTATATCATATGCGGGTTCGCAACCGAAGCTAACATGTTGCCGCCCTCCATGTCCATCCAACTAGACAATGGCGATGTTGTTAGTCAATTTTGCACTGTTCCGACCTCCAGTCGGGGTGGCCATACGGGGCGTAACAGTAGGGCTGGTCAGGCCCAAATTGTATTATTCAAAATTACCACGCTAAGCACCATGCGCTATTAACGGTCCGAGATGTGTTTAGTGAGGACTTATCTGTTTTGTAGATGAGTGCCACACATATGAATATACGCGATATTAGCATGTCCATATATAACCAAAAAGTATGTTTTTTGTTCAAAAACAGTTTGTATGCAATGTTTTCTCCCCCAAAGGTAGAAAATAGAAAAAAGGGGGCGTGAACTCACCTGGTAAAAGAGTTCCGGTATGTATGTGTTCGTGACTTGCGAATGCTAGCACCTACTAGTGTGCACCTATAACCATATAGGTGGTGAGTATGTGTTCTGTGAAGTGTTGTACCCCATACAACTCCAAGCATTGGTGTGCTGAACCGAGTGTTTGTGTGTTGACTTGTGTTGACTCTACGAATCGTTGGTGACACGTTTTTTGTGTTTAGTTTTTTTATGTGCTATTTGAATCAACACGCATGCAGGACATCATCATACATCCTACGACTCTAACTGTAACACTTTCACACATGTCATGTTATGAAATCGTAAAGGTTACCATTTTTGGAAAGTTTTCGTTTTAGGAAAGTTTGGTTATGAAATCCCATTTCGTAAATCTAATACATCTAGTATGTTTGTAAAAACATATGTAAATACTTAAAATACGCCGTTTGTGCATAAATCACCATTTTTCCAAATAAACTTTCCTAAAACAGTGAGTATTCGTTTAGAGATCCGTTTTCAAAAATCAAAGTTCCTAATATGTTTAGAAATCATTTTTAAACATATTTCAACAATCACAAATCCCTAAAACATGTTAAATCATCAAAAACCCTCTTTTGATTTACAAAAGTTTCTATAAATAGTAAGTTCTACAAAATAATGTTTTTCACCAAATCAAATACAGAAACGTGTTTCTAAACACTTCAATTTGCATTTGACGACATCTAGACATGTCTAATATGTCTAGATCATCACCAATCTTCGACATGAAACATAAAAGTTTCCTTTTATGGTAAGCTCTGCCACATAAACACAATATCAAGCAATACCCAATCCTAAGTGATTTCTAACTTCAACCTACATCAAAATACATTAAAATCACACAAGAACCAACTGATTATTTCGTGCACAAGAGCCACGTGGAGTTGTACATGATCAAACACTTGCATGTATGTTTTTACACCATGCATGTACGATCTAACCATAGATAAGCATAAGAGACTACCTTAAGAGCTCTTAAATGGATGGATCTGGTCTAGACAGAAGCTAAAAGTGGCTGATGAGGGTCTTCTTTCTTGTGGATGGCTTCCAAGACTTCTCCTTGAAGCTCCAATAGTCCAAGACCATCAAGAAGGAAAGGAATGGCTTCAAAAGAGTTTCCAAAGGGTTGGGGGCTTAGTTCCAGTGGTTTTTGTTCGAGAGGAAAGGTAGGAGTTTGGATAAATTGTAAGAGAACTGGATAGAAAGTGAATGAGGTTGATTTTTATAAAGTTTAGTCGTCCGGGACTCGTAGCGTTCCGCCAAAGCCGATCATATATGGCCTTGGCGTACCACGATGAATGTAATATTCAGTTTTCATCCCGAAACATGCCGCGTACCACCCAAACCCTTGAGCATGGCCTTGGCGTACCGCCAAGGAATCCGTAGTTCAAACTTCTGATTCTTGCTTCGCGTACCACCAAGGATTTTGCCGAGGGTTCTCTGCATCCTGCGAAGGCTCTATTTCATAGTTTTTCGATTTCTTTCGTGCTTGATTCGTAACGTCTATCCTAAACATCTAATACATGTTTAGCACATAATCACATAATAACACATAAGTTTGTTTGACTATTGTTGTTCACCAACGTTCATGAGACTCGTGTGTGTTTTGATAATTCCTCAAATTATCTTTGATAGTTTGTGTTCATTGTTACGAACTGTTTGCGTGCTTGATTAAACATAATCAACATGTAATGCACAATCCAATAATTCCTCGAATTATTGTTTTGCGTTTGTGTTTGTGTTTGCGACACTTGGTTTCCAAAACCAATGTGCAATGTACGATTCGATAGTTCCTCGAACTATCGTTTCGTAGTTGCTTGTGTTTGACTCATCTAATTAAACATAATTAAATGAAATACAACAAGTATGAATGTGAAATGCTAAGTTGTAGGAGTTGCAATTTGCTTGAAATTGTCGGGTGTCACATGGTGACTTAGTGTGGCTTGTGAATGGCCAGCTGTGGCATGTTTTCACATTGAAGCTTGCATGGTTTGACACAAATTTGGCCTGACGTTGCCTTTCTTCTCAGGCCTACTATTTCCTTGCTACTTTGGCCCATGTTGGCTATCAAATGCAATATTTTCAGATACAGACCGGATGTCAAAATGGACATCTAACTAGTCACTGTTCGGACCGGTAACCGATTGCATTGGATTTAAAAACTGGACAACATAATAAATATATAAAAAATTCCAAAAAAGTTATATAATTATAAACACATTTAAACAAACACAATCATGTTTAAAAAATATAGGGTTTGATTTAAATGGTTTATTACTAGTATTTTAGTTAAAAAAATGAAATTTGGTCCGACCGATTCGGTTTTCAAAACATTTATCAAAAATACTGTAGATGATATATCAAATTTATTGTATACAATTTTTTTAAAGTTGTACTTATATATACATATATATAAAAATTACAATATACTAAAACATGTTCATGTGAAATAATTTCTCATCATGTGCTATACCACAATTTACTATAGACTATATGTGCTAAGAAAAGATCGAGCCACTCAAAGATGAAGGAGCCTCATGTAACTGGGAAAAAGTTGTTTGCTAGACTTGTTCACGAAGTGGTAATATTTTAGTTATTTAGACATATTATTGTTGTAATATTTGGTTTTTAATTCTCTTAATAATAACCATCAAACATAATTATAGGCAATGAGGAATGATCGTGTTTACCCAACAAGAGAAGAAATCTACGTAAACACGCACTCGTAAAGATGGAAGTATTGTAGATGATGAAGCTGCTCATGTTGTGGTAATGTTTTATTGTTCCTTGTTTTCATGTGTGTTCTTACTTTTTTAGCTTATATAATTTATTTTGTGTTTAGACTTCTCTGAAAGCTATTAAAAGTGACTCTACAAGGATATTTGGAGATCAAGATGATTTTATAAAAGATAACTATTCAAAAGTTGAAGGCCTAGAAAAAAGATCGAGGGTATGTTCGATTAGTTGAAACGATGCCAGTCACAAAAGATAAAATTGATTCTCCAAATAATTCACAAACTATTCATCAGCTACAGAGTGTTGTGAATGTTATGATGAACATTATCCACAAACATATACCCAATGCAAGCTTGTCCACGGTTCTTAGTTATATGAACATACACGCACGTGTCTTCTGAATCACAATTGTCATCATTTATTTTGCTTGTCTGATTTTCATTTGTTTAGATCTTACTTGTCTTGTGCATGACAACAAGGTGTGATTCTCATCAGGTTACTTATTTTTTTCGTTGTTTCAAATTTTCCAATAACTCAAGCTAATCCTTGTAATGTTTTTAGCCAATATAAGATATCAAAAAAAGAAAAATTATGATCTATTACAGTTGACACATTGAAGTGCTTTAACCAAATGCCTTGCTTATTGGTTTAGGCCAAAGTGCAGGCTAGCCATGCTATAGACCAGGCTGCTGGAGTCACCTATCAGGCCACAGACCAAGCCAATGGGCCCCATAACCAACCATTTCCTTTATACATGTCATATGCATGACAAATCACCTGTCCAAATAACCCACAACCTTATCCGGACTAAAATTAACCCATGTTTTTGTCTAGGCCTTGGCTTTATTGTATGGGTGGTTTTTGTAGTTGATTAGTTTTGATGTTTGGGAGGGATATGTCTGTCATGTATTTATTTATTTATTTATTTTGTAGCCTTTTCCTCATGGTTAATGTCAAGGGAAGGGGAGAAAAAGCTTAAATATTTCATGTTTCTAATTTTCATATATTTCTTGTTTGACTCACTTCTTGTTACTTGTTTGATTGTTTTTTATATATTATTTTGTATGGACCTTTATTTTTATTTATATCTACTTTTTATGTCCCTCGTATTGATTCCTCAGCTCTTAACAACTCTTTATCTGGTAATGTTTGTCATCTTCAAGATGTCACGATAATGAAGACATAGTTGACAAATTTGAAGCGTTGGAGGAGATATAACAAGAATCATGGATTGCTTGAATATAGTTGACAACCAAAAATATTGTTTTGTCCTTTGTTGTAAACATATGAATCTGTTTGAAACATTTTATGTATTTTTTTCGTTAATGTTTGAAATATGAATTGGATTGGAACTTCACTTTTAAATTATGATATTATAGTTACGCATGTTTTTAATTCATCTTTTATTTGTATTGTAATGTGAATGATTTAAGTCCCACAAAAAGTAGTATGTATTTTTAAATTTAAATATTTTTCATTGACATTAAATTTGCGTCATGAAAGCCTTTTTTTTTAAATGTGCCACTTAATCAATGTAGGTATTTTGTAGTTAATATTGTGGCAAAAAAAAGTGACACTAAAGATCTTTATAGAAATGAGTAATACACAAAAAAGTGTCATTGAAAGGCTTTAGTGGCACTGCTTCTAGTGATACTTTTATTGTGTGTCATTCATTCTTATAGAAGTTAGTAGTGGCACTTTTATGGCATTCTGTGATATTTTTGTGTGCCATCGTATGACAATTTTTTTTGTAATGAGACCAAAAAATAATAAAGAAATATTTGAAATATATTAAATTGAAGGAGTATTTAAGAGTACTAAAAATTAAAATTAAGAATAATCGCTTATTATGAAAATAAACTTACAATTTGAGGTATGTATGATATTGATAGGTTTCATAGATGTTGAAGATTGAATTTTGATAGTAGAGACGTGTTTTATTTTTTGCTATCAAAATATTGCTTCCTTAATTTTCGCATCTCCTTATCATTAGTTTTTCGGTGTTTTCATTTGAATCAGAAAAAAAATTAACAAACGTAAGTATTCAAATTATGATTTTAAAGTTTAGCCGAAATTTGTCAAAAATTATTTATTCATACCATTGGATACATCATATAACATTATACTTTGTAGACCAACTACAATGAAATAAAGTACAAGCTATAAATGGAAAATTACCACCATTTAGAAAATTGGTATTAAAGGTATACAACACTAATAGAATTAGGTACACAAATATACTAACATACATTTTGAAAACTATTAGATTGTTTTATGTTTGAAAATTGAAAGGTAGATGATAATGAAACAATTAATTGTCCATATTGTGGTTCAATTTTGTGTTATATAAAGATTGTTTTGCTAGGTTTGAGGAAGGTAACAAATGTAATATGAATGGAAAAAATTACCAAAAAAAAAGAAAGTGTTTTAGTTTACGAATTATAATATATGATCTTGCATGATAGAGGGAAGATGGTTGATAATTTATACGTTGTGCGTGTATATATATAATTTTCAAAACCATACATATGATAATGATTTGTAGTATGTGGAAGTTGGCATCCTTGAACAACCATCAACATATAATTATTCTTAATTGATTAGCATTAAATGTATTTAAAATCAAAGTTTAGTTATCCAAGATTCTTCAATAGAATTACATACAAACAGTGAGGGACCTAGAAATTTTTTTTATGGGGGTCGGAAATTTTTTCTAAATAATTATTTGTCGTTAAATATTTTTTTATTGGACCAATTCGAACGAGGTCGGGTCGGATCACACAAAAAATGATGAAACTAAATTAAATCATAAATACATAATAAAAGTAAGTCAAATAATCTCATTGATTAGGATGACCGATGATATGATAAAATTAGTTTTCTTTCAGCATAATTTGAATGAATATTATTCAAATCAACAAATTCAAGATTCAACTAAGTTTTATTTTGAAAAATTGTTCCATATTAATATATACAAATTATACACGAATTAATTAAGTTTCTAATCATGCTAACAAGTTTCCATTATTGAAATTGCACAATAATCACTTAATCTATAAATTTTGGTGTATACAAGTAAGTTACTGTTCCAGTTTATTTTATGGGAGGAAGGGAACATAAATTATGATAGTTAAATTCAATCACTTAATATACAAATTAGTTTAATGTAACAAACATCATATAATATAATTTTTATTGTTATTGGAAAATTAATATCATGAAGAAACATATATATATATATATATATATATATATATATATATATTCAATAAAAAAGAAATTATAGATGAAAAACTCAATAATTGTAATCGATTGAAAATACTCATAATAAAGAAAGCAAAAAAAATGACAAATGTTCAATACAAGAGAATATGTTTTCAAAAAAGCCTTCGATTAAAATATTATTTTTCTAACTTTGGAGTAAAAAGCTTAAACTTGTTGTCTTTTTTACCACTTGAACTGGAAATTTGGCATGCTATTGTAGACGAGTGGGTAACTGGTTCATCAAAATCATATATCTCATAAAGACTACCCTTTAGCTCGACTTTAATTATCAGGTTTCAATATAACATCACTTTCCTTGGAGCGCAGACAATTGACATCCTGCTTTTCAAGATCGGGCATCGGCATTACGTTATTGGCAGTGCAAGAAAAAACATCCTAGGAAAAATGAGATATTGTTAATTATATATTTGTTAGAAAACAATGTGATTGTGTAAGATTTTTAAATATATATTCTATTTATGATTAGAAAAAAAAAAGAAATTTACCATATCTTGTGATGATAAATCAGTTGACATGACATTTTATGAGGCAGAATTTGCAAACTAAAAAAATAAAACTAAATATGTTCGACATCATATAGTATATGATAGATTATATACTATATATGATAGATTATAATGGTTAAGATAAAAAAGATTGGTAATTTGTTACCTGTTCATGATTTAATTTTTTTATAACTCCTCAATAATTGATGAATCATTAGTCATTTCTAAAATGGTGAAAAATTGGCATTTGTTCCCATACATTATGATTAGTGATGTCAATCTTAAAATCATATTTTGTCCACCAAATCATAAAATTCATGATGCAACAATCTGTTATAACCTCCATGTAAGAAGATAGTTTATAAATATGTTATGCATATTAGAAAATTAGAAAATAAATGAAAAGGTATAAGTGTATTAGAATTATTAAAGTGCAGCATACCTCCAAATACCTTTCTTAAATTTTTTTTGTTGTTTTCTTGAAAATTCGTCCAACATGACCATCAAATATGGTAAGAGATGTAATTCAAGTGAGATCTTGGACTAAAATATGAAGCTTAAATCTTATTTAAAATTTGATAATACCAATGATGAACATATTTAAAACAGGTTTTACCATAATTTATTTAAAATAATAATATATATGAAGGTGAATGTATATATATTAAACCTTGGTATTGCAAATACAACTTTTCCTCCACATTTCGGAGTTTATCATGTAAACACTTTTTTTCGTCAAAGTCATCTGAAGCTTCATCTTTCATACTTCTAATTACCTCTTTGGACTTCTTGTTACATTTAGTGCATGCGTCATAATACCATTCTATATGTGGGTCAACATAGATGATTGTTGCAACAATTATCACACACTTGACCTCTAAAACATGCATATAAATTAAATATACATTAATTTTTATCAAAAAGCTTTGTATAGAAAATAAGTTAACCTACATCCATAATTTCAATGAGTTCAGCAACCTTGTAGAAATCATTGTGACCAAAATCTCATCATGCAATGAGTATATCAATGAAGAACTTGTACGATGAGAAGTTGAAGATGTTTGTTTTTTAGGCCTTTCAAGTAAAAGGAAAAGATTAATTTATATTATACTATCTAGTAAAGTACATATATAATAAAACTAAGAGTAGGTATACATAATATGTATATGTAGTTTTATAATTTTAATAAAAATTATATAATGATACCTTTGCTTAAATGACTTGATTTCATGAATATCATCATTTGATGAAAAGCCTTTTAACATTATTGTATGCATTACAAACATAAGACTTAACTAAAATATAAGAAAAAAAAAGTATAAATAGTGATATAATTAAGTTAATTCGTGTATCACCAAACCACTTCAATCTTCCAAACTAAAGAATGATAAAAATGGCAGGATATTTTGAGAGGCAATTGGGAAATTGTTTTTCATACTCATCCCAAAGTGTAAAATAGATGCAATGGTTCCTGAAGGAATATTTACAATTTTAGAAACCGGATAATTTTGTTAACATGTATGACGAAAATATTAATAAAAAGTAAAGAAAAATTCTAAGTCTTCGAGTTCCATAATCCGCGTATAATAGTTATTGTCGCCAGCCTTCTTAATCCGATCAAAATACTTTACAATAGATCCAATCACATCTACAAAAGCATTTTACAAATAATGTTAAGAGTCATAAAACTTGATTATATTGAATGCATATAAGATTTATATTAAAATATTTTTTCGTATAAATAAATAATTAATATATACCAATTGTAACATCCTATGCAGTAGTTTTATCTGGTATGTATTTAAAACTAGTAAAGCAAAATCCATAAAAGGATCCAAACATGATATCAGACTTTTGTGATTTTGGTGTTGTAGTAGAAGTAGATTTTGAGCCTATTATCAACATACCTAAATGCAGCAATGTTTGGACCAAAGGTTGGATATTTAATTATTGCGCACCATCACTCAGTGGAATATTTTTCAAAAAGACAAAAAATTTTATTCAAGCAACTTGCATTCATTCTTGTACCCTCAAATGAATTGAAAACAACCACTTATATATTGAAATGTAAACATTTCAAAACTAAAAATAAAATCAGTTAAGTTTGTATATAGAAAAATAAGTGATTTAGATGAGTATGAATAGTGTGTTCGTCAACAACAATCATCTCAAGAGAGTAGGTGTTAATGTTTAACACCTTCCGAGCTTCCGGCTACTGCTCTGTCAGTCCGTCTGCTACTTTGCTCGACCTTACGATTCACGAAGTGCAGAAGGCCATCCTGTCATCTTCGGTCTTCTGACTGTAGGCTACAGGTAAGAAACTAAGAACCCTCAAAATCTCCTATTAGTGTTAATGTTATTGTGTTAGTTGATTAATGATTACACATTCTTATGTATTGTTACATTAGGATTTAGAACCAAAATGCCAATTGTCAAATGTTGTGTAACTTGTGTTGTTGTCTTGTTGAATTAGGATTTACCGATTAAGTTCAATTTTTGTGATTTTGTGTGTTTCTTTTTTTTTTAATTAGGGATTTAGGGCATAAGTTGTTAAATTAGGACTTTATGTGTTTAATTTACTTAATCTACGTCCTTAATTTTTATATTAAAGAATCATGCCTTATAAACAACTATCTGGTAATCAAAAACAAAAAAACAAATAAAAAAAAAAGGAAAAGAGATGAGGATATGAGACAGTCACAATCATGTGCTATGTATAAATTTATGAATAAAGCGCCTGTTGAATTGAAGAACACGTTGAAGAGCATGTTGAAGTGTTTGAAAGAGCTTGATTATTTCCCAAATGCAACAATTGAATACAGAATACTGTTGACTATTCCAGTTACGGTTGCATCCACAGAAAGAAGTTTTTCTAAGTTGAAGTTACTGAAATCTTACTTACGAACAACAATGTCCCAAGAAAGACTTAGTGGATTGGCTATGATAGCTATCGAGAGCGATATATTAGAAAATATAGACTGCGAATAGCTATCAACCAATTTGCTATGAAGAATGCTAGGCGAGCTTCACGAATCATCAGTTAATTATTGTTATATTTATTTCACTAAACTTGACACTATGATTTATGTTTATAATTTATTCGTATATGTAGTCGTCCCTTATGAAAAAAATTTATACACTTGAATGAATGAATGCATTAGGGACCTTTTTCCCCAGTTCGTCCTAGGTACTCAAATTCTCGAGACTACCATGTGGATATGTAAAACAAAATACAACAATCAATTTAATAAAGAATATTAAACAAATTTGTTTTAACAAGATAAAATACTTGTAAAACATTCTTAGTAAAATTTTAAGGATTATTAGTTATTACACACACGCATAATAATAATATTTATAGCAACAACTACAGCAACATCAACCATCTTCTTAGGAAACTTACTACATGAAATCATAAAAAGCAAAAATACGAGGGGTTGGAGTTGTAAGTATTAAAACTAGTTGTGAGTCAAGAAAATAAAAAAAAAAAAAAAAAAAAGTAATAACTATTCGAACCCCGATCTACTATTCGAACCCCGCAAAGCTCTGTTCTCCTCCAAAATCATGTAAGGCGCGATCCAAAATTTGAATTTCATAATATTATTTGTTTAGTATTCAAAACCAGATCCATCTATAATTGAAATTCCAAAATTACTTACCCAATTTGCGCATACACGACTGTTAAGCGATCGATTAAATGGAAACCCTAATCTACTAAATACAATTAATAATCACACAAATTAAACACATACACATCTACCAGACACAAGTCTGAAACCAGAACCAACTAAAGATATAGCGAAAACTTTCGGAGTTGTTGAATTGGATTCAAGAGCATCCGAGACCCTTCTAGAACTCGAACTCCATAATCTGATAGCGACCATGTAAGTTTCTTATATCAAATCACTCGTTGTTAGGTTACGAACAATAGCCCTATGAAATCTCGGGCTCACAATAGATTAAACACTCCTATTCGAGCAAACTGTTTCTAGGGTTCTTCAGGAATTTGAGTTAGATTTAAAACAGAGTTTAAGTTTTCATTTCTTCTTCTTTTCAGCTTAGTTTTCTTATAAAAGAATTCCAAAATTTTAATATCATCATTTAAAACATTCAGTGAGTTTGGTATAATTTAGAAAAGTTGTTTTTACTGTTTAAATTACTAAAACTATTTCAAAAGCCATTTAAAAGCTTATGAATCAAATCAAGATATGTTATAAAAATCTATTAAAGAAAATACGCTTATATTTTGGGATTTTATATTTTCTAGAAAATTTAAATTAATCAAATCTATTTTTTTATCAAATAAATGATAACGAGGGTAACGACCCGCGCTTCGCGACAGGACAGGTCGATTTTTAGCAAGATTTTCAGTTACGTTATTTTGATTATATTTTATTATATATTCAAAAAGATATAAAATATTTATCTTATTATTAATTTGAAAAATAATATAGGTTTATGCGGGTTAAGCAGGTGAAGGTAAGAATTAAAATATATTTTTAAGTAGATTAGCTGATTGAGATTTTTTATAGAGAGTAATTGTAATAGTGTAAGAAAGGAATTTGGAATTGATACGTCATAAGAATCGTGTGTGGGAAATGTGTGTGTTTAAAAATTTGTTTAAGTTGTAAATTATAGCATATTGATTTCATTTAAGACGAAGAAATAGAATACTTTTCATTTGATTTCAATGGGCGAATTGCTATCCTTTAAAGATAGCAAGTGGCTGAAATGACTATACTCGACCAAACTCTTGAAGAAATAGTGAATTTTTTACAAAATTTTCATTTTTGAAGTAGTAAATCAATTTCATGATTCAAAATTTTCATTAGAAACTTCACTAAAATAAGCCGATACATCTTTCAACCTTTTCAACTAAATGCATACATCATGAATCCTAGAAATGATAATTTCATCATTTACCTCAGCTAGTGTAAATCAAGTTCATGCTAAACAAATTTATATACAAATAAGTTCAATTGCCTGATGTTTCAAGAAAATGCATAAACACAAGATGTTGATCCCTGAATTCCACAAACAAAAGTACGCATCGAATTTTGAATCTTCGGAGACCATTTCAACTTTAAAACTGATAATCTCCTCAAACTTCGCTGTTTTTGCATTTAAAATGAGTAAAATAGTCTTCAAAACCACAAACAATGAAAAAAGAAAAAAATCAGCTGATAGTCTTTCCAAGTACAATAAGTAGCAGCAGACCGAATCGTAATCCCTTTCTCCCGCTCCAATTACACCGAATCCATCCTCGTGAAAACGCCATCTTTCCCTTTAACCTCATAAATCTCATGAATCCTTCCGGTTTAAAACAAAACCCTCTCCGTAAGCGTCGTTTTTCTCGAATCAATATGAGCCGAAATCCCGAGGTTTTTAACCCTATTCATCGACTCCTTCCACCATGGATCCTTATCATTCTTCATTCACATGGATGATGCAGCGTAGTAGTGCCAGTGGAGATGGATGAGGGCGGTGATCGGTGAAGATGGTGCCGGTGATCTGGACGGTGGTGATCGGTGAAGATGGTGTCGGTGATCTGGACGATGGGGATGAACGTAGGGTGAATAGGATAAGTAGGGCGGCGATCGGTGAAGATGGTGGCGGTGATCGGCGAAGATGGTGCCGGTGATCTGGACGATGGTGATCGGTGAAGATGGTGTCGGTGATCTGGACGATGGGGATGAACGTAGGGTGAACAGGATACGCCAAAAGAGGAGGAAAAGACAAAGGGGCCACCGACATTCCAAATTAAGAGATACATAATTAGGTGATACAAATATTGTCTATTGAAAGTTAGTTTTGAAATATTTAGGAAAATGATTGCAGAAAATATGTTTAAAGTACAATACAAATTATTTTGGGAAAATTGCCAAATTAATCAAAGTTTACCACTTTTTTACCAAACTAATCACTCAAATCCGCCGTCTTAAACGCCGCTTTAAACGTCACTTTAGACGCCATTTGTCTGTACTTTTTGTAAGCATACGACGTCTTTGTCAGGGTTTAAATGAGTGTCTTAAAACTTCTTTTTTACAGGTCTTAAACGCCACTTTAGACGCCATTTTTCTGTCAAATCTGGTAAAGTGGCGTCTAAAGTGACGTATAAAGAGGCGTCTAAGACGCCAGTAGAAAAGGGGTCTTAAAACACTCATTTAGCTGCCGACATGTGGGCCCGTATGTTTATAAAAAGTAAAGAAAAAGGGAGTATAAAGTGACGTCTAAAGAGATGTCTAAGGGGCCGGAATTTGAGTGATTATTTTAGTAAAAAAGTAGTCAAGTTTGAGTAATTTAGTAATTTTCCCAATTATTTTATCTGAATAGTTATAAGTTCTTAAGAAATATTTCATTTAAAATAGTTGGAAGAAAATATCAATAAAAATTATAATAAAACTTATAATTAAAAATAGATAAAACATTAATATTTATTCATTTTTATAAGAAACATAATTTTTAGATAAAAACATTTAAGCAAACAAAAGTTTTATACAAAACACAATAAAGAATAAGTAAATGTATAACTATTCTAAATAATTATATACTATTTCTATATATCTATACTACTTTATAATGAATATTGGTGAGATAAAAATCTAAGATCTTAAATTTAAGAAAAATACAAGCTTAAAAGCTTGTGGTACAACAAATTTAAGCTGCACTTCAAAATCAGATATCATTCTTAATTTCTAATTGAAACCCTGGTTTTTACTTTCTTTCTTCCCCAAAATTTATAAGTAATTTTCAGCTTCAAATCTCCCAACCAGGTAATCTTTTGATCTATCATTGTTCCCCTTTCTTTCTTATTACCTTAATCGGATAATATGTCAATCAGGTGAGGGATTTGAGAACCGGATCTTGAAGCAATCGACATGACATGTTTTCATTTGTACTACTCATAATAAAAAAAACCAAGGGTTAAATATGATTAATCAAGAGAATAACTTATCTATATCTAATAGATAGTATTTTATGGACACACAATATATTTTTAGGGTTTTTTTTCATATTAACTTTCTCACTTATTTCTCTTATTAAATGACTTTTTATATTTTCTTCCATTAAATAATGATATTAAATATTAATGATATAAATTATAATTTTTACATAATAAAAATTAATTTTAAATAACACAACTTTTAAAAGAACACATTTTTTATTAAATACAAAATTTTTAATCTACAACAGATTTTTTATATTACAAATATTTAATATTGTTCCCTTTTAATTCATATAAGTTCCATAAAAAACATTTAAAATTATTATTTTTAGTTAAAAACTAAATAATTAAAAAACTGAGCTTCTGAATCACGAGATTTTTAAAGAAAATTAAATTCTATCCGAAAACATTTTGTTTTGAGCAAAATGTTTAAGAAAACAAAAGTTTTAAAAGATGAAAGTTTAAAAAATTATATTATTATTTTATTAATTAAATTGTTTTTTATGTTTAATTTAAATCATTTTTTACCTTAAAATATCATTTCATAATTCATAAAGTTGTTCACTAAATATGTAATATTTTATTTATAAAAATCGCATAATACACATGTAATAACCTAGCGTAATGCACATGTAATAACCTAGTCTTATAATAATGGTATAAAATATAAATAACTCAGATTTTATCAAAAAAAATTATTCAAAGCCTTATTTATTTCATACACCTGCTTTGTACCGAAATAAAATTTGACCACAAACATGGGTAGCATCAGGATAGCCTTCCAAGCTATTCCTGTTATCTTCTTCTTTCTTCTCCAACTACCAAACCATGTAGCCTTTAACATAAACAACAAGCCATGGCTAACCCCAACCCAACCCGAACCAACACCAACACCATGGCCCGAACAGTTCCACGCCCTTCTTTACATGAACCTAACCTCTACCCACCTCCAACTAAGTGACCTATGGTATGACTGGCCCAAAGGTCGCAACGTTAACATATTTCAGAAACAACTTGGCATCTTGCTTTATGATATTGAATGGAACAACGGGACGTCGTTTTACTACACCCTTGGCCCCGATGCACAATGCCAGATGATGGACTTTGGGGTCGGGATACCGCGACCGGACTTTCTTGATGGGGCTCAGTATCTGGGGAGAGTGGTGACCGATGGGTTCTTGTGTGATGTGTGGGAGAAAGTGGAGTTTATTTGGTATTATGAAGATGTGGCTACCAAAAGACCCGTTCGTTGGGACTTTTACGATGGTAATAATCAAATCTTAGCTTTTTGATTTCTGGTGGTTGAAGTTAATTTTCACATATAAGTTGCGTTTAATTTTACGCGCGTGTCAATCTCTAATAGAGTATTTGAATACACGACATATGCTTAGCATGAAATTCACGGCTTATATCCGGTCTAAATGAATACATTTTGGTCGAATTTGGGTCGAACATGAAATTGAAGACGTAGTGGTTACCTCTTGATTTCCCTGTAAATGATATTTATAGGATCAAATCTGTGTCTTTTTATGTCATTGAGGTAAGGCCAAGAGTTTACCTAGTTGTAGATTTCTCTTGGAATGAGTTTGTAATATGACCCAAAGCGTAAAATACATGGGAACGACTGAAATTAGTCATGCACAAAAAATCGGTTAATCGACCCGGTACAGGTTTGTAGCCGGTTTTTAAACCGGTTATTGAAATCGGTCTTAGGTTTTGAAAAACCCAGCGGTTTAGGAACGGTTTGAAGTTTCAAGATACCAAACCGGTCCATCTTAGGAAAAAATCGGTTATTTGACGGTTAACCGGTTTCGGTTATATATTGGTTTCGGGTTTAGATTTTGAAAAACCGGTTATTAATCGAACCAGTTGTTTGTAAAAACTGGCTGCCAAACTTTGACCAGTTAACCGGTTCGGTAATTTTAAAAATGGTTTTCCACCGGTTAACTATTTTTCACATGTTCTAGCTAAAATCTTGTATTGATTGTTTGTGTTTCAAGATGTTTGAAAAGAAGAAAAATATTAAACAAGTTGTGTTTGGCTCAATGCCAATTTTCACATGTTTACAACTTATTTTAAATCATAAAAAAAATGTGATTTACCTTATTGCTGATTTTTTTTTATTATGTACAATAAAAGAATCAACTTAATTAATTTTAGTATAAATCTGATATTCTTTTTTTAAGTTTTAAAATAAAGACCAGTATCTAAAACTATTATCAAACCAACCCTAAGTTATTTATCTTGCAATGTAGGGATTTCTTCGCACGTGATGACTTTTGAGATTGGAGCGGTGTTGCCAGATTCGGTAGTGCAAGCACCCACATACTGTTTTACAAAGCCCGAGGACCATAACACATTCTCTACATAGTTTGGGACTTTGGGGTGAAAGTTTGAAACTTTCATTTTGTATATTTGTTAAATCTTTTTTCTTTAACTTTTGAGTGTTTTATTTTTTCAATTCTGGGTTACACTTTAAAAATAAGGTGGTGTAAGGATGTTGCTTTACAATAAAAGTTTATTAGTAACATATTTAAGACATGATTTTTTTTTTTATTTCTTTTAGTACATGTGGGATCTACTTGTGGCAAACTCCTGGTCTCATTCCTTCCACCTTAATACACATCTAACCAAGGAAAACAGGTAACATGCGATTACATGTAACGTATACAAGAAAAACCAACCTCAGTGAGAATTAAACTAGAGACGAACTTGTCAACTTTCACTTCACTCAAATCACTCCATCAATTTCTTGAAGTTTATATTTACGTGAGGTTATAATCAAATAATATTGATTCTAACTCAGCATATGTTCTTATTTGATTATATTTAGACATTTTGAAAGTGTGCAAGGTTAGTACCCTCTCCAATACATATATTTAATAAATTAAATATTAAATAATAAAGACATTAACGAAGAAATATAAGCTTAATAAACACAATAGCACTTATTAAATGGGAAATGATAGAATATAACTGAATAATAATAGAAGCCATAAAAAGAACTTACGATTAATAAAATTATAAATCAACACAAAAGGTTGTTTTTCTATATTATTAAATAAATAAGTGGCACATGTCATCCATTGCTTAAATTATATTTTATATAAATATTAAAGAAACGCCATCGAGTGAATATTAATAATAAATAATTTTAATAATTAAATAACAACAATTGATTAAAATATGCATGAATGTCAAAAAAAATGGCACCCTAGATTAAAATAATAATAATTAAATAATAATAACAATTAAATAACAATAATAATTAAATAATAACAAAAAAATAATAATAATAATAATAATAATAATAATAATAATAATAATAATAATAATAATAATAATAATAATAATAATAATAATAATAATAAAAACTAATAATGACTATTATTATTATATAATATTAATACTAATTATTATATAATAAGAATATTAAATTAATTAACAAATAGTTAAAATTTTGCCCAGATTTCGATTTATTGTTTTAAGATGGCTTTACAGCTGTTGCGGCCAGTTTATGGTTTACGTTTTAATATTCGTTATGCTATCACCGTGACAGGATGGTAAGATCAAAAATAGTACTTATTAAATAATAATTGATACAATAATTAAATTTTACCCAGTTTTATTTGGTCGCTTATGTTCATTTTATTAATGCTAGATTTTATAACTAAGCAATTCTTATTTTTTGTTATGATGTGGCGGACATGTTTATAACGACTACACTTTAGGGGTTTTAATTACATCGAAATGACAAATGTTGTAACATTTTTTATATTTGTCTTTTGATGTGATATATATACGGGATCGTGTATGCGTTCTAGTATTAGAAATTATGACAGAATTCCCGCTGCAACGCGCGGCAAAGCAACTAAACAACATTGTTACGAATGAATAGTAATAATAATAATTTTAATAATAAAAAAATAATTATTATTTAATATTAATATTAATTAATAATAAAAATCAACTGACGTTGTACAGAAGAAAAAGGCCGAGAGCGACAATAATATGAATTATTTATAATTATTATTGTTATATAATATTAATATTAATTATTATATAATAATTAATTAACTAATAGTCAAAACCTTCTATAGACGGTTCAATTTATTGTTTTAGATGAACTGACTGTCATTACGTCCAGTTTGTTGTCTGTATTTTGATATTCATGATGTTGTCACCACGACATGATGATATGACTTCAAATTAATTAATAATTATAATTTAATAATAATTAACAATAATAATTAATTTTTTCTAAAACATCTACACTTTAGGGATTTACATTATAGTGACAATCATTGTCATATGTTTCCCGACGCAACTCACGAAAAACCTTTTGTTATTATTATTACTAAATATACATTTAAGAAACGTAATCATTACAAGTAAACAATGAGAATATTTTTTTATTGTAGGTGTCTTTCGCTTGCTTCTCATGAACAAATGACAACCACTGCGAAAGTTTTTGACAAATGCTGCAAAACCTTTTTTTAATAATATTAATTAATTAATATATTTCATTTTCTTTACTACTTTTTTTTCTACGGTTGCAAAAAAATGGGAAAGTAATAAATTTAGATAAGCTCTATATTGAACGGCCTCAAAATAAACAATGAACCGTTCTAAAAATTTTAAAATATTAAATTATTTAATAAATTAATATATTTCAATTGAACCGTCATAAAAAACAAATGGAGCCGTTTTAAATATTCATAATTTTGCAACAAATTAATGACAGTACATTTATTCAAAGACAATTAAAACAATTTTTTTTTAACTAATCAAGCTATAAAACGGTTTGATTATTTATATTTTCTGAAAAACATTTACTATTTAGAATAAACAAATACAACAACTAGAAAGATGTGAAATTCAAACAGGCTTGAAAAAAAATGTAGTAATAAAACATGAGTATACAAAGATAGCTTGAAATGAGAATATAAAGATTAAAAGATATCTTAACAAAAGCATACTAAGTATAGTGAGTAAGAAACATATAAAAAATTAGAAGATATTAATTACATATGGCTACCCTATATGATTAAAATATAAACATTTTTTAATAATAATTAAATATTTGAACACATTCTATAATTTTTAACATTGTGTGTATATATTTGAATTTATATTTCTTGCTATTGTCACTTTTGTAACAATTTGATTTAGTATTTTAGACCGGATTAATAATCATTGCAACCTTTTTTGGCTGTGTTATGATATTCAATATGCTATCACCACCACGTGATCGAATACATATTTCAACAGAACTGTATGATTCAATATTTTTATGGTAGAATTAATTTTAATTTGGTAGATGTTGTGTTTTTTCGTTAAGTACAGGGTTACCACTGCAACATGCGGGTTAAACGCTAGCTAAACATATTTTTAATGAGTGAACATATATAAATGTTTAGTGTACTATTACTCTTATTATTATTTTTTATTTTTCTGAGTTATCAATAATGATATTATTAATGAAAATATATAAATATATTTTTAATAAATTTAATTATGGAAAACATAGGAATAGTACAATTAATTAAATAATAATTATTGCTACTTAAATATGTATACTTTTCAATTGAAGAAAAACACCTCTTTGTCTTGTTTTTTACATTAACTAATAAATTATATATTGTCACTATATGTATAATCAACTACATTATTATAAATAACTCGTTTGATTTTATCTACAAATTTTTTAATTCAAACTTTTATTTATTATCATTTAATTGTTTAAAAAGTTATAGTTTTTTTTTAAATATCTACATTAATTATTGTCTAATTTTTTCTGATACATTGAGAAACAATACCTATCATAGATGTTAGAGTTGGTTCTTTTTGTATGTTGGTTTTTTTATTAATGGTCCCTAACTTTAAGAAATTACACTTGTGGTCTGAATCGTTGGAAAAAATGTAACACTAGTGGTCCTTGTAGTGAATGACTGTTAGTTTTTGATGTTAATATTTTTAAAATGACCGTTATACTCCTGTGCATAAACCTATTGTTGGAAAAATAAGGACAGGTGAGCCTTTGTAGAGCCCATTTCAGAGCCAAAGACCGACAAAGTCAACCCGTGACCGGATGAAGACCACTTTTGTGGATTTTCGTGTACAGTGTTTTTCGTGTACTTTTGATTTTCGAATACTCGAACCATTTTCGTGTATAGAGGTTAGAGTACTCACAGAGTAGTATAAATAGACGTATTTTATACTGTTCTAGGGTTGGATTCCCGAGGCAATTGATCTCTAGACGTATTGAGGCATTGTTCTTGCGAAGTTCACGATTTATACAAAGCTTGCATTTTTACATCTCTTCTGTTAATTCTAACATGGATTCCGCACACGTTATAGTGTTTTGGTGTCGATTGGAGTGATAAAGCTCGTGTCTTGATCCAGATCTGGACTTACAAGTGGCATCAGAGTCTTCGAGCTCTTTTCTACAGCAAGGTAACATCTTTTTCGTGCAAGTTTGATACTTTCCTGATCGTCTTCTCATCATCTAGCTACTGTCAAAATTTGGAGCTCTAAATCTTGAATAGTTTTTCTCTGGAATTTTTCAAGTATTTTCGAGTTCCATTTTCGAGTATACTGCTTCGAGTACAACCTTTCGAGAACAAGTCTTCGAGTACTACAGTTCGAGTTCAATAGCCTTAGCTGAATTGATTTTGAGGTTTTGGTTTTCGAGTACTATACTTCGAGAACAGGTTCGAGAACAAGTCTTCTAGTACAGGGTTTCGGATACTTGGTTTTCGAGATCTCTTCTTCGAGTTCAATTTTTCGAGAACTACTGTTCGAACACTTGGAATTCGTGAATTCTTGTTCGAGTACAGAGCTTCGAGTATTCCTGGATCTTCGAGTACATCTTGGATTTCGTGTATTGCTTGGACTTCGAACACTTGAGGATTTCGAGAACACCAGGGACTTCGGGAACTTATTGAATTCGAGAACTAGGACTTAGAAATTTTCTGATCATCATGGCATCTAAGGATCTGACCAACTTGTCCAACTTGCTGAATTTGGACAATGAGATAGGCACGGGAACTAAGCCACTTAGGCTTGCGTCAGGAGATAACTTCCAAGACTGGAAGTTCAGATTCCAGTCTTTCATCAAGTACACAGATCCCAAGCTATGGAGATCGACAGAGGAAGGGCCTTATGTGCCTATGTAAGAGAGTGAACTGAATGGGCTAATTCCGAAGGACCCACAGTTGTATACGGAGAACGGCATCCTACTGAAGGAAAAGGATGACAAGGCGTATGCCTCAATCACTATGGAATTGTCTACTGACGTGGCTGATGGATTCAAGGAGCATCAGACTGCCAAACAACTTTGGGATGTGTTGGTTGAACTCTTTGAGGGAAATGAGGATATGAGGGAAAGTCGCAAAGACATGTTGAGACAACGGTTCAACATGTTTAATCATATCAAGGGTGAGTCCTTGGAAGCCCAACTCAATTGTTTCACTCACCTCATGATAGAGATGACAAGTGTTGGGATAGAGATGCCAAAGGGAGAAGTCAACAAGAAACTCTCGAATTCACTGCCGTACAACCGGAACTCTAACTGCACGACAATCAAGAGGACAATAGACATGTACAAGGCTACTCTTAGTGAGTTGATCTCAATCATCAACTCAGATGACATGGATGACAAGCAGAGGGCGCTCAATCATGACAGTTCCATGGGCATTACTTATGCTTTTGAGAATGCTGCTCTTTTATCTGCCATTAGTTATCAAGCCTCTGGTTCTCAGCATTACCAGACTTTAGCATCTCAGTCTGTTACTTTAGAGACTGCATTCATCTCATCTGGGCAAGCTAGTTCAGTGCCCAAGATCAGCCCTGAGAGTGAGGAGAATCTGCAACTGTTCAATGGGTTTATGAACCGTTATAACGCATTCATTGTAGGAGAATTGGCACTTGCCAATCTTACTTAAGACAACCTGAAGCAGATCAACCCAGCTGATGTTGAAGAGATGGATATTTCATGGCAGATGGCCATGGTTGTTTTTCGTGCCAAGAAGTTCATTAAGAAGTATGGAAAGAACAGTTTCGGGAACAACCCAGGACAGAAGCTAGGATTCGACAAGTCAAACCTCAGGTGCTATAACTGTGACCAGTCGGGTCACTTTGCTCGTGAATGTAAGCTGCCAAAGGTTGTGAAAGAGGCATACCAGAAGCCGGAAGAGAAGGCTGGAGATGGAGCTAGAGCTAGCACATCCAAGGCAGTGATTACGCAAATACTGACTCTTATGACTGGAGTGACCAGGTGCAAGAGCTTGAGATGACTTTGAGCCATGCGTTCATGGTTGAGGTGGACGACAAACGCAATGTGGTAACATAAAATCTTTGCTCTACTTCCTGCATTGAAAAGGTTTTCAAATACCGTTCTCACAATGAGGACTTAATCAAGGAAGTCACCAAACTTAAATATTTCAACTCTGAATTTCTTAAAAATGAAGAACTTTTCAAAAAGAAACTTGACACTGAAAGTCGTGATATTTCACAATTAAAAGAAATTTTAATTGACAAAGAGTCTAACTATCGGGACGCCAGGCGTCAGATAGATGAACTTTCCTCAGAGTTAGAACAAACTAAGACTTAGTTATCCAAATCTAAAATCAGAGCTGATAAATATGAATATTCAAGTACTGTGGTGGCTAACATGATTGATGTTCAGAATAGGAAAAAGGAGAAAATCGGGCTTGGTTTTACTGCGGTGAAACCTCCATTTAACCATAACTACTCCATCATGCCCAATATCAACGCATCTGTTGATGATCTGCTGTTGAAGTCAGACCGAAGGTTTGAGTTCACCACTGGTTCTAACAAACCAGTGCCTCTTACAGTAGATCCTGTCTTGACTGACTTTAACGATTATGATAATTGTGAGGTTTGTGCAGAAAGTTTGAGTGTTTCAGGTTCAATGGAGAAGAAGGAGGAAAGAAGTACTAGCAGGAGCACATATTGTTCAACTTCACATAGAAAATCACATTTTGTTCCAATAGTTGATTTTGTTGGAAGATTTGAATCAATCAAAATTAAACCAAATGAAATGATTAAGAATTTTAAGACTAAGTTTGTTAAAAATGATGATGATGTTAAAAACAAAACTATCTTAGAATCATATTCTTCTCCTTTGTCAGAGCAGGTAAATCAGGCTCATTCCACAGTCACTCCTGCGGCGGGTTCAAAGTTAAACCCTAACTGTGAACCTTATGTTCCAACTGGGTCATTGGAACAAGCCTCCACAAATTCCTTCTCTGGTCTGAGTGAGTGTGATGTAAAGCCATTTGACCCAAAGGAGTTTGATGACATGGTATGCTGCTATGCGTGTGGAAGACCAGGCCACATCGCTAGACACTGTCTGCACCGACCTACTGAATTCTTCAATGGGAAAAATCAAAAGGTCACACCTAAGGCTAAACCTGCTAAAAAACCAATGAGGACTGACCAATCCTCCAAGCCTAGGGTGAAACCTCAGAAGATGACACAGAATCATCCCACTGCCAAAATGGCCAAACCAACAAAACAAAATCAATCTGGTTTTCATAAACAAAAATCAAAGGTTTCCAAATCTAAAAGTAAACCACAGTGGAAGAATAAGCCACATAGGAAACCTCAATTAAAACCAATTGATCATGGCAGTGGTGTGAGGCCCATGAATGTTAGGGCAAAATCAGACAAGCCCACGGTAATATAAAAAAAGGTGCCAAAGTTCCACAAGTACCTAACTCTGTTATGATTTGGGTACCCATTTCTCATTAAATGTGTCTGTACAATGCAGGGACGACCAAATAAGCTGAAGAATGTTTAGCATGTGGATAGTGGTTGTTCCCGGCATATGACTAGGGATTTTTCTCAGTTGCACGAAGCCACACCATTTAATGGAGGATACGTCTCTTTTGCTGGGGACAAAGGTGGGAGGATAAGCATGAAGGGCACGATTACTAAAGGAACTCTGAGTTTTGAAGATGTGTACTATGTTGAAAAACTCAACCACATCTTGTTGAGCGTTTCTCAGATGTATGACAAGAGCTTTTCAACACACTTCACAAACAAATAGTGTCTTATCTTGAAGCCCGGATTTGTCGTACTGGAGAAATGGATCTTGATGAGGACTCTGAGGATAAACAATTCCTATATCATCAACATGAATTCTGATTCATACATGGAAAACACTTGTTTGTTTTCTATAGCATCAGAGACTAATTGATTGCTGTGGCATCGCCGACTAAGTCATGTCAACTTGAAGAATCTCAACCGACTGGCAAAGGGAGGTCACGTCATTGGCCTACCTTCTAAGGACTTCTCCACAATTGAGAAGTGCGTCACATGTGCCAAGGGGAAGCAACACAAAAGACCCCACAAGCCCAAATTGTTTAACTCAATTTCAACAGTTCTGCAGCTTCTCCATATGGATCTCTTTGGACTGGTTAATGTCATGAGCATCAGGAAGAAGTCATATTGTCTTGTTGTAACAGAAGATTATACCAGATTTACTTGGGTGTTCTTTCTAGCCAAGAAGGATGAGACATAGAGATCCTGAAGAAGCTTATCACCCTGATCGAGAATCAGAAGAATTTAAAAGTAAAGGTGATCAGAACTAACAACGGCACTGAGTTTAGAAATCAGACAATTATTGATTTCTGCGATGAAAAGGGAGTTGCTTGACAGTATAGTGCAGCTCGTAGACCTCAGCAAAATGGAGTTGTTGAAAGAAGGAACAGAACGCTTATCGAGGCTGCACAGACCATGCTGTTAGAGTCTAAACTGCCAATCTTCTTCTAGACTGAAGCTGTTAACACAGCTTGCTATGTTCAAATCCAAGCTCTCTTGAACAAGCTCCATCAGAAGACTCCCTATGAGATATTCTTCAATCAGAAGCCAAAGGTCGGTCACTTCAAGTCGTTTGGATGTCCTTGCACTCTCCTCTACACGGAGCCGAATCACAAGTTTGATGGCAAGGCTGATGAGTGTTACTTCGTGGGCTATTCGTCTGAGAAATCTGCTTACCGGGCTACAACAAGAAGACCCGGATGATTGTGGAGTCATACTACATTGTTTGGCAAGAGATGAACAACACCGATGCCAGTTCTCGTCCAAACTGGCTATTTCAGTATGATTCTACATTAGAGCCCTTTGACACTTATCTGAGAGTGTAGGACCATCTGAGCCTAAAGACAGTTTCTACAAGAGTGACGACGTGGACTACAGGGTTGACTACGTTCCGTGTGATCCCAAGATTCTGACATTTGACCCGCCAGGCATGTATGATCGAGCTTCGGCGGTTCAGTCGACTCCGATCAATGAAGTCATCCCATCAGATCCGGAGACCTCTCAGTCTGTTCAACCAACTTCGAAGACATATCAAACGTCATCTTCTTCTCACCAGACGTTTGACAATCCACTGTTCTCATACCACATCCCTGAGGAACATTGTGTGGATATTGGTGGTGAGGTAAGTGAAATCGCTCCCGTTGACAACACCTCTTCCTTTTGTGAAGATCATCTAGCTCATATCAGCAACCTGTTCGACAATTTATCTGTGGAGGAAGTTCCTACTTTAAGCATCAACAAGAATCACCTAGTGGAGAAAATCATTGGACCTCTTTCAGAAGGAGTTCTTACTAGGAGCAGATCTATTCCAGCTCAGAACACATTTCCTGAAGGAACTATCACATGCAGTCAATCAGGTCCAATTAATTCTTGTCTATACTTTTGCTTTATTTTGCTTGTAGAACCCAAGAATGTCAAGATGGCTCTTAAGGATTCAACTGGTTTGAGGCAATGCAAGAAGAATTGATGCAGTTTCAGAAGCTCTAGGTGTGGAATCTGGTTCCATTGCCCAAGGGGAAACTGCCAATCGGAACCAGATGGGTCTTCAGAAACAAGAGAGATGATTCGGGTGTGATCATCAGGAATTAAGCTAGGTTGGTAGTCCAGGGCTTCTACCAACAGGAGGGTATTGACTATGAAGAAGTCTTTGCACCGGCTTGAAGCTATCCGTATCTTTTTGGCCTATGCTTCCTATATAAACTTCACAGTTTATCATATGGATGTGAAGACATAATTCTTGTATGGAAAGGTCAAGGAAGAGATCTACGTATGTCAGCCCCCGGGGTTTCGGGGATTCACAGTATCCCAACCATTTCTACAAGCTAGACAAAGCCCTATACGGTCTTCATTAGGCACCAGCATGATATGCTACACTTACGGATCATCTGCTTGCAAATGAATATACCCGTGGAGCTATCGATCAGACACTGTTCATTCGCAGAGATAAGGATGATTTGATTATCGTCCAAACCTATGTGGATCACATTATTTTTGGTTCCACAAAGAGTTTGAGGCTGTGATGAAGAAGAAGTTTGAGATAAGTGCAATAGGGGAGATGACCTTTTTCTTGGGTCTTCAGGTAAAGTAGGATTCAAAGGGTGTGCTCATTCATCAGGGCAAGCATGTTACCGACATTCTCACCAAGTTCAACATGTTGGACTCGTAGCCCGCACCCACTCTTATGGCTACACGTCCCGTCTTGACTTCGGATTCTGATGGTGAAGATGTTGATCAGCACCTTTACCGTTAGATGATTGGTTCACTGATGTACCTAACCGCTAGCCGACTAGACATTATGTTTTCTGTATGTCAGTGTGCCAGGTATCAAGCAAATCCGAAGGCCTCTCACCTGATTGCTGAGGATCTTTCGGTACCTCGTCGGGAAACCTCATCTCGGTTTGTGGTATCCTAAGAACTCTGAGTTTAGTTTATTTGCTTACTCTGACAGTGATTTTGGTGGTTGCAACTTAGACAAGAAGTCAACCACAGGTGGATGTCAATACTTAGGAGATCGCCTCGTCTCATGGCAATGAAGAAACAGACAACCGTGTCAACCTCCACTGCGGAAGCTGAGTATGTCGCTGCTTCTAGTTGCTGTTCTCAGGTTATCTGGATGCAACAACAGCTTCTCAATTACGGTTTGAACTTTCTTGACTTTCCTATATATTGTGATAATGAAGCCGCTCTACAGATTGTCAAGAATCTGATACAACACTCCAAAACTAAACATATTGACATCCGAATTCACTTTATCCGCGACTGTTTCGAACGGAAGTTGATCCATCTTGAAAATGTCCACACAGATGATAATCTGGCGAAACTTTTCACAAAACCGTTCTACATAGCACGCTTCCACCATTTACCTGCCTCTCTCAAACTAATTATTTTTTATTAAAACAATTTTTGTAAATACTGTAAACTTTGTGTTTTGTTTTATTTTAATTTTTAGATCACAAATTTAGGGGGAGAATATTTACAAAAAACAAAAAGATTTTCGGTTTTGAGTCTATTTACAAAAACAACAAAAAGATTTTTGGTTTTGAGTCAGTTTAAGATAATCTACAAGTTTAGGGGGGAGTGGAATCTAAGAAAACAACAAAAAGATTTTTCCTTTTCAAAATTTAAGAAAATACAAAAACATTTTATTTGGACGGTCAAGTGAAGTGGTTAATGGGAAGTGAAATAATTTCTGACCCTCAGAAATTCACTACCTAAACATAATTTTCAAAAAAATAACAACTTTAGATAACTATAAATCACTAAGAAGTTAAAACACGTTTTTCTAATAAGAAGGATTGGACATGATCATTCAAAAATATTAATATATGTAAATGAGTGAGAAGTACTAGAAAATCAGATAACTGGAAAGATGCAACAGCTATTTGACTTTTTGTATAAGTCTTTAAGTCAAAACAAGATTGTGTTTCAATAAACTTGAAATCGTTTTGAGAAAACTTGGGTATTTTCTATGTTTTGTGCAAACAAAGAGTGGGAAATACTTACTGAAGCATCCTCTGTTTTGCATAAGCAAAGACCTGGATGTGTGACGTTAAGGCCAATGTGTCTGCATATCAGTAAAATAAAAGATACCAATGAGCACAAAGATGTTAAAACCCCTTCTTGTTCTTGACTTTAATCTGATAGATCTGTTGTTTCTCTTCTCATCTTAAACTTTTCAAAACGTTTTAAGTTCGTTCAAACACAATCAAATTTTGAAACAAAAGATTTCGCAAAATTGATAGGTTGCATGTTAATCTGGTTTAAATGTCTGATTGCCCATAAACTTTCCAAAAGGATTTTCAGAAAAACCGTTGGAAAATTTTTGATCATAATTCTTGTTTTTGAATTATGGATAAACAAGTAGATGTCATTGGTGAGGTATAATTATTTTAAGGTTCGGTTTCTATAAGAAATTATTTTAAGATTTGATCCCACAAAATTGACCCGACTCAACTTTGAACTCGTCCAAAGTTTTTAAGTTTATTTTATTTTATTTTATTAAGTTAGAAATTTAAAATTAATTTGTATTCGAAAATGGGTATTCGAAATAATTGTAACGATTTCGAGTACACGAATTCGAGTACTCGAAATCTGCCTATAAATAGTTCGAAAATTAGAATTTCGAGTACCATAATCGTTTTCTGTACTCGTTTTCTCTCTATAGGCGACCTGACTTTCTAGACTAGATCTAAATATTCCACTCCGACCACCTTGTAGATCACACTTAGACGAACCTAGGTATAAATTTTTGAAGGATTTTGACCGTTAAATAAAAAGTTATCGAACAAAAATGAATTTCGGGTACTTGTGTTCGTTAACCGAGGGAATCTTGGTCAAATCACCTTGAAATACTCAAAATTGGAAACCGATCTTTTGATATGTTGGTCGCCTTCCAAGTCCGAGAATTTCGAGTACAAATTGGAGTTCTAAGGAGCAAAATTGAAGGAGATATGGAGGATTTTTAGTTCTCGAAAATTTGATTTTCGAGTACCCCATTTCGAAAACAATATTTCGTGTACAAATTTTCGAGAACCACATTTCGTGTACACTATTTCAAGAACAATATTTCGACAAACGACCCCTCTTCGTGTACTGACATATCTTCGTGTACTCTGTCAGTTTCGTGAACTTCTTGTTTTCGTGAACTCCAATTTGATTTTTAGATTTGACTTGACCCTTTGACCATTTTGACTTTGACTTGGACTTTCAGATTTGACTTAACCTTTGACCTTTGACTTTGATTTTTCTTTTACCTTTGACTTTGATTTATTTTACTTTTAACTAACTTGGCTCCTTTTTGTTTCAGATGGCTGGGTTACGGTTTGTCCCTGATCACAACATGTCTGCTTATCTGGGCGATCCTCCGGAGAAGCACGCTATGTACAAGAGTATGGTGGACGGACTGATTCTCTCACCGGTCAACTATGCTATGATGGAGCATCCACTTATCATTTCTTCTATTATTCATGACTTCTGGAACTCCAATACAGAGAGGAATGATGCCAAAGGAAACGCGAGTTTGATTGGGAAGATTCAAGGACAACCTGTGATCATAAGAAAGAAGATCATCAGGGAATGCCTTCAGTTTGGTGAGAAGGACACAGATCCCATTGAGCTTGATCAGGAGCTAATTCAAAGCACATTATTCAGGATGGGGCATGAGTGTAACATCACTGTATTTCCGGTCATCCGTACATCTGGACGATTGTACTGTTACGATCTGAGATTTATAATTATTAATGATGATGTATTATTTGATGATTATCACTGTTATTGTTATACATTGAGAACATATTATACGCGTAAATCATGGTAAGTTTAGTTGAAACCCAACTAAACAGAACCAGAGAGTTTATCGCAGTCACATTTCACAGATTATGGATGTTGGTATGAAATGGAAAGGGATTGGGAGTTTGTTAAGGTTTGGTTGCTAAACATAGTCATGGACACATGGCCATGGTTTATCGAAATAGCGGTGGGACGGTGGCTGGGGAAGTTGCGACTGACCCCTACATATGCCCTATACATATGCATATTTCGGTCTATCATGGATGTGTCAGTGATATGGTTTAGTGGGTTTTGGATTGGGATTGATAATATTAATGTTATGAAATAATGGAAGTATAATTGGAATTAAATTACGCGATGGTGAGGTTACGAACATAATTTAAACGCGGATATTAATTCAGAGATATTAACTTGATAATGTATTCGCGTGGGTGACGATTCACACGAATATAATTATTAAGAACAATATTCTGAAACGATATTCCTTAATTCGTAAATCAAATCGAAATACGATACGAGCGTTGGATTCGCAAAGGTGACGATCTTTACGAATACGTACGTAAGTAGCGTGTTTCGACGAGATAACATAATAATATATTTAACGATAATAAAATTAGAAAAATAACTTAAAAACGTTTATTAGGAATCTCAGCCTAAAACAAACCCGAATAAATCGTTTATTTAAATGAATAATTTAACGAAAATAAACGGAAAGATTTTTGTTTAAACCATTTCATTTAAAAACCATTTTAACAAAGCAAAACATAATTATATGAATGTTTGATGTTTAAATATGTGTCTACGTTAAAAACCGAACATTTGTAATATTTTATAGCGATATAAATGAGACCGAGCACGCGGGGATCGACCGGGCTATAAAAGCCCATTTATTCTTCTTCTTCCCCATACCTTGAAAGAACTCTCTCTCTCTCTCTCTAAACACACACCCACGCCATCTCTCTCTTTCTCTCTAACTTCTCTCTACGATATCTCCTTCGTTACCCAACGGATTCGCGAGATCTTGGCGCCTAAACGACCGCGTGATCGAGAGGAACAAGGAAATAGGAAGAAACCTAGCTGTTGATCGACATTTTTGAGGTAAATCTAAGTTTTATTTTCGGTTTTTGTTAAAAACTTAATGTGTTTGAGTTGCCATCAAATCTCCACCGAATCTAGGGTCTTCTGTGTGTAAAACAGGTTAGTTTTAAACCTAAGGGAACCCATTGATGGACCTGCAACTGATTGGAACTGGTTGGCATAATGAAAATGGGAGCTGGGTCGCGACTCAGCAAGGGCCGAACCTGTGGATTCTTCGGCCGAACCTTCTTCATCCTAGTGGGCGAACCTCCTTGTTTAGTTGCATGGTCTCAACCGAACCCTAGCCGAACCAGCTAGGGACGAACCTTCTGTTCATAGCAGCCGAACCATGGTCGAACCTTAGCTGTGTAGATCTGGGCTGCGAACCTTGGCTAGCCGAACCCTTCGTGGTGGGCCGAACCTAGAGGGACCGGACCTTCAAGCCACACCGAAACTCTTACATTTACACGAACCTTGGTGATAGCGAACCTACATGCAGGTGGCTCACGAACCTTCAAGGGCCGAACCAATTGGGGTGCTGATCAGCGAACCTTGTTGGCTAAATCATTCACTTCTTGGCCGAACCTTGGCATGAGTTGGGCCGAACCTATTCCTTTGGGCTAGAGGTTCGCTGCTCTCATGGGAAACCAAAAATTTATTCCATTAAACTAGAAGGTTAAAGGCAATTGGGGAACATGAATATACATATACACACATATACGAATAGGCATGCATGAGAAATCATAGCCACCACCTTTTATTTAAACACATAAGTTAAAGTATGAGATTTTTAAAATGATGAAAATAATTGATGGGGATAATTTAAATATGATTTCTTTAAACTTGAAAGAATGGGTTTTCAATAACTTAAATTGTGGTGTAGGTAAGTAATCATGCATGCATGCACTATGAATGTATTTAAATAGGGTTATAAGGATGATATTTTTACAACTTATATGACCTTGATACATTAATGAAAGATCATCATATATATAAGAAAATCAACACTAATGAATTTGAATTATCCTTACAAGATGATAAATAATAGAATCTTAAGTGTAACATCTTAGCTTAGATTGAATTAACTAAGTCAATGCATACTTGAGAGTTTGAAAAATAAACAAGTATGGTCGCCTAATGACAATGAAATACTTATACTCATGAACACAATTACACAATAAATACAGGTTGTTGAGTCATTGCTTGGAGTTCACTTACGCGAGCGCGCATATTTCGGGAACACTGATTCTAAGGATTCAGGTGAGTTCTCATAACCTCCCTTTTTAAACTGTTTTGTTTTAAAACTCGGAGGTGAAACATGTATACCAATTTCAAATATTATTTTGATAACACATGGATGATACCTGTTTATCAATATGATATTCATATTATGGAATTATCATGATTTATGGATTATCACTTATTATCATATATCCGTGTAACGCTGTCATTGACTTCGGTCAATAACAAAGATTACATGTATTGCCACTTGGATTATCACAACTCCGTGAATCATTGCCTTTAACTTTGGTTAATTGAATTGGTTTCATGTATTGTCACGTGGTTAGCTACCACTCCATGGATCATGTCTTTAACTTATGTTAATTACATTAGTTCCATGTATTGTCACATATACTATTTGAGAATATTGATTGTTTGTGATTGGTTGAATGGATTGTGGTTGATTATCTATGATTGTCTATGATTATATGAGATGTGTGACTAGGTGTTTGTTTATGTGTTTTGACTGTTGTGTTGGGATATGTGTTGTATTTTCACGCAGGTACTCTTGTGGATTTTCTCAGAAAGACCATAAGCTTTTATACTCATTTTAATCAAAACTTTTTATAAAACTTTTTTAAACATAAACTTTTATACTCATTTTATAAAATACTTTTAAGTATAAAAACTTATGATTACTCACCAACTACTTCGTAGTTGACACTTGATTTTCTTACATGTTTATGAAGACAAGTAGGTTGAGGAGGATGATATCTTCTATTTTGGACATCATCACATAGGATTCTTGGACTTAGCTAATTGTCACACCCCCAATTTTCAACTAACGGAATCACACCGTTTGGGAGCGTGACAAACCAGGATCTCAGATCATTAGACATAACGAAGACCTCTATATGAATTTCAAAACATACTTTGGTCTTAAAAACATAACATCAGAGTTTTCAAAGTTTTGCGGAAGCGTTTTAAAACCAGTAATAGTTGTAAAATGTAAATTACAATACAAAGTATCAAGTGTTCAAATTCAAATAACTGAAATGTAATAAATGCATGCGACTCTATCTCCTAGTCCATGCAAGCTCAATTGCGCACCTTAGCGTCCTGAGAAAACATGTAAATCAAGTCAACACAAAGGTTGGTGCATAACACAGGTTTTAAGCATTCACAATGTTCAAAACAACAGTTTGAATAACAAGTTTGTAGATAACATAATCACACATGCATAGTCATGATAGCTAGTCATATAAACTATTTACATAAGTGGTCGACACCGAAGCTGACGAATTGCCATGCTATAGCATGTTTTTACCTTGCCACTATTGTCTAGCACAAACAATAGTAATGTGTGTTTGGTCAGTCAAACACCTGCGTAGATCCCATCTACCAGGTGAGGTTTGTCAAACCTAATAGATCTATTTCCAACTACCACGCTTTGCGCTACGGCAAACTAAACGGTTCGAGGTGTGTAAGGACTTTCAAATGCTATGTTGTCACATAATGTAAACAGCTAACTCATGCAAGTGATATGTATCTAAAAAGAGTTTGTTGCACATGTTTTCTCCCCCAAAACAGTTAAAATAAGAAAGGGGCCGTGTACGCACCTTTGATAGTTGCAGAATGATCAAATACGTGAGCTCGTGTAGATAATCCTCTTACGAAGGATCTGTGTTTAAACAATAACGTGGTCTTATTTGGATAGTCGTTTTGTGCTTGAAATCACATACGTATCAACACACGTATTTTAGGGTGTTAAGAATATGCATACGTATGTACGCGTGCCTTTGAAATCGTTTAAATAAAATCACATACGATTTTATTTAAATAAACGTAACTATACGCGATTTCGTTTTGGGATTAAAATACCATTTTTATCATTCCAATTGGTTCGTATTCCCGTTACGGTTACAACGCAACTTGAACGGGTTAAAACGGAGTTCGTACGCGAAAGTTATGACAAAAATACTAAAATGGTTTTATTTCTCAAAAAAATGGTGGAACCCGGGATCGAACCCGCGACCCCCCACTTCACACACACACATCTTACCATTCTAGCCCGCTAGGGTTTCGCAATAGGATTCAGAAATAATTTCATTTACATCCTAACTGGTCAGTTCTCCTTGGTCTTACTATAGCCGAAGCTTTAACCCTCTAATTGATCATAAATTCGAATCCGATTGAGCACAAGACCATAGGGCTTTAATCATTTCAACTATTTCGAACCTCACTGCATGATTTAATTCAGTTCTTGTGTTCATTTATATCAAAAACCCGAATTTGCCTTTTAACCGATGAACCCTAACATCACATCCTTCGAATTCAATAGTAAAACTTCTAATTAATCCATGGTTATGCTTAGTCGAAACCTTCTGAACTATCCCCAAAAATCAATTTCATTTTTAAACACATTAAACTCCAAATCCCAATTCCGTTCCTAAAACAAGCCCTAGGAACTCGAAATCGATCAATTCATTGTTATCAATCGCAATTAACTTAGGTGTAACCTTAATCGACCTCTTCTGAAACTACATATAACATCCAATTTGATTATCGAACTCAGTTCCATAGAAACCCCCAAAACATCATTATTCAAGAACCCTATTGTAGGATCAGATGTTCTCATTTGATCAATAGCAGCGGAATTCAATGATGAATTAGCTCAATATTAGCAAGAACAAAGTTAATTCAATCAAACAGTAAAACCCAAGTTTGTTATAGAGAGAGAATTTCTGCAAAAGGAAATAATTCTTTCAATCGCAATAACTTCGTTAATGAATTCAATGTGTCAACTGCCCTAATATAGAAGCAGTGACGTCTGATGATGTCACAAGATGTTGACATCTAACAGACAAAATATAACTACTGAAAATAACAAAACTACTGAAAGAAGACTACAACATCTGATGAGTAAACTACTCATCAGACTTTTTACAAGTAAAGAAAGGAAACTACTGAAGACTAAACTAAACACCACAACAGCTGAAAGCTAACACTTCAGCTGTTGTAAACAACGTCTGAAGACTTGTTCTTCAGAGCTTGTAACTCTTCAGATCTTCTCTTCAACAGTTGTTTGTCTTCAGCCTTTGTGTTCTTTTTCAGTTGTTGTGAGCCTGTGGGACATAGAGGATTTTCTGATCCGGCTCATTGGTTCTTTTGGTCCAACACCTATTAATCGAACTCGTTCAATTCGTTACTACAACACCCAATTGATACATGATGCTTCTTAGTCGGCATCCTCAGAAAGTATCTATGTGATTTAATTCGATCATTAAGTTGTCTAATCAAGAAATCCCCAAAACAGTTTCTACTATGAACCCTAGATTTCGAAATGCTATAATTCGATATTAACAACCGAAATTGAGACTAGTTTTCTCTTAATCGGTTACTTTAGAGTGTGCAACAGAGATTTATTACCTCTTTTGATGACCAATTGATGTAGTTCGATCACAAGCTCTTGTTTCGGCCACTCCAAACCCAAGTTCTTCTCCTGCTGCTTCTGATCTTGAATTCTCGTGTGTGAAAGATACTAAGGGTGCCGAATGAATTTTATCAATGCCCAATTTGTGATTTTGAAGTCGAATTATGCGAGTCCTAATACCACATACGACGGTTTCAACTTTTGAATGGTTCTTGGTTTAAATTCGAGGAGTTAATGGTTCTATAACTGATGATAATTGATAATCATCATTAACATGACAGTTATGCATGTTAATTTCAATTGATTATAATGAATTAATAGGAATTTCGAATTTTAAGTTGCTAACTCATAGAATTTTGACTTTTCAAGTCAAAATTAACCTTTACTTCTAACTTATAAATCTAATCCTTGAATTTAGAACACTTAGAACCTGATTTATACTTAATCTTAACTCCTATAATTTATTCTGGATCAATAACATATCATTTCGATTTAACAAAGTTAAATCAAAATCCCGAATTATCACCAATTGATTCAATTGAAATATTGTTGGGCTAAGTTAACCCATTTGGGCTTCTTAAATATCATTGGCCTATTTTGGGCTCATTGGGCCTACCTTGGCCTTATTGGGCCTTCACTGGCCTTATTGGGCCTTCCTAGACCTCATTGGGCCTACACTGGCCTTATTGGGCCTGTGATCTCACTATCTTCAGTTAACAATGTTAATCCGAAAAGTCGGATTGTCACATCATCCCCTTGTTGAAGGAATTTTCGTCCCGAAAATTAGTAAGTGTTAGGAGTAGTTAGGAAACTACTTACGAGTTTAAATCATACGTGTTAGTGTGATTTGATCATTCTGTGTGCTTGTGTGTACTCACACACAAAATCTAATGCTTGCAACATCACAACTAAATGTGATCGTTCAATGTGACTGTTTGCGTGTACACTAGTTAGTTCACCTAACTGTGACTGTTTGTGTTTGATCATACTGTGTTGTGTAACCTCACACATAGTGAGTGTCTATAACTGTTTGTACTGTGTAACCCCGCACATAGCAAAATGTGTGTAACTAATCATGCATGTACTACCATAACATGTAACATATGAAATGTAGCACATAAAATATAAAATGTAATGTAGCACAAATGTTTGTAACAAAACCAATTGAATAAAGTGTTTGTGCTTACAGTTTGAATTTTGCAGTGTTGATGTGTGAAGCATCACGTCATCCCCTTGTTGAAGGAAATTTCGTTCCGAAATTTAACGTGCGCTCTCATTGTTAGCAGTAGCTGTTTTGAATAGATGAGGATACTTCTTCATCATTTGGTCTTCCCGTTCCCATGTGAATTCAGGACCACGTCTTGAATTCCATCGAACTTTGACTATCGGAATCTTGCTTTGCTTAAGTTGTTTGACCTCTCGGTCCATAATTTCTGCTGGTTCTTCAATGAATCGTAACTGTTCATCTACTTGTATTTCTTCCAACGGTACAATCAATGTCTCATCAGAAAGACATTTCTTTAAGTTCGATACATGAAAAACATCATGAACCCCACTGAGTTCATCCGGTAGTTTGAGTTGATACGCAACCGAACCAATCCTTTTCAGAATCTCAAAAGGTCCTACGTAACGTGGACTAAGCTTCCCGCGCTTGCCAAATCGTATCACACCTTTCCAAGGTGATACCTTTAGAAGAACTCGGTCTCCTACTTGAAATTCCAACGGTTTACGACGTTTGTCAGCATAACTCTTCTGTCGATCTCGGGCCGCTGCCATACGGTTCCGGATTTGAACTATCTTCTCTGTCGTCTCGTGCACCAGTTCAGGACCTGTTATCTGACTGTCACCCACTACAAGAAATTTGGGTCTTTACCTACAAATAGTATGTGTGGATAAAAGCCTATTCTGTGTTGCTAATTGTCTTTAACTACACATAAATTAAGTGTGATGATGTGTTGACTCGCACCTGTTGAGATAGATCATTACCCACACATCACTTATGTGTAGGTATACATCATGATGTACCTACACATATATGTGTAGCTAAAACTAATTATTATGTGTAGGTAATAATCTTCAAATGGATGCCAATAAATATAAAATATACAAATGCAAATAGTTACATATGTGATCAAAATAGCTAAACTTAATTAAATATTAAAACATCATCATTCAAAGCACAAAGGATTGTACGGGTTATGCAAACTAACAAATCATAAGCTATTCATAAGTCCCCACGGGTTACGAAAAATACTAAAACTAAGTCACTCATCAATATTTTCATCACACTCTGATGTATCACCTTGAGATGGCCTTGTGTTTGCTAAAGTATGACATATATGAGATTCTTTTCGATCAGTATTCGTTGCATCATTGCATATGTTTCTTTCAATGTTTCAACTTCATCCGCAACTTCATTGTAACTAGGATGCTTTGATTTCGGATCACTACCTGTGGTGTTACTACAAATAGTTGGATCACGTCCCCACCTAGGCACCCATGCAAGTGAACATAGCTTCGTCCAAGTACCTGTCTCAAGAATTGACTTGTTGCTCATTGATTCCATAGAATGCTAGCTTCTCAACTTCATCATATCTTCCTATTAAAGAAAAAAAGTTAAAAATAATAACTCTTTTAGCAAATTTATTAATTGTTATGTGATAATTAAAACAAAATTTCAGTCTCCATCTATATTTCTCCATCTAATAACATAGAAATGTAAATTAATATGAATCTAGTTTTAAATAAATAAACTTCGACCCCTATAAAAATAATACCTTCATTAAAAGTCTCATCATCTTCATTAGCAAGAACTAGCTGCCTTTTTGCACTAACATTAATATAACTAGGTTTTGTCACATTCTTTTTTAATTCCTCCCTTTGCCTTTTAAACTAACATTTATATTGTCAAATGAATAGCCAACCAGAGGCTAGCCATACAACACCAAGATTACAACATATAGATTAGATAAAATCTGCCACAGAATCTACACCAGAGAACTTGCACATCAGACATATTTAGAGGCCAAGAAATTTGCAAAAGTGTATGGTATACGCGTGTCTGTAGTGTATGGGGGATGTCAAAACTTTAACGGTTTAAACTTTAAAGAACTGAAGTCAGGGTGTGAAATTGTTATTGCCACACCTGGGAGGTTAATATGCCTGATAAAGATGAAGGAATTCATAATATTAAGACCTTCTTATTTGGTTCATGAAAGACTGATAGAATGTTTGACCTTGGATTTGAGCCACAAACAAAAACAATTGTAGGGAAAATCTGGGCCAATTGCCAAACATTGCTTTTTTCTAGCAACAATGCCTAGTAAAATTGAGAAGCTTGCTAGGGAAATACTCACTCATCCAGTGAGAGTTACTGTGGTGAGATTGGGATGACTAATGAGGATATTACCCAAGAAATTGATTGAAGTGTCGTCTTTTTTGTTAATAAGTTATGTCTACGTTTTCTTCATGATTAACAATGTATTTTGGAGGCATTTGTTTTATAATATAGAAGTAATTAAATTACCAAAATTAATAGAATACAATTACCAATTTACTCCCACTCACAAACAATGTTACAATTGAATAAAAATTCGTAGTTACTAATAATAACATTTCAAAGAGCATAGAACCAATTGATAATATAATCAAATCCTTTCATCAACAAACACACACAAATTGCCCAAAATAACACTAGACAGAAATTGGGGAAATGAAATTAGGGTTTCATTGATTTTACAGACATCGTTAACACACACTAATTAACCAAATCAATGCTAGATAGAAATTGGGGAAATTAGGGTTTCATTGATTTTATTGACATCAGAGAAAATAAAAAGAGATAAAGTAGCCCTTAATTTACCTAACAAACATCAGAATTATGCATAAAATTGGAGCACTTACCATTGGGAGATGACGAACTTAAACTCTAAAAACCAATTGAGGGTGAGTAAGGTGACCGAGGATTCACCCTAGATGATCAACTTTTCCTTGCAGCCAATAAATTCATGTTTTTCGGGATGTGATTTCGAAGGAATGCAATGAGTTGTCTGTGTTTATTGATGGTTTTGGGTGACGGTTGAACAAGGAATGAAGGAATTGATCGGTGTTAACCGTGTTATGAAGAGGATTTTGTGCCGGTGATTGGAGAGGCTTTCTGGTGGATATTCTACCCAAATAAACCATTGTTAATTTAATCATATATATATATATATTGTAGCCTTATATTTATGTTGGTATAGTTTTATTAACTTATATAAACCCGTATTGGTTATTTTACACAAGTGTAATATATTTGTTCAAAAAACTCGTTACTCGAGGCTCGCTTGAAAAAAGATCAAAAAAAGTTGGGCTTGAAAAAAACTCGGCTTGAAAAAAATTCATTTAAAACGAGCCCAGATTGGCTCGACTTGATTTTGTGTGTGTGTGTGTGTAGGGAGATGATCAAATGTTAACCTATGTTTATTGCATCAACCGAATAACTATTTCTTATTACTTTGGGGTCCACATTAAAGTAAATCTGAAGGTGTATGTTTTTTTTTCTTTTTTAATTAATGTAGGATCCACTTACATTAATAAAAAAAACATTAATAAAAAAAGAAGGAAAAACCTAAAATTTTAAATTTACTTTTACGTGGGCCCCAAAATAATAAGATGTATTTATTCGGTTAACGCAATAAGTAAGAGTTAACATTCGAATCATCCCTATGTATGTATGTATGTTATATTAAACATATATATGTAAAGTAGAGGAAGTTAGTAAGAAAAAAAAATGATCCGACTTGTGGCTCGAGGTTTATTTTTTCCGAGCTCGAGCTGGAATATTTTGCTCAAAATTTTTTTGCCTCAACACGGCTCGTCTCGACTCGACTCGACTTGATTACAACCCTTAAGTGAAGCCAAAAAGACTTGTTGTTTAGTTTAATTAACCAAATTTTTTTATGTATGTAACAACAAATATATAATGGTTGGATGAAAAGTTAGTTTTAACTTTTAAAAGTTGACGCATGTTAATGCATAGATAATATTTTGCATATGCAATAAGTATCAAATACTACGAATATTATACATTTAAAAGATGTGTCGGTATTTGTTTTGTCATGTCAGTTTAGAAAATAAAATAAAAATTTATAAACACTTAATTTATCAACACATTTGTTTACACATGTGTTGTGTTGTTAAAACATAATTAATTATCCACACATATTTAAATTTTTACATGTGTGTAGATAATTTACCTACACATAATGTAAATTTTTAACATGTGTGGGTAATTAAACATTTAATTGATGGTAAATTTTAGGGGAAAATTTTCCCACCAATATTAAGTGTAGCTAAAACGCATTGCTAACACATAATTAAGTGTTGGTCGTTATACCAACACATATACACACATGTGTAGGTAATTTACCTACACATTTACATGTGTAGGTAAATTATATGTTGGTAAACACTCCGATTTCTTGTAGTGATCAATTTCAGTCCAACAAACTGGTGAATGACATTTGCGACCATACAAAGCTTCAAACGGTGCTGCTTGAATACTTGTATGATAACTATTATTGTAAGAGAATTCCATTAACGGTAAGTGATTTTCCCAACTATCACCAAAGTTAATTACACAAGCTCGTAACATATCCTCGAGCGTTTGAATCGTACGTTCACTTTGACCGTCGGTCTGTGGATGATAGGCGGTACTCATATCTAAACGAGTCCCCAATGACTTATGAAGTGATTTCCAAAAATTAGAAGTAAATCGGGCATCCCGATCTGATATGATAGAGATTGGCACGCCATGCCGTGCTACTACTTCCTTGATGTAAATGCGAGTCAGTTTCTCCATCTTATCAGTTTCCTTGATTGCTAAGAAGTGTGCAGATTTCGTTAATTGATCGACAATTACCCATATCGTATCACAACCGCTCGGTGTACGGGGTAACTTAGTAATGAAATCATCGAAATCTGTTCCCATTTCCACATTGGTATCTCTGGTTGTTGCAGTAAACCAGATGGCTTCTGATATTCAACTTTGACTTTCTAACAAGTCAAACATTTGCTAACGTACTTAGCAATATCAGTTTTCATATGAGGCCACCAATACAGTGCCTTCAAATCATGATACATCTTGTCTGATCCCGGATGGACTGAATATCTGGACTTGTGTGCTTCATCCATCACGAGTTCCCTTAAACCTCCATACAAAGGTATCCACAGTCGATCAATGAAATAACGAATTCCATCAGACTTAACATCCAACTGTGTTTCCATTCCTCGTAAAGATTCCTGTACTAAGTTTTCCGTTTTCAAAGCCTCGAGCTGAGCACTGCGTACCTTGTCAGGTAAGTCAGTATGTATTGTCATCATAAGTGCACGAACCCGTCTTGTTGAAGTATCCTTTCTGCTTAAAGCATCAGCTACCACATTAGCTTTTCCCGGGTGATACTTAATCGCACACTCATAATCGTTCAACAACTCAACCCATCGTCGTTGCCTCATATTAAGCTCCTTCTGATCAAAGATATGTTGCAAACTCTTATGATCAATGTAAATAGTACACTTAGTTCCATACAAGTAATGCCTCCAAATCTTCAAGGCAAAAACCACTGCTCCTAACTCCAAGTCATGAGTAGTGTAATTCTTTTCGTGTGTTCGTAGTTGTCTGGAAGCATAAGCAATCACTTTATCACGTTGCATCAACACACATCCCAAACCTTGTGCAGACGCATCACAATACACCACAAAGTCTTCAGTCCCTTCCGGTAAGGACAAAATCGGTGCACTGCAGAGTTTCTGTTTCAACAACTGGAACGCAGTTTCCTGTTTATCCGTCCAGTTATACTTCGTTCCCTTATGCGTAAGAGCTGTAAGTGGTTGAGCGATCTTTGAGAAACCCTCAATGAATCGTCGATAATAACCCGCCAAACCAAGGAATTGTCGTACCTCGGTAGGGGTCTTTGGTGCTTCCCAATTCTTAATCGCTTCAATCTTCGCTGGATCAACATGTATACCCTTTTCATTCACTATATGCCCCAAAAATTGTACTTCCCGCATCCAGAAATCACATTTCGAGAATTTGGCGTACAGTTGTTCCTGTTTCAGTAATTCTAGTAGCAATCGGAGATGTTCAGCGTGCTCTTCTTCAGTCTGAGAATAGATGAGAATGTCATCAATGAAAACAATGACAAACTTATCAAGGTAAGGTTTACAAACACGATTCATGAGATCCATGAATACAGCTGGAGCGTTTGTCAACCCAAATGGCATGACCAAGAACTCATAATGGCCATAGCGTGTCCTGAATGCTGTCTTTGGAATATCCTCCTCCTGGACTCTTAGTTGATGATAACCCGATCTGAGATCAATCTTCGAGTAGTAACTCGAACCTTGCAACTGATCGAACAGATCGTCAATTCTGGGTAATGGATACCGGTTCTTGATAGTAACCTTGTTCAATTCCCGGTAATCGATACACATACGGAAAGTTCCGTCCTTCTTCTTTACAAACAAAACTGGAGCTCCCCACGGTGAAAAACTAGGTCGTATAAAACCCTTATCCAACAACTCTTGCAACTGTGTGGATAACTCTTGCATCTCTGACGGTGCAAGTCGATAAGGCGCCCTAGCTATCGGTGCTGCATCTGGTGTAAGGTCGATTCGGAATTCTACCTGTCTGATAGGCGGTAATCCCGGCAAGTCTTATGGAAATACCTCCGGAAATTCACAAACTACTGGTATATCTTCAATCTTCTTCTCAGCTACCGGCTTTTCAGTTATAAGTGCTATAACTGCCGTATGACCTTTCCGCAGACATTTGTGTGCTTTCATACAAGATATGAGACACAGTGGCGTACTGCTCTTCTCGCCTTGTACATACAATGTCTCTCCATGCGGAAGAGGTATGCGAACAATCTTTTCATGGCATACGATTTCCGCCTGGTTTTTGGATAACCAGTCCATGCCAATGACTACATCAAAACTGCCTAGGGCAATAGGCATAAGATCAATTTCTAATGTTTGACCCATCAAATCAAGCATACATCCCTTAAAGATTTGTTCAACTACTATCAACTTACCATCAGCTAATTCCACAGTGTATGGACTATCTAAGGCAGTGGGACTAACATTTAGCAACTTAGCAAGTGAACTAGATACAAAGCTCCGATCGGCACCAGTGTCAAATAACATAGAGGCATAGTGATTATTTAAGAGGAACGTACCCGTAACAATGTTGGGATCCTCCCGTGCTTGACGTCCTCCAATCACAAACGCCCTGCCCCTAGCACCATTGTTGTTGTTGTTGTTATTGTTGTTGTTGGTGCCATTACCATTACCGTTGCCATTACCATTGCCATTGACATTATTGTCCCCGCCTTTCTTGAGTTGTGGGCAATCTTTCTTAAAATGCCCCATTTTGCCACACTCAAAACAACCCTTCTGTGCGTTGTTCTGGTTATTATTCTGGTTGTTGTGGTTGTTCTGTAGCTCCCCGCGACAATCCTTAGCCGCATGTCCAATCTTGCCACACCTTTGACACCTAGCTCTATCACACTGATTACCTGCATGATGATACCCACACCTGTTGCACTTGGGGTGTTTGCCAATATAACCCCCCGATGATGACGATTGCTGACCACTGTTTGAATTATGGTAAGACTTGTTTGAGTCTTGCTTTCGGTTCTGCTGATATGATTGTTGATTGTGATCCTTGGAGTTGTTACCTTCCCACTTTCTTTTATGGTCTCCCACCTTGGTAACAGATGTTCGTTTAGGCAGAGTCCCCTGTAATACTGCCTGATCAGTAAGCTGATGCGCTAAACGAACAGCTTGTTGAATGGTGGTGGGATTTGCAGAAGTAACTAATCCCTGAATCTGAGGCACTAGTCCTCCAATATATCTTTCAATCCACTTGCTGGCTGGAGTAGCCATGTGTGGTAGAAGTCTGGCCAATTCATGTGACCAGGTCGTGTACTCTTCAATATTTGACCCCTCCATCTTGAGGTGCCAATATTCCTCCTCCAACTTCTGCATTTCACTGCGAGGACAATACTCCTCTTGCAGTAAAGTTTTGAAGCCGTTCCATGTCAAGGCATTAGCCTCTCCCAACCCCAAAGTCTGAACATTTGAGTTCCACCAAGTTAATGCTGGACCCTCCAATGTTCCCGTAGCAAACTTCACCTTGCTTTCGTCAGGGCAGTTGCACATCTCGAACACAGATTCTGCCTTTTCAATCCATCGAAGGAGTCCTATGGCTCCCTCCGACCCTTTGAAATTGTGTGGCTTACAGTCCAAGAACATCTTGAACGTGCATGCCTGTGGGTTAACCAGTCCCCCAGCTGGACCATGTGGCCCTGTGTTGTGTGTCTGAGCATATTGTGCGATTGCCTCTGCAACTCTGTTGTTAATTAGCTCATTGAGCTCAGCGACTGTCATGTGAACGTTCCCTTCAGCCATTATTTTCCTATTTACAAGAAATGTTAGCACGTTATCAAAATCCAATGTGACATGTGTAAGTAAACAACAAACACAACATGTAATATAAATCAACATAACTGTCGGAAATAAATAATAGTTTTTCAATAGATAGAAATTTGCTTTGAGTACAATACTTTTGAAATCAAACATAAGTTTTCAAACTACTAATGTAGGAACACAACCCGTTCCTAATAAGTTTAAACAAAATAAGAAATAAAGAAAGAAGAAAAAAAATCAATCATCCTCAACAGTGGATTCAGGATCGGAATCAACAACTGGTGCTGGTTCTTCCCCTTCTTCCTCTTCATTCTCCTCATCCTCCTCTTCATTGTCTGCGACTACTAAATCCTCTAGGGCTTCTATTCTGCCCTCCAAGATCTCAGCTCGGTTCTCTGACTCTTCAAGACGACCAATCAAATTAATCATCTCATCCCGCATATCATGAACCAGATGGGCAAGTTCCTCTTGCCTCTCATTAGCATCCCATAGTTCCTGAGAGTTTTGTGCGATCCTGTCTTCTGCTACATCCAAATCCTCGCGCAGTTTGGCGATCTCCTTAGCGTCAGTCCTTTGCCTCTTAGGCTCAAGAATATCCAATACTGGTGGTGGATGTGTAGAAGGTCCCTCAGCAGGGATCTGCTGAGTGCCCTCCACTGGCTCTTCCTCCGGATCCTCATCCGGGTCCTCATCCGGATCCTCCTCTGGATCCTCGTCTGGGTCCTCCTCCGGATCCTCCTCCGGATCTGAGTCATCCCTCTCATATGGTGGAGGAGATGGAATAGGTGGTGGTGGTGATGACGGTGGTGCTGGAACTATCGGTTCCTCGTCCTCAGAATCATCAATGTAAATGTAAGGTACTGATGATGATGCCATGCCTGTTACATAATACAATATGTAAGTGCAGTGCCATGGAATGTGTAAACAAATCAATTACATAATGTCATATGTAATTTCTAAGTAATATGTGTAAACATATGTGTCTAATGTCTAACAGTCATAGTCTAAGTCTACAAATGCAAACCTAATTCGCTATAACCAAGGGCTCTGATACCAATCTGTCACACCCCCAATTTTCAACTAACGGAATCACACCGTTTGGGAGCGTGACAAACCAGGATCTCAGATCATTAGACATAACGAAGACCTCTATATGAATTTCAAAACATACTTTGGTCTTAAAAACATAACATCAGAGTTTTCAAAGTTTTGCGGAAGCGTTTTAAAACCAGTAATAGTTGTAAAATGTAAATTACAATACAAAGTATCAAGTGTTCAAATTCAAATAACTGAAATGTAATAAATGCATGCGACTCTATCTCCTAGTCCATGCCAGCTCAATTGCGCACCTTAGCGTCCTGAGAAAACATGTAAATCAAGTCAACACAAAGGTTGGTGCATAACACAGGTTTTAAGCATTCACAATGTTCAAAACAACAGTTTGAATAACAAGTTTGTAGATAACATAATCACACATGCATAGTCATGATAGCTAGTCATATAAACTATTTACATAAGTGGTCGACACCGAAGCTGACGAATTGCCATGCTATAGCATGTTTTTTGCCTTGCCACTATTGTCTAGCACAAACAATAGTAATGTGTGTTTGGTCAGTCAAACACCTGCGTAGATCCCATCTACCAGGTGAGGTTTGTCAAACCTAATAGATCTATTTCCAACTACCACGCTTTGCGCTACGGCAAACTAAACGGTTCGAGGTGTGTAAGGACTTTCAAATGCTATGTTGTCACATAATGTAAACAGCTAACTCATGCAAGTGATATGTATCTAAAAAGAGTTTGTTGCACATGTTTTCTCCCCCAAAACAGTTAAAATAAGAAAGGGGCCGTGTACGCACCTTTGATAGTTGCAGAATGATCAAATACGTGAGCTCGTGTAGATAATCCTCTTACGAAGGATCTGTGTTTAAACAATAACGTGGTGTTATTCGGATAGTCGTTTTGTGCTTGAAATCACATACGTATCAACACACGTATGTTAGGGTGTTAAGAATATGCATACGTATGTACGCGTGCCTTTGAAATCGTTTAAATAAAATCACATACGATTTTATTTAAATAAACGTAATTATACGCGATTTCGTTTTCGGATTAAAATACCATTTTTATCATTCCAATTGGTTCGTATTCCCGTTACGGTTACAACGCAACTCGAACGGGTTAAAACGGAGTTCGTACGCGAAAGTTATGACAAAAATACTAAAATGGTTTTATTTCTCAAAAAAATGGTGGAACCCGGGATCGAACCCGCGACCCCCCACTTCACACACACACATCTTACCATTCCAGCCCGCTAGGGCTTCGCAATAGGATTCAGAAATAATTTCATTTACATCCTAACTGGTCAGTTCTCCTTGGTCTTACTATAGCCGAAGCTTTAACCCTCTAATTGATCATAAATTCGAATCCGATTGAGCACAAGACCATAGGGCTTTAATCATTTCAACTATTTCGAACCTCACTACATGATTTAATTCAGTTCTTGTGTTCATTTATATCAAAAACCCGAATTTGCCTTTTAACCGATGAACCCTAACATCACATCCTTCGAATTCAATAGTAAAACTTCTAATTAATCCATGGTTATGCTTAGTCGAAACCTTCTGAACTATCCCCAAAAATCAATTTCATTTTTAAACACATTAAACTCCAAATCCCAATTCCGTTCCTAAAACAAGCCCTAGGAACTCGAAATCGATCAATTCATTGTTATCAATCGCAATTAACTTAGGTGTAACCTTAATCGACCTCTTCTGAAACTACATATAACATCCAATTTGATTATCGAACTCAGTTCCAAAGAAACCCCCAAAACATCATTATTCAAGAACCCTATTAATCGAACTCGTTCAATTCGTTACTACAACACCCAATTGATACATGATGCTTCTTAGTCGGCATCCTCTGAAAGTATCTATGTGATTTAATTCGATCATTAAGTTGTCTAATCAAGAAATCCCCAAAACAGTTTCTACTATGAACCCTAGATTTCGAAATGCTATAATTCGATATTAACAACCGAAATTGAGACTAGTTTTCTCTTAATCGGTTACTTTAGAGTGTGCAACAGAGATTTATTACCTCTTTTGATGACCAATTGATGTAGTTCGATCACAAGCTCTTGTTTCGGCCACTCCAAACCCAAGTTCTTCTCCTGCTGCTTCTGATCTTGAATTCTCGTGTGTGAAAGATACTAAGGGTGCCGAATGAAGTTTATCAATGCCCAATTTGTGATTTTGAAGTCGAATTATGCGAGTCCTAATACCACATACGACGGTTTCAACTTTTTAATGGTTCTTGGTTTAAATTCGAGGAGTTAATGGTTCTATAACTGATGATAATTGATAATCATCATTAACATGACGGTTATGCATGTTAATTTCAATTGATTATAATGAATTAATAGGAATTTTGAATTTTAAGTTGCTAACTCATAGAATTTTGACTTTTCAAGTCAAAATTAACCTTTACTTCTAACTTATAAATCTAATCCTTGAATTTAGAACACTTAGAACCTGATTTATACTTAATCTTAACTCCTATAATTTATTCTAGATCAATAACATATCATTTCGATTTAACAAAGTTAAATCAAAATCCCGAATTATCACCAATTGATTCAATTGAAATATTGTTGGGCTAAGTTAACCCATTTGGGCTTCTTAAATATCATTGGCCTATTTTGGGCTCATTGGGCCTACCTTGGCCTTATTGGGCCTACTTGGGCCTACCTTGGCCTTATTGGGCCTTCACTGGCCTTATTGGGCATTGGGCCTACACTGGCCTTATTGGGCCTGTGATCTCAATATCTTCAGTTAACAATGTTAATCCGAAAAGTCGGATTGTCACACTAATTAACTGAAATTCTGGCGATTAGAGTTTAGTTAGTTTAGCTAAATCTTTTGTGTAATTGATGTATTTAATTCATGATGAACATGATTTTTGTGTAAACATTTATTTGGTTTGATTGATATGTGATGGTATATATTTAGATGCCCACGAGCTTTTGAACAATCTACACATCCCTCATGGCATCCCGACGTTTCCGCCATCGGTCGGGGTGTTACAGATTGGTATCAGAGCCTGGGTTATAGGTAATTAGGTTACTAGAAATGGTTGACCTAGTCTATAACCATAGGATACCCTAGTATGAATTATTTCATACACTAGTTAGTATATTCAGGATTTCATGCTTATGTGTTTATTACATGTTAACTGAACTCATGTTATACATCTGATATGCATATGCTACTTACTGATTTCTTGCTTACGTGTGCCCTAATGATTCAATAAGGACATTCACGTGGTGTATCGTAAAGGTGGTGGGACGTTGGCTGGGGCAGTTGCGACTGACCCCTACATATGTCCTATATATATACCATTTACGGTACATTAGGTGGATGTCAGTATTGAGGAATGTGGGAACTACCCGTTTGGGAAATTATTTGCTTAGGGAATTAACTGTTTAGGATTTATCTGCTTTAGGGATTATTTGTTTGATTTATAAACACCAGGCAGGGACACACTCGTGGTATAATACAAAGGTGGTGGGACGGTGGCTGGGGCAGTTGCGACTGACCACTACATATGCCCTATACATATACCATTTGTAGTATATTGGGGGTCTGTCAGTGTCAGGAACTTAGGATATTACTAGGAATTGTTGTAAGGTTGGTGTTGATGGAATGTTGGATAAGTGTGGTTTGGATTGACACTTTAGATGATCATATTTGATGAACACACATAAACTCAATTATGAACACACTTATTGGACACGTGGGGTGTATAGGATCAACGAACGATATGAACGATTAGTGATGGACTGTAGACTTGGGTGATGATATAGACACTTGGGTATAATATAAACGCATAGTGATGATACTAACACTTAGTGATGGTATGGACACTTGATGAGAATAAATTATAGGGAGGATATGAACACTTAGTGACAATAAGAGCACTCAGTGATGATATGAACCCTTATTGATAATTATGGACATTGGGATTAGTATGGACTCTTAGTGAACTTAGACATTAGGGAAACTTTAATGTCAGGGGAACTTAGACATTAGGTGAACCTAGAAATAGGCAAACCTATATGTCAGGTGAACTTAGACATTAGGCGAACCTAATTGTCCAAGGGAACTAGAGATCACTTCACTCAAAATTATCCTACTTAGGATAAGGTTTGTGAGGTGAGATAATGATAAGATACATGACACACCCTAAATTCTGACAAGGGCATAATCGTGGTGCAATGCAACGGTGGTGGGACGATGTAGGGGAGATTACGATCTACCTCTGCATATGCCCTATATATAAGCTTGTTGCATTGCATCGGGAGGTTGTCAGTGTTGGTATAGGGTGGAGAATGTATGGAACTTAGAATTATTTAGTTAATATTAGTTATGACCTACTAGGACACTTAGTATAATATTAGGAAATTTATAAATGTTATGAGTTTAATGACAGATAGGAGAAAAATATAGTTCCTATGTGTAATCCTAACTGTTTAAAATGAACTCATTCAATCATAGTTTGTATGACTTACGTTGTAAACAGTAGTAACATGTTTCTAATTTCCTCAGAAACATGCCGCCACGCCGTCATAACGGAGATGATACGAACTCAGAGGATGCTAACGGTAATGCCAACTCCGGCATACAGGATTTAGCAAACCTCATTTCTGGATTGGTGAACCAATTAACTCAAGCCAATCAAAATCTCACTCAGAACAGAGGTGGTGCAAACCCACCAACTTGCACATTCAAACACTTCAACTCCTGTAATCCACTGAATTTTACGGGTTCTGAGACAACCACTGGTCTGCTGCAGTGGTTTGAGAGCATGGAGAATACCTTCATCAACAGTGATTGCCCCAAGAGCCTGAAAGTTCGTTATGCCACTAGTGTTTTCCAAAAGAGAGCACTGACTTGGTGGAATGGGGAAAAGAGAACTAGGGGAGTTGATGCTGCCCTAGCACTGACATGGACAGAGGTCAATAACCTAATGACCACTGAATTCTGTCCGCGTAGCGAGATGAGGAAACTAAAGACTGAGTTCTGGGAACTCAAACAAGATAGTGGCGAGAACGTCATCTACAATACTCGTTTCCACAAGTATAGTCTGCTGGTGCCTCACCTTGTGACACCTTTGGAGAGAGGGATTGAGAAGTATATCGGTAGGCTGCCGATGCAGATTCAATACACAGTTTACGGAAGCAACCCTAAGACCCTGGAAGCTGCAATCCGTTTATCTGCGACATTGACTGATAATCATGTGAAGGCTGGAACACTCACGAGAAATGGAACAATGAAGACCGACTCCAAATCAACTGCAAAGGGGGTTTCTACTGAAGCCAAGACTGAACAAGGCAGTTCTTCCAAAAGCAACAACAAAAAGAGGAAGACCAGAAATTTCGTGGTCACTGCTCCTGCTGCTAAGTCTGCGCAGCAATCATCAAACAACACTACGGGCATAAATTATGTTGGGAACACTCCCCAATGTAATACCTGCCGATATCACCATGCACCTAACTTGCCATGTCACGTCTGCAACAACTGTGGCAAGTATGGTCATTTTGCCAATGTCTGTCGGAGTGCTCAGCAAGCACAAAGGATGCAACCTGCTCCGCATGCACAACCTATTCCAGCTGTACCCATTCGCCAGGTACCTCCTGCACATGCAAGAGCCTGCTATGAGTGTGGTGAAGTGGGTCACTTCAGAAATCAATGCCCAAAGTTGACTGGGAACAATTAGAGGGTGGCAAGAGGCCGGACGTTTCAACTGAATGCTCCAGCTGCTCAAGCCAACCAAGATGTGGTCAACGGTACATTTCTGATCAACAACTCTTATGCATCTGTCTTATTTGATTCTGGTGCCGACAGGAGTTTCGTTTCATATGATTTTGAATACTTGCTTGGTAGAACACGTACATATTTAGATAAACCGTTTAACGTGGAGGTGGCTGACGGAAACACTATTGATATTTACACTATTATTATTGGATGTACTATGAACTTAAGTGATCACGTTTTCCCAATTGATCTCATACCTATGCATCTTGGTAGCTTCGATGTTATCATAGGCATGGATTGGTTAGCCACCCATAAAGCGGAGATTGTATGTCATGAGAAATACATTCGTATTCCCTTACCTTCGGGTGAAATCTTAAGAGTTTTTGGAGAAACTTCTAGTAAAGGTCTTAAGCTGATGTCCTGCGCTAAAGTACACAAGTACCTTAGGAAGAAATGTATAGCATTCTTAGCACATATTGTGGAGAAGAAAGAGAAAGGAAAGAGCATTGAAGATGTCCCTGTAATCAGATATTTTCCTGAAGTATTTCCAGATGATTTGCCAGGTCTTCCACCAGAACGTCAAGCAGAGTTTCGAATTGACTTAATACCTGGTGCGAACCTAGTCGCCAAAAGCTCCTTACAGACTTGCGCCTTCGGAGCTGCAAGAATTGGCGAGCCAGCTACAAGAATTAACTGACAAGGGATTCATTCGCCCGAGCCATTCACCATGGGGTGCACCGGTCCTGTTTGTCAAGAAAAAGGACGGGTCATTCCGAATGTGCATTGACTACCGCGAATTAAACAAACTCACAATCAAGAATCGATATCCACTGCCGCGCATCGGTGACCTGTTCGATCAGCTTCAGGGCTCGGCATGGTTTTCAAAGATCGATCTTAGGTCTGGGTATCATCAGCTTCGCGTACATGATGATGATATTCCCAAGACGGCATTCAGAGCAAGATATGGCCATTATGAATTCCTGGTAATGCCTTTCGGCCTTACCAATGCACCGGCGGTTTTCATGGACCTCATGAACCGTGTTTGCAGGCCATACTTGGATAAATTTGTGATTGTATTCATTGATGACATTCTGATATATTCTAAGAGTAAACCGGAACACGAGCAACACCTTAAGTTGATTTTGGAGGTCTTGAGAAAAGAACAACTGTATGCCAAATTCTCCAAATGTGAATTTTGGCTTAAGGAAGTTCAGTGCTTTGGACACATAGTCAATGAAAATGGTGTTCAAGTGGATCCTGCAAAGATTGATGCGATGAAGAATTGGAGTACACCGAAGACACCGACGAAGATTCAATCGTTTCTTGGACTTGCCGGTTACTATCGGTGGTTCATCTCGAATTTCTCTAGGATCGCTGTCCCTCTCACTTCTTTGACTCAAAAGAATAAACCGTATGAGTGGGGACCGAAGCAGGAGGAGGCATTTCAAACCTTGAAGCAGAAACTATGTGATGCTCCTGTCTTGACATTGCCTGATGGAAATGATGATTTTGTGGTTTACTGTGATGCATCCAACCTAGGTCTCGGTTCTGTTCTCATGCAACGGGGAAAGGTCGTGGCTTATGCATCGAGACAGTTGAAAATTCACGAAAAGAACTACACTACACACGACTTGGAACTTGGTGCAGTCGTGTTTGCTTTGAAGATATGGAGACATTATCTTTATGGCATTAAGTGTGTAGTGTTCACTGACCATAAGAGTTTGCAGCATATTCTCAATCAAAAGGAACTTAACATGAGACAACGAAGATGGGTGGAACTGTTGAACGATTACGACTGTGAAATTCGCTACCATCCTGGTAAAGCGAATGTAGTAGCAGATGCGCTTAGTTGCAAAAGTAAATTTCAGATCCATAGTGTCCGAGTGCACACTAATCTCCGTAATGATGTTCTCACAGCCCAACAACATTCATTGGCCCAAGATAACTTGAAAAATGAGATGTCTTGCGGGGCTGAGATATTATTGGAAACTAAGGATGATGGTTTGATGTATTACTTGAATCGGTTGTGGATACCGAACCGGGATGATCTTAGGATGATGATTTTGGATGAAGCTCATAAGTCTCGTTACTCAATCCATCCGGGTGCTGATAAGATGTATCAAGACCTTAGGGCCTTGTACTGGTGGCCTGGAATGAAGAAGGATATTGCTGAGTATGTGTCCAAGTGCCTTAACTGTGCTAAAGTCAAGGCAGAACACCAGCGACCTTCAGGATTGCTAATACAACCAGAAATACCAATGTGGAAGTGGGAGAATATTTCTATGGATTTCATCATTAAACTCCCACGAACCACAAACGGTAAGGATAGTATTTGGGTGATAGTTGATAGATTAACCAAGTCGCCTCATTTCTTACCGATACGCGAGACGTACCCCGTGCGGAAATTAGCTCGTATCTACGTTGATGAAATCGTTAGCCGACATGGAATTCCCTTAAGAATAATATCGGATCGTGATGCTCGTTTCACGGCACGATTTTGGGAATCACTTCATGAAGCTTTTGGAACAAGACTGGATCTTAGCACTGCTTATCATCCTCAAACGGATGGTCAAACGGAGCGGACGATTCAAACATTGGAAGACATGTTGAGCTTGTGTCATCGATTTTGGTGGCAATTAGGATAGCCATTTACCATTGGTCGAATTCTCTTATCACAATAGTTATCACACGAGTATTGGTATGACGCCGTTTGAAGCTCTGTATGGCAGAAAATGTCGGTCACCTATTTATTAGACCGAGGTCGGCGAATCGCAGATCACTGGTCCCGAGATTATTCAGGAGACGACTGACAAGATCCGCCAGATCCGTGACAACCTTTTAGCTGCACGCAGTCGACAGAAGAGTTATGCGGATAAACGACGAAAACCTTTAGAGTTTGAAGTGGGAGATATGGTATTGCTTAAGGTGTCGCCTTGGAAGGGCGTTGTGCGATTTGGGAAGAAAGTTAAACTTGCTCCACTATATGTTGGCCCTTTTAAGATTCTTGAACGAATCGGGAAGGTTGCCTATAAGTTGGAACTTCCTCCTGAACTTAGTAACGTACACCCAACGTTTCACGTGTCCAATTTAAGAAAGTGCTTAGCTGATCAGGATCTTCAGGTACCACTCGATGACATCCGCGTCGATGATACCATGCACTTTATTGAAAAACCAGTGGAGATAATGGATCGTGAGGTTAAAAAGCTCAAACGCAGTAGAATTCCAATTGTCAAAGTACGTTGGGAATCGAAGCGGGGTCCAGAATTCACCTGGGAACGTGAAGATCAGATGAAGCTTAAGTACCCACATTTATTTACTACGGTCACTCCAAGTTGAATTTCGGGACGAAATTCTCTTAACTAGGGGAGACTATAACATCACTGTATTTCCGGTCGTCCGTACATCTGGACGATTGTACTGTTACGATCTGAGATTTATAATTATTAATGATGATGTATTATTTGATGATTATCACTGTTATTGGTATACATTGAGAACATATTATACGCGTAAATCATGGTAAGTTTAGTTGAAACCCAACTAAACAGAACCAGAGAGTTTATCGCAGTCACATTTCACAGATTATGGATGTTGGTATGAAATGGAAAGGGATTGGGAGTTTGTTAAGGTTTGGTTGCTAAACATAGTCAAGGACACATGGCCATGGTTTATCGAAATAGCGGTGGGACAGTGGCTGGGGAAGTTGCGACCGACCCCTACATATGCCCTATACATATGCATATTTCGGTCTATCATGGATGTGTCAGTGATATGGTTTAGTGGGTTTTGGATTGGGATTGATAATATTAATGTTATGAAATAATGGAAGTATAATTGGAATTAAATTACGCGATGGTGAGGTTACGAACATAATTTAAACACGGATATTAATTCAGAGATATTAACTTGATAATGTATTCGCGTGGGTGACGATTCACACGAATATAATTATTAAGAACAATATTCTGAAACGATATTCCTTAATTCGTAAATCAAATCGAAATACGATACGAGCGTTGGATTTGCAAAGGTGACGATCTTTACGAATACGTACGTAAGTAGCGTGTTTCGACGAGATAACATAATAATATATTTAACGATAATAAAATTAGAAAAATAACTTAAAAACGTTTATTAGGAATCTCAGCCTAAAACAAACCCGAATAAATCGTTAATTTAAATGAATAATTTAACGAAAATAAACGAAAAGATTTTTGTTTAAACCATTTCATTTAAAAACCATTTTAACAAAGGAAAACATAATTATATGAATGTTTGATGTTTAAAAATGTGTCTACGTTAAAAACGAAACATTTGTTATATTTTATAGCGATATAAATGAGACCGAGCACGCGGGGATCGACCGGGCTATAAAAGCCCATTTATTCTTCTTCTTCCCCATACCTTGAAAGAACTCTCTCTCTCTCTAAACACACACCCACGCCATCTCTCTCTTTCTCTCTAACTTCTCTCTACGATATCTCCTTCGTTACCCAACGGATTCGCGAGATCTTGGCGCCTAAACGACCGCGTGATCGAGAGGAACAAGGAAATAGGAAGAAACCTAGCTGTTGATCGACATTTTTGAGGTAAATCTAAATTTATTTTTGGTTTTTGTTAAAAACTTAATGTGTTTGAGTTGCCATCAAATCTCCACCGAATCTAGGGTCTTTGTGTGTAAACCGAGTTAGTTTTAAACCTAAGGGAACCCATTGATGGACCTACAACTGATTGGAACTGGTTGGCATGATGAAAATGGGAGCTGGGAAGCGACTCAGCAAGGGCCGAACCTGTGGATTCTTCGGCCGAACCTTCTTCATCCTAGTGGGCGAACCTCCTTGTTCAGTTGCATGGTCTCAGCCAAACCCTAGCCGAACAAACTAGGGACGAACCTTCTGTTCATAGCAGCCGAACCATGGCCGAACCTTAGCTGTGCAGATCTGGGCGGTGAACCTTGGCCAGCCGAACCCTTCGAGGTGTGCCGAACCTAGAGGGACCAAACCATTACAGCCGAACCTTCAAGCCACACCGAAACTCTTACATTTACATGAACCTTGGTGATAGCGAACCTACATGCAGGTGGCTCACAAACCTTCCAGGGCCGAACCAATTGGGGTGCTGATCAGCGAACCTTGTTGGCTAAATCATTCACTTGTTGGCCGAACCTTGGCATGAGTTGGACCGAACCTATTCCTTTGGGCTAGAGGTTCGCTGCTCTCATGGGAAACCAAAAATTTATTCCATTAAACTAGAAGGTTAAAGGCAATTGGGGAACATGAATATACATATACACACATATACGAATAGGCATGCATGAGAAATCATAGCCACCACCTTTTATTTACACACATAAGTTAAAGTATGAGATTTTTAAAATGATGAAAATAATTGATGGGGATAATTTAAATATGATTTCTTTAAACTTAAAAGAATGGGTTTTCAATAACTTAAATTGTGGTGTAGGTAAGTAATCATGCATGCATGCACTATGAATGTATTTAAATAGGGTTATAAGGATGATATTTTTACAACTTATATGACCTTGATACATTAATGAAAGATATCATATATAAGAAAATCAACACTAATGAATTTGAATTATCCTTACAAGATGATAAATAATCGAATCTCAAGTGTAACATCTTAGCTTAGATTGAATTAACTAAGTTAATGCATACTTGAGAGTTTGAAAAATAAACAAATATGGTCGCCTAATGACAATGAAATACTTATACTCTTGAACACAATTACACAATAAATACAGGTTGTTGAGTCATTGCTTTGAGTTCACTTACGCGAGCGCGCATATTACGGGAACACTGATTCTAAGGATTCAGGTGAGTTCTCATAACCTCCCTTTTTAAACTGTTTTGTTTTAAAACTCGGAGGTGAAACATGTATACCAATTTTAAATATTATTTTGATAACACATGGATGATACCTGTTTATCAATATGATATTCATATTATGGAATTATCATGATTTATGGATTATCACTTATTATCATATATCCGTGTAACGTTGTCATTGACTTCGGTCAATAACAAAGATTACATGTACTGCCACTTGGATTATCACAACTCCGTGAATCATTGCCTTTAACTTTGGTTAATTGCATTGGTTTCATGTATTGTCACGTGGTTAGCTACCACTCCATGGATCATGTCTTTAACTTATGTTAATTACATTAGTTCCATGTATTGTCACATATACTATTTGAGAATATTGATTATTTGTGATTGGTTGAATGGATTGTGGTTGATTATCTATGATTGTCTATGATTATATGAGATGTGTGACTAGGTGTTTGTTTATGTGTTTTGACTGTTGTGTTAGGAATCACAACCTAAAATAATTTTATAAAGTCTATTTTAAAACCGAGTCGTTTCATTTCGAAAACGACGAAGAACCGACTAATTTACGCGAAATCGAGCGAAACCGAATGAACCCGAACGAACCCGGGTATTTTACCATCATTTATGATGGCATTTATTTCCCCATCTCCTCCCACCTACCAGACTTCAAACACCAAATTCGTCCCCACTCTCTCTCTTCTTTCTCTCACTAGAAACCTAAACTTCTCTCTAAGATTTCACCACCATTTCTTCACGAAATTGAACCATTTTGGTGTCTAAACAACCATCATCACTTGTAGATCACGAAAGTACAACGGATCTAAAGTTCTATCCATCAGATTTGAGGTAAAATCACGAAATCCATTCGGTTTGGGGTTTTGAAAACCCTAAGTTCGAATCCCTCTTAAAAATCGATTGAACACTCTTTCAAACCCATAGGGGCCTCACAAAAGCTTGTTAGAATGAGGTGGGAACAATACCCACTGAAATCCCTAGTTGTTGAGTCGAAATCGTGGTTGTCCCGGTGCCCATCTCATGGTTGCCGAATGACAAACTCATCAGCCCATCGAATGAGGCCTGAACCTCATTCGGCCGAATGGGCAACCATTGAATCAAGCCACTTTCGTCGAAGATCTCATTCGCTCAGCACTCATACGGCCCACCCCTATTCGCCCGAACTGAGAGCTCATTCGACTCAACCTTGGTTCGGTCGGCCTTCACCCTCATTCGGGTATAGCTTCAGTCGGCTAACCACTTTCGGCCAAGGCTGATTCGGGGGAGGGGCTCCTTTGGCTAAGAGTCTTTCGGTAGAGCCATCTTCATCAGCATGCAACTCCATGCAGTTGAGTTCGAATGGGTTTGTACATGGTTACAAGCATGGGTGACAAGTTGCATGCATGGTTGTTGTGTGTGCATGGGGTGGCTACGTAAGACATGAATGGGAAGCTAGTGTGGGTGTGCATGAGATTTTAAGGCTTCCTTAACAAGAAATTCACGTAGCTTCACCAAACAATAATAATAAGGCCTAAGACATCAATGGGTTTCTAAACAAATGCTAAACTTATAGTTGTTTCTCACATGGGATGAATAATGATCAAAGGTTTGTGCAATAACACTAAGGATTTTAACCAAGACGATTACAAAGCATGAAATACAAAGGGATTTAACTAAGTGTTAGTGTTAATTATTAACACTCAAGACTTAGTTAGTCATTCCATTACCTACAACTAACTTAGATAATGCTATGGTACTTCTAAGCTAAGTTGTACGCACAAGAATGATCAAGGAACTATGGGAAAACGAAGAACTAACTAGAGACTTGGAGTTAATCAAATGAGATTAGCTCGAGTCTAACAAGTTAAATCACAATTTTCTTAAATTAATTGATGTTAAAAGAAAAGATAAATGAATTATAAACTTCTTTAAATTAAAATGTATGGTTTCTACCTTGATAGTTAACTTAAAATAAAGTGTTAAAATGTTTTGAATAAGAAATCTTGAACAGGAATAACGTAAACCATACATCATTAAGGTGTAATGGTAATTATTCATGGGATTAGGGTTAGGACGGGGTAATATATTAGTCTAGTTAGAGAGAGCCTTAGTAAGCACCTTAGCACATAGGACACTTAGTTGCACACCGAGACCAAACCTTAGATACGACGATTATGAATATTTATCGTATACGAATTCTCTTAAAACAACTCAGGAACTGAAGAAACATAACCTACAAACAAAGAGCGCGCATTTTGTGATACTTCTATTGCACAGCAACATAGGTGAGTTCATTGCCCCTTTTCTAAACATTTTTGTTTTCAAACGCGGGGCTGAGAAGCATGCGTAAATTATTTTCGTAAGATTATATTTACTTAAATGCTTTTACTTAACATATGTTTATATGTATAATTGTTATCCTAGATTATGTTTAGGTATACAATATACTGGAATTCAAAGTAAGTTGTTTATTCATTATGAACAGAAAACCGTTTCAAATCAAAGAACTATTTTCAAAGAACTAAAGATCTAAAACAAAAAACTATTTTCAAAGGTCTATTTCAAAGGACTAACGATCCATTTCAAAGAACTATTTCAAGGGTGTGTTGTCAAAGAACTAACGATCTACTTCAAAGAACTAAGTACAAATAACTATTTCAAGGGTGTGCTGTCAAAGAACTAACGATCTATTTCAAAGAAGTAAGTACAAAGAACTATTTCAAGGGTCTAACTGGGAAATATCAAAGATAGCATGTGCCATTCTCAGGTTTGAAAGATGTCCTAGCTAGACTGATCGAATATGAGACGCATGTTTGATGATATTTGCAGTATTCCCTAACTGTTTTGAGGAACATATGGGAAATGCTCAAAGATAACATGTGCCAAAGAACTAAAGAACTATACGAAACTATGGACAGTCTAAAGAACTATAAAAGCCTATATATCAAAAGAAGTCATGGCTAGACTGATTGATTATAGGTCACATGTTTGATGAGTTTTACAGATCTCCTTTACTACTAAGAACCCTGATTGCTATACTAGTCTACTCGAGTATGACCAAGGCCCAATCATTAAGTATTAGATTTTATTTAAATGTTTATTTATATATTTATGTAAGTATTTATTCATTGTTTCTATACATGTTGTGGTTGATCATGATTGAGTGATGAAGTTAAGAAATCAACAGAGATTTCAAAGTGTATTTACAGAAATGAAGAACTGAAGAACTAATGGGTTATTAGTAGGGGTAAAATCCTTAATTATCATTAACAAAAATGTCCTATGTGGCTTAGTATGTGGTGGGACGGTGTCGGGGCGAGTTGTAGGCTCGACCCTTGCATATGCCCTATATATAAGCATACCGAGTCGGATGATACAGGTGATGTTAATGAGGTTAAGGTTGTTACCCAGGGGTTATCAAATGTTTTATTGCATGTTAGAACTATGATGAAGATGGAATCAAAAGGGTAGGTAAAATGCCTAATTATTATTAACAACATTGTCCTATGTGGCTTAATATGTGGTGGGACGGTGTCGGGGCGGGTTGTAGGCTCGACCCTTGCATATGCCCTATATATAAGCATACCTAGTCAGATGATACAGGTGATGTTAATGAGGTTAGGGTTGTAACCTAAAGAGGGTTTACAAAGCTATTTTTCAAACATTAAACAATACGAACTCACCAACCATGTGTTGACTTGATCTTTTTGCATGACTTCTCAGGTGACGAACAGGTCAATTAAGAAGTTATTGCTTCTGGACCAGGACTTCAGATAGAAGACTTAGTATTTTTGGACTAGCATACTTTTGGGAACATCATTATACAATGTATTTTGTATATCTTGTGTAGATACAAGATAGAAAAATTTATGATGTTTATGGTAGATTTACATTGTTAAATTATAAACGATACTGATGCAATTTAACTTTGTAATTCTATTCTATTTAGCATTTCTCATTTATATCATGTGCAATGTAAACAATCTGATCATCACGATTATCACTCACGATATCGCGCCCCGGGAACCTTCCGCCAGACGGGGAATCCGATCCAACCCCGCCGGCTCGGGGTGTGACACAAGTGTTGTGAAATTGGATTGTGGTTCGTTTAATTTACCAACATTCGTTATTCAAGACACGTGCGAGTGTTTCACGATAATTACTCGAATTATCTGATTGTTGTGTGTGTTTGGACTGTTGTGCCACGTGTCACACTAAATATCACTAATTCTAGTGCCACTTATGTAATAATAATACCCATTATTATTAAAATAAAATGAATGCTGACGTGGAAAATACGAGGTGTCACAATGTTGGCCAAGGCACAAGCTCCTCAGGCCAAAAGGATGATGAGCCCGCCAAGGATGATCAAGGCGGTGATGACATATGCAATCCATCCTACTAAGAGAGGCCTCTGGATAATTATGATGATTTGTTCAAGGATCTTCCTGAGAACTTCAAGTTCTATGGGTTTGAAGAAGAGCTGAAGGATGCAGGTCTGGGAGACCTTTTTTACTAATGTCACGATGGACTCAGTATTTGATGCGGTTTGTGCACAGGAAAAGGGAAAATATTGCCGAGTCTTCTATGGGAGCATCCTTAGAAGAAGAACCTGAAAACATTATACTTAGTAACATCTCCACAGATCCCTACGTCGAATTTTGTATGCTCACAAATACGTCACCACACAAGGACAGGAAGTTGCATCACTAGGCAAAATGATAGATAGTTGGTTCGACAAACAGAGTGATTGGACTCCTGCTCCTCCTGAAGTACAAAAGTCCTGGATGGCTGAAGAACCAGCTGAGCAGAATGATGTTACTTGGACCTCCAGAGCTCGTGACATGTTTGTTGTTCGTAACGAAAGATCTGAAGTCACTTGTGGATGTATGACAAAGATAAACAGTCGTATCTTGTGAAGAGGAGGAATGGAAAGCTGGAATACTTCAGACGGCCACAAGACTTTTGTTCGATTCTAAAGTTTGATATCTGAAGCATTAACAATGTCATGTTCTATAACCCATCCAAGGATAGTCATGCCGAACTCTTTGCCTAGTTTATCAAGGACTAGTGCGACAAAGATTTCCCTACCATGATAAACTGCCAAAGGGAAGCGATTTGTCTCGACATGCATACTTGATCCGGTGAAGAAGGAACCATGGGTTTATTACAAGTACCCTCCACCAGCTACTGAGAAGGTAGTCCCAGTGTCAACCAGAGTCCCGGACAACACACTCAAGAACTTTGACTTATGGTATTTTGACGAAAAGACACGTGCAGCCACCATTACGAAGACAAAGGGTGATCTATACGATATAGACATCATTGTGGACCCATGGACCTACTCAAGTTTAGTAAAGAAGATATGCAGAAGTTGCATGATACTCTTATCAAAGTCTATGGGGGATGGGACGAGGAAACAAAGCCTTTCACCAGGGTCGTTGCTTTTGCTATGGAGCTCAAGCTGTATGCTGGTGCAGGTCCTCATTTAGTCACACTTCCAATTGGTTGCCTTCATCAGCCTAGGGGGAGTTTGTAGAGCCCATTTCAGAGACAAAGACTGACAAAGTCAACCCGTGACCGGATGAAGACCAGTTTTGTTGATTTTCGTGTACAGTGTTTTTCGTGTACTTTTAATTTTCGAGTACTCGAACCATTTTTGTGTATAGAGGTTCGAGTACTCCTAGAGTAGTATAAATAGACGTATTTTATACTGTTCTAGGGTTGGATTCCCGAGGCAATTGCACTCTAGACGTATTGAGGCATTGTTCTCGCGAAGTTCACGATTTATACAAATCTTGCAGTTTTACATCTTTTTTGTTGATTCTAACCTGGATTTCGCACATGTTAGAGTCTTTTGGTGTCGATTGGAGTGATAAAGCTCGTGTCTTGATCCAGATCTGGACGTACAACCTCAACCACACTCTCCAACCTGTGAACAAAACAACTATGCAGCTCAACAACTGAATAACAACCGTGGATGGTTCGCAAAAGAACAACCACGGATCCTTCTTATTTCGGAAGACAATAGCTGATTCCTCTCTTATCGGAAGACAACCACTGATTCGGAAGACAATCGCTGAACAAACATTAACAACTGATGATCAGCTTCCGAAGACCGGCTTCCGAAGATCGTCTTCTAAAAATAACCACTGATCACACAACAACTACTTCAACCTCGGAAGAACTAAAGACTGAAGAACATCTGAAGACTTATGCTTCCGTTGTTGTTCACTTTATAATAGTTATACTTATCTGTTGATTCAGTGTCTGTAACAGTGTTAGCTATTTGTCTTATTGTTTTTGTCCTGTAACATTGAATGTTTGGGTATTTATATCCCAACATTTTTCTGCATTACTTTGACCCTAGTGTCTAAAGTGAACTAAAACTGGCAGGTCAAGTTTACCCAACTATTTCTGTACTCAATCGTTTGCTAAGATCTATCCCTGAAAAATGAGAAACTTAATCTATTGTGATAAGATCTTCTACATACTTTGGCAATCTTACGCTTACCTAACTACATGGTAAGTTACTTGCCTTTGAATGTGAGATTGACCAGAGAAGAAAATTAATAAAGTGTGGGAATCAACTAAGGAGTATGTCCAAGGAAACACGGCTCTCCTTAGTCATGCTCATAACTCTGAGAATGATATAACCAGAGGCATCACAACTTCTTTATCCTCATGTGATGATCCTGCTCTTACTCCTGACAACTTGTGTTTTATCATGGATGATCTCCATCATATTCCAAGTGATGACTTGGATGAGATGGAATCCTAAATCAACTTTCCCTTTTGAGCATAAGAATTAACAAGTTCTACAGATTAAAGGACAGGAAGAAACTTTCCTTGTATCCATGGTAAGACCAAGATTGGTCTAAATATAGCAAAAGTTCAGTGCTATAGGTGTCATGGCACATGACATTTTGCTAGGGAATGCAGAAATTCCCCAAACAGTCAATCTTCACTTTATGTGAACTTTCCTAATACAAGCTCTTCTTCAACCCCCTCTCATTACCCAAAACATAATGAAAATCAGGCTCCCGCTCGTATTGTTCTGAACTCTCCTTCATCAACTGTTCAGTATGTATAAACTGCAAATGGCATTATGTATCAGCTCATGCCTGCTTCTCTTCAAATTGTCTCTCCTCCTTCTTTACAAATAACTACTCCAGCCCCAGCTATCCAAACCTCCCAATCCAGCCAGCCTGATCTTTTCACCCAAGAGTATGTGGATTGGAGTAGCATGCCTGATGGTGTAGGGTATGCTCTCATAACCAATAAGCCTAATAACTTTGCACTAATGGCCATTGATGAAACTTCAACTTCATTTGACCAACCTGATGCTGATTCATCCAAGTTCACAGTAAGGAAAAGTTTGTAATTGTGAATATCATACTATCCCACCTACTGATTATACACCAATTGACAATAAAGTGGTAGAAAAGGTTTCTGAACCTCTATCTCCCACATTTCTTCCAGATGGTATTCCTGAAATAATGAACTCACCACCAAGGGTGTATCCATCAGGCTTACTTAAGAAGTTTGTGTATCCCACTAATATAGACTGAAAAGTACATGAAGAAACAGCCTTGGATGAAGTGAAAATAAATAATTCTTTAGAACAAAATTAGACTGTTCCCTTAATTAACTTTACTCCAAGATCTAAACATACAAAAATAAAAGAAACCACTGATGAGTCCAAGGATCTCCTAAATAAAGGAAAGCATCCAATGGTTGACATTAAGTATCCTTCTTCACACCCTCATCCCCCTTATCCGGTAATGAAGGCAAACAAACCTTTTGTAAATTATTCTGCCCTATCTACTTCCTGCATCAAGTGTTTCAAGTGCAATCACTCTACTGAATCCACTTGAAAACTTAGAGATAAGTTGAAAGCAGAAAAGGCCTCATCATCTAAATGGGTACCCTTTAGAAAGGTGAAAAAGACTAAGAAAATAAATAAACAAAGTGCTAACAACACAATAAAGTCTACTCAACTTCCACCTTTTCTTTCACCACCATATGTAGCTCCCATTCCCAGACCTTCAATTCTTGGTACACCTCCTTTCTACCTGCCAATGGTCAATCATGCTCCTTATTCATCAGACATTGTTAATTCACCCACAAGGAACTACCAAATCAACATCCTGAACCAAAATCAGTAACAACTGATTCAGATGATGCAGAAACTGATGAACAATGTTCAGAAATAAAATGAACTCTCAAAAGTTCTTATCTTGTCCAAATAAATATATACCTATATTTAACCTCTTTCATTTAATCCTATATGTAGAGAGCATCTTCAAACCAGAATCATTTATGATATGTGGACAGTGGAGGCTCTAGGCATATGATTGGTTGCAGATCGATTCTTAATAATTTCACTCAAAAGAATGGAGGATCTGTATCCTTTAGAAATGATTCAAAGGGTTGGATAATTGTGTCTGGCTCTGTCTCGAGTGGAAAATTGCACTTTAAGGATGTTAGTCTAGTCGAAAACCTTAAGTTTAATCTCTTAAGTGTATCTCAACTAGCAGACAAAAACTATTGTTCATTTTTCACTAAAGACAGCAGCAAAATTCTCTCCACTGAAATAAACTCAAAAATAAAGCTCCTAATAGACTTTCATACTCTCTTAACAACTAAGAGAAGTGGGATTGTCTATGTAGTTGACATGACAAAGGATTTTCAATCCACTGTTCCCACATGTTTCTTAGCTAAAGCTTCATCTTCTGAAACAACTATTTGGCACAGAAGATTCAGTCATCTGAATTATCAAACCCTTCATAAGCTTTCTACACTTTCACTTGTAAGAATATTACCTTCTAAAGAATTTCACTTTGAAGGTCACTGTGAATCTTGCTTGAAAGGAAAGCAACATAAATCTTCACATAAGTCCATTGAGGAATCTAACACAATTGAGTCTCTTCATATGCTTCATATGGATCTTTTTGGTCTAGTGAAGGTAGCTAGCTTAGCTAAAAAGAAGTACTGTCTGGTTGTTGTAGATGACTACTCAAAATTTTGCTGGACTTTCTTTCTCTACTTCAAAGATAAGACTCGTGATAAAATTAAAGCCCTTATCACTAAGATTGGAATAATGAGTGATAGTGGGACTGAAATCAAAAATCAAGTTCTTGATGAATTCTGCACTTCTAAGGAAATCCTAAAACAATATAGTGTTCCTAGAACTTCTGCCCAAAATGGTGTTGTGAAAAGGAAAAAAAAGACACTTATTGAGCCTGCAAGAACAATACTTGCAGACTCGGGACTACCTTTATCCTTCTGGGCTGACGCAGTAAACACTACTTGTTATGTCATAAACAGAGTTCACATTATGAAAAGACATAATAAGACTACCTATGAAGTCCTTCATAAATTAAAGCCTCTCATTTCCTTCTTTAGAGTGTTTGGATGCCCATGTTTTATCTTAAACACAAAGGATTCCTTATCCAAATTTGCTGCAAAAGTGGATTCAGGATACTTTGTGGGTTATTCTCAAACCTCTAAAGCCTATAGAGCTTTCAATATGAGAATTACGATCGTGGAAGAAACAATAGATGTCAAATTCAATGAATTTTCATCTACTTCTTCTTTTCCTTCAACTCCTGAAGACTTGTTTGATCTTGAAGGCTTTACATAAATTCCTGCTGCTCCATCAGTGTCTCCTTCTTCAGAATCACGTCAAACTTCTGAAGATTTGTCATCCCTTGAGGAATGTTCAGTATAACAGTTCTTCTATCCTATTCCTCACTATCCAATAAATCCTCAAAACCATGAGGAACATGTGTCAACTTCTACATCACCAGATGTAGACAAGGCACCAATAAACACTTCAGAACAAGAAACTGTTCCCATATGTGAACCTGTTCCCATATGTGATACCTCACATCTTCTAGCGGAAAATTCTTCTTCTTCTGATGTTGCTTCTACAAATAACTGTTTGGACATCATTCCCTTTAATAGGAATCATCCTCTTGAACAAATTTTAGGTGATTTGAATAAAGTTGTTCAAACTTGGAGCCAAATTTCAAACTTTTGTCTTCATGTTGCCTTCCTATCCCAAGTAGAGCCTTCAAAGTATCAAGAGGCTCTAAAAGATAATAATTGGGTGGAAGTTATGCACGATAAACTACTTCAGTTTAAAATAAAAAATGTTTAGACCCTTTGTCCCTTACCCACAGGAAAATACCCAATTGGAACAATATGCATATTTAGGAATAAAACTGATGACAGGGGCATTGTAGTAAAAAAATAAAGCCAGATTGGTAGTTCAAGGTTACTGCCAATAGGAAGGTATTGACTATGATGAAACCTTTGCCCCTGTAGCCAGACTTGAAGCAATAAGACTCTTTCTTGCGTTTGCTATATCCCATAAAATAAAAGTGTTCCAAATGGATATAAAAAGTGCTTTCTTGTATGGATCTATTAAGGAAGAAGTCTATGTCTGTTAACCACCAGGTTTTGATGATGTTCATCATCCAGACTGGGTGTATAGATTAGATAAAGCCTTATATGGTTTACAACAAGCCCCAAGAGCCTGATATGACACTCTTTCTCAATTTCTTCTCTTAAATAAGTTCACCAGGGAACCATTGATAAAACATTGTTTATCAAACGGGTAGATAAGAAACTTTTGTTGGTTCAAATTTATGTTGATGACATCATCTTTGGGTCAACAAATCCTTCCTTATATGAACAATTTTCTAAACTAATTTCTTCTAAGTTTGAAATGAGTGCCTTAAGTGAATTAAAAACATTTCTATGACTTCAAATCAAACAAACTCCCAATGGGATTTTTATTCATCAGTCTAAATATATAAAATACCTTTTAAATAAATTTCAAATGACTAATTGTAACATAATCTTTACCCCCGTTGTAACTGCCCCTAGAATAACACCAGATGATGATGATGAGCCTGTAGATCATACTCTCTACAAGTGTATGATTGGATCTTTGATGTATCTTACTGCATTAAGGCCAGACATCATGTGTGCCACATGTGTCTGTGCTAGATATCTATCTGCTCCTAAACAATCACATTTATCCTTTGTAAAGAGGATATTCAGATACCTGAAAGGTACCCCTGTACTTGGTATTTTGTATCCTACTAATCTATCTTGTAAGCTTGTTGCTTTTTCAGACAGTGATTATGCATGATTCTCTTTCACAAGGAAATCAACTTCTGGAGGTTGCCAATTCTTTGAAAATTGCTTAGTTTCATGGCAAAGCAAGAAACAACCCTCAGTTTCTAACTTAACTGCTGCACCAAAATATATTGTAGCCGCACATTACACTGCATAAATCCTATGGCTTCAATACCAATTACTAGATTTTGGAATAACAGAGTTAAAGAATTCCCTTTTGATAGATAGTGAAGCAGCTAAAAAGATTATAAAGAACCATGTCTGTCATTCTAAAAAAAGCACATTAAAATAAGACATCGTTTCATAAGGGTTTGTTTTGAAAAAGGACCAATTGTCCCTGAACATGTACCAACAACAGAACAAGTGACAGACATATTTACCAAGCCTTTAGACTCTTCAACATTCTCTAAATTTGTCTCAAAATTGGGCATGATAATTATGAGCTAATTGGTTACGAAATAAGGTTTAAATTTTTTTTATAACCATGAATTTGTACAATAAAGGATAATTCATTAATTGTCCTAACAACGAACAATGGGATAAGCACTAAATAAATAACCTTTAGTGGTTATGCCTAACCGCATATAGACCATAGTGGATATACAGTTGTTGTAATCCACTAATTCTATCCTTTCGTGGTTATCTTACTTCCGTTGTTACATTACTTCCAAAGTTATACCACAACCTCTATTACAATTTCTCCATAGTTCTATCATCCTTTTTTATTGCTTCCAATGGGTACTGCTTCTGAAATTGACTTACTAGAGCTTTCAAAAGTTACTTCTGAAAGCTAATTCTGTTGTTATCTTCTCAGTGGTTATAACTCTCAGCAATTAATTAATGATTATAATCCTCATTAATAACTCTGTGGATTTGACACTCAATAATTAATCCATTGATTTGACCCTTATTAATTGTTATTTGGCTAAAATATCTCCATGGTTTGTCACCATTTAACCCCTTGAATTCATTGATCACAAGCTCCTTCTCCTTATTTATATCTGTCGTTCTCATTACCACCTTTCGCACATACCCTAATTTTTTGAAACTTCATGATCATCCTTAAGTCATGAAGTTAATCTCCTTCAAACTCACAATGTTGCTTCTGGTTAAGAACAAGTGCTTGTCAGGAATGCCATCTGGCTCGCTGCATTTACACTGATATTGTCTGAGCTTAATGCTTATGATGCTTTGTGTAATGGCATCGGACAAGGCTTCATCCCAGACAAAACGTTGTCTGTACTTCAAGATTTGCATGGTAGTAGTTGTTTGTCTTTTTTTATGCCTCTCTCTCTTATGTTTACAGGTTTGTCTTTTGGCTAAAAACCCTAAAATAAATTTTTACTTTTTTCTATAAGTATCAGCAGTTTCCCATAGATATCGCTCATACTTTGCAATGGTTATTTTCACTCCTTCTTTATCTCTTGAATTTAAGGCAAGTTCTTTAATCGTGTCCTTATTTTGTATAACTCCCTTTTACTTCGATCTTCTCAAAACCCTCGAAGCCTTTTGAATATGTTCGTCATCTGAAAGTATCCATGGCAAACACTTCACTGAAGCTTATGCCCGTGCATAACCTAGTTGCATATCTTACCAAGTCCTCTGAATACCCACACTATGTTGAGGTAATCGACACTCTCTCAAAATCCTTTGTTCATACAGCTCTCACTATGAACCCTCCTATCTCTTTTTCTACCCTAAATCAATTTTGGACAAACTCTTCCCTGGTAACTAAGGACAACGTTGTTGAAAGCATCACCTCTGAGGTTGCTGGTCAACCAGTTACCATTACCCCTTCTCTTCTAAATTTTGCCCTAAATCTGGTTGACACTAATGCACCGGTAACTATTCATCTTCGTCTCCTTCATGTTGAATTTATTCAGTGTGATTATCAGGGAGATATTAAGAACATGACCTTGTAGAAAGCATATTTTTATCCCAAGTACAAGTTTTTGTATCATACTATTCTTTAGTGTCTTTCCCAGAAGAACAAAGTTGGGGAGAAATGCCATATGACATGCAATATGTCATGTATACAGTTCTTACCATTAAGAATATATGTTTGTCCCAAATAATTTTTGACCATTTGGTTCATCACCAAAAGGCCCCTAAATTTCTGATGTTTCCCAAGTTTGTAATGGCCTGTCAGTTTAATGAACTAAACACTGTTTGTCATATTACCCCTTTGTCTTATTTCAAGGCAATTGACAACCAAACCTTTGTTAGGCTAAACATTGATGCAAAGGTACTGGATGACACCAAGGACACAACCGTCCAAGGTGAACCCACATCCACCTCCTCTTCCACACCTGTTAAGGTACAAACCAAAAGAAAACCAACTGCCAAAGCCCCTAACTCAAAGAAAACCAAAAAGGCTCTTCAGGAAGATGAGATCCCTGAACAGGTCATTGTCCCCAATGGAGAAAAGAATCCATCTGACCCATCCTCTCAAATGGATCCCGTATCTCATACCCAGCCACATCCTCTTCAATCCTCTCAACAGGACGATGTTGTAATTCACAAGGAACCCACACAAACCACTGAAGTGTCACTTGATACTCAGATGGCCGTCCCCTCTCCAGGGACACTCCTATTTCTTCAACCCATCAAACCAATGACTCTATATCCCATATCCTCCAAGAGATTGATTCTACTTTTGGACCTACTCGTTCTACTCTCACCACAACACTTGAGGAGCAGCCCCTTTAAACCAGGGTCCAAGATAGTTAATCTCCAACCCATGGAGAAAAGGATGAGATTAGGTTGTCAAGTCCATCTAGGCACCCTAATCAAGTAACTGGAGCATCTACTCCACTTGAAAGCCCAAAGTGTCTTCATTTGGATGGATCAGGTAATAAGACTCCATTTACGGAAATAGCCAATGAAGTTCTTGAAACTGAGGCTAGAAATCCCCAGTACCAAGAAAAAGGGGTGCAAGACAATCTTGAGATGGACTCGGGTCATGGTGAAACTGACACACATGTCAGGGATTCAGATGATATTCTTAAACGGATTGACGAATCAAACCTTAAAATAAAGGAATTGACGGCAATTGCCACTAATCTTCAGGCCGATGTAACCAAACTCACTGTGTTGGTTACAAAGGTCTTAAATGATCAAGTCCTGCAACTCCAATCCAACCCAATGTAGGCACCTTCATTTGAAGGTCCCCTAAACACTACAACGACATCTACTACTCCTTCCTTTAATCCCCAACTACTTGAAGAAGTGTTAAACCCACTTCTTACCACTCACCTCACAACCTTCTTTAACAACTTTACCTAAGACTTCTTTCAAACACAGACAACCCAAATGGATCTACTGAAAGTTTCAGTAGATTCCAAAATTAAGTCCCTCAAACATGAAGTCGCAAATCATACCTTGCACCTACATTCTCTCACATCCATAGCTCCCCCTCCCCCTTAGTTCAAGGAACAGGCTGATGAGGCCAAAAAGAGGGAGAATAATAAACTTCTTTATGAAGCTCAAGCAGCCAAAAAGGCTCAAGATGAATATGAGCAAAGGACGTTGAAGGCCTTGAAACTAAAGAATCAAGAGGCCCTCCTCAAGGCTGCCTTGAATCAGCAGTTTTAGACTGCAGCTTCAAAGGCCATTCTTGAACAGAAGCTAAGAGAAATAGCTTCTCAAGTGGAAACAGGAGCATCTGGGGTGATCAACAAACCCAAACCCAACCCAACCCAACCAAACCAGCTCCTACTATACCAGTAAAAGACATTGTTGGTGATGGGGTATCCTCTTTTTCTATCCCATCTACTCAAGATAGACCAGCTCAAACTGAGCCTACTCAATCTGATTCAAATAAAATCATTTCCTCTTCTGGACAGATTTCCAAACCAACTTCCAGTGCCAAGTCTATACCTCTCTCACCTGCAAAACGCACCAGAGAAGCCTCACCCACCATATCTCCCAAATATGTTTCTCAAACCCTCCTAGACTTACCTAGAGAAACCTCACCCACTTACACCCTTCTGGACTCATCCAAAATTGGTCAAAAACCCAAACCTGTTATGACTCGTTCTTTCGCAAGAAGACAGAAGAGTATAGCCAGAATGTCCAAAACCCCCACAGCTAATCCCTAGAAGCCCTTAACTCCCATACCAGAGACAAACACTGACTCAAATGATAATCAACCTATCTCTTCTCTAAGGCCAGGAAAAAGAAGGCTTATATTAGTTGATGATGATGTGTCTGACTTCAATCTACCCAAAACTACCAAAGTTCGCTCTCCAATAAAATTAGCTCAGGCTGCAGCTAATAAACCTCAAACCTCTCCTTCATCTTACTCTACAAAGAGGCACATTCCTTCAACTGAAGAAATTTAGAAACAAATAAATGAAGAGGATGAAAGGGAGAGGATGATCTTAGCTGATCTTGAAGCTTCTGGCCTTGAAGGAGAAGAGCTGATCAAGGCATACCAGGATGAGAAAATTCTGATCTATCAGCTACAAGATAAAGCCTATCAGGCTGAGAAGGAGAAGATCGTAACATTCTTGTTCAATGAAGGTAAGTACAAAGTAGAAACCTTCATGAACTGGGATATCACAAGCCTTATAAAGGAAGTGAAGTTCTTTTAAAAAAATAAAGGAAGAAAATAAAAAGAAGAAGACTGCCGAACAGAGGAAAAGAATAAAGCATATCCTTCCCCAAAATGCTTGGGAATCAAGGAACACCATCATGAGATGGAAGGATAATATTATGTTCGATGAATGGTCTAAATTCAAAAGAATTCACAGTGACAACCCTGAACTTTGGCAAGAGTCTCATTCCACTTCCACAGCTTTCATATATTCCAGAGCCTCACAGACCAAGGAAGATGCACCTAATACAATAATTGATCAACTTTTTAATAACCACTAAGAAAGTACGGGTCATGGTCATCCATCCTTGGATGGCAAGTTCAATCCATGGATAGATATTGAAGAGGAATTCAAACCGGTCCTGTTGGAAGACTTTGAACCTCATCAGCATGTATTGGTCAAAAAGGTATTTGACTCCAGATCCTAGATCAAAAGAAGAGATATTATACATTGGCCTTCTTCATCTACTCCTTCTCTTCCTCAACAACAAAAGCCATCTGCTAATAAATTTCTGCAGCTCACTCATTCTAGAGCTGGAATAATAATTAATTTTTTCCCGAACATCTACACTTTAAGTATTTACGCTATAGTGACAATCGTTGTCATATGTTTCCCGACGCAACGCGCGAGAAACCTGCTGCTATTATTTTTACTAAATATACATTTAAGAAACGTAATCATTACAAGTAAACAATGATAATATTCTTTTTTTTATTGTAGGTGTCTTTCGCTTTCTTCTCATGAACAAATGACAACCACTACGAAATTTTTTGACAAATGTTGCTAAAACTTTTTATTTAATAATATTAATTAATTAATATATTTCATTTTCTTTACTAATTTTTTTCTACCGCTGCAAAAAAATGGGAAAGTAATAAATTTGGATAAGCTATATATTGAACGGCCTCAAAAGAAACAACGAACCGTTGTAAAAATTTTTTTAAATTAAATTAATTAATAAATTAATATATTTCAATTGGACCGTCTTAAAAACAAATGGAGCCGTTTTAAAAGCATTAGGTTAGATCACTTTGAAAAATATTAATATTCATAATTTTGCAACAAATTAATGACTGTACAGTTATTCAAAGACGATTAAAACAATTTTTTTTGAACTAATCAAACAATAAAACAGTTTCTCTCTACCCTTCTGGGGGTAGGGGTAAGGTTTGTTTTCATCTCCCCCAGTCCCTACTTTTAAGTGGGATTTCACTGGGTATGTTTGTTTGTTTGTTTGTAAACAATAAAACGGTTTGATTATTTATATTTTCTGAAAAACATTTACTATTTAGAATAAACGAATACAACTAGAAAGATGTGAAATTCAAATAGGCTTGAAAAAAAAATGTAGTAATAAAACATGAGTATACAAAGATAGCTTGAAATGATAATATGTAACGATCGATTTTCAACAATCGAATATATTTAAAATAATCATTAATAAAATGATTGTGATGGTTACAAAAAGAAAATATACGAGAAATGATAAACATAGGTGAAAACAGTGTGCGAAACGGAGTTACGGATTGTCCGGAATCGCGAAATAAAGATATTATGTTTTGGAATTGCTTCGCGGTACGCGAAGGCTTCGTGAGCCCCTCTTCGCGGTACGCGAAGAACCCACAATATCTGAGATCCCGAATTTCTTCGCGGTACGCGAAGAACCTTTGAACCCTCGGTCGCGGTACGCGACGGGTGAGGCGGTTCAACAGATTCTTGATTTTATCAGATTTTTATGAAGAAAATTTATTTTTTTCTTAATCTCGAACTGTTTCGCCACAAACACACACATATACGAAATTTTGTGGATCAACATCAGTTTTCAAGTTACCGGATCATCCAGATCGAATCAGGAAGTGTTTCTGCAAGTCTGGATCGTCAGATTTCAATCAGAAATCCGTTCGAAGGGTAACAATTCGTTTTATCCCATTGATTTTGATAATATGTGGATTAAATTGAGTTGTTAGTATTATATAATGATTAGAAATGATTAGAAACGAAGAACTAGATGTTTTAACGGTGAAATTTTGATTTTGATCCGTTATGATGTCCGGTTGTTGTGAAATTCATATTATTGAATATGATAACCAGTGGGATGATTAAATCATAGTTGTGATAGCTTTAGATCATTCTCTGGAATGATAGATCCAGTTCAAGTGTTGATAAAATGTTTGAAACTTGAAAGTTAATGATTTTAGCATAATACGCTAATTACAAGTAATAGCTTGACTTCTAAATGCCACACACTAATAAATGAGATTCAAATGAGTTTGAATCAGTATGAATGGGTGTGGGGTGTATTTAAACTAGTTGTATACGTGTGAGTTACAACTAGGCGTGAATAAAGGAAGTCAAGCAACGGATTTCAAAATATGAAAGTTGTGATAAACTGAATATAATTAAGAACATGTGTAGATTAATTTCTACACATAGATTGTTGATAAAAGCCTCAAAGAGGTTTGATTGAATATGAAAAGTAAAACAGGTCAAATGAATTAGATTATATAAATAACACAAGTTGTGTGTTCATGTTGTTAAATCCTGTTATATGTGAATATATAATAGGAAGAGGAGGTGAATTTAGTTCTAGAAGGCCTGGGAAAGAGTTAGAGATTGTTGATAATTCTCCAAAGGGAGGTAAGTTACATAATTGATTGAACTTGTAGTTAAAGGACTGGGTGAGTCCACACTACAAGTAATTGTGCATTTAGCATATATACATGATTTGTTGAGTTGATTGGAATGATATAAATGAATGTGGTTATGGGTGTCACATGATTCACAAGGTGTGTGAACATGTGGTGATCTACTAATGTGTAGATGTTAAATTGGAATTGTGCATGCTGATTCACAAGGTGTGTGAACTTAAGACATGTAATTCCAATGAATAGATTCACAAGGTGTGTGAACAAATGGTGGATTGGAATTGTGCATGCTGATTCACAAGGTGTGTGAACATAAGACATGTAATTCCAATGAAATAGATTCACAAGGTGTGTGAACAAATGGTGGATTGGAAATGTGCAGGTTTTGATTCACAAGGTGTGTGAACATAAGACATGTAATTCCAATGAAATAAATTCACAAGGTGTGTGAACAAATGGTGGATTGGAAATGTGCAGGTTTTGATTCACAGGGTGTGTGAACATAAGACTTGAAATTCCAATATAATTGATTCACAAGGTGTGTGAACAATAGATGACTTATAAGGGGATATACATTTGAAATTCAAATGTCAAACTGTGAATTGTGATTTGTGTGAAATATGTTGCACAATCGGAGTTTTGTGGGGTTATACATGTGTTATATTAAATTATAATGATTGTGCATGAATGGGAGATATAATGAGGTTTTGGTTGAAAACGAACCGTTAGTAAATCGTTTTGTATGTGGTTGACTGTTGTTGTCAAATTTTATTTCGAACCTCATTAGTGTATCCAAATGATATTATGGAATACACTGGATGAAATAGTGGGGTAACCTTACTTAGTTCTAACGAACTAATGGTGATTTTAAATGTGGTGTTTACAGGTACTAAGGAGTCGGGTGAGCGGTGATGGTGGTCGGAAATCGAACGTGAAGGCTCACATGATGGTTTTTAGTTTTAATAACCAAACAGTTGTGTAACTTTTGTGTAATAAATGTTTTTGTGAAGTATGTAAACATATGTAAACCTGTTTTTAACAGGTGTGAGTAAATAGTATGTTTACAGGTGTGTAAAACACGAAAGTTTTTACTGGGACCTAACGTAAATTATTAAATATTGGTGTTAATGTCCGGAGGGGACATGAAAGTGACAGTGGGTGTCACAGGTTGGTATCAGAGCCAACGTTTTGACGGATTTGAGAGCGTCATGAACACTTGAACTCAAACCATTGAGCCCTGGGTAGATGAGAAGAGCCGTTCGATCCGAAATCCGATCATAACGCCGAACTCACCAGGTATGATGTATCTGTAAATTGTTGTTTGATGTTATATGATATGGGAATTGTTGTATTACAAACCAATATTCCTAACTTGTGTGAAACAGTGAACGCAAGGACACGGGTATATGGTGCATATCTTGATATGCCTGGCCAGCTTAGTAACATATACATGATATGAACGTATCCTTAGGAACATTATTTCACACCAGTATATGAAAGTATTGGTAGGGTGTTAAAAGTGGATGTATGTGATTGGTTGAAAATCACAATGGTGTCATTAGTTGAATAATTGAGTAATTCACAAGAGTGTGAATATTCAATAAAGACACGTATACATGTAATGTATAAGTCCGTTAAGGATGAGTATGTGGTTTGCATATATGTTGAGTATAGATATGTAAACTAATGATATGTTTAAATTATTTCAGTCATAAAATGGCTGATGAACATAACCCAGAGGGGTTAGGGCATGAGGAAGAACATCTCACCGAACTGCAAGTGATGGTGAGGGAGGAGGTAGCTAAAGCATTTGAGGCTACCTTACCAACTCGTTTAGAAGGATTACAAGCTTCGTTAAAGAATTTTATAAGTGAAGAGTTTGCAACTCTTAAAGATGAAATAGGTGGGGAAAAACCTTCTAAAAAGGTTACTTACAAAGAGTTTGTGGCTTGTAAGCCAACTGAATTTAAAGGTGAAGTGGATCCACTGCTGAGTCAAAGGTGGATAGCTGATATGGAAAGCACGTTTGAAACGTGTCATTGTGATCCGTCTAACGAGGTACAGTTTGCTGGAAACCAATTGAAAGAAAGAGCAAAAGATTGGTGGGAACTTCTCTGAAAGGAGAAGGGTCGGGATGGTATCAAAGATTTGACTTGGGGAGCATTTAAGGAGTTGTTCCTTAAACGATTTTGTCCTCAGGCAGCTATTGATAGAATTACTGAGGAATTTCTAAATATGAGGCATAAGGAGGAGGATATAGACACTATTACTGCAGTGTTTTTTGATAAAGCCAAATTTTGTCCTGACCTTCTTAGGACTGAACGAATGTGGATTAACAGGTACCATAGTATGTTGAATGCTAAGTACCGGGAGTTCCTTATACCCTCAAAGTTTGAAACTTTGCCGGAATTGATTGATTGTGCTCGTGAGCGGGAATTGGAATTAAAAAGGCAAGAGGATCGTGGAGAAAAACGAAAGATGGAAAGGGATGTGGGACCCTCTAAAAAGGGGAAATTTGTTAGTCCACTTAAAAAGTTTAGTTCTCTGGGAGAAGCTAAACATTGTTCAAAATGTGGAAAGAAACATTTTGGTGAGTGGTATTTTAAATCGGTGGTATGTTATAAATGTGGCAAGTTGGGGCATCTTGCCTCTCAATGTGCCAGTGCACTTAATTTGTGCCTACAACTGTTATAAACCGGGACACCGACGAAGTGAGTGTCCGGAGTTGAGGGGAGCAGGTCAAGGAGGTACTAGTGGTGGGTCTTTTAAGGCCCAAGGTAGTGGCAAGAAGGTTGAAATACCCCCACCAAAGGGTAGAGCCTTCAAAATTACAGCGGAAGAGGCCAAAGTCACTTCAGACGTGGTGACAGGTACTTTTCATATTAATTCCTTGTCTGCTTATATATTGTTTGATACTGGAGCTAGTCGCTCTTTTATATTTGTGAAATTTGTGACTCATGATTCGTTTGTGCTAGCTAAGCTACCTTATCCATTAGAGGTAGAAATAACTGATTCTAAGAATTTCTTAGTGTACGACATCTATCATAGATGTAAACTCACCATTGATGGTGAGGATTATGAGGTTGATTTGATTCCAATGATCTTGGGAGAATTTGATGTTGTGATTGGGATGGATTGGTTGTCTAAATATGGAGCTAACATTGTATGTAACCGAAAGGTTATTCAATTAATATCTCCGGGTGGTTATGAAGTACGTATTCAGGGAGAGAAACGAGGTGGAACCATATTGTGTTCCTTAGCTAAAGCTATGAATTACATGAACCATGGGGGTCAATCATTCTTAGCTTATGTTCTTTATGTAGAAAAGGAGATAAAGGAACTTAATGATGTTCCAGTAGTCAGGGATTTTCCTGATGTATTTCCGGATGATTTACCGGGAATTCCTTGTGATAGAGATGTTGAGTTTAAGATTGATCTCATTCCTGGGGCTAAACCCATAGCTAAAGCTCCATATCGGTTGGCACCATCCGAAATGAAAGAATTAATGACACAGTTGCAAGATCATTTAGATAAAGGCTTTATCCGTCCGAGTATCTCCCCGTGGGGTGCACCAATTCTTTTTGTTAAAAAGAAAGACGGAAGCCTTAGAATGTGTATTGATTATAGAGAATTGAACAAAGTGACTGTGAAAAACCGATATCCTCTACCTCGAATTGATGATCTTTTTGATCAGTTGCAAGGAGCGTCGTGGTTTTCAAAAATCGATCTTCGCTCGGGTTATCATCAACTCAAGGTTAAGGAGGAAGATATTCCCAAGACTGCTTTCCGTACTCGTTACAGTCATTATGAATTTCTTGTGATGTCGTTTGGGTTGACAAATGCACCGGCTGCATTCATGGATTTGATGAACCGGGTGTGTCGCCCAATGTTGGATCGATCTGTCATTGTCTTTATCGATGACATCCTTATTTATTCTAAAAACGAGGGTGATCACGCTTGTCATTTGTGTGAAGTCCTTGAAACTTTGCATAAGGAGAAACTATATGCCAAATTTTCTAAATGTGCATTTTGGTTGCGTGAAGTCCAGTTTTTGGGACATGTGGTGGGTGCTGATGGCATACTTGTTGATCCTTCGAAAGTTCAAGCGGTAATGAAGTGGAGTCCTCCTAGAACTCCTACTGAAATTAGAAGTTTTCTTGGTCTAGCCGGTTACTATCGGCGGTTTATAAAGGATTTTGCAAGAATTGCATCTCCTTTGACTAAACTAACAAGAAAAGATGTGAAATTTGTTTGGGGTGATGATCAAGAAAAAGCTTTTAATGAACTCAAGTTTAAGTTAACTCAGGCACCAGTATTAACTCTACCGGATGGACCTGATGATTTTGTGGTGTACTCTGATGCATCTTATCTTGGGCTTGGTTGGGTTCTTATGCAAAGGGGTAAAGTGATTGCCTATGCGTTGAGGCAACTGAAAGTTCATGAAGTAAACTATCCTACTCATGATTTAGAATTAGCAGCGGTGGTGTTTGCCTTAAAAATTTGGAGGCATTACTTGTATGGTGTGAAATGTACAATTTACACTGATCACAAGAGCCTAAAATATTTCTTCACACAGAAGGAATTAAATATGAGGCAAAGACGTTGGATAGAGCTACTCAAGGATTATGATTGTGAAATCCTTTATCATCCAGGTAAAGCCAATGTAGTGGTGGATGCCTTGAGTAGGAAAGAAGAACATGAACCCATTCGGGTTACGGCAATGAAGATTATGATTTCCTCTGATTTGGTGGATCAAATTAAAGAAGCTCAAATTGAAGCTTTAAAAGAAGAAAACTGGAAACGAGACCGAATTAAGGGGCAAGCTCATAATCTGGATGAAGATAGTCGTGGGTTAAAGACAAGATGGGGTAGGGTGTGGATACCTCCCACTTGTTCTTTGAAAATTGATCTGATGGAGGAAGCTCATAAATCAAAATACTCAATTCATCCGGGAGCCACTAAAATGTATCGAGACCTTCGGGTAAATTACTGGTGGCCAGGTATGAAACGAGATATTGTTAAATATGTTGAAAAATGTTTAACTTGTTTACAAGTTAAGGCTGAGCATCAAAAGCCTTATGGCAAATTACAGCCTTTAGAGATTCCTACGTGGAAATGGGAACACATCACAATGGACCTAATTACTAAACTCCCGAAAACCCGAAAGGGGTATGATACGATTTGGGTCATTGTGGATCGATTGACTAAAAGTGCTCATTTTATTCCTATTCGTGAATCGTATTCTTCTGAGAAAATGGCTGAAGTGTATGTGAAAGAAATAGTGTTGCGTCACGGGATACCAGTGACGATTGTGTCCGATCGAGACACACGATTCACTTCTCATTTCTGGAAGAATTTTCAAGAGGAATTGGGTACTAAACTGTTGTAGAGCACGGCGTATCATCCTCAAACTGATGGTCAGAGTGAACGAACCATTCAGACGCTGGAAGATATGTTGCGAGCATGTATCATTGATTTTGGAGGTAGTTGGGATGACTATCTACCTCTGGCGGAATTTTCATATAACAACAGTTATCATTCTGGATTGGGGATGCCTCCATATGAAATGTTATATGGAAGACGATGTCGTACTCCCGTTTGCTGGGGAGAAGTTGGATCGCGAGAGCTTGAAAATAAAGAAATACTGAAAGTTACAAATCAACGAATTGATCAAATTCGAGCTCACTTGAAAGCGGCACAAGACCGTCAAAAGTCGTATGCAGATAAACGAAGACGACGGATTGAATTTCAAGTGGGAGACTTTGTATTGTTAAAGGTTTCCCCTTGTAAGGGTGTAATTCGTTTTCATAAACGAGGAAAGTTAAGTCCGCGTTTTATCGGAACATTCAGAATTATAGCACGGATAGGTAATGTTGCTTATCGCCTTGAGCTACCAGAAGAACTGAGTGGTATACATGATACTTTTCACGTGTCATATCTGAGAAAATGTTTAGCGGATGAATCGGCTTATGTTCCATTTGAAGATTTGGAAGTTGATGATAAATTAAATTATATTGAAAAGCCAGTCGCGATTTTAGATCGAAAAGTCAAACAACTCAGAAACAAGTCCTTGAACCAGGTGAAGGTTCAATGGAAAAATAGGAGGGGATCTGACGCAACATGGGAATCAGAAGACGAGATGAGAAAATTCTATCATTTTCTTTTTATTGTATAAGCGGTTTCGAGGACGAAACCTTTGTAAGGAGGGGAGATTTGTAACGATCGATTTTCAACAATCGAATATATTTAAAATAATCATTAATAAAATGATTGTGATGGTTACAAAAAGAAAATATACGAGAAATGATAAACATAGGTGAAAACAGTGTGCGAAACGGAGTTACGGATTGTCCGGAATCGCGAAATAAAGATATTATGTTTTGGAATTGCTTCGCGGTACGCGAAGGATTCGTGAGCCCCTCTTCGCGGTACACGAAGAACCCACAATATCTGAGATCCCGAATTTCTTCGCGGTACGCGAAGAACCTTTGAACCCTCGGTCGCGGTACGCGACGGGTGAGGCGGTTCAGCAGATTCTTGATTTTATCAGATTTTTATGAAGAAAATTTATTTTTTTTCTTAATCTCGAACTGTTTCGCCACAAACACACACATATACGAAATTTTGTGGATCAACATCAGTTTTCAAGTTACCGGATCATCCAGATCGAATCAGGAAGTGTTTCTGCAAGTCTGGATCGTCAGATTTCAATCAGAAATCCGTTTGAAGGGTAACAATTCGTTTTATCCCATTGATTTTGATAATATGTGGATTAAATTGAGTTGTTAGTATTATATAATGATTAGAAATGATTAGAAACGAAGAACTAGATATTTTAACGGTGAAATTTTGATTTTGATCCGTTATGATGTCCGGTTGTTGTGAAATTCATATTATTGAATATGATAACCAGTGGGATGATTAAATCATAGTTGTGATAGCTTTAGATCATTCTCTGGAATGATAGCTCCAGTTCAAGTGTTGATAAAATGTTTGAAACTTGAAAGTTAATGATTTTAGCATAATACGCTAATTACAAGTAATAGCTTGACTTCTAAATGCCACACACTAATAAATGAGATTCAAATGAGTTTGAATCAGTATGAATGGGTGTGGGGTGTATTTAAACTAGTTGTATACGTGTGAGTTACAACTAGGCGTGAATAAAGGAAGTCAAGCAACGGATTTCAAAATATGAAAGTTGTGATAAACTGAATATAATTAAGAACATGTGTAGATTAATTTCTACACATAGATTGTTGATAAAAGCCTCAAAGAGGTTTGATTGAATATGAAAAGTAAAACAGGTCAAATGAATTAGATTATATAAATAACACAAGTTGTGTGTTCATGTTGTTAAATCCTGTTATATGTGAATATATAATAGGAAGAGTAGGTGAATCTAGTTCTAGAAGGCCTGGGAAAGAGTTAGAGATTGTTGATAATTCTCCAAAGCGAGGTAAGTTACCTAATTGATTGAACTTGTAGTTAAAGGACTGGGTGAGTCCACACTACAAGTAATTGTGCATTTAGCATATATACATGATTTGTTGAGTTGATTGGAATGATATAAATGAATGTGGTTATGGGTGTCACATGATTCACAAGGTGTGTGAACATGTGGTGATCTACTAATGTGTAGATGTTAAATTGGAATTGTGCATGCTGATTCACAAGGTGTGTGAACATAAGACATGTAATTCCAATGAAATAGATTCACAAGGTGTGTGAACAAATGGTGGATTGGAATTGTGCATGCTGATTCACAAGGTGTGTGAACATAAGACATGTAATTCCAATGAAATAGATTCACAAGGTGTGTGAACAAATGGTGGATTGGAAATGTGCAGGTTTTGATTCACAAGGTGTGTGAACATAAGACATGTAATTCCAATGAAATAGATTCACAAGATGTGTGAACAAATGGTGGATTAGAAATGTGCAGGTTTTGATTCACAGGGTGTGTGTACATAAGACTTGAAATTCCAATATAATTGATTCACAAGGTGTGTGAACAATAGATGACTTATAAGGGGATAGACATTTGAAATTCAAAAGTCAAACTGTGAATTGTGATTTGTGTGAAATATGTTGCACAATCGGAGTTTTGTGGGGTTATACATGTGTTATATTAAATTATAATGATTGTGCATGAATGGGAGATATAATGAGGTTTTGGTTGAAAACGAACCGTTAGTAAATCGTTTTGTATGTGGTTGACTGTTGTTGTCAAATTATATTTGGAACCTCATTAGTGTATCCATATGATATTATGGAATACACTGGATGAAATAGTGGGGTAACCTTACTTAGTTCTAACGAACTAATGGTGATTTTAAATGTGGTGTTTACAGGTACTAAGGAGTCGGGTGAGCGGTGATGGTGGTCGGAAATCGAACGTGATGGCTCACATGATGGTTTTTAGTTTTAATAACCAAACAGTTGTGTAGCTTTTGTGTAACAAATGTTTTTGTGAAGTATGTAAACATATGTAAACATGTTTTTAACAGGTGTGAGTAAATAGTATGTTTACAGGTGTGTAAAACACGAAAGTTTTTACTGGGACCTAATGTAAATTATTAAATATTGGTGTTAATGTCCGGAGGGGACATGAAAGTGACAGTGGGTGTCACATAATATAAAGATTAAAAGATATCCTAACAAAAGCATACTAAGTATAGTGAGTAAGAAACATATAAAAAATTAAAAGATATTAATTTCATATGGCTATCCGATATGATTAAAGTATAAACATTTTTTAATAATAATTAAATATTTGAACACATTCTATAATTTAAAACATTGTGTGTATATATTTGAGTTTATATTTCTTGTTTTTGTCAATTTTGTAACAATTTGATTTATTATTTTAGACCGGATTAATAATCATTGCAGCTTTTTTGGCTGTGTTTTGATATTCGATATGCGATCACCACCACGTGATCGAATACATATTTCGACAGAACTGTATGATTCAATATTTTTATGGTAGAATTAATTTTAATTTGATAGATGTCATGTTTTTTTCGTTCAATACAGGGTTACCGCCGCACCATGCGTGTTAAACGCTAGTTTAACATATTTTTAATGAGTGAACATAAATAAATGTTTAGTGTACTATTACTCTTATTACTATTTTTTATTTTTCTCAGTTATCAATAATGATATTATTAATGAAAATATATAAATATATTTTTAATAAATTTAATTATGGAAAACATAGGAATAGTACAATTAATTAAATAATAATTATTGCTACTTAAATATGTATACTTTTCAATTGAAGAAAAATACCTCTTTGGCTTGTTTTTTACATTAACTAATAAATTATATATTGTCACTATATATGTAATCAACTACATTATTTTAAATAACTCGTTTGATTTTATCTACAAATTTTTTTAATTCAAACTTTTATTTATTATCATTTAATTGTTTAAAAAGTTATACTTTTTTTTAAATATCTACATTAAACACTAGGTTAAATCCCGTGTGTTACACGAGTTTAATATACAAAATGTTATATACTTTTTAATAAAATTTAAAGTTATGTCTATAAAAAAAATAAGAATTACACTTGAATATTTTTTTTATAATTATACATATTATATTTTAGCATTCAAATCATCATATCAAGCTAAATATTTTAAAATATTAAAAAATAATTCATAGAAAATAATTACTATTATTTTTATTATTGAATATTTTAATGAACATAATTTGAAGTTAATGATAGTAAGAGACCTAAATGGAAGTTTGGATAAGAAAATAAATTTAACTAAAAACTTTATAACTAATTGCAGATTAAATTCATTTGCTTAATAATATATTAATTATTTTTTATATCTATAATTCACAATGCATAATTAAATAATGGATATCAATAATTAAATAATAGATACACATTGAAAAACAAAAACTAAATGACTACAATGATAATAAATGTTACCAATTATATATTTTTTTAAATGAAGAGTTATAAACAAATAATAACAATTTAAAATAAGTTGTTGTCAAAAAAATATATAATTTTCATATTTTATTATACAATTTACTGAATAAGTAAAAATATTTATATACTAACATTTAATAATATTACAATACATAAAAAGAATTAACTTTTATGAATTATAATTATACCATAATTTGTAAAATATATAAATAAGTCCTTAGAATTTGTAACTTACCTAAAAAAATTAAAAGATTAGAAGTTTATATTATTTAATGAAAATAGTAAGTTAAAATATAAAAATATATGAATATACATGAAATAATTTAGGGTTTTAATATTCTCATTTTTAATAAAATCATTATTTGTATAGTTTACAATTTGTTTTATAATGTATCTATTTTATTTTATTTTGATTAGTTATTTTCTTTTTTCAATATACTCTAAAAATATTATTAAATTTTCTACATTGAAAGTGTAAGATATTCATAACTTAATTATTTATTTGTATACATAATTTATTAAATATAAGAAAATAAGTTAAAGTAATAATTTGTCAAATTTAAAAATATCTCTATTAATTAAGGAGTGCTAATAAATGATTTAATGCTCCAAGTTTTAGGAGGAAAACAAAAATTAAATATGCTTCATTGTATGACATGTGGCAAACAATAACCTTTATTTATTATATAAGATAGATTGTCTAATGTTTCCTGATACATTGAGAAACAATACCAATCATAGATGTTAGGGTTGGTTCTTTTTTTATGTCGGTTTTGTATTAATGGTCCCTAACTTTAAGAAATTACACTTGTGGTCTGAATCATTGGAAAAAATGTAACACTAGTGCACTAGTGGTCCTTGTAGTGAATGACCGTTAGTTTTTGATGTTAATATTTTTAAAATGACTATTATACCCCTGTGCATAAACCTATTGTTGGAAAAATAAGGACTGATGAGCCTCAACCACACTCTCCAACCTGTGAACAAAACAACTATGCAGCTCAACCACTGAATAACAACCGCGGATCTTTCTTACTTCGGAAGACAATAATTGATTCCTCTCTTATTGGAAGACAACCATTGATTCAGAAGACAATTGCTGATTAAACAATAACATTTTCCGAAGACCGGCTTCCAAAGATCATCTTCCGAAAATAACCGCTGATCACAAAACAACTACTTTGACCTCGGAAGAACTAAAGACTGAAGAACATCTGAAGACTTATGTTTCCGTTGTTGTTCACTTTATAATAGTTGTACTTCTCCGTTGATTCAGTCTCTGTAACAGTGTCTACAATTTGTCTTATTGTTTTTGTCCTGTAACATTGAATGCTTGTGTATTTATATCCCAACATTCTCTGCATTACTTGAATTCGAATTCCTCAAAATTCCTTATGTTATTTCTCACTTTTTCTCTTTAGCTAACTTAGCAATCGTTTGAAATAATCAAGAGTTTGACTTAAGAGGGAGTTAATACCTAGACTTTGACCCTAGTGTCTAGAGATGGATATCCAGGTTAACACCCCTCCTGTCCTACACCTATATTATCTCCTATTTCATCCTTTCCAATCTTTTAAACCTACACCACCAAGGATGGACCTTTTAAGGGGCCCGGTATGCCACAGCCCTACCGCTTTTCCGTTTATAAGAGTTGATTTAATACTATTTCGTCGAACAATTTTATAGGTGTTGAGCCCGGCCTTTTCCGTTTTCTTTTCAGAAATCATTGAGCCCCCTTGATTTTTAAACTTATTTATAAAAATCAAATAAATATATTAGTGAAACTATAAGGCTTAATTTATAAGAATGTTTAAGCTGTTGCAGGTAATATGCACTTGTACAAATATTGTTTTTTAGGGTGTCAATATTTTTAAGGTGGTTTTATTGCGACAAGTAGCAAATTTGGGCGGTTTATCAAAAAACTGTTGCAAAAAAATGTTTAAAAGGTTAATTTAAGTGGTTTAATTGTATTTTTGATAGCAGTTTTGAGAGGATTGTTTTTGGAAACGATTTCTTTGTGTTTTTAGACACAATTTAGAAACGTCTTTTGGACGGTTTCTTTGAATTCTTTTTGGGCAGTTTAAAAAGGAACAATTTTTGGGGAGGTTTTTTTCTATTATTTTTTGGACAGTTTTAAAGAGTATTTTTTAGGAGGTTATTAAAATTTTTTGGGGCGGTTTTAGGGAGTATGTTTTAGTTGGTCATTGAATTTTTTTGGAAGGTTTAGATATTTTTTGGGGCGATTTTTTTAACTTTTTTTAGCAGTTATTCTTATTTTTTTAATTTGGATTTTTAGTTTGTCATGTGTATTTAAAATCGTCTTAAAAAATAACTATTTCACCCTAAAACCCGAGTTTCGCTCTCACTCAACCTTTCCATATCTTCAAAAATATAATTTTTACTCACCATTTCATTTTTAAACATTGATGTCTTATTTGTTAAAAGACATTTTGTTTTTCTAGTGCAAGTAAAATTAAATATTTAACCCTTTTAAATGATGATTGACCCGATCCGAATCACCGACCCAATTATACAATCCGAAACATAGCGATAGAAAAAAATAGGTATGTGGCTTTTAGCCTCCTGAGTTTTTTTCAAGCTATGTCAACATACACCACCGCCTCCAAAACCTACCACCACCAAACCACCTCTAGCTACTAGCATCACCAAGCCAATATCATCACACCCACTACCCACCCTAATTCACACCCTAGTTAATATCATCTTCTCTATCTGCCCCGACTGATCCCACCCACTATTTCGGAGTTTTCTTTACTCGGCGACTCTGACTGCAGTGCATAACGACACTCAAATGTATCATATGGCCGAGATATTACTATGCATGACCCTTTGAACTCTGTTCATAAAATTCACAACCCCCAGGGCCAGGAACCTAAATGTATCAAAAGCGAAAGCGGCAAACTCATGTTGGTTCTCCAAGCAAGCTTTCTAGTGTTTTGAAACTTCGCCTGATTCCACTTTTAACGCAGCATGACCTGTCACGAATCTATTGTCCCTCAGCCCAACAAGAGAGGACACTCTTGTAAGGTCCACACACGAGTGTTTCCCCCTTCACATCCAAACATCAAAATATCCACAGGCCGTAAAATTGACCTCCCCTCGAGTGGATTTGTTAAGAAGTTCACGGGAGTTGTCACCCCGAGCCAGCGGGCTAGATCAACTTTCCCATAGGGCTGAATAGTATCGGGGCGCTATTCGTAATCGGAATGATGAGATTATATTCGTAGCACATCAAGTATAATGAGAAAACTAAAGTAAACATTCAATCAAAATTACAAAGTTAAATTACATATGTTTGAGTTCAATAATTTAACCCTGTAATATACCAGAAGTACATTGTAACCATTATATCTTGTAACTGTACAAGATATACAAAAATGATTCATGTGATGTCATCAAAAGTCAATTCACACAAAAACAGCTAAGTCTTGTAAGGTGGGCAACCTAACTAGTATCCTGAATCTTTGTAACTAAACATGTTCATCACCTGAGAAAACATGTAAACTCAAGTTAACAATAGGTTGGTGAGTATAGTTTGTAAATGTTTCTATTGTTAAAACCCGTCAAAGCCTCCACCTTAAACCTCATCACCAACAGCATCCCGTCAAGCTAACTAATGCTTATGTATAGGGCATGCGTACCAACAAGTGGAGCCTCCAGCCCACTAGACACTTGATGAAACACGATTCTTCCTTAATGGAAATTAAGAGTTTCACTCTAACCTTACTCTGTAACTACATCCTTTAAAAGATCACTGTGATTTCTGATTTGAGTTTCTAATATGATTTACTATTTTTTTAATACCTCAAAATTTATTGTTGAAAATGATTATGCATTCAAAGCTTAGTATTGAAAATAATTATGTATTCAAAGCTTAGTATTGAAAATGATTATGTGTTTTGATTACCCTTGAACAAATTTCCACCTTAAACCTCACTACTAACATCATCCTATCAAGCCAAGTAATGCTTATGTATAGGGCATACATACCAACAAGTGGAGCCGCCAGCTCACCACACACTTGACAAGACATGACTTTGCCTTAAATGAAAATTCAGGTTTCAACCTTGCCCTTAACTTCTCATATTTTGAAAATCAGCATTAATGAATCAATGATTGTGGGTGGCTGATCAATTAGAGGGGTTAGCTCAAAGCCAACATGAGGAATGATAGTATCCCTAGACATTCGTGTTTTTGGGTGTAACGTTCAACGATGGTCTGTAAATATAGGATCTAGAGGGGATTTCCCCTTGGGCAACCACGAGGGATCCAAAGTCTACAAATCCAACGACACTATTTGCAAAACTTTGTGTGTAGACATCATGAGTCACTAAATGGCTAGAGAGGCTGAAACCAAGTCAACACGGAGGCAAACATGCTACCACATGAAGTCTTTGAGTACCTTGAGAATACCATGTGCACATGTGCCTTGATTACCAAACCTATATGACCCTTGGGTTCGCAAACAATGATTTTTAAGTATTGAATAAGATTCACACACATAATTGAAATAAGAATATCAACACAAACATTTCACAGTTATGAGTACAAATCCCTGCATAAAAGTATTGAGCAATGATAACAACTATAAACAGAAACATGTTATAATCGTAAGAAAACAAGTTGCCATTTTTCTCAGACCACAATTTATAAAACAAAAAGATTGAAAAGAGGCAATGAAATAACATGTTTGTGTTGTGTAGTTTACTTCTTTATCGATATGCTCACTCGTTGTTTTTAAGTTGGTGATATTCAAGACATGTGTTTCATTCAATTTTTTTCATAACTATGAGTAACTGATGTCACTGTGTATTATATATTTTTTTAGTTTGTGTTTGAAAGCTATGTGTTTGTCTAAGTTATCTAATCCTATGTAAATGTAAATTGTATACTTCCTTATACACAACTAGTATTGTTTCTAGGGTTTGAGCCATATTAAAAGTAAAGTTAGTTTTAAAATATGTTCTTGGCATTCAAATCCTTGCACAATACAACCCATGCAAAGGTGGTGGATGTTTGAAATTTTATGCATGCATTGAATGCATGTCTATATTGAATCCCTTGACAACCATCCACTTGTTCTTAGACTTAATTAATTTAATTCCCCTTGAACTCTTAGTGTCCTGACCTCCACGTTCCCACACTTCGACACCTTGGAGGTTACCCAAGACATGGAGAGTATTGACATTAATATGTTACACACTTAGCTTATTCAAAGGGCCTTCGAACATACACTATAATGAGTCTTTAGAATTGGACGAATCTAATGGGTTTAGACATAGTTAATTTTGTTGAACACTTAGTTATTACAGCTTGGAGACTATCCTTACTATCAAAATCGATGGTCCTTTGTCATTTAGATGAGCGTCGAACATATTAGAATCGAAGGTGGCTTAGTCATCAACCTTGAGTGTTCGATACTACCAATATCGGCAGTCATCAATTAGGCGACATTTTATATACCTTCGATCCTACTAGATTCAAACCCTTTAGGATTAATTCAAATTGGACATCATGGATGGGACTAAGTTTGAAGAACCTGGGCTGGTTGGAAGGGTGTCGACACTGCTAGTGTCGATACAAGACTAAGTATTTTCAAATGAACCCTCCAATATTAATATTATTGATGGAAACTTGGTTTCGATTCTAAGACCTTCGAACTTGTTAGATTCGATGGACACTTAACCAATATTCCTTGGAGGGCTGTTGATATTACTAAGGTCGACAATACTTGGCCATTTTGGGAGATCATCGACTTTAATAATGTCGATGAATCCATGGCTACTTCATCTTTCTTCAATACTAGTAATGTCGACCCAAGAGTCCTCTCCTTCAACCTTCAACCAATTTCATATTTTGCAATCAAAGGGCCTTCGAACTTACGCTATAATGGGTCTTTAGACTTGGCCAAATCTAATGGGGTTAGACATTGCTAATATTTTTTAACACTTAGTTATTTTAACTTGGAGACCATTGATATTATTAAAGTCGATGGTTCTTAGTCATTTGGATGAGCTTCGAACATATTAGAATTGAACATGGCTTATTTATCAACCTTGAGTGTTCGATACTACCATAGTCGTTAGTCCTCACTTAGGCATCATTTTATATCCCATAGATCCTACTAGATTCGAACCCTTTAGGATTAATTCTACATGGAAATCATGGATGGGACTAAGTTCGAAGAACCTGGGTAGGTTGGAAACGTGCCGACACTGCTAATGTCGATACAAGACTTAGTCTTTCCAAAAGAACCATCCGATATTAACATTCTCGATGGCAACTTGGTTTTGATTCTAAGACCTTTGAACTTCTTAGATTCGATGGAGACTCAACCAATATTCCTTGGAGGGCTATCGACATTACTATGGTCGACAATACTTGGCCATTTTGGGAGACCATCGACTTTACTAGGGTTGATGAATCCTTGGCAGCTTTTTCTTCCTTTGATCCTAGTAATGTGGACCCAAGATTCGTCCACTCCTTCAACCTTCAACGAATTCCATATTTTGCAGGTTCGAACCATGGCTTTACCAAGTACACAGCTACTTTGTTTAAGGCCTAAAATGCTTAGAAAGCTTGTGTAGAGGTGATGCATGGTCCGGTTTATGTTTAACTCAAAAACCCGAAATTTTATAGTTAGATCCACCTTGTTTTGATGGTTTGAGCTCATAATTCTTGTACTTCTTGTTTGTAAATGATGAAAGGAAATTTTTGACACCAAAATCTTGAAATTTGGTTGAGAAATGAGTGAGTTTGTGTTAGGGTTTTTAGAGAGAGAGTGTAGAGAGAGAGTCCGAACTTTTAGAGAGAGAGAGTAAATTCTGGTTGGTGAGGGTAATAATTGAGGGAATTTAGGGTTTTTATAGCCCTGGTTGTGACAACCCGGGCCGGCGGGCTGGATCGATAACTGTCAAGCGGAATAGTCCCGAGGCATTATTAAATCGGAGTGATAAGATTGTTTACATAGCACATGAGAACATGAGAACACTAAAATACATTGATAAAATAAATTAAATTACAACTGTTTTATAATTTAATTCTATTACAACTTGACTTATACATCTGGGGCGTGGCCCAGATGTCTCACAAAATATCTTGCAAAAGTGCAAGTCTTGAATCTTGTAGCCTGTGAGCCCTTGAAGATTTCATGCAGGAGTTGTAGGTTCCTCTAATGGTTCCTATCTTTCTACCTCTAAAAGTCATCCTGCTTACACCTATTCATCAGCTGATAACATGCAAAATTTGTCAACACTAGGTTGGTGAGTTCGTGCAAGTTTTAAAAATATTAGGTTTTGTAAAAGGCTTGAAGAAACTCTATACGTTCGCAACGATTTTGAAAATGGTGTGTAAATGGAGTTGAAAATTAGATGAATTACACAAGTGTTTGAATCTGAACCTCATCACTAACACCATCCCAAATCACCAAAGGTAGTTTATATATAGGGCTTATGTAGAGCCAAAGCTCAGCCGACATCCCACCGCCCCTTCGATGATCCACGAGGATGTTCTTAACGGAAACCAAATTTCACCACTTATGTACTCCTATTCGACTCGATAAACTCTTTGACAAACACGTTGGAAAAAGAAATTTCTTGAGGAAAAGATTGTATGCTTTGTTACCTAATATAGGAAGGCTTGTTTTGTTTTGTTTGTTTGAAAATCACCAAGTTTACACTCCTGCCTTGTTGTTCTAACATTGTTTATCTTGTACTCGTTTGAAAATCATTCACGTTTCGACCTTGAAAATTTGTTTGTATTGAAAACTCGAAATAATTTGTTGGGTTAGTTTATTAGTGTGGTATGTCTGTAATATCACACATGCAATCATTTACCAACCCTAACTAATATGCCCTTGTTGATCAGATCCCATGGATCTAATCCAAGAATTGACCTTTGTATGTATGCGCGTAACGTACCAGCCTCAGCGCTAGAGGTTGGTTAGACCTATGATACCATCTATGTTACCGTCGGTAAATGACTGTTGAAAAGGGACTCACTTGAGAATTCCTACACGAATTCTTGATGTGTATGATGTGTGGACACATGTTCTAGTGAATTACCCTAGACAGATACCCTACTAAATTTGTTGTTTGTTTGATTTGGACGTGTAAAACCAGCTCTCAAGATGTGTCCGTTCACCTCTTGGTTGGACACAAAGCCTCAAACTATCATGATCAACGGACACTCCCTTTCGGTTGTGTTCCGAATCCCCAAAATCATTGTTTGAGTTTGAAAATCATGATGATGCAGTAAACGCTCAGTAAAATGATTTGAAATACACTAATTCGAATAAAATTCGAGTAAGATGTTTTAAATTGATTTTATATTTTAAATTAGTTAAAAATAACTCTTATTCGAATAGCATTCGAATAAGAGGTTTCATGCCCTCATCTCCACATGATTTGGAAAGCAATAAGTTGAAGAAAAAGGGGTCTATGAACTCATCTGTGGTTATGGGTCGTCGATGCACTCACTTGCTGTATTCTCTCGGTTTGAATCATGTCTTATCAACTATTTGATAATTAGTTAAGTGTCGTGAGATTGGGTGCTTTGTTCTTGATGTGATTATGGAAAATGTGTTTTCATTTTCTTTTATTTTGATTAGATTTAAAATTTGATCTAAGTTTCGGTTCTATCGATACATATAGAGTTCGATAGGATGTTCAACACTTGGCCATTTTTGATCTCCTCTTTGTGCGAATGGCCTATTCGTGCGAATGACCTTCATTCATACGAATGGAATGATGAGAATGCCTACTTCAATTCTGGTGATCCATTCGTGCGAATAGGTCTTCATTCGTATGGTTGTCTCATGCGAATGAGTACTTTCATTTGTGTAGTTGCTCATTCGCCCAGAGGTTCATTTGGATGAGTTTCTCAGGCGAATGGAGTGCACCATTCGTACGAATGAGCCCTTCGCATGGCTCATTCACCTACAGATTCACCAAAAACTCCATTTTTGAAATCGTGGGTTGTTTGAGGTGTGTTTACGGCTAAAAATGATGGCAAAATGTTTTAGAGTGTTTTTGTGCAAAGGATTGTTTGCTAATAATCATTGTGGAGCTCGTATTTGACCGAAATAGCTTGGAAATGGTTGAAATCTTGAAATGGAGTTGTTGGGGTGAAATACACACGATTTGGACGTTGGAATGGTCCGATTTTGTGTGGAAATGGTCGAAAATCCGAATGAGGTTCGGAGAGGGTTTTCTTGGGCAAAAGGGGTGAAAAATGAGAAAAAAATCATAAATGTTGCTTTTATACGTGTGGTGTCGCACAAATGAGTCATTCATACAAATGAATCCCATTCGTCTGAATGTCTCTGTGGTTGCAAAGCTTCACCAAATATGCCTATTCGTACGAATGAGCGCCCATTTGTACGAATGGTTGTGTGTGTTAAAAACTTTGATTGTTTATTAAAGTGATGTTCGCCTAAACTGCTGACATTGTTTTGTACTGTAAAGATATCATTTAACGTATCAAGTCTAAAAACATATCCATATGGATCGTCACCCATGCGGATATCACGTTAGATCAATACTCCAAATGGTATCCATTCAGGTTTTTGATTCATTGTTTTCTCTCACAAGGTGTTTGTATTTTCTTGTGATTCATGTTTATGTGATTCAACGGATTTCCTTAAAAGTCTTAGGAATTATTAGTGTGTTTTGGTTTGGTGTTTGTTATCGTTATCGTCGCTCGTATACGTGTTTGGGTTCGTTCGGTTTCACTTAAACTAGTTTTTTTGAAAATGTAACTATGTATTTTAACATTCTTTGTAAAATGGTTTTATTTAAACATTTTTGTTGTAATTCCTAATAAATATTTTAAATTCCTTTTTTTTAATTTTAAAGTTCGAAAACGTTAAATTTAAATGTTTCGTCAGACAGTACAACTTACATAAATATTTGTATATATCATCACTTATACAAAAAACCGTTTGTTTTACATTCTGACTTTGTTTTCTAGTTATAAGATATATCTTGGAATGTTAAACTCACAGTTATAGTCATGCGAATCATCACCCACATGAATATACTCCTAGTTTAATATTAGCAAACTGATATCTGTTAGTTGTTTGACATTTGTATTCTCACATACACTTATAGTTTTCAGTGATCGTGTAGTTGTTTTCATTGACTTATACTTTTTGTTATCGGTCGTCTAATCCTTTTTATCGGAGGATCTGTCTTACAACTGTTCTGTTTAGTATGCGTTTTCTTTTCATAACATACTTGTGTATTGAAATCTCATTGTGTTTCATAATATGAGCCATAGATACAAACAAGTATTTACAACTATTGTCCGTACACGTACATCTATGATACAGTTGTCTGATGGTTCTAATATGTTTGTGACATGAGCCTCCTTTTTCTCAAAAAAAATGTCTGCCCGTTTAAGAACATCCAGCGGAACATCTCTAGCCAAATCCTGCATTTATTTAAAACGCGATAACTCCATGAAATGTACCGCATGCTCGCCAAAAGCATTCAAGAACACTTTGTGACAAACTGGACATGGCTCATTGGCTGGAAATTGACGAATCGTTAGCCAATACTTTAGAATCACCCGATATTCCAAATCCGACGTATGTTGCCCTAGTTCGTCAATGGAGAAAAATTTTAAGAAATCCTAAGCATGGGGGACCTAGAGACATTCCAACATTGCTTTTTGATGAGGGGATAGATCAAAATTCACTCCCAAATTCTAAACGGTTCCACTAAATAAGGCAGTCACCAAGACACGTTGAGCTTTAGGGGATGGTATCCTTATTAGTGAAACTGCTAAGATCGAGATCATGAAGGGATATGTTCAAACGATCCATCCCACACCCATAATCAGATTCTATCCCATCCACACAAGAATCTCGAAGGATGAGGTCCTGCAGATACCATGATTGTGCCCTTGAGGCCACAAAAGCATATGTGGATAAATCCTCAGTCAAACATAAACCCAAACCCCCAAAACGGGCGGGGATTGATGCCAACATCCACTAAAAATCTCGAAAAGAAGGACCTCTACAAACTACAATATCCTCGATCTCCCCTCGGAGCCCTTTATCAAAAACCAAAACAACTTCCCCTACATACATTGGCTGGCATGCTCTTTATCACACCCCTAAATTTCGCCCTCCAAGGGCATGATCAAGATTTGACAGGATCGTAGTCTTTGGTTACACTTACGGGACCTATATGTCTGTTTAAATATGTAACACCCCGACCGATGGTGGAAACGTCGGGATGCCACGAGGGAGGTGTAGATTGGTCACAAGCTCAAGGGCATTTAAATCAATTAAAGTATTTACAAAAAAAAAAAATCATGTTCATCATGATTCAATTACAGCAAATACACAAAAGATGTAGCTAAACTAACTAAACTCTAGTCGTCAGAGATACAGTTAATTTAGCTAAGTCCGAGGCCCTAAGTGATGATAGCCAAAAGATGTAGAGCTACCCTGCACTACCTACTTCTCCTCATTTCCTGAAACATTTAGAAAATCAAGTGTCAACTGCAGGAGTAGTTGGTGAGTACTCATAAGGTTTAATTATTCCAAAAACATTTATAAAAGTTTTAAGAATAAGACGTGTGAACTTGCAAGATAATCGCAATCTGTGTACGCACAAACAAACACACCAAGTCAAATAATCCAAATAATCACAAATAATCAATCAAACACTTTCAATCAATCTCAAAAAACACATCAATTCAACAACCAATAATCACTATAATAATCTCAATATAACGTACCGCGAAGGACCTCAGTCAACTCAATCAACAATATTCCCAATACGCATAAGTATCAATATTGTGCACCGCGGAGGACCGCAGTCAACTTAATCAACAGTGGAATCACCGCGAAGGACCGAAGTCAACTCAATCAACAGTAATTCAATCATCGTGGAGGACCGAAGTCAACTCAATCAACAATGACTCACAAGTGTTATAATAATTCACATCAACCATAATATCTCAATAATAATACCTCAATGATAACCAAAGTTCCACACATGTTATATCAAAATCATAATGGTTTTGGTATACATGTTCCACCCTCGAGTTTAAAAGAAAACGATTTAAAAGGGGGTTATGAGAACACTCATTGATGTCTTAAAGTTCAAGTATTTGTAGAAAGCGCGCTCGCTTAGGTGGAATCAATGGTGACTCAACAACCTTTGTTTCACGTATTTCATGTTCATAAATATATGTGTTTTTATCATCATATAATGTTTATCGTGTTTAACTTTTAGTTTGAACACATGACACTAATTATATGAGATTATCCAAGTTGTCATAAAATTCTTTATGTGTTACAATAGTTGTAATCATCATGATATTTATTTTAAAACTTACTAGTTTAAAATGAACAATGATGACCTTAATTTGAACCCAAAGTTTACTAACATACACACACACACACACACACATATATATATATATGTTGAAAAGGTGATAACCTTACATATATCTATGCATGCATGCATGCATAAATCCATGCATGTTTTATTTAAATTAACCATCATCATATAAATTTTAAAACTTATAAATTTTTAAATAAATGTTGATGATTTTACTTTTTCAAGAATAACCAAGGCATGCTAACATACACCCATATATATATACACATATATGTATATGTTAAAAAGGTGACAACCTTACACATACACACATTTATATGTGCATGCATACATAATTCCATGCATGTTCATTCCTTTTTATACAAAACGATGTTCAAGTTGTTATTGATGATGTATATAGGTCTCCTTCGATTACTAGTTGATTCAATGAAATATTATCGGTGGTAGGTATGGCTAGTATCGATAGTAACAAAGAAGAATAGTATCTATTATCAACATTCATGTTAGTATCAATGGACTTCGGCTGAAACTACTAAGTTCGATGATGGTTTCATCGAAAATGTTAGATTCGGCAAGAGCCTGTCGAGACTGTTAGTCTCGATGGTGATGATATCTTCTTCGATAGACACAATATCCATGTATGATGGCCAAGTTTAAAGACTCCCTTCTATCGACATTATCATTATCGACTAATAGTGTTGATGAAACTGATTTCAACACCCCTTCTAAGTTCGAAGGTCTCCTCTCCATCGACACTATCATTGTCGATGGGGGCCTCCTTTCCCAGCTGACATGGTTGATCAATATAGTTGCAAGTGTCTCCCATGGCTCCCTATTGTTCGAAACATACACATTTTAGGGATATAGGGGGCTGAAATCGTTTAGGAAGGTGGTGCAACAACCGGTTCTTATTGTGGTGAAAAATCAAAACGTAAAACACATAATCTACCTTCAAAACGTGATCCTTTGCTCAAAATCCTTGTGGGTTTATGATCTACTCGATTATACAAACGATTTGGGACAAGAATCAACCAAAATGGTTGAGAAATGAAGAAGAAATCTTAGAGAGAAGTTCTAGTCAGAGAAAGTTCCGGATTTTCAATTTTAGAAAGAGAAAGTGTAGGTGGAAATGAAGAAGAAGGAGATGTTCACCCTTTTTATAGTCCGAGTCGATCTCGCTTGCTTGGTTACGTTTATTTACGCGTTAATAATTTTATTTGCTCGGTTTTTACGTATTTCATCTTTAAATACAAAACGTTAAATAAAAACGATTTTATTAAAAATCTTTTAAGGTATTTATTCCTAGTAAACCTTTTAAGTCCTTTTTATTAATTTAAGTATCGTAAATATTATTTCGGTTATCTCGTTGAAACGCGTTACTTACGTACATATTTACAAAGATCGTCACCTTTATAAATACGACGTTCGTATCATATTTCAACTTGATTTACGATCCATGAAATATCGTCTCAGAATGTCATTCCTAATAATTGTATTCGTGTGAATCATCACCCACGCGAACACATTATTAGGCTAACATTTCTGAAATAAGATTCGCGTTATAAGTTATATTCGTGACCTCACCATCGCATAAATGTTTTCATCTATCGCTTTCATTATTTTAATAAAATATGTTTATCCATTATCCATTTCCCAACTAAATCATATCACTGACACATCCATGATAGATCGAAATAAGTTTATGTATAGGGCATACGTACGAGTCGGTCGCAACCTATCTAGCCGCCGTCCCACCACCATTTCGATAAACCATGACCATGTGTCCTTGACTTTATTTAGCAAGCAAACCATAAAACTTTATCAACTCACACCAACCCTGAGATTCTCCTCACCAAATCCTCAACACTGACATATTCATGATAAACCGTAGAAAGCTTATGTATAGGGCATATGTAGGAATTAGTCGCAACTTATCCAGCCGCCGGCCCACCACCTCTTAGATAGACCATGGGTACACCTTTTTCTATATTTGGTGATAGAATCCTACACAACTACCAATCCCCATCATACCAATTAATATCGTATTCATTCAACTGCAATAAACATTGTAGTTCAGTTATAGTTACATTCTAAACTAAACTTCCCCATGGTTTATGCTTATTAATCATATGTTCTCATCAATGCATACCAAATAATAATATCATCAATCCAATTCAAAACATCAAATTATCATACAGGTTCTATCAATACAAAATACATATGTAAAGACAATACCTGAAATACAGTGATGTTACAAAATACGTACATCCAATATCTTTGATAAAACATTTTTTCATAAATCATAGTAATGCGGAAACTTAGTTCGAAAACGTTACAATAAACAATCCAAAATGAGAGTGCGGAATCGTTTTAGTGGTTCCAAACATAGTACAATAAACCAGTTATTAATAACAATTGTTTCAATTGTAATAACATAAACAATTCATGGGACTCAATTCCTAGAATCTTAACTTGTGTGCTTGCCTTAATGACCTGAGAAGAACATGCGCACAACGTCATCACAATGGTTGGTGAGAGCACGTGTTTTATAACAATATTCAACAGCAAGTGTTTGTAGGACTGCATATAAGTTACAATGCAATATCTATTGATAGATACTCAATGTGTTTTAATACCAAATGTGGTTTGACACCGAAGCTAATTGTTGGTTGCCTTTTCGCCATGTCCATCACGACACAATGACAATGTTGTATTTGGTCAATTTTGGATCTGTTACGACCTCCAGTCGGGATGCCCATATGGCGCACAACAAATGAGGCTTGTGAAGCCCAATAGTTCTATTCAGAATTATCACGCTGAGCGCCATGCGCAATTAACGGTTCTATATGTTAAGACTTTGTGTGATATGTTAAAAATATGTATAAATGATATAAGCATGCAACCAAAAATTTTTGTATGTATTCAAAATGTATATGAGCATGTTTTCTCCCCCAAGGGACGAAAAGAGAGAAAAATGGCCATGAACTCACCTGGTTGCGTTTGCTAGATGTCACCTATAATCATATAGGTCTATGAGTTTTGTGTTTCATTGTATCCATCAGCTCCATGTGTTTGTGTATATCAAAACGTGTTCATGTTTGACTTTTGTTGACTTGACGACCTGTTGGTGACACGTTTACGCTGTTAATGTTTGTGTATGTGTAATAACGATCACAAAACATAGGTAACACAATGATGGACATCCTATGATCCCATCATAGAAATGTTCACATATATCACATACGATAACCACAAAAGTTTCCTGTTCTAGAAGGTTTCATCTTGAGATCCCATTTCATCAAACCCATACTTCTAACATGTTCCTAAAGCATATTTGACATATATTCAAGCCTTGAAGATTACAATGCATGTCAAAATTGCAATACTTAGCATCTTGTCTAATTCAAGTTTTCTTATTTAGAAAGCTGTAACAAAAAATTCATTTTTAACGAAACAAATGTTCCAAACATATTCCTATATCATTCCTAAGCATATTCCAATATCCACATGTTAGCAAATCATGTTAAATCAATACAACCAATTCTTTCAAGTATTAAAGTCAATATAAATAGTAATGTATGAGCGTAAACACATTTTCTCAAATATAATTTTCCAAACATGTTAATAAACTAACTAGTAAGCATAAATCATCATTTAAAACTATCTAGTAAGCATAAATCATCATTTAAAACTATCTAGCATGTCAAGAACATAACTTAGCAATCATTTTCATGGATAAAGTTTACTTCGTTAAATCTTCACAATAAGTTACGGAAATTCATTATAATCATTTCTATACTTCAAATTAGTAACTACACATCATGAATCAACTATAATCACAACATATTCGTGCATGTGTTAGCTTTGGAGTTGCATGCGTATTTTCACATTTTAGTGTGAATGGCCATTTATAACTAACTCATAAAGTTTTAAATGATGAGATTTCGATTAGAACAATGGCTAGAAAACTTTGAAATCAATTGGTGATGGAGTTCTAGCAAGGTGATGGATGCTATCTTCCAATGTTTTCTTCGAGCTCCAATGTTCCCAAGACACCAAGGAATTCAAGGAAGAGGTTGAGGATGTGTTAACAGGGTTTGAAAACTAACTTATAGTGCGTTTGGCGGAGAGAATACACAGAGAACTCGTGAAATGGCTAAAAGAACCAAGATGTGGATAATGGGTGGATTTTACAGATTTTTTTGATGTCTGGGGTCGTCGCGTACTGACAGGGTTGAAGCCTAGGTTCTTGGTGTACCGTGGCAGACACAATAGTCGATCCCCAGTCCGAGTCTCATCACGTATCGCCAAGGGAAGATGATCGGTCGTAGCGTACTACGAACCATTTCGCCTGATTTCAAAAGTTTCCGCCTACATGTTACATATCGCGACACTCTTGGTGGTGTACTACACCGATGGGGTTTCCAGATTTCTTGTTTCATTTGATCGTTTTTTCTCGTGTTTGATTCTTTTAGTTTTCTCTAACATTTTAATTCGTATTAACCCATATTTAAGTATAGACATGAATGTATATTTGAATGTTGATTTGTTAGTTCAGCAACGTTCGTGGAACAATACACGTGTGTGATCCGGTAATTCCCTGAATTACCGATTCATATATTTTGTGCTCGGCTTCCTGAAATGCATGACACACTTAATTAATCCTAACTAAGTGTAATGTATGAAATACAATTGTGTTCAATGAGTTTGTAAGAGTTTCAATTTACCTGAAATCATCTGGTGTCACATCATCACCTTGTTGAAAGCAATTTCGTCCCGAAATTTGACTTGTGTTGGTAATGGTTGCACACAAAAATTTTTAGGTAGACACATCAACGTCCTATGAATATATTATATTAATGTAATTAACGTTAATATCAATTATAAAATAAAAAATTTGAAAGTCATGTAATACCTGCGCAGATTCATCGGCTTCCAACATCACTTTTATGATTTCATGGTCATCACATACTTTCAACACAATATATACAGTGTAGCTGGACAACATGTTGTCAGTGGAAACCTCTATTTTAAAAATGAATCTTTTACCAATCAGCTGATTAACCTCCCTAGGCCATGCGTTCTCTTCTCCATCCTATATTTTAGAGTAAACATGGAATACTAAAGTAGTTAAAAAAATAAATTAATTATTTATGCTGATTTATAAAAGAAACACACCTTTACTTGTTGATTACGTATATCATATGCAATCCGCCCCAAGAGTTTATAGATCTCTTTGTCAAACATTACAAATGAAATGGTCCCACTTGTGTCTTGAACCCTGGCACGAATCTTGAATCTAAAAAATAAAAATAAATTGATCACAATTTGGTTATTTCTTATAATATATGAGATATAGAATCCTTGGGTATAGAAAATACCTTGGAACAGATTTCGGAGAACGGATCTTGCATTTGGGACAGTACAATACTCCTACATCATCATCATCATCATCATCAATTCATCCCTCTTTTTCATCCAAACCACCAATGTCAGTAAGAAGAACAACCTTCTTACTACACTTGGAACTGCAACATAAAACCATCCACGATCTTGCTCCACAGATCTTATGGTACCAAGAACAATGCATACTGTTTCCTGTGAGTATGAAATTATATTTTTCATTATATATTAAGTGAAACAGTTATAGAAAATAAATTTCCAGTAATGTTTAAGTAACTTATGAAACACTTGTAAAACTAATTTTACAGTAATATTCTAAAAGGAGTAACTGTATTTAGAATACCTTTGTTAAATCAAAAACCTTCTTAACATACTTCCTAACATTCATACTTAAGAATTATTCACGTAAAGAATAAACAGTCTGGCTGGACAATGGACCTGTAGAGATACGTGATGACCCTTCACCACTATTTGCTGGTATTAGACTGTTAAAAACAGGAAATGAAAACATTTAACTATTAAAAACATACAATGTAATAAGTCAACATATTTTTAAAACAGGATGATATTTTACCTTTTGTTGTCATCAAGTGATAAAAGGTTTTGTGTAATAAAGCGTTGAACAAAAAACTATGTCCATAGTTGATAACAGATAACAAATAATACATTTCCAAGCCTTAACTTTAGAATAATGGATGACAACAATTACCAGTTGATCAGTTGAGTTATCTTTAAGAAATGACGAAAACTATTGTGCATAGTTGTCCCACAATGTACAACCTAGAATCTCTCCACTTATAACAACAGAAAAAATTTCCAATATTTATGAAAAATATAATTCAAGATAAATTAATATAAAATAGTCAATACTTAAAGTTTATAATCTCAAGACTTATCATATTGCTTTCTTTTACACTGCGATTAAATACTTAAATGTTAGTTGTAGTAATCACATAACCAATTACATCTAAAAAAAACATAATACATATAAGGTATTACATCAAAATAAATCATGATTTTTAAAACAGGAGTAAATTCAAAGGTATTCATAAGTTATATGTAGAGAAACAGCATACCAACAGCGTCTTCCATCTCTACATGCCGACTAATAATTTGGTGAAAATCAACAAAGTGAAAACCATATAACAGACCGTCGAATTCCAAGCACCTATTTAAATTTGTTTGACGGTAAAAATTGAGCATGAAGGGATGTTTGATCACATGATACTTGAAATTCATCTCACCAACACCAAACTTGGTTAGAAGAATGATATTGCCTTCTTCAAGTTGATTTTCAAAATTAAGCATCAAAACCTTTTTAACCGTGGCTTGGATCTTATCACCCTGATGAAATTTGTTGTGCATATATTTAAAAATACGATAACTTTAAAAACAACAGCCTTCTTTAGAAGTGGGCAAAAAAACACATTTTCATCCATTAAGATCGTGTCAATCTGATAGCAGATATCTGAGAAATATAATTTATCTGATCTTCTCCAATTGATATTACGAAGTAAATTGACGAGGGTGTAGAAGATTGCAATAAAAAAGACGGTATTTAAAAACATTCTAGATTACATCAAACGTCGGAAATCTGATAGCATACTTTCTTTAAAACCTTGATTAGCTCAAACTGCAGGAGGGATGAACGGATTCCAAGCAGACTCTTCGAATTCGCCTGCTAAATAATCATAGTGCAGGAGTTTTTGAATTTGAATTTTGAATATACTTGAATTTGAATTTGAATTTGAATTCGTTTGCTAATAAAGAAGATGAGTGTTAAATTTACATCAGGATTATGATGATGACATCATTTTGTATATGTGGACACTCTTAGAACTTTACAAATCAGCTGTCAATATGGGAATAGCCCACTTGATAGAGACTTTGCCTCTTAAAATGGAAGGTCATGGGTTTTGACCCATGCAATGGTGTAATTAGTTTGGAGTAGATTAGAAGGAGATAACATTTGCCGTTCAAAAACAAGAAGTTTACAAATCAGCTTCCTTAAACAGATATTATGTACTGAATAATCTTAGCTTTATTTTTTTTATTTTGTGTTATGTCAATTGTCAGTAATTTAATAATAAATTTATAATTATGAAATATTTGTATTTAAAAATTAAAAAAAATGATAAAATATAAATATGAACAAAAGTTGATAGGATTAACATAAGGTCCAATGTCAACTGGATTAACTTCATTATATATAATATCTTACATACATGTGGTGCATATTCATAACAATCTCTTTCTTTTTTTAGATCAACTCCCAATCTCTTTCCTTTTTCAGATCAACTCCCAATCTCTGTACCAGTCAAGTATGAGCATGCTGCAAAATACTGCACTCTTTTTTCTCATGATCTGCGTTGGGCTGCATTTAAAAGTCGTATCGCTTTTGCAGCCTAATTCTCAACCAGGCACACATGCGTTATCCCTCACTCATTTTCTCATAAACTTATCAAAAGATTAACAAAATCTTTTGTGTATGCAGATGCAACTTACCTTGGTTTCACATGTGAAGCAACTGATTTCACTCCGGCTCAAGAATACGATTACATCATTGTTGGAGGGGGGACTGCTGGTTGCCCGTTAGCTGCAACACTATCTGAAAAATATTCGGTGTTACTACTTGAACGAGGTGGTGTACCCGGTTCAGATCTTAACCTCCAATATGAAAACAGATCTTTGAACCCCATCATAACCGCGGATCATGACGATTCACCTGCTCAAAATTTTTTCTCAGAAGATGGTGTGTTTAACACGAGGGGTAGAGTTTTGGGTGGTAGTAGCATGATTAATTTTGGGTTCTATTCGCGAGCGGATGATTACTTTTATCAGAACTCGGGTATCGAATGGGATATGGGTGCTGTTAAAAGCGCGTATGAGTGGGTTGAAAACAGTGTTGTCACACGTACGGATCGTTTGGGTAAGTGGCAAGCTTCTACATTTGATGGGTTACTAGAAGCTGGGGTTGGTCCCAACAATGGGTTCACCCTTGACCATGTTCAAGGTACCAAGGTTGGTGGTTCGACGTTTGATGATTCAGGGAGGCGACATGGTGCGGTTGAGCTCCTCAATAAAGCCAACCCTGTGAATTTAAAAGTTGTAGTTCATGCAACTGTTGATCGTGTTATCTTTTCCACCTCTAAATCTTTGGGTATGTGTAACCACTACAAATTTAATGATTTTAAATTTGAGAAACTTTTTTTCTAGATTTTTACCGGTGAAGAAACTTGAACTTTTTTAAAAGAGGGAGACGGTACCCTTCTTTTTTGCATAAAAGAGGAGCAGAAATTTAAAAGACTCTCAAATATATGTTAATTTTTTGAAGCTGAAGGGAATCAATGTTTAAAACAAAAAATAACTTTTGGGTAAAAATATACCGCTACGGACGTAAAAAAGGAGGGAGACGGTACCCTTCTTGTTCCCTATTATCCTTCATCATTAGTTTTTACGAAAATTACTTTTGAATTTAGATGATTCCTATTTCATATGGTAGACTTAAGAGATGTATGTGGCATAATGTTTGGTGACATCCGCCTTCTCAACGACAGAAAGTGGGTCGGATTTCGAGCCAGCTCTCTTCATAGTATACTAGATAAATATACCGTGTAAAGAAATATAATAAATAGTAATCAATAAAATTTTAGACAATATAAAATAAAATTTTACTACAAAATATAATTACCATTCCGTATAATTTATTACTTAAAGTATTAAAATAGTAATATTATTTTGTTAAATGCTAACTTTTTAATGTGTTTTCTTTAAACATTTCGATTTAAATAATTATTTTTAAAATTTTATATTTTATATAATTTTTTTTAAAGTATGTTTTTAATATTTATATATTTTAATGTAATAAAAAAATAAAAATGCGTAAAAAATATACTTAATAATGGATATTATTATTTAATATTACATGTATTAATAGACGGTAATCAAATTTGAGGTAGGTAATCAAATTTGAGGTATGTAATGTATTATTAAAAGGAAAAATTACCAAAATGATCAATGTTGACCAAGAAATTACCAAAATGATCACAATGATTTCGGCGTCTAAGACTCCTATTTAGACGCCCATTTAGACGCCCATTTTGTGTACTTTTTTACAACATACGGGCCCACATGTCGGCGGCTTTGTCGGGGTGTCTAAGACTCCTTTTCTACTGGCGTCTTAGACGACGACGTAGACACCGACTTAGACGCCTTTAGACGCCCTTTTTCTGTAATTATTGTAAACATACGGGCGTCTAAAGGCGTCTAAGTCGGCGTCTAGGTCGGCGTCTAAGACGCCAGTAGAGAAGGAGTCTTAGACACCCCGACAAAGCCGCCGACATGTGGGCCCGTATGTTGTAAAAAGTACACAAAATGGGCGTCTAAATGTGAGTCTTAGACGCCGAAATCATTGTGATCATTTTGGTAATTTCTTGGTCAACATTGATCATTTTGGTAAATTTCCCTTATTAAAAATATTTATTTATTAGAATATATATACTAAGTAATGTTCAAAGCCTTTTTTTTTCAAGACTTCATTTTAAAACAATTTTTTTTTCATATGATTTGATCAAATGTTGGAAATGAATGAAAACCAAAAGAAAAAGTCTCTTAGTTTCTAACATGAAAGAGAAGAAAGTCATTAAGGATACTTTAAGATAGAAAGATAACGAAGGAATCAAAGTGATGAAGAGTTAAATTTTACTTCAGAAAGAAAATAAGAGTCCTAGATTTTAATTTTGCTTAATACCCCTAAACAATTTAGCCCCTGGTCAAATTGCATCATTTATTAGTCTATAACTAGCTTCTACAACGTTATGCCACGGATACCATTTTCCCCTAGAAAATTAAACATGATTTTCAAAAACAACTAGAAATTAGACCATATGTTATAGGCTAAGCTACCCACAAAGGAAAACAAAAATTAATTTTTACAACACGTTATCATCCCAAAGTTATTTTTATTTCTAAATTTTGTATATTTCATGCTAAAATTACACTACTTTTATTGTTTTCTTGCATATACAGCTGCCGTTGGCGTTATATACCATGACTCCACAGGAACACAACATGAAGCACATGTAACAAGAGTTGGAGAGGTGATTTTAAGTGCTGGAGCCATTGGAAGTCCACAACTTTTGCTACTAAGCGGATTAGGGCCAAAATCGTCTCTTTCGTCGCTAAACATTCCAGTTGTTCTTGACCAGCCGTTTGTTGGACAGTTTATGGCTGATAATCCTCGTAACGGGGTTAATCTTCTAGTACCCACTAGATTAACCGATGTTGGCGTTCGGGTGGCCGGGATCACAAAAAATGGTCCATATGTCGAGTCTACCGCGGTCCCTAGACTTGCATCAATTGTCCCATTCATACCATTCTTGAATTTAATCCCACCTATAAATTTAAGTGTGGTTGTACTTGGGGGAAAGGTATCTAGACCTAAATCAACTGGCTCATTAAGTTTAATATCATCATCAGATGTGACAGTGAGTCCAAAAGTACAGTTCAATTACTTTTCCCAGAGAGAAGACATACTTCAATGTGGCAATCTAGTGGAAATACTTGGAAAAATTTTGGACACTCAAGCTATGGAAGAATATAAGTTTCCTGGTATCCTGGGTCCGAACCATTTCGTTTATATCGGTCCATCGTTACCCGATGACTCGTCTGATGAGGAGTCTATTGCTAGTTTCTGTCGTAAAACAGTGTCCACATTTTGGCATGCCCATGGTGGATGCTTGGTGAACAAGGTGGTTGATCGTAATTTGAAAGTTATCGGGGTCGATTCGTTACGGGTCGTCGATGCTTCGACGTTCTTTAACTCGCCAGGAACGAATCCTCAGGCGACTGTTATGATGTTAGGACGGTACATTGGTGAAAAAATTCTAAATGAGAGAGGAGCAGATGCCATTAAAAGTTAATTTGATTGAGTAGCCGATCTTTTTATCATTGTAATAAATAAAAATAAAAGTGAACACACGTCACATTTTTATTCATTTTTACAATAATATTGTCATCTATCTCTTCTGTTAAATACATACACATTAAATTACTATTAAATGCATACATGATAAATATTAATAAAATTATACTTTAATTTATGCTATATAGTAAAAATTACAACAATTTTGTCACCTGTCATATTATTACATCAATATTATCACTTGTTATATTTTTACACTTCTATTGTCATATGTCATTTACTTATGATTCCACCTAATTCTTTTTTTATTTAATAAAAGTATTCCTTCTATTATTAAATAAATTCTTTTTCTTATTAAGTAATTATAATATTAATAACTAATATATTATTTATCTTTTTTATCATAAAACATACATAAAATTTTTATAAAATACGTTTTTTTCTCAAATCAAAATTTTTTAAAATATGAAGTATTTTATTTTCAAAAAAAAATTATGTAAAAAACAAGTAATCCTTAAAGATGATTTTTTAATGTAATATAAACAATAAGCCGGACTTTTTAAACAATAAGATTTTTATTAACAAATGACGTTTTTTAATTTCGAGTAAAATGTCATTTTAGTACCCATGGTTTGACAATTTTTGCCATTTTAGTCTAATAGTTTAAATTTTGTCATTTTTGTCATTATGGTTTATATTTATTGTCGTTTTCGTCCTTGTGTTTTGGTTAATTTTGTCATTTTACTCCAAAAGTTTAAATTTAATTGGTCTAAAATAACAATAAAATGGAAACCATAACGACCAAAATGGCAATAAAATGAAACCATAATAACCAAAATAGCAAAATTTAAACTATTGGATTAAAATGACAAAATTTATCAAACCAAATGGACTAAAATGATATTTTATTTTTAATTTATTTAACTTTTGATCCGTTATTGTTGGACCGGGTTGAGTAATCTACACGACACTTATCACAAGTTATCTTCTACAAAGTTGATAGTGCGGAAATCTATCAACTTAGTTTTGTAAAAACAGTTTGAAAACAACGTACTGAAGGCAATAGTAATTTCAAGGTCAAAGTATGTTGCATTCAACTGTTAGAATTACAACTCTCAGCTCAAACACTCACTCGTGATTTTACAACTAACAAGTGAAGGATTATATACTAAGACATACAGCCGTATTCTCGTAGGAATACAAGGTTGGACAAAACACTAGAAACAAATGTATGCTTAATCTAGTATCTGTTATGGTCTTGACAGGCCAAGCCATATTAATTACAAACAATACACAAGACTCCGTTGACTTCTATGATAAACGCCTAAACAACAAAATACATTAATTGTTTAGTATCCTTGTAGCCTTGACAAATCTTCTTTGTTGCTGACTAACATCAGAATGTCTTCTATGTTATTCTGAGTGAGAGAAATCAGCTCTGTTTATTTCCTTCAGTAAAGAGAATCTTTGTCAGAGAAAAGTCTTCTGAAGTCTTTGTCTTGGGAACCACTTAAGATCGGAAGTATTGGGAACCACTAATTATCGGAAGTACTGATGGTCGATCGGAAGCACTGATCGACTTGGGCTTTCATTCCACGGAACAAGATGTATTCAGTGGAAGGAATTATCCTTCGGAAGCAATGATCCTTCCGAAGGCTAATCCTTGTTGTTTCGTGGTTGTACTTCTTCCGATAGAATATAACTTGATCCAAAGATGTTTTGATAAGCATTAGCCTTAGAGAACCTTACAGTCTCCCCCTAGGCTGATGCTACCAAAACTTGTATCCTTCTTTTATTAAATGTTCAGCTCTTCTCTGGACCAGTACCGTAGTAAGTGCTCCTTCAAAGTCGTTGTCTGGATTGAGTAGAGGAAGATTTACTAGTTCAAAGATGTTTGTAGCAGGAAGACCATATAGCTGATAATCCTTGAGCTTCAAGGTGTACCCAATACAGAACTTCAAAACGAACACCTTTTCCGTAGATAGATAGCTCCATTCCACAATAGGAAAGTACACATTTAAAGGTAGTTCATCACTTTGTCTTCTGGCTACAGACTTTCTTCTTTTGAATGGACCGCGTCGTTTGAATGGAACAATTTGAAGTGATGTTGTACTTCCTTGTGGAGGCTCCTGCTCCCTTTCATCATTATCAGTGGTTTCTGGAGTGGCTTCTGCTCTAGTGGAAGCAGTTGCTTCAATGGAAGCTTGTTCAGCTTCAGCGGAAGCCATCTCCGATTCAGTGGACTCCAGCTGATCTTTAGTGGAGTTTACTGCCTCAGCAGTGGAAGCTCCTCCAATACCCGCTGAAGCTCTTGTTGCTTCAGTGGAGGACCTCCTATCAGTGGATTCCACTGCAGCTTCAGTGGAAGCCAGTGCTTCCTTTTTCCTTTCCGTCCTTGACTGTGTTTCAGGATCAGGGTTCGTGCTTTAATGTTTTGTTTGACCTCTCTTGATCCTGATCACTGAAGAAATTGGTACATTGTCGTATGAAGGATTAGAGGGAGGAGTGATGGGTTCTTCCTTTGGTTGTTTTGGCATCCTGTTAGGGAACATGATATCTGTTACAACTCCACACATCACCTATTCACCTTGTCTGATCCCATCAGCAGTGATAGGAAATTCAATGGTGGCTCCCTGGAAGATACCCGAGAGGCCTTGCCGTATCGCCTCATTTCGTGCTTGGATTTGCTCTATTGAAGGTAACTCACCTCTGGCAACTTTAGCTTGTATATCCATAACATGCATGTCCATGGTGGAGTTCTTCATAGGACCAAGCTGCCGCGCATGAAATCCATACTGTAAAAGGATGGCCTTCATTCTGTCTCTGTAGGCAGTCTCCTTTTGCTTCTTGGTAAGGACCACCGCGGCTTTGGCTACAACAGCGTCCTGTTCTTGCTGCTGTATCAAATCCAGTTCTTCAGCCATACGAGGCACCGACCAGAGTAAGATATCGTCCACATCATAACCCTTCTCCTGGAGGAGACCCGAGAGTCTTATCATCTCTTCATCCAGGGAAGTGTCTGGTCGGCCCTTCTTCATCTTTGGCCTTCTCTCCTTCTGTTCAGCTTCCTCCTCTGGGGTTAGTTTCCTTTTTCCTTTGTCCAACACTTTCTTCCCAGAGGAGATGGATTCCGTTGCCTCATCAGTTGAGTCATTGGCAAATAGCTCTTCTGTGGAGGAACCATCAATTATGACTGGGCCTTCAGAGTTAACCTTAGCATTCACTGCCTCATCCAGTTGACCAACCACATTGTATGGTTCCTTAGTGGTGCCCTCAGAGATCTCAGAATCGGATGAGAGTTCTTCATACACACCCTTTGTCTCAGGAGGAGACACACGTTTACCGGCTGTTGTCTCAGGAGGAGACTCAGGTTCATTAACAACCTCTGTCTCAGGAGGAGACTTTTGATCATCGGCTGTTGTTTCAGGAGGAGACTCAGGTTCTAAGGAGATGGATTTTGTAGCTGAACTAGGGTTCTCCATAGCAACCTGGATTGTTGTCCCGGAAGGGGACCTGGTCTCAGAAAGAGACTTTGGGATGTTATCTAGGGACTAAGATTCCTTAGATATGTTTTCTTGATCGGAATCTAAGGGTTCCCTGCAGCACTAGAAGAAGAGGATGGTGAGGAACTCGAGGATTTGTGATAGTAGGTACTCAGGAAACTATCACATTCCTTATCCAAATCGGTTAGGAATGGAGGAGATTCATGAGTAACTTTCTCTTCTCCATCTGAAAATGGAGCCGCTGCCTCTTCTAATGGAGCAACTGCCTTTTCTTCTTTTGCTGGAGATGATATGGTTACAGGTGATCCCATAGGTTGTTCCTTCTCCCCCTTTTTGGTAGCATCAGGGGAAAGGGAAGACACCTGGATAGGATTAGGGTGAAAGGGTTCAAAGAGGACCGGAGGGCGACACTGAACGTCCAGTATGATATCATTTTTGTTTTGAACCTCCATCGTCAGAGCAGCCACATCTGCTTCTATATGAGCAACCCTCGCCCGGAGAGTGGAAATGGTGACCGTCAATTCCTAAATGCTTGTGCCCTCATCCACAGAAGTGGAATCCTTGGACGATGAATTCGTGAGCCGAGCTCCTGCACCTTCATCACCAGATATAGTTTCTTGGCGCCCTGGATTCCTCTCATTGAGAATGACTTCAAAGAAGTCATCAGCAATGTGAGTTGCCACAGAGGAAGTCCTATTGCCTGTACTACTGTCCTGAAGAACCTTGTCAGATCGGATCAGATCATAATCTGAGATCTGATGATAACAATAAGCTATGATTTCGATCAATTGCTAGGCGGAAACAGGCAATCAATATAAGTTCGTAACAATCCAAAATAACAAAACCCACAGTAATTAATATTCAAGACATATTTAATAAGAACAGTTAAGAATTGATGAATATTAAAGGCAGTTATATTGATTGTAGATCTGAAATCTCTCAGAGAATTACAGTGTGTGTAATCATCAGAAAGAGTACAAAAAGCGTACAAATGAAAGACATAAAGGTCCTATTTATAGAAAACCTATTTCAGACCTACATAACTGTCCTAACGGATCACCGCTATCAAAATAACAAAATAAACGTCACATCAGTTATACATGTCATAACTGATGTCAGCAAAAACAAATAAACACAATCTGTGTAGTTTCTTCATCAGCAACAACAAATGAACATCAACATTGCATTATATAGTCATCAGCATTGCAATTTGACTATCAGCAGATCACATCTTCATGTCAGCATTGAGAATTGGATGTCAGCATTTAGAAAATCAATGTCAGCATTGATGAATACTTGGTTATCATCAGCACTACAATATCTATCATCAGCATCACTTGGTCATCAGCATCTCAAGTGGTCATCAGCATCTCAAGTGGTCATCAGCATCTCAAGTGGTCATCAGCACTGCAATATCCTTGTGGAATACCATCATCAGCAATGGACTTTGAATGTCAGCATTATAACTTTAAGCTGTCAGCATTGAAGAATCCTTTGAAAACTAGTCAGCATCTCTATCTTCAATAAGTTTGCTTTCAGCATGACAAATTTAGTTGTCAGCACAGCAACATCGACAAATCCTGCAATTCCTAAACACTTAAACATAAGAATCAATTAACAAATAATGATCTTATAACTAGAAAGGTTTAAGGTTCAGAGATATGGACCATATGTGTTGTCTATATTGTGCCTGTCAACACATCAACATATCATATGAATTTGAACTTTATTCAAATTTATCAGCAAATCAAAAATTAAATCTGTATAAAATAGAGAAACAGAAGTAAAGAGAGTTAGAATGTTGCCATCATTAAATGGACTTAATGAACTTGAAAATGGCAAAAGGGTTGGTTAATTGTGGGCAGAGCACCATCTCATAATGAAAACCTAACAATCTCCCCCTGAGATGATGCTTCCTACAATTATCCCACCATAATCCATAAGTACCTCTCTCAAATGAATAAACCACATCCAAAGCCTTGTCATCATCAGCATCAGTCATCTTTACACATTCTCTTCTTCTTTCACTTGACTTATACTGAAAGATAACAACAAATGTTGTATAATACCAGCAAATTGAGTCATTGGAGCTTTCAAGTCTTCTCTCATGTAATAAATCGGCATTTGATTGAGTGCAGATAAAGATTTGAAATCCAATTCAGACAGGTCATCTTTGTCAGTGAAGATGTATGATTTATCTAGACATTCTACCACAAGATTTCCATCATTGTTAATAGAAACTCTTTGTGGATTCTTCAGAGTTTTCACCTTTTGCTCATTTCTTCTTACTTCATATCCAATGAACAATTCTTCTGAGTCTTTTCTTAATCTTCTGATTAGCCTCAAGAATTGAAGAAGATTTCTCCTACCAAAATTTGAAATTGGTTTGCCAATTTTTAGATTATCCAAAAAAATGAGATAAGAGTTTTCAAGAAGTCTCACTTCTGAATAGGCATATAGCCTTATATCTGTTGCACTTAAAACTCTATCTCTTCTGAAAATTACTAGCTCCCATGATTTTTCATCATAAGCCCATCCAGTTATAGGAAACTCCTTCATATTTCCAAAAATTTTCTTTTTCTTTATTTCAGGCAGTTTCAGCTTCAGATTTTGTTCACTGAATTTCTTTTCATACTTCTTAAATTCTATCAAGACTTTATCTTGATCCAAACTACCATCTTTCAGTCTGTATAGTCTTACACATTTTCTTAGAGTATCTTGAAAAGCTGCTGGTCTAGCATGATTGCTTCTGTTTACTAGATCTAGACCAGCCAATTCAATTAACTCTCTATCAGAAAGATTGAATATCTGAAAAAATGGATAAAAGCTTTCCACCGCCCCTGTATCTCTTTTGACTTGGTATGCATCCCAACTCCAGTCATATTTCCATCCCACTATGTTTGACTTTTGTTTCATTAGCTCTTGATCTTGAATAGTCAATGTTTCTTGGAAAGCCATTCCAGAATTTCTTGTGTATTGGGAGGAAACAGATGACTTTGGCTTTTCAAAATTTTGACTGGAGGAGACTGTTCTGCTGATGACAGGCATTTTTGATTTATCAAGTTTTGCTTTCTTACCTCCTTTTTCATCTGTCTGCAAAAATTCTTTTACTCTTTTTATCAGAGTGTCCCTCTTCATTTTTGTATAACTTCTGGAGGGAACTCCCCTGTCATGTAAAAAATTTCTTAAAGCTTGTTCACTCATTGAATTTGGATCTGGCTGAACCAAATCCTTTGCAATTTCTGAATCAGCTATTTCTTGTTCTCTTCTTTTCTTCTCTTTATTTTCTCTCTCCTTCTTATCAATCTCAGTTTCATTTTGTGGATCAAGGAGAGAGTCAATTCTATCAGATTCTGCTGACAATTGCTCAAATGACATTAAATTGACTGTTTCAAACTCCAAGCCACCATACTCCACAAGCTTTAGTACTAGCTTCATATGGGAGTCAGCCATAGCATTTGCAGAAAATTGTGATGCAAAGCTTTCATTGAATGAGACATTTGGTTCAATCATTTTGCTGGATTCTTGAATTTCTGGCATTAAAGCTTCATTTGCAGCCAATTCCTCATCAGTTAGCTCACCCAAAATCCCAGCCAATGCTTTCACTTCTTTCTTATCAAACTTTGAAGAAGATATGGACTTTAAATCTTCAGAGATTTTTTCTTTTCCCTTTGCCTTTTCTAGGGCATCTTCTTGTTTTCTTCTTAAAATGTCAAGATGTTTTTTGAGTAAGACTCTTTCGATCTCATTTCCAGGAATTCCCCTTGAAACTTCTTCCACAGATGGAATTTTGAATTTTAGCAGATCATCATTTGCTTTATTCATAATTTCAAAAAATCCATATTTAGTGAGAATTGCAGTCTTGAAATATGAGTCTAGTTCCTTGACTGATGTAACTTCTTTTTGAATTTTGGGAGATGGAGACGGGGATTGTGGTGGTGAGGAAGATTTGAGCTTTTTCATTTGTTCAGCATCATCTTTATCATGATCAAATTTCCTCTTCTCCCCCTTTGAGGAAGCATCCTCTCCTTCTGAACTGTAGACACTCTCATCAACTGCATCCTCAAGTTCTTCAATTCTTTCCTTTAACATTTGATTTTCTTTTTCAAGTTCTTCAATTGTTGATTCCAGAGATTCAAAGGAAGTCTCCGCTCTCTTTGATTTGGAGATTATGGCATTCAGCCTTGTAATTTCATTTGCAGCCTCTTGCAAAGAATTGATTCTGTTTTGATCAGTTTTCTTCAGAGCATCAATCTCCTTTTCTAAGATTTTGGATTTTGCTTTGGCTGATTTTAATTGAAGATTTATCTTTTCAATGTCTTTTTCAAAAGCCAACTTACTTGCTTTTAATTGCTCCTCTAGTTCATTAATCTTCTTTTCTTTTGAAATGATTGTGTCTTTGAGGTCAGCAATGATAGCCTTTTGATCATTTTCAGCAAGACTTTGGGTTGCTGCAAGTTGAATTTTCAAATTTTGAATTTCAGATTTAAGAAGATCAACATGCTCCTTCATTTTATCTTGAGCCAATTGAGCATGAGTTACTTCGTTTTGAGCACTAAATAACTCTTGGCTCAAATTTGTGGATTTCTGAATGTATTTTTCTCTTTGAGCAATAGAGAATTTCAGATCACTTTGTATATCATCTACAAAGGCTTTTAAATTTTCTATCTCTTCCACTTGTGAATTTAGAGTGTTGGTAAATTGATTGACATAGTCATCACTCTTTTGAACATATTCTTGAGCTTGAGCAGCTGCTTCATTTAAATTTTTGATGTGTGCATCCTGACTTTCAATGTATGCATTTTGAACTGCCAGATGATTTTCTTTCTGTTCAAGTTCAATCAGAAGTCTGGTGATTTCAGCATTTTGTTCATCAAGAGCCTCTTGAAATAGATTGTATTCTGTCAGATGATCATCAAAATCCTTTTCAAGTTCAGCATTTAACTGATTTATTTCAGTTTCTCTGGAGTCAATTTGGGAGGCCATATGCTGCAACACAATAGGGATTATTTTTAATGCAGCTGATGGTTGAGATGGATCTTGAGGTTTTGGTTGTGAATCTTGAATCTGCTCAGTATTAAGCACAGTTTCCGATTCATTTTGTTGCTGATTTTGTTGTTGTTGTTCTTGCTGTATTGTGACATCAACTTCCAAAGGAGAATTTGGAATTGATAATATATCTGTTGCTGTTTGGATTGGAGATGAAATGGGAGTAAGATCAAGATTTTGAATAAAATCTTGATCATTAGGTCTTGCCTGTGAATCAACTGAAGTTGCTGGAGAGCCATGTGCAGGAGTTAAAATCTGATCTTGAAATTCTTCATTATTATCACCATCATCATCATTGTCACCTTTACTGCTCTCACTGCTGGACACATCAGCATCAGAATCAATATGATCTGATGATGAAGAGCTAGAATCTTCATTCTCAACATTAGCTATATCCATTCCCTGTTCAATCAATGCATCTTGTAGATCAAAGAATATTTGAGGAAATTCTACATCTCCTTCTTCAACTTTACCCCTGTTCATTGAAGGACATGTAAGATGATCATGATGCTTCAACCCATGAATCTTTTCACCAAATGGTTGCATATCTGGGTGCTGATTGTTGATTACTAGCTGAATGAATCTAGGATACATCAAGAATTTTTTACTTCCTGCACTTACATTTGTTGTCATACCATTAAAAATGATTCTTGTAAAGTTGAAAGGGGTTGACATCAACAGGCTCATGATCATAGAAGTTGTGCCAAGTGGAAGCTCAAACCATCCAGATCTCCTATTTGAGATGCAGTGTTGAAAGATGTGAGCTAACAATTTCCACTTTGCTCCCAATTTACCTTTGAGAATTTGTCTTCTGGGCATTCCACCCGTATAACCAAGAAAATTTTGAAAGAAATCCAAAATTTCATCATCTGGGAGTTCAGTTATATCACATTCATCGTTTCCTAATTGCAAAACGTTCCTTAATGTCTGTTCAGAAATGACGACTTGTTGGCCCCCAACTGTTCCAACAATAGTTCGAATATCATTTTGTACCTCTTCCACTGCTGTGATCCAGAACTCATTTATCATGTGTCGATACAGAGTCGGTCTTGCTGTTAGAGCAAACACCAAGCTTGATCGATTTATGAAACGAAGAATTTCCCTGAACCCATGAGCTTTGGGATGCTCGACATTCAGAAAAGCACACACATTGTGTTGATCTGCGATTTCTAAAAGAGCCATATTTTTACGATGAGGGTCGTGAACTGGATGATGAAGAGAATTGAGGATTTGATTGCAATATAATGATGATTTTTGCTGAGGTTTGAGGGTTCGAGTGAAGGGTTTTTCGCTCAAGTTCAAAGGAGTGCTGATAAGGGTTAGGGTTCACTTTTCAAGTTCCTTTTATAGGTTAATTTTGCTGAGTACGAGGTTGAAATCTGGTGAAAACGTGAAAATTATTAATTTTTCACATGATTTCATTAAACTCTCACGTGCTCCTCCTCTTCAAATGATTTTACTCAAAAATGTGCTAAGTGATTGAAACTTTTGTCATCAGCACTGGTGTGTTAAGAAAGTAAAGTTCCCAACTCATGAACATCAGCATTGATCATTTGTTCGCATGAGATAGCCAAAATTTTGAGATTTGATGGTTTTAAATGTCAGCATTGATTAGTTTGTTAGGCAACATGCTACTTGATCAAGTTGTGCATCAGCTTTTGAGAATTTCTCATCAGCACTGAGATTTACTCATCAGCACTGAGAATTACTTTTTCAGCAACATAATGTTACTCATCAGCACTGAGAAATACTCATCAGCACTGAGAATTACTTTTCAGCAACATAATGTTACTCATCAGCATTGAAAATACTCATCAGCACTGAGAAACAGCGCTGACATGCTGAATACACTGGAACTTTATCAGCATTTGAGACTGTCAGCATTGAAATTTCATCAGCATTTGCTCTGAAACTTCATTAGCATTGGAACTTCACTATCAGCACTGAAACTTCATCAGCATTGGAATTTCACTGTCAGCACTGGAACTTCATCAGCGTTGGGACTTCACTGTCAGCACTGAAACTTCATCAGCATTGGAATTTCACTGTCAGCACTGAAAATTACTTTTGAAAACAAACAGATTTTCATTATCAACTGTGTCAACTATTTGAAAATCAACTTATAAAAACTCCCTTTTCTTGAGATTAGCAAATTTTTAAATCCAATTTATTTAAGCTATATTAATGAAAGAAACTTTTTGTTGTTTTCTGATGTTAAATTTTCTGTTTTGTTTGTTTTGAATCAAACTTTGATAAGTCACAGTGATAATTAAAATTTTACAGAAAATTAATATTTACATACTTAAATCTGATAAGAATTTGATTCTTAAAATCATATCTATTTTAGAACTCTTTATATCAAAAGAAATATTCGGAAATATCATTGAAAATTCAAACAATGGTATTGTTTATCCACTTAAACCCTGCTGATATAATCATAAACCAGATTATGAGAATTTGTTCAAATTAGATATCATTTAAATGTAACTTAGCAAGTTATCACAAACATAAAAAGGCACTTTTTGAAGTCGAATTGTAGAATATTTTAAGGATTTATGTAAGATCTCCACTTTACTACCATTTTATGAGTAAATATTTATGTAATTTGTTTTTCTTTTCTTTTCATCAATGACAAGCACTGTGTTCTATGAACACTTATTTGGTTGATGTGTGCAGTCAAATTTGAAAGTTTTTCTCTGTTTTTGTTCTTTTGAGACATTGCATTATACAGACTGCTGTGTATAAATACACTTATTTGGTTGATGATGCAGCTGATAATGTAGACTTTTTAAAGTATGTGTATTTTAAATGGTGGGAGATAGTCATAAATTCAACTTTCACTTCTTATATCCTACATCAAAAAGATTTAATACCTTGTCATGAGATAGATAACATGCCTTACATATTTTTCAATTTTTTTAATTTTGTTTCTCATTCTCCAAAATTGATTAGATGTCAGCTGAGTCTACCAAAGCTTTGAGAATTTCAATATTCTTCCCTGAACCTTTTCTTCTTGATATATCCTTTTCCATAACAGATTCCTATCATTTTTCAAGAAATCAATATCAGATATACAGAAAAATGATATATTACTGAAATTCACATATTTTTGTATATTTTCTTTGTTTTTCTAATGTTTTTGTATTTTTTTTTTAAATTATCACTGTATCTTAGCAAAATTTAATCAATTTTCATATTTAATCATGCCTAGACTTTTTACCAGAAATTCAAACCTTTTTGGGTCTAATGCTTTGGTAAATAAGTCTGCAAGTTGAAATTCAGTATTTATGTACTTTAATTCTATCAATCCTTTTTCAGAGTTATCTCTAAGGAAATGATATCTTATTTCTATATGTTTTGTTTTTGAGTGTTGTACTGGGTTTTTAGTTATGAAAATTGATGCTTTATTATCTATTTTTATAGGAGTTTTCAAAAAGTTGAATCCAAAATCAAGCATCTGGTTTTGAATCCAGAGAACTTGAGAGCAACACTGTGAAGCTGCAATATATTCAGCTTCTGCAGTTGATATGGACACATTTGTTTGTTTTTTGCATTGCCAAGATACCAGCTTGTTACCAAGGTATTGACAACCTCCTGACGTTGATTTTCTATCCCAATTATCTCCCCCAAAATCACTGTCAGTATAGGCAGTTAAATAAAAATCCTCATCTTTTGGATACATTAAACCAAGATCAGGTTTTCCTTTGAGATATCTAAAAATTCTTTTGACAGCAACTTCATGGGATTCTTTGGGATCAGCTTGATATCTGGCACACAAACATACACTATACATAATATCAGGCCTGCTTGCAGTGAGATACATGAGAGAACCAATCATTGATCTGTAATAAGTTTGATTGACTGACTTCCCTGTTGGATCTGGATGAAGCTTGTCTCTTGGATCTGCAGGTGTTGAAGCTGGCTTGGAATCAGCGAGATCAAACTTCTTGAGAATATCTTTGACATATTTTGTTTGGCTGATAAAGATTCCATCAGGAATTTGCTTGACTTGAAGACCAAGAAAGAAAGTAAGTTCACCCATGGCACTCATTTGAAATTTCTTCTTCATCAAAGCCTCAAATTCCTCACATAGTTTCTTGTTTGTGGACCCAAATATTATGTCATCTACGTACACTTGAACTACTAAGAGTTCACCATTTTCATGCTTCAAGAAGAGTGTTTGATCAATTTTTCCTCTTTTAAAATGATTTTCAATGAGATAAGAAGACAAGGTTTCATACCATGCTCTAGGAGCTTGATGCAACCCATACAAAGCTTTGTCCAATTTGAACACTCTGTATGGATGATCTGGATGTTCAAAACCTGGTGGTTGTGCCACATAGACCTCTTCATGAAGTTTGCCATATAGGAAGGCAGATTTGACATCCAGTTGATAAACAGTAAACTTGAAGGCAGCTGCATAAGCTAAAAAGATTCTGATAGCTTCAATTCTTGCAACTGGAGCAAACACTTCATCATAATCAATGCCTTCTTCTTGGGTGTAGCCTTGTGCTACAAGTCTTGCTTTGTTCTTGATCACAATTCCTCTATCATCTTTCTTGTTCCTGAATACCCATTTTGTGCCAATAGGTACTTGATTTTCAGGTAAATCAACAAGAGTCCAAACTTCTTGTTTTCTAAATTGCTGCAATTCTTCTTGCATTGCTTCTACCCAACTGTTATCTTTTAAGGCTTCTTTGATATTTTTGGGTTCATCTTGAGAAAGAAAACAAGAAAATAGACAAACATTTGCATATTCATGCATACTCCTTGTTGTCTTTGAGGATAGATTGCCAATGATATTTGTGGCCGGATGATTTCTTTCAATAGTTCTGTAAGTTGAACTTGTTGGCACCAAAGTATTGATATCTAAATTTGTGTCATTTAGATCAATAGAGGTATTGTCAGCAGAGAGAGTTGTATCAGATGAATGAGTTGGTGTTGAATGTGTTGCTGATGAATTAATATTCAAAGGGGAATTTTGTGCATCAGCATCATCATATGATGAATGCTGATGAGTTAATGTTTCTGCAGATGAAACTGATGACATATGTGGATTTTGAGGATTAGAAGTAGTGGATGGATTATCAGAGAAGAGTGGTTTAATCCATCCTTCCCCAAAGTTTGTTAATTCTGGATCATCATCTTTTGTTCCACTTGAATTTGCATCATCAGATGGGAAAATATCAAAGCTTTTCATAAAAGTGTCCATGTCAAATAGCCAATCAGGACCTATACACTTTGTTTTGAAATTATGTTCAAAGAACACAACATCAGCAGTTTCTTGCAAAGTGTATGCATTTTTGTTAAAGACCCTGTAAGCTTTTGACACACTGGAATATCCAACAAAATATCCCTCATCCGCTTTTGAATCAAATTTTGACAATCTGTCAGTTGTGTTCAAAATAGAAACTGGACATCCAAAAGCTTTGAGAAATTTTATTTGAGGTTTTCTGGAGAACATGATTTCATATGGGGTTTTGTTTTGTTCTTTAACAATGAAAGTTCTGTTTTGAACATAGCAAGCTGTATTGACAGCTTCTGCCCAAAATGATAAAGGAAGTTTTGAATCTGCAAGCATTGATCTTGCAGCTTCAATTAGAGACCTGTTTTTCCTTTCAGCAATACCATTTTGTTGAAGAGTTCTTGCTGCACTGAACTGTCTAGATATTCCATTTTCTAGACAAAAATTGTCCAATGTTTCATTTTTAAATTCAGAACCATTGTCACTCCTGAATCCTCTAACTGATTTTCCTATTTGATTTTCAATTCTTTTCACCATCTGAATTACCAAATCAGCAGTTTCACTTTTCTTGTTCAAGAAGAACACCCAAGAATATCTTGAATAGTCATCCACCATCACAAGACAATATTGTTTCTTTCCCAAACTCAACACATTTACAGGTCCAAATAAATCCATATGGATTAACTGTAATGTGGAGTTAATTACACTTGCCATAATTGATTTGTGGGAAGATCTTTTCTGTTTACCTTTCAAACAAGCAGCACAGTGGTCAAAACAGACAAATTCCTTTTGTGGTAATCCAAAGACATGATTTCCAGTGACCAACTTGTTCATATATTTGAAGTTTGCATGAGCAAGTCTTCTGTGCCACAATGTTGATTCATCATCAGTAGCCTTTGAAAGTAAACAAGTTTCTTGAGATGTTGGTGGAGGTGACTCCATATCAAGAGTGTATACATGATTTCTTCTTGGGGTTCTCATCACCACCCATTCATCAGGAATTTTAAAACCAGGCTTGATAATCACACAGTCTTGCTTGGTGAAGAAGACTGAGTAGTCTTTATCACAAATCTGTGAGACACTCAACAGATTATACTGAAGCTGCTGCACATAGCTTACATTATCAAAGCTGAGATTTCTGCACTTTACTACTCCAGTACCATTGATCTTTCCCTTCTGATCTCCTCCAAATGCAACAGAAATGCCATTGATATTTTGAAAATCATGAAGCAGGTTAGCATTACCTGTCATGTGCCTGGAACATCCACTGTCAACATACCAGATGTTGTCAGTTCTCCTTGGATGCCCCTGCAATCAATGAAACAAATTAGTTAGACAAAGGAACCCAAGCCTCCCAGGTCTTGGGTTTCCCGTTTTCAAAAGTTTGAAAGGTAACTTTCTGCATTTTTGATAAATCTGGCAAATCAGATTCATCCTTTTGTTTGTTTTTAGAATCATCTTTTAGTTTCCAATTTTGAGTGAATTGAGATTCAAAGGAGACTTTCTTTTGATTATTCTTTCCTTTCTCAATCTTAAGAGAGGAAGAAGAATCATATCCACTTGATTGATTGACAGATTTCTTCAAATTTGATTTGTGAACAGCATGATGACTGCTTGGATCTGATTCATAAAATGAATTGTCATGAAAAATGTTTGATGTTTTTGTTTTGTGAAAGTTCTTATTTCTGATTTTTGGTGGAGTGAAGTTGTATCCATAGCTGTCATCATTATAGTACTGTTTAGTACCAAAACTATGTGTGGGATGTTGATAACCACCAAACATAGATTGCCATTGCTGAGGAGAAACTCTTGATTGTTGATATGGGTAAATTTGTGGCTGATAATAATTTCCAAACATTTTATTTTCAGATTGATGTTGTCTGAATCTAGAATCTTTGGAATTTCGTGAATGATAGGCATTGTTTCCAGATTTACCCTTTGTTTTGTCAACTTTACTATTAGAAAAATAAGCTGCACTTTTACTGTTCTGCATACACTCCAAACCAGGTTGATGATAGTAGCAATCACCAATATCATGATTGTTTGTTCTACATATAGAACAGTACTTTGAAGTGTTTGCGGAAACTGAAGAGTAGTGTTTATCTTGCAATCTTTTCTTTTTCTCCATAAATTCAGATATTTTGTTAAAATGATTCTTTGATTTGTATGTGCAATGTTTCCTTGTGTGAGACAAGCTTTTGCAAATTGTGCATTTTGTTGATGAATCTGAATTTGATGACTTAGATCCATTTGATTTTTCAAAATTCTGATTTGAATTAGAGACTTTTTGTTTGTTTTTCAAATTTGATTGGTTCTCAGATGTCATCAAATTCACAGTTTTATTTTCAATTGATGATTTCAAAGCATCAGAGGAGTTATTTTCAGCCAAGACAAAATTCTTAGAAGAAAATGAATGTGAATCATCACCAATTTCACTTTTCTGATTTTGAGAGTCAGAATTTTGGAATACCACTTTTGGACTGGTCATTGATTCAGGCATGGGTGTATAGTTTTCATTGTATGGAGGTGGAACCTCATGAAAACCCAACCCTGCCTTTGACTTTCCTTGAAGTTGACTATTAAGCAGATTAGTCAAATGTTTGGAAGAAGTTTCAAAACTTTCAAGTTTCAGAGTTGCAGTGGATAAATCAGATAGAGCTTTTGTTAATTTTGAAAAATTTTCATCATGTTCTTTTTGCAAAATTAATTTCTCAGTTTTAAGTTTTTCATTATCAATTAAAAGAGAATTAATTTTATTTTCATGTGTGACTTTGTCATTTATCCACTGTTTCTCTTCAAACCTGCATTTGCTTAATTCTCTTTGTAAATCAGCTATGTGTTGTTTTGAAACTTCTTGCTTGATTTTACACTCATCAGAACATGGTTTGGTTACCTCATTTCCCAGAGCCATTAAAGCAAGAAGTGTTTCATCAGTGTCTTCTTGAAAATTTTTTACAACAGCAATCATGGCTTGTGCAGGATCATACTCATCAGCATACTTGCTCCAATCAAAATCTTCTGAGTTGTTTGTTACCACAAGTGCTTTTGGCTTTGGTGGTTCAATGGCTTTCATTTGAACGACAGGTGCAGATTGATTTGATTGTTGATTTGACTGATATCTGGAGGTGTCTTTAGGAGCTTTGCAATCACGTGAGAAATGACCATAAAGATTGCAGTTGTAACATCTTACTTTATCAAGATCAATACCCACTTTTGTTTTATCAGCTTCAAATTTCATGGGACCATACTTTTTCCAGAATTTTTTGTGCCTCAAGACAACCATGGCCATCTGCCATTTGATATCCATTTCTTCAACATCCTTTGGATCTATTTCTTCAAGATCATGTTGAGTAAATTGAGCTTTTGCAAGAGAACTTGCAGCAAAACATTCAAAGCTTGCAACAAATGCTTTGCAAGCTTCTTGCTGCTCAACAGAATTGGTGTTTACAGAAAACTGTTGCTGAGAAAACTGTTGTTGAGAGTCATTTTGTGATAGAGGTGTCTGTGATGCTTGAGGTGTGGGAGTTGAATATACTCCAAATCCAACATTTTCATTAGGAGAGTACTGAGAATTACTCCTCCCTTCTTCAACAACCAAGGCTTGAACACCACCTTGAACACCAGCAGTCTTCACAAATTTGTATTGACCAACTTGAGCAGTAGATGCTCGTGCTTTGACATCCATGTCAATAGCTTCAAGTTTGGCAATCATCTCTTCAATTTTTACTTCATCAAGCTTTCTGGTTTCCTTGATCAATGTAACCTTCTCAGTCCAGCTCTCTGGCAGTGTATTTAATAACTTAAGATTTAAGCCATAATTATCAACTTTGATTCCAAAGGTTTTTAACTCATTGATCAATTGCACATAGCGTTGGATTTGTTGAGTGACTGTTTCACCAGACATGTGTTTGAAGTTGTCAAACATCATTTTGAGGCTATCCCTCTTCATTCTCTTGATTTCTTCATTTCCAGCAAACATCACCTCCAACTGATCCCACAAGCTTTTTGCTGTTTCAAAATCTTTGACACATACTAAAACTTCCATTGGTAAAGCAGATTTAAGAGTACCATAGGCTTTAATATCCACTTTGACCATTCTTTTCTCATCATCTCTCAGATTTATTCCTCTAAGAGGTAAGCTTTTGTTGTGATACTTCAATCTGTTTTCTTCACTCAAATCAGCAGGAACATATGGGCCTTCGACAATCGAGCACCACATCTCTGGATCAGTGCTATCGATATGGTTTTGAAACCTAAGCTTCCACTGTTGGAAGTCAGCTGCATTCTTCAACACAGGGGGTTTGGCACCAGAAGAACCTGATTCAGAATATACAGACACAGTAGGTTGTGCTATTTGTTGATCTGCCATTTCTGTTAAAATTTACTTAGAATTTCTAATGAGTTAAGATTAATTCAGGATCTAATAACCTAGTCCAAATTTGTCCAAACAATTTGTTCAAATGATGGAATAGTAATCAGAGACAATTCTAAGTAAGTAACAAAAACAACAGAAATACTATTTTCAAAGATTTGCGATCTATTGAGGAGAATCGAAAATCAATGGAACAGTAAAACCTGAAATAACCACTTGACGCTTGAGACAGAAATTTGTGAATCGGATCACAAATTTCAACTATCAGACCGATTACGAATCAACTAGTGATGGGTAATCGTATACTCTAGATTGTTTTCACAATATTAAGATATGAGTCTGAAATCTCAAAAACACACAGTTTCACCAAGAACACACACAGTAAAACAAATCAATCAATCCATGTTAATTAGTTTAACGAATTGATTTGATTTAAATTTGATTGTTCTAAACTATACGATTTCAAGCTAGAATCAGCTCTTGATCGTAGAAATCATAACTTCAGCTTTTGATTTTCAGAAAAATCAAAATATCGAGCACTTGGCTCTGATACCAATTGTCAGGATCGGATCAGATCATAATCTGAGATCTGATGATAACAATAAGCTATGATTTCGATCAATTGCTAGGCGGAAACAGGCAATCAATATAAGTTCAGTAACAATCCAAAATAACAAAACCCACAGTAATTAATATTCAAGACATATTTAATAAGAACAGTTAAGAATTGATGAATATTAAAGGCAGTTATATTGATTGTAGATCTGAAATCTCTCAGAGAATTACAGTGTGTGTAATCATCAGAAAGAGTACAAAAAGCGTACAAATGAAAGACATAAAGGTCCTATTTATAGAAAACCTATTTCAGACCTACATAACTGTCCTAACGGATCACCGCTATCAAAATAACAAAATAAACGTCACATCAGTTATACATGTCATAACTGATGTCAGCAAAAACAAATAAACACAATCTGTGTAGTTTCTTCATCAGCAACAACAAATGAACATCAGCATTGCATTATATAGTCATCAGCATTGCAATTTGACTATCAGCAGATCACATCTTCATGTCAGCATTGAGAATTGGATGTCAGCATTGAGAAATCAATGTCAGCATTGATGAATACTTGGTTATCATCAGCACTACAATATCTATCATCAGCATCACTTGGTCATCAGCATCTCAAGTGGTCATCAGCATCTCAAGTGGTCATCAGCACTGCAATATCCTTGTGGAATACCATCATCAGCAATGGACTTTGAATGTCAGCATTATAACTTTAAGCTGTCAGCATTGAAGAATCCTTTGAAAACTAGTCAGCATCTCTATCTTCAATAAGTTTGCTTTCAGCATGACAAATTTAGTTGTCAGCACAGCAACATCGACAAATCCTGCAATTCCTAAACACTTAAACATAAGAATCAATTAACAAATAATGATCTTATAACTAGAAAGGTTTAAGGTTCAGAGATATGGACCATATGTGTTGTCTATATTGTGCCTGTCAACACATCAACATATCATATGAATTTGAACTTTATTCAAATTTATCAGCAAATCAAAAATTAAATCTGTATAAAATAGAGAAACAGAAGTAAAGAGAGTTAGAATGTTGCCATCATTAAATGGACTTAATGAACTTGAAAATGGCAAAAGGGTTGGTTAATTGTGGGCAGAGCACCATCTCATAATGAAAACCTAACAAACCTGAGAAGGTTCTGCAGTAGTGCCAGCCTCCACTGTATTGACCCTTTCAGAACGACTAGGGTCAACCTCTGTAGTAATCGACTCTGGGTCAGGAAACCGTGCATGCAGGTCTGTTACCGCTCACATCATAGTTTGGGTGGAGGGAGAGAGAGGGTCATATAGAGCTATAGCAGAGAGTCCTTGAGTTGTGGTAAATGTATGAGTGGGGGGCAGTGATGGGCTAGACACACCTAGGGACCTGGGAGACAGTCCCTGACCTAGTGGAGTTGCTTCCATAGAGCAAGCTCAGTAAAGTGGGCATCCCTTTGGATATTCTCAGGTATGTATGGTGACATACTAAGGGCTAGAGGAAGTGTGTAGCGCAATCATCGAATCCAGAGGAAGATCCTAGGATACAACAACAGATGTGGTTTGCATCTTAGGCAGAACTGGGCCCTTGCCAAATTTCTTTGCCTTTTTCTGTTTGGGTTTGGAAGAACGGGCCTGAGCAGTTGTAGATAACTGCTTAGGTTGTCTTTTGCGCTTGTAGGTGACTGGAATGGAGGCTATATGAGTGGATGTTGTGGGTTCAGCAATTGTGGGTTCAACAGTGCTGTCACCTTCTGAAGCAGTGGGCTCCATAGATGGAAGCAAAGGAGTAAAAGCTCCCGAAAAGTGAGCTGTTTTCTTCTTTAATTGGATAAAAACTTTCGATAGTACCGAAGGGACTTTATAGATGTTCCCAGTCAGTGAAAGCGAAGAAGCCATCTCACTGTTAAAGATTTATTGCAAAAATCTGGGATACATACAAAATTTCTTTGTGGATGTTACGTTATCCACTAAGTTATTAAAAATAAAAGCAGAAAAGTTAAAAGGTTGATTGGTAATCAGTCCATGAATAGCCAAAGCTAGATCAGATGGAATTTGATCCCAACCACCAGATTTATTTGAAAGACAATGTAAAAACACATGTAGGAGATACTTGTAATTATAGGACACTCTAACCTTCCAATAAGTTGTTGAAGGGAGAGGACCTTCGTATCCCATCGACCGAAAGGTCGTTGCTACCTCATCCTTTGTGAAAGAAGCACTTCCTGTAGCATCATTAAGATTAAGATGTCTATAGACAGCGTCAAGAGACATTGAAATAGGTTGAGCATCAACGGTAGCAGAAAGACGCTTACTCGTCGGAGAGTCAACCACAAAACAGTAACCCCAAAACTGCTGGTGATGAGATTCGTACACCACGGGGTTAATGGTTAAAGCAGTGAAGTACTTACTCCGACGAAGAAAAGAGATAATCGGAGCGAAATCAGCATCATTGTCGGCAGAGAGTTCAGCGGTCAAATTGTGCATAGGTTTGAAAGCAAAGAGAGCCATTATGGAGATGAGCGGTTAGGGTTTGGAAGCAAACAGAAACTGTCGATCGTGGAGAAGGAAGTGAGAATTTGAATGGGTTGGAGACCTTTTATACCTTCGGATGTCAGTATTTAATTATAACAATACATTAAATTTTGAAATCTGGAGACGAAGAAGAAAAAGGTCATAATTGACAGTGATGTGTCAAAGATTTGTCGCGTAGCATCGGAAGAGAAACTACGTGGTGCACACAAGAGATGTATGCTTCGGAAGACAGTTGCTTCTGATAAGTAATCGGAAGGAAATATTTCAGAAGCAGATAATTTATATCGTAAGATAAATACTTGCAAAAGAACAAATATCTTAAGAAGTGTGACATGTTCCGAATAAGGATTAAATAACACGTCGGAAGACAACTTTTCTTCTGATGAGTAAGTACTACTCAGAGGATAGGTTAAGTTTATCTTCCGAAGGATCATTTATATCCTAGTTTTAATTGCTTTTACTCAAAATTGAGCATACCTATGGATGCGATTAAATACCTGAACCTTCCTTCATCAAAAGCCTTGGTGAAGAGATCAACCAAGTTGTGTTTTGTATCTACTTTGACTAAATGAATTAGCTTCTTTTATGCATAATCTCGGATGAAATGGTAGCGGATGCCAATGTGCTTGGTTTTGGAATGTTTGACTAGATTGTTAGTGATGGAGATTGCACTAGAGATGTCAATATGGATAGGAGTATTAGATAATTCTACTCCATAGTCTTTCATTTGATTTTGAATCCAAGCACTTGTGCACACCAGCTTGAGGCAGCTATATATTCAGTTTCTGCAGTAGAGGTTGAAACACATGTCTGCTTTTTACACTGCCATGACACAATCCTGGACCCAAGGAACTGGCATCCTCCAGGTGTAGACTTCTTGCTAATGTTGCAACCCCCATAATCACTATCCGTGTAAGCCATGAATTGAAAGTCAGTGTCACACCCCGAGCTGGCGGGGTAGGATCGGGTTTCCCCGACGGGCGGAAGGTTCCCGGGGCACGATATCGTGAGTGATAATCGAAATGATCAGATTGTTCGCATTGCACATGATATATAAATGAGAAACTTGCTAAAATAAAATAGAATTACAAAGTTAAATAACATCAGTTAAGTTTATAATTTAACAATGTAAATCCACTATCACATCATAAGTATTCTATCTTGTAGCTGCACAAGATATACAAAATAAACTGTATAATGATGCTTCAAAATATGCAGGTCCAAAAAGCTAGGTCTTCTATCAGATAACCTAATCCAAAGAAATAACTCCGCAGCGCGTGCATTGCACACATGCAAATTCAGCTCGATGATAGTAGTGACAGGCCGAACAGAGAGGGGCTTTTCCCTTCATAAGGAGTACTGACTCCGTTAGTCAAATCTGGCAGGGTTTGACTAATAAGCACAGCTTCAGTGTAGTTGACAGTTCCTTTCCGCCTTTTCGCAGAACGATGTTTAGGTTGCTTGCTGGTTTCTCCTTCTTCAGGTTCCTTCTTCTCTGCAGAAAGTAGTGGGAAGTTCCTAGCAAACTCCTCACTGTCCCTGATTAGGGTGATGATTCCTGGGAGAACCGCCACCAACTGTTCGGTGATCAGGGTTGCGAGCGCAACAACTGCTGATTCCGTCTCTTGTGAAGGATGAGGCGGTGATGGTTGTCTTCTTGGTGACATTCTGATCATAACCAATAAAATATTGATTAGTGCAATGATCGAATGTAGAAGACACAATGCAGTAAAGTCTTAAGTCTTAGGTTCTTTATATGCAGGGTCCCTAGGTTATAGTCTAGGCCAAACCGTTTAAATAAATGACCTATATTTCTCTATAACCATGGCTCTGATACCAATCTGTCACACCCCGAGCCGGCGGGGTAGGATCAGGTTTCCCCGACGGGCGGAAGGTTCCCGGGGCACGATATCGTGAGTGATAATCGAAATGATCAGATTGTTCGCATTGCACATGATATATAAATGAGAAACTTGCGAAAATAAAATAGAATTACAAAGTTAAATTACATCAGTTAAGTTTATAATTTAACAATGTAAATCCACTATCATATCATAAGTATTCTATCTTGTAGCTGCACAAGATATACAAAATAAACTGTATAATGATGCTTCAAAATATGCAGGTCCAAAAAGCTAGGTCTTCTATCAGATAACCTAATCCAAAGAAATAACTCTTCAGTTGACCTGATCGTCACCTGAGAAGTCATGCAAAAATAAAGTCAACATGGTTGGTGAGTTCATATAGTTTAGTATTTGAAAATGATTTGAAAACATCTTTCGGTTAAGACCCTAACCTCATTAACTCCAAATGTAATATCCATATCGGTATGCTTATATATAGGGCATACCCCTGAGTCGAGCCTACAAGCCCGCCCAGACGCCATCCCACCACATACTAATACACATATGACACCGTTGTTAATGATAATTAAGCATTTTTACCCTACACACCTCTGATTTAGATTATGCTTTCCAAAAATTGATTTACCTTTGATTCTCTTGAGTTCATCATAGATACATGATTTCCCAAAAGTCAGTGGTAGAAATAAAATGTTAATTATTTAATTAAATAAATAAATAAAACATTTTAAATACAACTAAGACATGATGATTGGGCCTTATTTGACTCAATCTATTAGACTTAGTTGTTGGTGGTTGTCCAAGTTGTAACCTCTCACACGTGACCCATGTCAGGCATAACTCACAAGGAGTACACCTGAACTGAGCGGGATTTTAATGTTTTGCCCTTACAGCTTGACCCAATGGTCTTCTGTACACGCGGGGACTTTAAGGATATCCTTTGATTCTTGATCTCTTGATTCTCTTGATTTTGATTTTGATATTGATCTCATTTGATAGTTCATGTTATTGCCCGTATAGCCTGACTACAAGAGTCTTCTATACCTGAAGGGGACTTTATACGTGTGTTACACGTGGTCTTGATTCCCTATACAACTGACATCCACCTTAACTCAAATATTAATGATTTCATTAGATTGTAATGATTTCATTATTTCAATGATTCACACACATTTATGATTTCTGATTCCTTGAGTCTCTTGATCTTTAGAATTTCCATGATTCACAATGATAATTGATTCTTGATTATGATTCTTTGTTCTCAGATTCCACACTGAATTAGATTTCCTTGAATGTGATCTTTTGATTTAGTTCCTTTGATTTCACTTTGAGTTTAGATTCTTGAATTTGAACTTGATGGACTAAGGGTTTGTTTAAGGTTTAGAATTAAAGTATTACTCATAAGAGTAATTTAATTTACTTGATATTTTGATCTGTATATTAATTACCTAGACAGGAGTCTAGGAGTATCAACAAACATATATATGTAAAAACATATAATAAATAAACAGCTTAAATAAAAACAGTTTACGCATGCTTCTCAGCCCCGCGTTTTAAAACAAAAATGTTACAAAAGGGGCAATGAACTCACCTGTGTTGCTCTGTATAGAATTACCACAAAGTGCGCGCTCGTTGTTGTAACCTAAGTATCTTCAGTACCTGAGTTGTTTTAAGAGAATTCGAATGCGATGAGTATATATAGTAGACGTTGGGTCTAGGGTTTGGTCTCGATGTGCAACTAAGTGTCCTAGTTTTCTAATGCGTTTCTATGACTCATTGTATCTAGCCTAGGATGTTACCCGTTAGTAACCCTTTTATTCCTCATTATTAATTACAAGTCTTTTAATTAATTATTTTAAGTTAATCCATTTTATGATAAACACTTATTTCGAAAACCATTTAATTTGTTTTAACAGAGTTTACAATTTAATTCTTTTATTAAATAACATAATTAAATTAAAAAGATATAATTTACACATGATGGGCTTGGGTTAAGCCCATTGGGCCAACTTAGGGCCCATTATTCGACTTTGATCATCCAAACGATTTCTTGTTAGTTCATTGATCTCCTAATCGTTCAAACAACCCATCTAGATTAATCACATGTCTTTATAGATTTTCCATTAGTATGATCCCAACTATGTTTTCACTAGATAACTCATGTAGCCATCTCAATTGTAATGGCTCTCATAATCATTGAGAGGGTCCTTAGTTCACTCAAGTGTGGTTGCATAGCTAAGAAACCCTAATTCTTGATTACATGTTAATTCTATGTTTGTGTCCTTGTTACACCTAATCGGGTGTATGCCACGACCCTAACGTTCCCATGCACTCACAAGGAATCCCATTCCATGCATACTCACACATGAAGGTTTACGCGATCGTTCCTCCATGATATCACCCACGCATGGCTTAAGTTGCCCAAATCCATGCACACACCCATGCACTCACACACACCTTAGGTCCCCATGTATACCACCAATCCGCATCAACTTGACCGAACTATCATGGGTCCGAATGAGGTGCTGGGCCGAATAGTTGGGTCGTATGAGGCATGGCCGAAAGGAAGTAAGCGAATGAGGAGGCCAAGACCGAATGAGAATACCCCGGATAGAGATGGTCGAATGAAGTACCATGGCCCGAATGATGCTGTTTCGGTGAGATGATGGGCGAATGAGCCTATGCCGAAAGAGTGTGGGCGAATGGGTTGGGTTCGAATGAGTCTTGGCCGATTGAGGCTCATTCGAATGAGCATATGGCGAATGGCTTGGACTGGTCGAACAGCAGGTGGCCGAACGAATGAGTAGCCGACCGAATGAGGGTCGACCGAAGGAACCTGCTTCGCTCTTTGGCCATTCGGCGAATGGAGTTGAATGCTCTTTCGGCGAATGAGATTTGGTGCTCATTCGGCCGCACGATTTCACCCAGATACAGCCACCAAAAATCGAGGTTTAAGATTGTTCCAAGGTGTGTCACTGGTTCCTACTTCATTCTAAGGTGTTGTGATGTGTTTCCTATGTTTCAAAGTGGGTTAAAACCGGTTAAATGAAGGGGTTCGAGATTAGGGTTTTCAAAACCCCAAACCGAACAAGAACATGAGGTTTACCTCGATTTGGCTGGATAGGAGTTCAGATCCTTTGTACTTTCAAGATCTACTAGTAATGGTGGTCGTTTAGACACCAAAATCACATGAAATGGTTGAGATTTGAGTGAGTATTCTTAGAGAGAAGGTGATGGTTCTAGAGAGAGAGAGTAGGGGGAGAGAAATGAACGAGAAAAGGGTGTGATGGCTGGTAGGTGGAGATTGTTGTGGCTTTATTTGCCACATTAAATGGGTTAGAAATACCCGGGTTCGCTCAGGTTCGTTTGGTTTCGCGTGGTTTCGCGTAAAAACATCGGTTTCTCGTGGTTTTCGTAACTAAACGACTCGGTTAAAAAATAGAAGTTATAAAATGATTTTAAGTTGTGATTCCTAATAAATTAACTAATATCTTCTATTTATTTTAAATTTTAAAACCATTTATTTAACGTTTAAATCGAATCGAGCGGTCATCGCGCGTATTTGTACGAATCGTCACCCAATCAAATACGACGATAACTACACTTTTCAATATGGTTTTCTAATTATTAGACATCATTCAGGACGTTAAACTTTCAGATTTATTCGTACAGATCGTCACCTATACGAATAATCCGTCGATTTAGCATTCACGTAACGACATCCGTGTTATTTTGTTCTGTAACGCCTCACATACGTTTATACATAATAAAATCCTAACACATAATCACATGATGGTTCTGTGATGCCAGATAAATTTTCTGACTCAAGAACCATAGTTCTGTACTTTGTTTCTGTCATGATTCCGAACGTGCGTTATGATAACATAAAATGATAATGATGTATGAATGATAACTGTAATGTACCTGATTCACTGTTCATGTACTGTTCAGATCACTGTTCCGGTGCCGGTTCCGGCACTGATGTTACAGTCTCCCCTTGTTAGAGAAATTTCGTCCCAAAATTTAAGGATTATTATCGGGTACAGCTTCCTCTTCAAACAGTTGGGAATACTTTGACTTCATGTGATCTTCACGTTCCCAAGTAAGCTCGGGTCCGCGTCTTGAGTTCCAACGAACCTTTACAATCGGAATACGGCTTCGCCTCAGTTGCTTGACTTTGCGATCCATAATCTCCAAAGGTTCTTCAATAAAGGGTAACTATTCATCAACTTGAATTTCTTCGATTGGAATGACGAGAGACTCGTCAGCAAGGCATTTCTTTAGGTTTGAGACGTGAAACACGTCATGCACACCACTGAGTTCATCTGGTAGTCTCAGTCTATACGCTACAGGACCAATACGTTCGATGATTTCGAACGGTCCCACGTACCGCGGTGCTAACTTGCCTTTCTTTCCAAAGCGTACAACGCCTTTCCATGGGGAAACCTTCAACATGACACGGTCTCCCTCTTGGAATTCCAACGGCTTACGCCGTTTGTCAGCGTAGCTTTTCTGTCTGCTTCTTGTAGCTTGTAGTCTTCGTTGAATCTGAGCAATCTTGTCAGTGGTTTCTTGAATAAGCTCTGGCCCAGTTATACGATTATCTCCAACCTCAGTCCAACAGATGGGTGATCGACATTTCCGACCATATAAAGCCTCGAATGGTGCACATCCGATGCTACTGTGATAACTGTTGTTGTAGGAGAATTCAATCAGTGGCAAATGGGAATCCCAATTCCCACCGAAATCCAACACACAGGTTCTTAACATGTCCTCCAGGGTCTGAATTGTATGTTCGCTTTGACCATCCGTTTGTGGATGGTAAGCCGTACTCAGATTTAACTGTGTCCCTAGAGATTTCTGCAATGATTGCCAGAACCTTAATGTGAATCTGCTATCTCGATCAGAAATAATAGACAATGGCACACTGTGGCGTACCACTATCTCGTTGATGTACAATCTTGCCAGTTTATCCATCGTGAAAGTCTCATACATCGGCAAGAAATGAGCAGATTTGGTTAAACGATCAATGATCACCCAAATTGTATCGTGACCACTAGAAATGCGGGGTAGCTTGGTGATGAAATCTATAGCTATTTGTCCCCACTTCCAGAGCGGAGTTTCAGACTGTTCCAGTAACCCTGACGGTTTCTGGTGTTCCGCCTTTACTCTTGCATACGTAAGACATCTGCCGACGTATTCGGCTATGTCTTTCTTTATTCCCGATCACCAATAAAATCTCTGTAAATCTCGGTACATTTTATCGGCGCCCGAATGCACTGATCGTCTGGCCCGTATGCCTTCTCAAGAATAAATCTTCTTGATTTACCTATCACCAGAATCCACCCACTATTTTGGTAGTAGGTATTTCATCCGGTTTATCTTAAACTGTCTTTCGGCTCTACAATCTGACACACTCCTTAAAAGTTTCGTAAGTGACCCTCACAACTCTAGGTCTTGATCGTCGGATCGAGATCCTTAAATCACCCATGGTGGATCCTTAGGTTATTTGATATAACCGTATACATACTTCACCATCTGTTTAATCTATTCTTAGCTTTGAAAGTGTACCTTAAACATCGGGGAGATCTACCTAATTATGGTAGTACTATTTAAATAAAGGTAATGATTTACCTTCTAAGTAATCCTATACCTATCTACGAGATGATGTATATTTATCTTACTTATACCCGAAAGTCATGGGACTTACGGGACCTTTTGTAACTGTTATTCCAACTGTTACTTATTCTCACCCCACTTTCAAAATGGAAGAATTTAAGATAGAATTGTTCTTCCTTTAGTAATTCTAAAATTCTTCCTGAACTGTCATTCGTGTTCCTCCTTACTTTTAGAATAATTCAGTACATCATTCCTAACGAAAATAACAAACTGGTCCGGATGCAGTTTGCACACTCGGTTCATGAAGTCCATAGAAACCATGGGTGCATTCTTCTATCCGAAAGGCATTATCAAAGTTTGAAATGCCCATACTTTATCTGGAATGGCGTCCCTTGTCATAACTTCGTCTTGCTTTCACAACTGATTTCTCTTGATCTACTTATCCTAATTTAGCTATATTTCTAGCACAGTCGTAAAAGTCGTCCTGTCCTAGCATCCTAGGACCGAGGTTCTCTAATCAAATGATTCGAGTTCTATGGATCTAGGTGGGGAAATAACAGTTTACATACTAACTTTAGCATTTAAATATCTACGGCCTTCTAGTGTTCTAACTAGATACGGTTATTTTCCTAACTGTAGTAACTAGACTGTAATTAAGAATCACTTTATCTTTATTTATTTACCTAACTCTTATTCGACTTAAGACTTCCTTAGATTACTATTCCTATCATCTTATTAGCATCAGCTTCCTACAGTTTTCCTAGGATTTATCGTTTCTAAAGTCACAACGGAGTATGCTTTTAAAATTAGCACACCAATAATTAGTTTAACGTGGTAATATGAAATATGCATACCTGTGGGGTCATCGGACTCCGAATGTTCCCCAGGAGCTGGTAAAGCAAGTAGTTCCTCTGTGACTGCTGGGTCTGCGGGAGGTCTTTGTCTAGGACAATCCCTTTTGAAATGTCCGAGCATCCCGCATGTGTAGCAGTTGTTATTATGAGAGGAAGTAGAGGTGTTGGCTTTTTGTTTCTGTTTCCTAGTGTAAATAAACCGACACCGGTTGATCCAGTGTCCTATTCTCCCACAATTCAGACAGTGTCTACAGGGTTTCTCCTTGTCGTGGTGAAAATCACATCTGGCACACTTAGGAAATGTACCATCATATTGACGGGGAGCAGAGGTCATTGGTGACCTACACTGCTGCATCCAGTGTCCCGTCTTTCCGCAGCGCGTGCATTGCACACATGCAAATTCAGCTCGATGATAGTAGTCACAGGCCGAACAGAGAGGGGCTTTTCCTTCATAAGGAGTACTGACTCCGTTAGTCAAATCTGGCAGGGTTTGACTAATAAGCACAGCTTCAGTGTAGTTGACAGTTCCTTTCCGCCTTTTCGCAGAACGATGTTTAGGTTGCTTGCTGGTTTCTCCTTCTTCAGGTTCCTTCTTCTCTGCAGAAAGTAGTGGGAAGTTCCTAGCAAACTCCTCACTGTCCCTGATTCGGGTGATGATTCCTGGGAGAACCGCCACCAACTGTTCGGTGATCAGGGTTGCGAGCGCAACAACTGCTGATTCCGTCTCTTGTGAAGGATGAGGCGGTGATGGTTGTCTTCTTGGTGACATTCTGATCATAACCAATAAAATATTGATTAGTGCAATGATCGAATGTAGAAGACACAATGCAGTAAAGTCTTAAGTCTTAGGTTCTTTATATGCAGGGTCCTTAGGTTATAGTCTAGGCCAAACCGTTTAAATAAATGACCTATATTTCTCTATAACCATGGCTCTGATACCAATCTGTCACACCCCGAGCCGGCGGGTAGGATCAGGTTTCCCCGACGGGCGGAAGGTTCCCGGGGCACGATATCGTGAGTGATAATCGAAATGATCAGATTGTTCGCATTGCACATGATATATAAATGAGAAACTTGCTAAAATAAAATAGAATTACAAAGTTAAATTACATCAGTTAAGTTTATAATTTAACAATGTAAATCCACTATCACATCATAAGTATTCTATCTTGTAGCTGCACAAGAAATACAAAATAAACTGTATAATGATGCTTCAAAATATGCAGGTCCAAAAAGCTAGGTCTTCTATCAGATAACCTAATCCAAAGAAATAACTCTTCAGTTGACCTGATCGTCACCTGAGAAGTCATGCAAAAATAAAGTCAACATGGTTGGTAAGTTCATATAGTTTAGTATTTGAAAATGATTTGAAAACATCTTTCGGTAAAGACCCTAACCTCATTAACTCCAAATGTAATATCCATATCGGTATGCTTATATATAGGGCATACCCCTGAGTCGAGCCTACAAGCCCGCCCAGACGCCATCCCACCACATACTAATACACATATGACACCGTTGTTAATGATAATTAAGCATTTTTACCCTACACACCTCTGATTTAGATTATGCTTTCCAAAAATTGATTTACCTTTGATTCTCTTGAGTTCATCATAGATACATGATTTCCCAAAAGTCAGTGGTAAAAATAAAATGTTAATTATTTAATTAAATAAATAAATAAAACATTTTAAATACAACTAAGACATGATGATTGGGCCTTATTTGACTCAATCAATTAGACTTAGTTGTTGGTGGTTGTCCAAGTTGTAACCTCTCACACGTGACCCATGTCAGGCATAACTCACAAGGAGTACACCTGAACTGAGCGGGATTTTAATGTTTTGCCCTTACAGCTTGACCCAATGGTCTTCTGTACACGCGGGGACTTTAAGGATATCCTTTGATTCTTGATCTCTTGATTCTCTTGATTTTGATTTTGATATTGATCTCATTTGATAGTTCATGTTATTGCCCGTATAGCCTGACTACAAGAGTCTTCTATACCTGAAGGGGACTTTATACGTGTGTTACACGTGGTCTTGATTCCCTATACAACTGACATCCACCTTAACTCAAATATTAATGATTTCATTAGATTGTAATGATTTCATTATTTCAATGATTCACACACATTTATGATTTCTGATTCCTTGAGTCTCTTGATCTTTAGAATTTCCATGATTCACAATGATAATTGATTCTTGATTATGATTCTTTGTTCTCAGATTCCACACTGAATTAGATTTCCTTGAATATGATCTTTTGATTTAGTTCCTTTGATTTCACTTTGAGTTTAGATTCTTGAATTTGAACTTGATGGACTAAGGGTTTGTTTAGGGTTTAGAATTAAAGTATTACTCATAAGAGTAATTTAATTTACTTGATATTTTGATCTGTATATTAATTACCTAGACAGGAGTCTAGGAGTATCAACAAACATATATATGTAAAAACATATAATAAATAAACAGCTTAAATAAAAACAGTTTACGCATGCTTCTCAGCCCCGCGTTTTAAAACAAAAATGTTACAAAAGGGGCAATGAACTCACCTGTGTTGCTCTGTATAGAATTACCACAAAGTGCGCGCTCGTTGTTGTAACCTAAGTATCTTCAGTACCTGAGTTGTTTTAAGAGAATTCGAATGCGATGAGTATATATAGTAGACGTTGGGTCTAGGGTTTGGTCTCGGTGTGCAACTAAGTGTCCTAGTTTTCTAATGCGTTTCTATGACTCATTGTATCTAGCCTAGGATGTTACCCGTTAGTAACCCTTTTATTCCTCATTATTAATTACAAGTCTTTTAATTAATTATTTTAAGTTAATCCATTTTATGATAAACACTTATTTCGAAAACCATTTAATTTGTTTTAACAGAGTTTACAATTTAATTTCTTTTATTAAATAACATAATTAAATTAAAAAGATATAATTTACACATGATGGGCTTGGGTTAAGCCCATTGGGCCAACTTAGGGCCCATTATTCGACTTTGATCATCCAAACGATTTCTTGTTAGTTCATTGATCTCCTAAGCCTTGATCGTTCAAACAACCCATCTAGATTAATCACATGTCTTTATAGATTTTCCATTAGTATGATCCCAACTATGTTTTCACTAGATAACTCATGTAGCCATCTCAATTGTAATGGCTCTCATAATCATTGAGAGGGTCCTTAGTTCACTCAAGTGTGGTTGCATAGCTAAGAAACCCTAATTCTTGATTACATGTTAATTCTATGTTTGTGTCCTTGTTACACCTAATCGGGTGTATGCCACGACCCTAACGTTCCCATGCACTCACAAGGAATCCCATTCCATGCATACTCACACATGAAGGTTTACGCGATCGTTCCTCCATGATATCACCCATGCATGGCTTAAGTTGCCCAAATCCATGCACACACCCATGCACTCACACACACCTTAGGTCCCCATGTATACCACCAATCCGCATCAACTTGACCGAACTATCATGGGTCCGAATGAGGTGCTGGGCCGAATAGTTGGGTCGTATGAGGCATGGCCGAAGGGAAGTAAGCGAATGAGGAGGCCAAGACCGAATGAGAATACCCCGGATAGAGATGGTCGAATGAAGTACCATGGCCCGAATGATGCTGTTTCGGTGCGATGATGGGCGAATGAGCATATGCCGAAAGAGAGTGGGCGAATGGGTTGGGTTCGAATGAGTCTTGCCCGATTGAGGCTCATTCGAATGAGCATATGGCGAATGGCTAGGACTAGTCGAATAGCAGGTGGCCGAACGAATGAGTAGCCGACCGAATGAGGGGTCGACCGAAGGAACCTGCTTCGCTCTTTGGCCATTCGGCGAATGGAGTTGAATGCTCTTTCGGCGAATGAGATTTGGTGCTCATTCGGCAGGACGATTTCACCCAGATACAGCCACCAAAAATCGAGGTTTAAGATTGTTCCAAGGTGTGTCACTGGTTCCTACTTCATTCTAAGGTGTTGTGATGTGTTTCCTATGTTTCAAAGTGGGTTAAAACCGGTTAAATGAAGGGGTTCGAGATTAGGGTTTTCAAAACCCCAAACCGAACAAGAACATGAGGTTTACCTCGATTTGGCTGGATAGGAGTTCAGATCCTTTGTACTTTCATGATCAACTAGTAATGGTGGTCGTTTAGACACCAAAATCACATGAAATGGTTGAGATTTGAGTGAGTATTCTTAGAGAGAAGGTGATGGTTCTAGAGAGAGAGAGTAGGGGAGAGAGATGAACGAGAAAAGGGTGTGATGGCTGGTAGGTGGAGGTTGTTGTGGCTTTATTTGCCACATTAAATGGGTTAGAAATACCCGGGTTCGCTCAGGTTCGTTTGGTTTCGCGTGGTTTCGCGTAAAAACATCGGTTTCTCGTCGTTTTCGTAACTAAACGACTCAGTTATAAAATAGAAGTTATAAAATGATTTTAAGTTGTGATTCCTAATAAATTAACTAATATCTTCTATTTATTTTAAATTTTAAAACCATTTATTTAACGTTTAAATCGAATCGCGCGGTCATCGCGCGTATTTGTTCGAATCGTCACCCGATCAAATACGACGATAACTACACTTTTCAATATGGTTTTCTAATTATTAGACATCATTCAGAACGTTAAACTTTCAGATTTATTCGTACAGATCGTCACCTATACGAATAATCCGTCGATTTAGCATTCACGTAACGACATCCGTGTTATTTTGTTCTGTAACGCCTCACATACGTTTATACATAATAAAATCCTAACACATAATCACATGATGGTTCTGTGATGCCAGATATACGATTATCTCCAACCTCAGTCCAACAGATGGGTGATCGACATTTCCGACAATATAAAGCCTCGAATGGTGCACATCCGATGCTACTGTGATAACTGTTGTTGTAGGAGAATTCAATCAGTGGCAAATGGGAATCCCAATTCCCACCGAAATCCAACACACAGGTTCTTAACATGTCCTCCAGGGTCTGAATTGTACGTTCGCTTTGACCATCCGTTTGTGGATGGTAAGCCGTACTCAGATTTAACTGTGTCCCTAGAGATTTCTGCAACGATTGCCAGAACCTTGATGTGAATCTGCTATCTCGATCAGAAATAATAGACAATGGCACACCGTGGCGTACCACTATCTCGTTGATGTACAATCTTGCCGGTTTATCCATCGTGAAAGTCTCATGATGCAATCTGAACAATTATTTCTAAACACCCACTTTGTTCCAATTGCATATTTACCCTTGGGTAAAGGGCAAACCTTCCAAACTCCCTGTCTTTCAAATTGAAGAAGTTCTTTTGGCATGGCTTCTACCCAGCTGCTATCTTTCAGTGCTTCCGCAACTTTCTTTGGTTCTATTTGGGATAGAAAGCATGAAAACAAACAAATGTTTGCTTCATGTAGAGAGCTTCTTGTTTTTATTCCTTCCTCAACATTACCAATGATGTTCTCAACTGGATGGATATTATGAATGCGAGTTCTGGGGATCACATCTAGCTGAGAATTTAAATCAGTGTTGCTTGTTCCAAGGTTTGGAAGGACTACCTCAAGTTGGATTGCTGGTAAATCTTGAGGTCTCTGAGGTTGGACTGTTGTGAGTTGATTTTCCAGAGTGTTTGCTTCAATAGATGGACTTCCAACTTCTTCTTGACTCACTGGAACTGATGTAGAATCACTTAAAGGAGCGGCCTAAGACGTATTGATTGTCTCAGACTGTGAAACAACATCATGTGTTGAAGTGGATTTTGCCAAGATTTGTCTTGAAGCTATTGGCAGTTCAACACGAAAGTCTTCTTCTCTTTTGTGTTTGGAGGCGTCCAGGGTAGATGTCTGTTGATCTGGAACATACTCTTTCGCAAGATTAAATGCAGATGTGAATTTATCAAGATCAAAGAACCAATCACGACCAATTCCAGGTTTATTGAGAGTACGTTCGTTGAACTGAACATTTGCAGACTCTTCAATAATTCTGGAAGCTTTGATGTATACTCTATATTCTTTTGCATGAGAAGAGTACCCAACAAAGTAGCCCTCAGGTGATTTCTCAGCAAACTTGACTAGATGATCTTTGGTATTCAAGATGGTGCATTGACATCCAAATGGTTTAAGAAATCCAATAAATGGCTTTCTTTTATGCCAAATTTCATAAGGAGTCATACCATGTGACTTAACCACCAATGTTCTGTTTTGAACATAATAGGCAGTGTTGACCGCTTCTGCCCAAAAAGTTATTAGTAGTTTGTCATCAGACAACATGGTCCTTGCAGCCTCAATTAGTGTCATATTCCTTCTCTCAACAACACCATTTTGTTGTGGAGTCCTAGGAGCACTAAATTGTCTAGTTATACCTTTAGATTCGTAAAAAGAAATTAAAATATGGTTTTTGAATTCTGTTCCCTGATATGATCTGATGATTTTGACATGATGGTCACTTTCATTCTCAACTCTAAGAATGAATGATTTCAAAATCTCAGATGTTTCATCCTTGGTGTTCAGGAAGAATACCCAGGTATACCGAGAGAAATCATCAGTAACCACCAAACAATATGACTTCCTACCTATACTTTTAACACTTGTGGGGCCAAACAAGTCCATGTGAAGTAAATGCAGGACGGTTGTTATAGAATTAATCTCTTTAGAATGGTGAGATGATTTATGCTGCTTCCCCTTTAGGCAAGCAACACACTTATCAACACAGATGAATTATTTAATGGGTAAACCTGTAACTAAATTATTTTTAACCAGTTTATTCACTTTTTCAGGTTTACATGACATAGCCTCCTATGACAAAGAGATGATTCATCAAGTGAAGCTTTTGAGACAAAGCGACTTATATTACTAAGTGGTGTAGCTGTCCTCATATCTAGCATATACATGTTGTTTCTCCTTGGAGCCCTGAGCAGAATTTGATCATTAGGGACTACAAATCCTGGCTTTAGGACTATGCATTCATGCTCGGTAAACAACATGTTGTGCTTTTGATCGCACACATATGACATGCTTAGTAAATTGTAGTTTAGTTCCTTTACAAAATGTACTTTCTCAAAGCTTACCTTGTCGTTAGTGATTGTGCCCCTACCTGTGATGTAACATCCTACTGGATCACTTCAAATGCTTCCGATGGCTGCTTGTTTTCGGAAAACAGATTGGTTTTCCTCTTCTCATTGCCTACTCTGGATGGCTTCTTAGATGATTTCCGTTTTTCTTGAGTAGATTGTTCTTTAAAAGAAACGGATGTCTTACTCCAACTTTCCTTTCTTCCTCTTTCTCATGATCTATCATGAATTCTGCTTCTTGGATTATAGAAGCAGTCAGCAGCAAAATGGTTTGTCTCACCACACATCAAACACATAGTCTGATCACTGAGAGGTTTCACACCTTGGAAATTTGATGAGCTTTTGTTTGCTGAACTTGACTGTTTAAAAGTTCCAACTGGCTTGTTGATTGGATGATGTACCAGAGTTCCTGAAACACTGGCTTGTCTATCCTTTGATCTAGCCCTTTTTGACTTGTCGGATGGACAAGTAACATATCCATCTAAAGATGTACTTTCAGTTTGAACATTTTAAGCTTTCAAAAAAGATGTAATTTTCTTGGTGATCTTGTGTTTGGAAACAGATTTTAATTTCTCAAAATTTTTAGAAATGTCATCTTCGGATGTATGAGATGATTGAGTTGGGCTAGATTCAACCAATCATTTTCTTGTTGAATTTTGTGTATATCTAAGATTTCATCATACATAAGATTAACTTCTGGTCTACACCGAACTTCCACCATTGGTGTATAAGCAGATGGGGGTTCCATTTTGTTATAACCCAAACCTGCCCCTTTTTTCCTTACTAAGTTGTATCACTCATTTTAAACAACTTTTCATACTTTTTAACCTGACTCAGAAACTTGTCCTTGTAAGACTTGGCCAATACAAGTTCTGTCTTGGCAGTTGTTAAACGTTCCAAAAGATTGTTGATTTGATACTGTTTGTTAGTGTCTTAATGTTTTAGACTAGAGATGGTCTTTTCTAGTTCAACAATCTTTTCTTTATAATTTTTTCAGACTCAAAAAAATTAGCATTGACAACTTGTAATGACTCGAGCTCATTACAGACTTGGACATTAAACCTTTTATATGCATTTAACTTTTCTAAACATTTAGGTGTGCACATATCTTCAGTTACCTTAAATGTAGAGGTTGAATCATTTGCCATCAGGGTGCTATTGGAGAGAGATACATCATCAGCTTGGAAACTCCAATCTGAGAAGTCATGTTGTTCTGCAACATTTGCACTATTTGAGAAGCTTGATGGTCTTTGGTGCGGCTATCTAGAAGTTGAGGCTGAGAGTTTGGAGACTTACACTCTCTGGAAAAGTGCCCCAGTTGCTGACAGTTGAAGCATTTTAGCTTGGGCTTGTCTAAGCCAAACCCGGTCTTCATATTGTGCTTTTTAAACTGTCTACCAGTTCTTCGGTAGAACTTCTTTGCCCTATAGGAGATCATGGTCATTTGGTAATTTATGTCCATCTCCTCAAGATCATCTGCTAGAATTCCATCTAAATCTTCTTGGCACAGATGGAAGTAGTTGGTTTCTTCAGCCAAAAACTCCCCTTGGCCTGAAGTCAGCAATGGTGTAGAGTTGGAGAATGGGTTTGAGTGTGAAGTTGATGGAGTGGGGGTTTCAGGAAAGGTGACAATGGGAGTGGAGGTTGAGTGGTAAATAGGTTGGTAACTTTGGTAAGGTGGATTATGGATGGGTGCATATAGGGCTGCGGAACCAGAGGGTACAGAAGAGGGTTTAGGTTCCTGAGCGTCAATTTCCATTTGGTATGCACTGAGTATACCAAATAGTTCCCCCAGCTTCAAGGTTCTCAGATTCTCTGTTCTTCGAATGGCAACAGAGTAAATGTTCCACGCTTGTGGAAGTGATCTGAGGAACTTTTTGATCACTTCTTGGTTCTCCATCTTTATACCTGCAGCCATTAACTCGTCAACCAACTGAACATACCTTAGATATTGAGAAGTCATTTTCTCATTGTTTTCTTGATATAAGTTTTCGAACTTCTGTTTCAACATGTCCTTTTTGTTTTCTTTGACGTCTTCAGATCCTTCATACATTTGCTGTAGAGAGTTCCACAGCTCCTGTGCAGATTTGTATTTCTTGAATGCATGTATGATTGAGTTGGGGATCACCATCTGGATGAGCCATAGCGCCTTTGAGTCCACCTCCATTCTTTTGTAGTCTTCATCAGAATAAAGAGCTGGATCTTTCAGCACAGTTGCTCCACCGGCGCCTGCAGCAGCAATAGTGGGAATGAAAGGTCCTTCCACACAACAAATAAAATGTCATTTAGCGTCACACATTTTCAGTGGCATTTAACTTTAATGCCACTAATATAGGGTTTAGTGGCACTTTACGTGTGCCACATTTGCTTGACTCATATTTATAGTAGCACTTATCATATATGCCTTTAAATTAAATTTTTAGTGGCATTTTATTTATGCAACACTTAATCAATGTATCTTTTATGGCATTTCAATTATGCCACTAAATCAATTTAGTATTTTCCTAAAATATTTTTAAAAGAAATTCCTACTTCAATATTATCATTTAGTTAAAATTCCCTCCCATCCTAAAATTTATTCCCACTTAATCTAAGTTCTAACTCTAAAATTTCCCTCTCAATCCTCTCCATCTCAATCATGCCTCTATCTCAATCACGCCTAAAAAATACAGAGCATGCTCCTCCACACCACGACCCCAACATTTCTGATCTTCACTGTACGCGACAACATTTCAGGTTTTGTGTCTCCCTATCGATCATTTCCAGTTCAATCTCATTTCGAACCATCTTCTTCGGTGAATTTTAAAACCTCAATAACAACAAGAAGAATTCAAGCCCCTCATCCTCCATGTTCTTTCAGTTTGCCAAACTCGAAACTACGAGTTGTCACAAGGGTCAGGAACAGTAGAGACAACGGTGACACATTTGATGATGCTACATCGCAAAAAGTTTAAGTAAGTTGTGTGATTTGATTAATGTTAATTTGGGGTTTATCTTGTTGTCTTTACATATTTTATGATTCTTGTACAGTTGTGTAATATGATTTTGAAAATAATTGGGTTGATTAGTTAGAGCAAAGTATTGCACACAAGGAGTTTGTGAAATTGTCACTATCTTTTCGTGAAGATATACACGTGATAATGGTTATATATGTTTCTCTTCTTATATGAATTCAATAGAATTAGAGACACCAGACACTAAGTGCATCTCCCTGAACTTGTACAAAGTTTCTTCACAGAAAGTTTATATAATTCGTTGGTAGCATATTTGGATAATCAACTAGTTCAATAAAACAAGGATACCATGGATAGTAATAAACAAAGTGAAATAAATAAAATGTACTGGCTCAAAAAAATATATTAAAGCATGAAATCACTTGGGTTCATCGTGGTCTTTTTATGAATTTGGGTTTATGTGATGAATTGAGCATGCCATGAAATTTGATCAACTAGTATTGCTTGGAATTTTTGTTTGGTTGTGTTTCTGTTTGAATGTACTGTATAATTCAAACAATTGACCATGTTTAAAACTCGAATAAAATTGATTAACTTACATTTTTTCTGTCATATCCAATCTTATTTAATCTTGAAGTGATGCAGGATAAATCGAACCTAAAACAATCTTTTCAATGTTTGTGGGTTTGAAATTAACATGTATTTTGAGTAGGTATAGTCAACTACAACTATTGACTGAAAATGATTGCTTTCGAGAAATGTGATTTGTTTTGGTTGATATGATTAACGTTTATTTTAAGTTCAATCTTCTCCTATAATAATTCACCTACAATTCTAGGTCTTTTAATCATCAACAATATAAACAATATTTTTTTATTTCTCTATATGGAGCAAATTTTTAAGGTTCTAATTTTTTATTTATCTATACCATTGTTTACAATGGAGTCTAAGAGAACATACTTGTGTTGAAAGGAGAGGAGGCATGTGAATCGGAAGAGAGGATGCAATTTTCCTATTTTTCTTCTTGCCACAGTAGCTGCCCAGATCACTATCTCCTAAAACCGGCATCTGATGACTTATCCTAGTAAGTTCAAGTGCACCCTGTAAGAACATAGTTGCCACCCTTGACCCAACAGAAATACATGGCTTGACCATCATAAAACCTACATAAAGCTTATACCACACCCAAGCTAATTCCATCAGATCCAAGATGTGCTATGTAACAGGCTCTCTCCTATGCTCCCTACCCAAACTATTCAGCCCTAGAAGGCCACCCTCAAACATACCCATCTGATGGCCCACATACACTCCCATAACCCAATGCACACTATCTTGAACTAAGCTCATAACCCCAACCACCAAAGGAAGTTTACCCAATAACTGTAGACAACCACCCTTAGACTTTCCAACCCAACCCAAGGCCTCATAGATACAACAAACAACTCTGCCCAAAAGGGTATAACCCAAATAATTTTAAATTTACAACACATGGTTTATTGATTTTGTATTGTTTTGATGAAGTGAAGTGATATTGAGTCATTGGAAAGTAACTGTAGGTTGAAATCGGTTTCTTTATTGTTGAATTTCGTTCATAGATCCCTTGTGTTCCTTCTCTGTATTGTGTACTAATGTTGATTATTGAATTTGTAATAATATTTCCTATTTATTTAGTGGGTTTATATAATGTTGTAGCATTTCCAAACTATGAGGCTTGCAACTTGGGAACTGGTAAAGGAACATCTATTTTGGAGATTGTGGTGGTGTTCGAAAAGGCCTCAAGCCATATATGTGATTTTAATCTTTCTCTTTTATAGAATTTAAAGAAAAGATCAATCAATTCCTCAAATTATACACGGGTCCACTTTTCACATAATTCTGGTTTACTTGATTTTGTGAGCCTGATATTATTTTGTGGTTATAATTTTTTTAGTGTCTTAGCTGGGAGCAATACAACACAAAAGGATGTTGAACATATATATATATATATATATATATATATTGCTTCTACAACAGTTAGAGCTAATTACATGCATGACCGTTATTTATTATTTTACAATTACGTGTGTATGTAGTACCATTTGTTTCATTTATATGCTTTAGGTTCATGGAATTGGTTCTTCGCCCCATAACAACTCTTTATTAGTTAATCAAATATCTTCTTCAAGTAGTCAAAATGATAACAATAACTTGTTAATTTTTAACTATGTTGAAGTGTTATATGGATGTGCTTATGTGGTTTCTTGATATGAAATTGATTAGCCAAAATTCTTCATTTTATAGGTCAAGAAAGACGTTTGGGTGACTGATATTCAAATCTTGTGGACATTGAAGTTTAGGTAAATTATTCTTAATTTATTAAGCCAAAATCATGTTTGAACCTTTTTAATGACTTGAACATCGAAATATGGAGACATACACATAGCGAGAGCTTTTGATATACATAAATTAATAATGCTTCTTTATATGGTTGATGACAACATGGTTGATCTCATGATAAGTTTTCGAGATAAAGGGTTGTCATCATGAGAAGTTTTAGAGCTACGTCATATGGCAGGGAAATTTTCATCAATGATTAAATTACGTGTTATTTGTAAACATTTGAAAACAGAAAGATGTTTCATATTACATTGCTTTTGATATTTTTTTCTTTTATGTTTCGGATCAAACTTTTTAATATTATTATTTACGATCTTATTCAACTTTTGTTTATTCTTATATTTTTAATAGTGTGTTTTTGTCACAATGTGTTTGTGACAACTAGTACTAAACCGTACGACAAGCCCGTACGGTGTGTGTACTTTCACCATTTACTGTGTGTAAATACAGTACGTAATCAGTTGTGTGACAACAGAACTCGGAAAACAAATTACAGTTGTATGTGTTTAAGTGAAAACTTAAATACGATTAATACAACAACTCAAGGGAAACAGCAGTATTCAAACGAATAACAATAACAAATCGGTTGCGATCTGATATCCATAGATGACAGGAATCAGATGACCGACAATTCAATACGAAAATCAAGTGATAACAGGATGTTCAGTTGAGTCCGACAATGAGGAAACACAATTCAGATTATATTGCAGTGTTGTTTTAGAATAATTAAACTGACAGCGTGTTTGCGTGGGTGACGATTCACACAAACATATCTGTGAGTTTAACGTTCTGAACGATAACTGATAATTAGAAAACCAAATCAGAAAGTGAAACTTACGACCGTGTTTGTACAGCTAGCGCTCTGTACGAAGACGCGCGTAAGTGACGCGATCTGACGAAACGGAAACGAAAACGCGACACGAACGAAATAAAATTTATAAAATAAAATGAAAAAACATTTTTACAATTTTGAAACTCATCAAATTAAGTAAAATAGCATTTTTATTTATGTAGTTTAATTACGCGTATTTTTCCGGATACACGACCGAATTACGAACCGAGCAACAAAAACGAACCCGAACTCACTTGGGGTATAAACACCCACCATGAGTTCATTTTTACACATTTAACACATCTTCTTCCTCCCACTAAACCCTAAATCCGGCCACCACCACACCACCACCAAAAGCCACCTTCTCTCCTCCATATCTCTCTCATCTCTCAACGAAATCGAGCCATTCTCGAACCTACACGAAGCTCTCATCATCCACTACACAAAAGTACAACCGATCTAGAGTTTACTCCACTGAAATCTGAGGTAATCGAGCTTGAAAGTAGCGAAAACTAGGGTTTTTAGAACCCTTAGTCGACCCACTACTCTAATCGGCTTAACCACCCTAAAAACTCACCAGTCATACTCGAAAACACAATGGCATAGTGTAAGAGCATGTGCAAGCCCATGATTTGGATGTGTGATTCAAAAAGGGGTGACCTGCACCTGTGCCGGCCGAACCACCGAATGAGACACCCAGCTAGGCCGAAGGGGACCCATTCGCCGAAGGAGTGTGGGTGGCCGAAGGGAGCCATTCGCCGGTCCTCCTTCTGTCGACAGACCCCTCATCCGCCCCTTCATTCGATCGGCCATTCCTTGGCTATTCGCTGCTATCCATTCGACCTAGACCACACCCCATTCGCCAGAACTCATTCGGCCATGCAACGAGTATGAGCTACATTCGGCCGAACCCCATCTCATTCGACCATCTTCATTCATGCGGCCAACACCCTCGCTGTTGTGGCCCAATGTTTCAGGCCCAACTCACACAGCCCACTTACTCGGCCCAACCGCAGCCATTTGGCCAATATGCCCACCCTCAGGCCCAGTAAACAGATTCGGCCCAGATTTTATTAGGCCCAGTTATTTTTGCCTCAGGCCCAACACCAATATCCAAAACAAAGCCATGTAGTGGGCCCATATAGACTGTTTCGGCCCATTATGGTTCAATTGGCCCAGGGATTTAAATCGACCCACTATGAGGGATTGGGCCCATAACATATTGCTTAGGCCCATGATCTAGTTTGATTCATATAATTAAAGATGTAACAAACATATTTACTTGATAATTGGCATGAGAGTTTGATGAATGTTTTACAAAGGTGGTGAGGGTTATGGCTTAATGAACTTCATAAACCATAAAACCTTTTCTTTTAAACATGAGGATAAAAGATTTGAAAAGATAATGTGCCAAGCTAGATACAAAGACCTAAGTTGCACTTAGGAATTGATTTGAATTACAACTTACACAAGTGGTTATGACATTCCATCACGATTAAACAGAAAATCCATAACAAAGGGTACTAACCTCAACCTAATTAGGTTAAGTATTATGATAATCTAAAACAAGTGAATCAAGGCCAAATAATGACCGAGACTTACGCGTGTTAGCCCACTTTAGGGCTGACACGAACACGCACACAACTCAATTACGACTTATACTTATAAGTTACAACAACGTGAAATCAATACAGGATCGTGAACACAACAACAAGTACAATCAAGAGCGCGTACATTTCTTGCTTAAATTAAGTCAACCACAACTACAAGGTGAGTTCATAGGCCCTTTCCTTTAATCTTAACTGATTTTAAACTCTCGGGGCTGATAAACATGCTTAACTTTTAATTATTTAAAAGTTTTATGTTTATCATATTGCTTACACTTTGATTAGATAATATTAATTGAATTATTATTATTTATCATTGTATGCATGCGTGCTTGATCATGATATGACAGAGATAACTCAGATGAATATGATAATATAATTTCATAACCCATCGACACAATAGAATAAACTAGTTGTAAGATTATATCATACAACACATAGTTATTCTTACAAGGATAAACATTGAGATGAACATAGATGAACATGAAGACAAGGAACAAAACACATGAATGATGTGAAGATGACACATCTTTATAACATCATTCAGCACTAGAGTTAACTAAGTGTAATAAGTCAAGTGCTTACAACACTTAGCTTACAACTCGAAACATATTACAAGATAACATGGAACGACTATCACTACCACCTGAGCCGATTAAGTGAAGTAAGGCTATCTCTTACAACAGCTTAGGGGCAACATGGTGACCCTATGGAATGACAAGGAATGATAATCATGATAATGCAACTTCATGATAACAACATCATTCATCACTAATACTAACGATGTGTGATAAGACTAGTTCTTATCATACATGGTTAAACACGAAAACATTTATCACTGAGAGCATATGACTTATGAGACTACTACGTGTGACATCAAGGGTGACCTCAGGAAAACCTAATTCCAAGATGTCATTCCCCATACAGGCTAACATTATATTATAAGGCTTGATCTTATAATGCCATGCTTGTACTGTAGTGAAATCTATGACACTATACCGGTAATACCTATAAACTAAAAGGTGACAGTGTTAGGGTTAGATTAGATCCGAATTGCGTGAGACCATGAACTTGTGACTATGTAATTAAGAGGTGATGTCTATATGAATTTATGCAATATGATTCTATATGTGCCTATGTGATGTGACTATATGAGCCTATGTGATGCGACTATAGGAGACTATATAAGACTAATGAGACTATATGAGACTATATGAGACTATGTGATGAGACTAGGGAATGAGACTATGTGATGAGACTATGTGATGAGACTATATGAGACTAGGGAATGAGACTACGTGATGAGACCATATGAGACTAAATGAGACTATATGAGACTATGTGATGAGACTATATGAGACTAGGGAATGAGACTATATGAGACTACGCGATGAGACTAGGTGAAATCATGTGGAACAAATGGGAAATGGATATCTCTAGTTGTACCGCAAGTGGTGTGAAACTTGATTGAGTATGTGGTGGGATAGCGTCTGGGCTCTACCCTTTCGTGATTCCCTATATATAAGCATGCTTGATCAGGTGATACTCTACTTGTACGTATAACTAGGGAAAGGCCATTGGGTGGAACAGGTGAATCAATCATTACAATTAACCAGTATGACATTGTGACTGTGTGCATAAACATTTCAAGGTTTTCAATTTACTTACTTATGAACTCACCAACCTAGTGTTGACTTCGTTTTAAATGCATGTTTTCTCAGGTGACGGACAGGTGTAGATACATAGGTGCAAGTATTAAGCTAATGGACTTTTAGAAGACCTAGCTTATTTTTGATTGCATACTTTTGGAATGACACAGTGAATCACTTTTGTATATCTTGTACAGATGCAAGATATAAATTCATTGATTCTTCTTGATTAGATTTACTTGGTTAAATTATGAACACGTACTGTGTAATTTAACTTTGTAATTCTATATTATATGTCATGTTAGCATTTCTCATTATTTATCATGTGCCATGTAAACAATCTGATCATTTCGATTATCATTCAAGATATCGCGCCCTGGGAACCTTCCGCCCGACGGGAAAACCCGATCCGTTCCCGCCGGCCCGGGGTGTGACAGTGTTCTACAACAAACTATAGTGAGTTTGTACCGACACAAAATTTGAGCCTCTAAAGATGCTTATATATTGTGGCAAAATAAAAGTGCCTCCAAAACCAACATGGATAAGTAACTATGATTAATTTTTTGCGGCACACAACTTGTGCTACAGAAGTCTAGTTTTATTTTGTGGCAGAAAAAAAAGTGCCACTAAAAGTCTAATAACTTTGTGCAGCACATTGAAAAAGTGTCAATAAAAGGATTTAGCGTCACCACTTCTAGTGGCACTTTTTTTGTGTGCCACACAATCTTCAAGGGGTTTCTAGTGGCACTTTATTGGCCTTTTGAGGCACTTCTTGTATGTTGTTAAATGGCATTTTATTTGTAGTGCCAGAACAGACTTCCAGAGCTTAAAGTCTTCGTTTCGGATAAAACCTTCCATCCTGACCTTCCATGTATCGTAATCGTCATGAGTAAACATGGGTGGTTTATTGAGAGTACCATTCTCAGTGTCATGCTTACTGATGGTGGTCATTGTGACTTTGAAGTGACTTGAAAAATAAAGAGTAGTAGAAGATACACAAACAGTAACTTAAAAATGGTTAGTTGCTTAAGTTAAGAGCCAAAGCTCTGATACCACTTGTTGGATCGGCTTGAGTAATCTACACAACACTTATCACAAGTTATCTTCTACAAAGTTGATAGTGCGGAAATCAATCAACTTAGTTTTGTAAAAACAGTTTGAAAACAACGTACTGAAGGCAATAGTAATTTGAAGGTCAAAGTATACTGCATTCAATTGTTAGAATTACAACTCTCAGCTCAAGCACTCACTCGTGATTTTACAACTAACAACTGAATGATTATATACTATGACCTACAGCCGTATTCTCGTAGTAATACAAGGCAGGACAAAACACTAGAAACAAATGTTCGCTTAATCTAGTATCTGTTATAGTTTTAACAGACCAAGCCATATTAATTACAAACAATACACAAGACTCCGTTGACTTTTATGATAAATGCCTAAACAGCAAAATACATTAATTGTTTAGTATCCTTGTAGCCTTGACAAATCTTCTTTGTTGTTGAGTAACATTGGAATGTCTTCTTTGTTATTCTGAGTGAGAGAAAGCAGCTCTGTTTATTTCTTAAAGTAAAGATAATCTTTGTCAGAGAAAAGTCTTCGGAAGTCTTTGTCTTGGGAACAACTGAAGATCGGAAGTATTGGGAACCACTGATTATCGGAAGTACTAATGGTCGATTGGAAGCACTAATCGACTTGGGCTTTCATTCCACGGAACAAGATGTATTCAGTGGAAGGAATTATCCTTCGGAAGCAATGATCCTTCCGAAGGCTAATCCTTGTTGTTCCGTTGTTGTACTTCTTCCGATAGAATATAACTTGATTCAGAGATGTTTTGATATGCATCAGCCTTAGAGAACCTTACAATTGTGTTTAACGCTATAAATAAATTGGGTTGCTTAACTTTAATAATTACAAAAATTATATTTTATATTATTGATTTATAAAAGTTAGTTTTTAATATAATACAAACTGAATTTTTTAACGTTAATTATTCCAAAGATATCAATTTTTACGAATCAAAAGGAAATATATCATTTTTATAGTGATTAAAGTTTTTAATTATTTTCTTTTTACTTAAAATATTTATTAACAAGTAAATTAATCGTTTTATATGAAAATATATTTTTATAATTACTAAATTTTCATTACTAAATATCTAATATTTTATATTAAATTCGTATAATATGCAGGTTAATAACCTAGTTATGGTAATAAATAAAAATAAAAGTAACTGCATATCACAATCCTAAGCTTCTCCACAATAGTTTTATCATCTGTCTCTTTTATTAAATGCGTACAAATTAAATAATAACAAAACACTGTTCACATTTTGGCTTGCCCATGGTGGATGCTTAGTGAACAAGGTGGTTGATAGCGATTTGAAAGTTATCGGGGTCGATTCGTTACTTTCTTAATCAGATGATGTAGCCGGTTTATTGCGTGTAACAAACGATAAATGAATATTTTATATTATATGTTCAACTTGGTTTGATTTCTTTATTTGGAACGATTATGATCTATCTTAAATACTCCAGTTGTCATGTGGGGTTCATGCAATAAATTGTTGGTTGTTGTCAATATTTTCATAACCGGACCAGACGTCGAACCGGGTCTCCTTACTGATCAAAGGTCCGACTGGTCCGGTTAAACCGGATTTAAGAACTGGATGATTTTATAAACATTTTATGAATATATATATACATATAAAATTAAAAAAACTAAAAAAAATTAAAAAAAACCGGTTCAACCACCGGTCTTCTGATCCGACCGGCCGGTTCATCTAAAACAGTCCAGGACCCCTAACCGTACCAGTCAAAGCACTGGTTTCCGATTCGACCGTTCCGACCAGGCGGTCCGGTTTTCAAAACATTGGTTGTTGTAGATAAAGCTAGTGGGTACGTAGTGTTTATGCAAAAGTTTTTTCCTTTATTTAATTTTATTTTGGTTTTTTTGTTTAAATCATAGTTTTATTTTTACCTACAAGTTATATGTAAATAATCTCTGTTATTTTATTTTTATTGAGACTGAAACATTTATCAATTACTAATGAAAAAAAAATTGTGAAGAGAAATTTTGTTTCAAATCTGTTGCAAACTGCCGAAATTTTTTGAGCCAAAAATTTTTGTTGCAAAAGTTTGTTACAAATTTGTGATAAAAGTTGTAACAATTTTAAGACAAATTAATCTCAAAGTTCCTATGCTTTTATCAAGTCTCACCTAATTATCTTTCAGTGTTAAATGTGTTTATAATATTACAATTATCAACTTAACTAGTAGTTTTCTTAAGAAAAATGGGTGAAATTGTTAATTTTTTTATTAGTGACACTAAGTTGTTTTTTATGAAAAAAATCCGATCAAAGGGTCAACAATTTCTTTCTTTATAGGTTTGCTAAGTACTTTTCATGCCTAAATAATTTTGTCAACGTATCTTTAATCCAAAAACTTTTTCATGAAGGTGGGAGTATGAGCACGGAGGTATATTAACCAAAACTTATGCTTAAAATTTTGCAAAGAAGTACGTGCAATTGTTATACCAATGTGAGCATATATATACACCTAATGATAAACAAAAGTGTCACAAAAATTGTGAATATAAACCATACTAACTCATGAGAAATAACTGAATTAACCGAAACCAATCAGTTTTCAAAAAAGTTGAACCAAAATTATGGGTTTTGGTTTGCGCTTAAAACCGACTTGAACCGGACCCTTCACACAAGATGATAACAAGTATCTTATTTTATTCATGAAGAACTTTGACTATTAATCTATTATCATAATAATAACAACTATATATCTAGTCTTCCCCATTCATATGATCTTGCCTCTTGATCCTAAAATGCCAACAGGTTACATGCTTTATTTTGGCATCTTTCTGTTCAAATTTGTATAATCAGATCCTGAAAAACACCACAAATTTCCCAATTAGTATAATCAGTGGCGGACCTAGAAATATTATTTATGGGGGTTGGAATCTTTTTTTGAATAAGTATTTGAATTTAAATATTTTATTTTTTAACCAATTTGAATGTGGTTGGGTCCAATGACCTAAAAAATGATAAAATAAATTAAATTACAAATCCATCTATACGAATAAATCAAAATAAAATATGACACATGTCACTTTTTTAGACTATGTTTATAAAAGTTTTCTCGCATCTCTCTCCTATTAAATGCACCATATTCAATAAAAATAAATAAATAAATAATAATAATAATAATAAATATTAAATATATTTTTATACATTTTTAAATTAAAAAATATATTAATTTTAAAATAGTACATTTTTTTATAATTAAAATATTATGAAATATAAAACGTTCAATAATTTTTTTTCAAAACGAAATATTCAAAAAACAAACTTTAATAAACTTAGTATAAATAATATTATTATTTTATTACTTATGTATAATATATATAAACTATATATTAATTATATTATTATTGACTATTTATTATTTTTTTTATTTAACACATGTAATACACGGGGTATTGACCTAGTATATAATAAAACAACGTCAAATACTCAACTCATTAATTAATTACGTCTATCGACCCCCATACCCACATAGTTGATACACCCCAGAGTATGATGACGCATTAAAATATAAACTTCAATAAGAGAAACGATATCGATCAATAATAGTTAGTATGTACTGCTCATATTCAATGTTGACTCTCCCGAGAGCAAGACGTGCAATCTTTGCAAAAGCCTCTTGTGAAAGTTGAAGTTCATTTCCTGCACACGTCTCACAACGATCTACGACCTTAACATCAACGGTGCTTCCTGTGCAAGCATCACGGATGGCTTTGTTCGTGCCACTAATGCAACGAACTCGGTACCTCCTTCCACAGGCTCTTCCATTAGCAAATAGGCTTCCATGCACTTTTGCAATCATCACACCTTCATCTATTGACCCGGAACATCTTGATGCTATATATAGCACAAATCAATCAATTAATCAAACCCAGAAAATATCACTTATAGCATTATTATTTGAAGGATCTAAAGAGGTTACGACTTAAGACAAACCTTAGCTTTTTCCCGTGAGAAAAAAGAGGTTGGATATACAGAGACCACTGACTCATATACAAATAAGCATGACACTACCAAGCTAAACTAAAATTTTTCTGAACAAAATATTCGTCGAAAATTTGTTCAAAACAAGCAATTAAATAGCGAAAAAACATTGACAAAACAATCTCATAGAAAAAACATTTCCAACGATTTTCCAGCAACAATTCCCACAATATAGCGACAAACTTGTGATAAAGATTTTTTTTTAATTACTAATAATAATAATAGTAGTAGTAGAAGAATTGTAAACAATATTTAAATTTTCCGACAAACATTTTTATAACTTTTTAATCAAATTAAACTTTTATCAAATTTTTTTTTTCATAAAATAAACTTTACCGATAATTTTACGTTAAACCCTCAATTAATATATCTTTTATTTATATAGCTATGGATGACTTTCAGATGACAACTGTTACTTTTATTTATCTTTTGTAGATATCTTGTCAGAAAAATGTCGGAAATTTTGGTGTTATTCGTTTTGTTTCTATGTCATAAGATTTTGTTTCTCGGCATATTGTCGAAAAATTTAATTTGTGGGAATCTTGAGTATTTTCTAGTAGTGTGATCAACTAAGTAAAATCGAGTTCTATGGAATAAAAAGGTAAAACAACCAACAGAAGGAATTCTAAAGACAAGAAATTACTTACGAACATAAGGTGGGTTGTATACGATTGCTTGTCCAGAAAGGGCATGGGCAACTGATGTGAGTAAAACCACCATGCTAATCAAGATCGGAGCTTTGGTCACCACACCCATCTTACAAATGTAGAACAGTAACGTAGTTTGAGTTTTTTTTTCTATCAGAAAAGTTTTCTTTTTATAGATTGGATGCTAACAAGATGCCATGCATATATCTTGATTTTAATGAATTATAAAGGTTTATCTGGTCAATGAAAACGGGCTTCTAAGAATAGGCCGGTTGGATTACTTGATATTATTGGTGGCAGTTGTGCGTTGGCAGGTGCCATAAACAATGCGGGTAACGTACGATGGCTTAATCCTGATCAAACCCTGAATTTAAAGCATAGGTTAAAGCATTAAAAAAGATTTAGTAGTTAGAAATTGTATTTTGCAGGTTGTCACATTATGATCAAGAGGTGCATCGGTTATGTGTAAGTGTATAAGGAGCGTGGCTCTCTTTGTTAGCATTGTTTTTTTAATCCAAATAGTTTATCTTTTTATTATTTAGTTTTATTAAAACATACACATATGGCCAATGTTTTCAGAACCGGACCGGACATCAAACCGGTCTCCTTACCGGTTAACGACCGGTTTGACCGGATTTAAAATCGGATGATTTTATAAATATTATATATATATATATAATAAAAAAAATTAGTTATTTAATATATTATTTAGTATATAAAAAGTTAAATAAAAATTATTCTTTTTAAAATCATGTAACAGATTTTAAGGCCCATTTACAAGCCCATCTTAAATTAAGTTTTGTAAAAACATAATCTTCTCAAATCGTAATAAAGAAGCCAGAAGGTATTGCTCTTCATCTCTCTTCAATCATCTCTTTCTTCAAGTTTTCTTCTCTCTGTCATCTTCAATCAATTCTTTTCTGGAAAAAAATGGTGCAGATCTAAAAACTATTTGTTCAAATCGTTATGAACAGCCGTTAAAGTCCAAAATGTTCGGCTGTGTTGTTCAGATATACCAAATAGTCATATCCCACCATCATCGTTCAGATCTACAAAAAAAGGGTCGAACTCTTGAAGATTATTCACGTTCTCCGGTCCAGCCGTGACTGCCGGCCAGCCGATCGAACCTTAAACCTCTGAACCGGCCGGTTCATTAAGGGACGGCTCAAATAGACCAACCCGGGCCGCCTACTGTAACGGTTCCGGCCGAACCGGTCGGACCGCCCGTCTGGTCCGGTCACAAAAATACTGCATACTGCCATATGGGACAGAAGCCATGTTCTAGTTAGTTATATAAATTGGGCTAATATGTAGTAGTCTAGAAGCCCTAAGTTTTAGATTGTGTTTAGTTTTGGGTTATTAGCACAAACATGCAGGCCCAAAACTCAGTCCTAGGTTTATATTGCATAATTCGTTAGGATGGTGTAACCGAGCAACAGGTCAGACACGACACGTTAAGGTGTGAAACACAAAATGGGTAAACACGAAGACAACATGAAAAGCTATCTTGTTTGTTTCCAAACACGAACACAAACTCTAACACGACCCGTTTTTAACAGGTAAACATTAAATGACACGTTAATAAACCTGTAAATAGTTCACATTATAAATGACCCTTAAAGAACATGTTAATAAACCTGTAAATAGTTCACATTAAAAATTTTTGAAGTTACCCATCTATTTTATTATATTATTTATTTTAAAATTTAAATTATAAACAAGTCTTAATAGGTTAACGAGTTTTTACCAGTGTAGACACGAAAATTAACATGTCTTAACGTATCGACCTATTTTACACACAAAACATGTTAAGAGTAAACATTAAATACGTTAAAGTTGTGTCGTGTTAACGTGTGTAGGAACACCGTTCACAAAATAAACAAATACTGTTATTATTCACTTACTCAATTTACAATTGTAGAAATACAAAATATGAAATAAAGTACTACAGAAAATATAAAAGTGCTAAAACTTAAATTACAAGAATAAAGTATAGAACAAGATAAAACTAACTGAAATGAACTCGGTGGCTGAGGATTTCCGTTCAACAAAGGTCCCTTAAAACAGATTTCGGGCCACCCAGGTGAACCCGACTGTTTCCTAGGGTACAACAGTCGAATCAGTATATACTGCCGAAGTTAACCGAAAACCCGAAAACGTTACCTGAAACAAGAGTGTTTAACACGAGTAATCGAACGTTGTAATTTGTTGAGATAAAATTTCAGCGGTTGAGTATTACAGGAGAAGTAGGTGTTCCCTTTGAACCCTCCTTTGTGATATATACTTTGTCTCCTAGCGATTAGTAGACGCGATGTCCTTGAACCAATCCCTGTTTACGTAGATGTTATTACATGTCACACAATACTCTTCCTGGTATGGTTAACCCGTCATTGTCGTGTCCGTTATGGTCATGGAACACTAGCCTAGTTCTGCAAGAGCTCTAGGATTTGCGCCCCCCACAAATCCATTCGAAGCAACCCCACTTCTCTCGCACATAGGTGACTTTATGCAAATCATTACAAGCCATAAGCTTATCCTCCATTTCAATCACTGATTTGATAAAGGAATGAACTATGAAGTATTCAACTCCTTTTTTATATTTGAGGTACTCCCCTAGAGTGGCCTTAATTCATACAATTAGGTTGTCCTATTGAGCCTAGGTCATGGGATCTCCAATTTTCTAGGATAGGTTTTCTTTTGTACAAACTTGTTTGAAGGGCTTTAGTCCAAATCCTCTTGACGGCTTGTACACTAACTCTCTTCTTAAGCCTTTTGTAAACGGATCCGCTATGTTATCTTTTGACTTCACATAGTCAATTGAGATAACTCCCATTGATACTAGTTATCGTATCGTATTGTGTCTACGTCGAATGTGCCTTGATTTGTCATTATGCATTGCACTTTGAGCTCTACCAATATCCGATTGGCAATCACAATGTATGCAAATTGCCGACATAGGCTTTGGCCATCCTGGAACATCTTCCACAAATTAACGTAGCCATTCTGCTTCTTCTCCAGCTTTATCTATCACGATAAACTCATATTCCATCGTACACCTAGCTATAAGAGTTTGCTTGGATGACTTTCAGGCTATAGCCGCTCCACCAAGGGTGAACACATAACCAATTGTGGATTTGGAATCTTTTATATCGGTTATCTAGATACATCACTATATCCTTCTATAACAGCTGGATCTCGGCCATAATGCAACCATAGTTTCTTGTGTATCTTAAGTACCTTAGTAATCTTGTCATGCTCTTTCAATGTTTAGAGCTTGGATTACTAGTATATCTACTTAGCCTACTCACAGCATATGCTAAGTCTGGCCATGTATATGTCATCAGATACATTAGGCTGCTAATAATCCTTGAATACTCCAACTGAGTAACACCCTCACCTCTATTTTTTGATAGATGTTGGGTGGTAGCTACTGGAGTTTGATCCTCACTCATATCCCCCTCATTGATGTGACACCCACTGTAACTATCATGTCACATTCGGACATTTTACAGCAATATTTAATAAATTATGTTTAGGTCTCAGTAAAAACTTTCGTGTTTTACACACATGTAAACATACTATTTACTAACACCTGTTAAAACAAAGTTTACATATGTTTACATACTCCACAACAACTTATATTACACAAAATTTTCACAACTGTTTGGTTATTAAAATTAAAACCATTATACGAGCCTTCACGTTCCATTTCCGATCCTCATCACCGCTCACCCAACTCCTTTGTACCTGTAAACACCACATTTAAAATTACCATTAGTTCGTTATAACTAAGTAAGATTAACCCACTATTCTCTCAAGTGTATTCCATAACACCATATGGATACACTAATGTTGTCCCAAATATAATTTGGTAATATTATTCAATCGTACATAAAACGATTTACTAAGGGTCGTTTTCAACTACAACCCCTTAGGTCTCCCCTCCTTGCACAGCTATTATAATTTAACACAACATATATATGCACACAAAATTCCAATTATGTATCATATTTCTTAAGAATCAAACTTAACAAATTGACTCTTAAAATTGAATGTCTACAACTCTTGTAGATCATTATTTTGTTCACACACATTGTGAATTATGTTCACATATTCTGTGAATCCAAGCCTACACATTTCCAATATAATGTCTACACTTTTGTAGATCATCTTTTGTTCACACATCTTGTGAATATAACATATTAACTTTGCAAGTCTTATGTTCACAAAAATGTAAATCAAAGCATGCACATAGCCAATTTAATGTCTACACCATTGTAGATCATAACCTCCGCGTTATAATGGTTGTTTACACTCTTGTAAATCAACTCAATCATTTATTATTAGTTAAATATTCACATACCATGTAAGTCATTTAACTATAATAACCATAATCATTTATATCAACCCCAATCAAAACAACAAATCATATATATGCTAATTGCACAAATACTTGTAGTGTGGACTCATCCAATCCTACAACTACAAGTTCAATCAAATGGGTAACTTACCTTGATTTGAAGAGTTATCAACAATCTCCAGCTCTTTTCCAGGTCTTTTAGAACTAGATTCACCTCCTATTCCTATTATAATTTCGCATATAATAAGATTTAACAACATGAACACACAACTTGTGTTATTTATGCAATCTAATTCATTTGACCTGTTTTACTTTTCATATTCAATCAAAACCTCGTTGAGGCTTTTATCAAGCAACTCATGTGTAAAATTAATCTACACATGTTCGTAATCATATTCAACTTATCAATATTTCATATTTTGAAATCCATTACTTGACTTTCATCATCAACACCTAGTTGTACATTACACGTATACAACTAGTTTCAATACACCAACACCCATACATATTGATTCAAACTCATTTGAATCTTATTCATTACTAGGTGGCATTTAGAAGTCAAGTCATTATTTATAATTAGCATATCATGCTAAAATCGTTAACTTTCAAATTTCAACAGTTAATCAACACTTGAATTGGATCTATCATTCCAAAGAATGATCCAAGACCATCACAACCACGATTTAATCATCCCACTAGTTATCATACTCAATAATATGGGTTTCATAACAACCGGACATTATAACGGATCAAAATCAAGATTTCACCGTTAAAACATCTAGTTCTTCGTTTCTAATCATCATATAATGCTCAAAACTCAATTTAATCTGTATACTATCAAAATCAATAGGATAAAACGAATCGTTACCCTTCGAATGAATTTCTAATTGTAATACGATGATCAGGAGTTGTAAAATCGATCCACGGCTCGATCCGGACGTTCTGGTAGCTTCGGAATTAAGTTTTGATGGCAAAAGTTTGGTTTAGTGAGCTAAGATGGAGCTGAGGTTCGAAGATGGTCGAATGTTGATGCTTTCTGGTGAATTCGGATGAAATAAAGAATCTGCCGCCTCAATACAGGCTAGGCGCATCGCCTCGCGTGGCCGCTTGGCCCGGGGCGTAGCGCGCGAGACCCATGGTCCAGATATTCCCCCCCCCCCCCCGTGCGTACCGCCTGGACTGGCTTCTTGGGGCTAGGCAGTACGCCTAGCATCATAATTTTTTATTTTTTTGCATTTTCTTCGTTTTGCGATTCGGGGCAATCCGGAATTCCATTTCACGCACGGTTTTCTCCCACGTTCATCATTTCTCACATATTTTCACTTTGTAACAATCACAATCATTTTATTAATGACTCTTTCAAACGTGTGCGATCATTGAAAACCGGTCGTTACAATTGAACTTTTCAAGGATTTTGTCCACAAACACAAGACCATTTTTGGGTTCTATTGATCTTTATACCAAGCTAGACCCACGTCTTTCAGGTCAAATCTCGCTTTTAACATGTCTTTAGTATATTTGATCATCTTATCATCATTCCCAATGACAAGCATATCACGTACACAAAGACATAATATCACATAACCTCTCATTGTGTTTTTCACTTAAATACAGTTGTCGCATTCATTAATTTTGAAACTGTTGTTAAGCATAACTTGGTAAAACTTTTGATGTCATTGTTTTGGATCAGTGTGACAGAGATTTCCCCATAATGAAGACAGCTAAAGGGAAAAGATTTGACTCTACATGTATACTTGATCCAGTCAAGAAGGAGCCGTGGATCTATTACAAGTACCCGCCACAAGCTACAGAGAAAGCAGTCCCGGTTTCTACAAGAGTCCCCGACAATTCGCTCGTGAACTTCGATTCTTGGTACTTTGATGAGAAGACTCACGCAGCCGTTATCCTCAGAACTAAGGGCGAAACCAACGACACTGATATGATTTTGGATCCCATGGATCTTCTGAAGTATGGGAAAGAAGATATGTAGAAGCTTCACGATACACCTATCAGAGTCTATGGAGATTGAGATGAAGAGGCAAATCTGTCGCCAGGGTTGTTGCATTTGCTATGGAAATGAAGCTATATGCTGATGCAGGTCCTCACTCGGTTACACTTCCTATTGGTTGACTTCATCAGTATAGGGGGAGTTCGTAGAGCCCACTCAGAGACAAAGACTGACAAAGTCAACCTGTGACCAGCTGAAGACCTGATTTTGAATATTTCCGTGTACAGTATTTCGTGTACTTATATTTTCGAGTACTCGAACCAATTTTCGTGTATAGGGTTCGAGTACTCCTAGAGTAGTATAAATAGACGTATTTTGTACTGTTTTAGTTAGATTCCTGAGGCAATTGCTCTCTATACGTATTAAGGCATTGTTCTTGCGAATTTCACGAAATATACAAAGATTGCATTTTTATATCTTCTCTTGTGATTCTAATCTGGATTCCGCATACTTTAGAGTCATTTGATGTCGATTGGAGCCATAAAGCTCGAGTCTTGATCAGATCTAGACCTACAATAAACTTGTTCTCATATGTGATTTAAATATATAAATATGTCAATATTACATAATGCACAAGATAATACAAACAAATTTACTGTGATATTGTATAAGATAATTTTGGAAATGGAATCTATCCTTTTATATATATCCAACAATAGGCAAATTCATGACTATATTCATTGGGAAAAATCTTGATTCATTCTAAGTTTAAATCAGAATGCATAGTGTATGTTAACATTTAAACATCTTAAAACAATATCTAGTTTCAAAACAAGAATTGATTTCTTTATCGAGAAGCAACTTATATGAAGAAACATCACGAAATACAAAACTTTATCAAAAACTAAACCTAAATCATCGCTAAAAATCATATTTTTCTAAAATCAAGTCAAACGACATTCGTTAATCATAAATGAGAGCTACAAGTTCATGATATTTTTTCAATATTAAACACAGAAATTCTCAATCGTAATGTGAAAATAGTCAGATGATCATTAACCACCTAATAGTTGATGTGATTGATTCGCATTTGTTGTTAGGACGTGAGTAAACACAATTATGTACTTTATACCAAATTTCCTTTCCATTTTTATCAATAAACAGAAACCCACCATCATGCTACTAATCTAACATTTCATCAAGAAGCATTCTCGAAGAAACAAGAGTAGTAACTTGCAAAATTAAATCAACAAATTCACTTTTAATTTTAGTTTAAATATTTATAATTTCCTTACATGTAGGGAAGAAAACCATGGAACTCTACAACATCCTAGACAAAACTTATATTGATGATTCAAAGAACTTTGAGAGAAATTTTAGGGAGATATTGGCAAACAACTTATAAAATAGTCAAGAATTGGTAATCAAATTCATTAAAAAACAAAAGGAGCAATTACATATTTCCACTTACTAAAACATTTTATTACATATATACCCAACCATAAAAATAAATTACATATTTCCCCTTATTAAGCCATACATATTACATATTTACCCATTTAATTAAATAAAAAATTATGGAATCCCTATTTTACCCTTAATGAAATAATTAAAAAAATTTACATATTTCTTCTTATTAAACCATATATATTACATACTTATTCCCATTTTTTTACTTCGATTTTGAAGCATCAGTTAAATAACTTCTATCAACCTAACAAATCCGCATAAAAATTTATATCAAACTAACAAATCCTCAAAAAGATCCATATCAAATGAGTTCAAAAATCCTGATAAAAATCTATATCAAAACAACAATACTAACAAATCCACATAAAAAGCAAAAGCTATGGGATTCCCTAGACAAACTTCATTTATCAATTTATAGACTTCAATAATAATATGAAACTGGTTATTGTGCCAAATGTCGATAAACGAAAATTTGTGGGGATTCCTTAGTTAAATGATTTTATTCACAGATACACACACATATATATATATATATAGGTGTGTGTGTGTGTGACGATATGTTATATACTATCTAGAAATTTTATAGGAAGTTCAATAAAATTTATTAAAATTCTAATGATTTATAAAACAAATAAATTATAACACCTAAAAATAATATTTATTAACTCTATATAAAAACCCTTAACATAAAATAATAATTTATATACTAGAAGGATTGAAAATGTAAATTGTGAAAACATATTTTGTGAGGAAGGAAACTTCAAAACAAAAGTAAAAGGATGCATAAAACACAAGGGCTAGTTTTGCCGAAAGCCGAAACATTCACAAACTCAATTAATTAGGAATTGACCTATGCAAAACCTAGGACGTGTTCGTCCGGTCAGTCAATCCAAAACCACGAATCCGATTCATGTTTAAACACTTTAGTATTATTCTGTTATTTTCTCCATAATTAATGAAAGCCCCATGGTTGTTTAATCAATCAAGGGCATGATCAATCAAATTCGAATGGAGATTAGATTAGGATTCTTGCTTGAAACTAGAAAAAAGGGAAAACTAATAAACTACACCTTCTCTAATTTTTGAGCGAGGCTAATCTCGATCAGAAGCCTAGCTAAACCGGTTCCAGATGCGCGTAAAGGTTCAAAAGCCGGCTGAACCCGGGCTCAAGAGTGGGCGACAGTGGTTTTTGATCTTTATTTGGTTTTCCAAGTTTTTTTTAGCATTCTCCTACTTTATATTTTTTGAAAAACAATTTTAAAAAAAATTCTAAAAAGCTTAAAATATCATTTTTAATATTTTGTAAAGTTTAAATTAAATTTCGAAAAACATTAAATTATTTAGTTAATTAAAAAATTATTTAAATACTAGAAGGTATTTTTTTTAATTTATAAGGTTTTGTATACAACTTGTAACTTATAAAAGTATATTTCTTTAAAAAATGGATTATTAAAACAAAAAAAAAATGAATGTTACGTAAATTATAAGAATTTTAAAAAAATTCAGAAAATTATTTTAATTATTTGAAAATAAATACATAATATATGTTTTATTTAAATAAAATAGACGCTGTGTATTGGCACTTTTTTGAAGAGTACTGATGATGCTTATTCTTATTTGTAAACTTGTAGAAATGCATTCTTTTAAATTCATATCTAACTAGACTAATGTTTACAAATCTTCCTCTATACAGGGGATGGTTTATAAGAAAATCATCATTTTGAAGAAAACTAATAAAGCTAATCACACCAAAGGGTTTCTAGCCTAATGGTAATCCTTGACTTCTCTTATGAGAGGTCTTGGGTTGGAGTTTCGCCTAGAGTAAATATTGTTCTGGGTGAACCATGGGGTTAATCGAACCAGATTAAAAAAAAAGAATTTATACCCACGCTTCAAAGCGTTAATCGGGCCAATTGATAATAAAAGCAAGACTCCAAGCAGATTAAAAATATATATACCCACGCTTCGCGGCGTTAATCGGGGCAATTGATAAGAAATACAAGACTCGAAACAGATTAAAAAAAAAGAATTACAACTGTAACAGCGTCGGATCCTTACAAAAAAAATTACCACCGTTCGGATATCGTTAAAAAAAATAGGATTACAAAAAAACAAGGTAAATCAAATTGTCTGCAAAAGTTTTGAGGATTTGTTAATTAATTATTGTTATTATTATTATTTAATTATTTTATAATAATTAGTATTAACATTATATAATAATAGTAATCATTATTAATTATTATTATTATTATAAAATAGTAATTATTATTAATTAGGCAGTTGTTTTTTACTTTATCGTAAAAAAAGGATTAATTTGACTTTATCGTCAACAAAAAAAAGAGAGAATTAGCACTGTTCACTCAACTTTTAAATGTATGTATTATAATAATGGTAAAGGTGTTGATGTTTTTTCTTATGCTTATTCGAATAAGAGAAGGTGTCCTGATCTAGGAGATCAGTCAAAGCATATTGTGTCATGGAAAAGCAAAAAACAAAATGTGGTGTCTAGGCTATTGCAAGTTATGAAGTGTTATATATGGCTATGTAATTTACTTGTAGAGCTGCATATACAAGTACGTTTACTTATTAGTTTATTTTGTGATAGTAGTGTTGTTTAGGCTATTGCAAGTAATCATGTGTTTAATGCATGAACAAAGCATTTTGAGTTTAATTTTTTTAGGAAAAAAAATTAGCTCTGGAATAATTAAAAATATGCGGTTGTTTTTACAAATGGTTTGTCTGTACATCTACGTAAATTTTTAATAAATATGATAAAAATGTTTGATTTGTTTGCATTATAAAATTCAAGGGAGAAGGGTGTTAAAAATACGTTCAAGTTTAAAATCAAATATTAATTATGTATGTTATGCTTGTTGTTAATATGACTAGCACGTCTCTGCGAGTGTCTGCCTTAGCAGTATGTTCATTCTCTAACTTCATTGGAGGCAAGGGTTCGAATCCCGTCTGGAGCGGCTCAAAGATACCAGGTGAAGGAAACAATCTAGAGCTTAATCTCAGGTTCTGGACTTATGGAGACAAGGGTTTGAGATTTCTTTGTTGTTTCTTGATCTTTTTTCCTATTTGATGCATTTTTAAGATCGTTTCTTTTATTCTTTGCTTCAAACGAGTAATTACTGTATTGAATATTCTTTGAAGATGTTACAGATTGTATTCTTCGTCAGTTTTGACAGATTCATAAGCTAATGAACCAATTGAACCGGTCTAAGATTTGATTCTTACGGCATATTGTAGTTGCTGGGAATATGTCCTTTCATTAATGAGTTTACTGAACTAGATTCAGTCAAGGGTCAAGCATCACTTAAATTTATACACCCATTATTTTCAAGTCATTCAAGTTTATTTTCAAGTCTTTCAAGTTGCTGGGAATTTATACACCCACACGGAGTCGTCCCGTGCTTCCCCACTTTTCCCCGTTGCCACATCAGCGCCACATCAGTTTTTCTCACTTTTCCCCACTTTTCCCCATTTTGCACGGTGTCGTCCCACTTTTCCCCATTTTCAAATCTTATTTTTAATTAATTATTTTAACAATAAATAATAATAATAATAATAATAATAATAATAAAATAAAAAAAGATTTATTAAATTTAAAATAAAAAAAAGGAGAATACAACCTAAAAAATTAAATTAAAAAACCTAGAAAGGCATTTGTGGACGATACCCATAGTAGAAGTTTAGTTGATTTGGAGATGGCATTTGTGGACGATACATGGGTGTGTTGAACGGGTTCATTTGAGCCGTTTGAACATTTTTTGGTCATGGTTTTCTAAATTTCTTGCTTGACGACCCACTAAGGGATGAACCTCCTTCCATTTTACTTGAAAAATTTTATAAATTTAGTGTATAGATTGTAGAAAATGAGAAAAAAGTGTAAGATTTGTGGTTGTTTAGAGTTGTTTAAATAGGAAAAAAAATGGTTTTTTTTTTTTGTTTAAACCCATGGAAATCCCCTCCCCACGCTCGGCTTGAAACGGTGCCATCTCCCCGATTCACCCCACCCCACTTCCGGGGGTGGTGTTCCCACTTCTTCCCAATCCGGGGAAGCCCTCCCCCGCCTCCTTCCCGAAGCCACTCCGTGTGGCCTTATTTTCAAGTCTTTCAAGTTTATTTGTCTTAATCATGAGAAATTCAAAGTCTCTAAAATTTATTTTCCTTGTTCAACAATAAACTAGATTATTAATAAAGACATATAGACTTTTAAGTTTTTTAAATCTCAAAACTAAAAAGAAAATAAAGTATTTGAATAGTAAAACTTCGTACTTATGTGGTTAAGATTTTACATTTGAGAAAACTTATGTCACATGTTTGCAAATGATGGTTATAATAGTCAAGTTAAAACCAAACTAGTCATACGAAAGATGTACAAAATAAACTCGATTTAAGTAGACACTTAGAGTTGTCATGATAGTTTGGCTCGGCCTCGATCAGTAGCACCACAAGAGCAAACACCGATCCTCATCCCCTAGCTTGGAACCTGGCTCAGGAGAGTAGAGGTGTATATAAAACTGGTTTTATTTTATTTTCTTTTTAATTAATTTTTTTTTTTGTGAAACCGGGTTCTGTTTGTAAATTATTTATTTTATTTTATTTTAGTTTTTGGGTGCTTTTTTTGTTTACTTTTAATAGTTCCCAAGACAAAATAAATACGCTTGTTAAAAAATCATTTGATTTTTTTGTTTTTTAATTCGTTGAATTGTTGGAAGTCAGATAGCGAACGACTCTTTGCATCACAGGTGAGTTTTTCATCAGATATGTTAGGAGGATATTCCTTCCTCCAACTCCTTATCATGCACTTTTGTTTCAAGTACTATTTAATCTTTAAGGTGTAATCTTTAGAGTTTACTGATTTTGAATTAAATGTAATGAAGCCAAATTTTAAATAAATAAAAGTCATGAAAACTCTTGAATGATTTAGTCATAAATGTATGGCGATGCATAAATCTATATTATAAAATAACAAAACCTTATTATAATGAAGTTAATAAATTTAACCTTTTACCAAGAATACTATAAGAATTGTTTCTGTGTGTATGTATGTATGTAATAATATTTCAAGATCCAAATTTTTCTTATAAAAATAATATACAGCTAAAGATATATCAAACATTTTAAATACTTAGATTTATTTATAAAGTTATTTCATAAAATAATATTTGGTTAGAAATTATAAAATTTATAAAATTTTATAAAGATATTTAGTTATAAATACAAAAAAAAAGTTATAAGTTGATATAAACATTTCCACATAAAATAATAAGCTAGTAAAACTAGAGGGACTAGAATTTGAAATATATAAACTAGGTTTCAGTCATGAAGAAGTTTAAACTAAAATTGTAAAAACAAAAGAAAAAGAGGGACTGGAACTGCCAATTTGCGGTTCTTAATTTCCCCTTCATTCGTTCATTTCAGACGCGATCCAAAACCCATGGCTCTCATTACAACCCGGTTTCGATTCCAACTAATTCCCAAGCGCTAACTGTCAATAAACTTAAATTTAGCAAGCTAAGAACGCCGTAAATAATTCCAATAATTGATTCTGATTGATTAACGAGTAATTGACACCATATGGGTTCTTATACTACAAAAATCAAACCAGGATTTGAGTTCACGTATAATCACAATAAAAGGCAAATAAAAACATTGTAAGAGGCTTCTTTAACCTATTTGAAACTTTCTGAGTACAAGAGCCAGACAAATAAGCAACTGAAATCGTGATTTTGATCTCAACGCCTTCGGCCGATCGACTCTCGGTGTCTGCTTCTAAAATCTTGAATTAATAAATGATTGTGTGTGATATATGTACCAAACTACTTTTTATTCATTCATGAATAAAAGCCCCATGTTTAATTGATCAATCGTATGCAAAATCAAACGAATTTGGGCTGAATTTGAGCCTGGGTTCATGGGTTTACAAGACGGATTTGGGTTTATTCATTTATTTGAAAATTTTTCTAACAATGATAAATTACAATGATGTAATTTACATTGACGTAATTTACCGTGATGTAATTTACAATGAAGTAAAATTCGGTTTCGGTTTTTTCGGTTAATTCGGTTCCGGTTTGGTTTTTTGGTTAATTTGGTTCCGGTTCGGTTTTTTCGGTTAATTCGGTTTCGGTTCGTTTTTTTTGGCTTTTTGCTCATCCCTAATTTGTAACGAGCTTAAATACAACAAATTAGTTTGAATTTTTTACGAACAATGATAGATTACATTACTATAATTATTATTGTTAGAGAAAAAAATTAAAATAATGTGTTATATTACATCACTGTAATTTATCATTGTAATTATCATTGTTAGAAAAAAAAATAATGTGTTATATTATATCACTGTAATTTATCATTGTTAAAAAAATTCAAAATAATATGTTATATTTATGCTCGTTACATTGATGTAAATAATAGACAATGAGAAAAAAAAAAAAAACTAGTCAACATTATAACGGGAATTAAAGAGAAAATAATATCACTGTAAATAATGTTTACGTCACCGTTAATTATGTCATTGTAAATTACTTCATTTTGTGTTACATTACTTAATTTTGTGTTACATTAGTGTAATTTACCATTGTTAGAAAAAAAATTATAATTAATTTGTTATCTTTAAGCTCGTTACAATAATGTAAATACATGACATCAAAAAAAAACTAGTCGAGACTATAACGAAATTAAAGAGAAAAATGAGACGAGTATAATTGTGCAATTTTTTTTAAAAAATAATATAGTATAAAAAAGTTATGAATGTTTAAAAAAAAGGGGTAAACTTTACATAAATAAAAAATGTCATAAATGCCCTTCATATTAAAAAAAAAGAAATTGACACGTGGCACGATCCTATATACTTACCTTTTTAAAGTAACCATTGGATGATAGTTGATGTGTTGTAACAAAAAATAAAGGTTATTAAAAATTACTTCCCCTATATACACACACACACACACATATATATATGATATATGATAATGATAAAACAAGAACAAATTCATCTAATAAATAAAAAAACAAGGATAATAAAATCAAATATTTAAAAACATAAAAGACAATAATAAATACATATTACACAATAACCTGAAATATATTTTACTAAAATAAGAAGTTTTGAAAAATAAAATTTTGAAATAATACAATTGTGTACTTCTATTATGGAAAAAACATAAAAAATAAATACATAATTTATTTCATATATAGAAAACAATAACAACAAAAACATAAAATAAGTTAAAACGTATAACAAAATGATGAATACATAAAACATAATAACCTAAACGTAAAACACAAAGATCAGTATATTACACAATGACCTGAACGTTAAACGCAATGATGAGGATATTACATAATGACTTGAACGTAAAACACAATGATGAGTATATTACATAATTACTTGAACGTAAAAAAATGATGGGTATTTTACGCAATTACCTGAACGTAAAACACAATGATGAGTTTATTACACAATCACCTGAACGTAAAACATAATGATGAATATTTTATACAATGACCAAAACATAAAACACAATGATCAAAATATATTATTCAAAAAATTAAGATGTTTATGTTTTTTTAAAATTATGAGTTTTTTTAAATATAATAGTGAAATAACACAATTATGAATTTTTAATACATAAATCATAAAAATAATTAAACAACAATATATTAAATGTATAAAAACAATAACAAAAAAACACACTATGATATAAAAATAAAATACAATAATAAAGGCATATTAAACAATGACCTAAAGTATTAAACTTGTAGGATCGGGTTGTTATCTCTAAACAACACTTCACAAGTATTTCTTACTTAATTCTAACAGATGCGGAATGTTCTGTTAGAATGATCTCACAATTTCACTCAAAGTGACACAATAATAATCTTTGAACAATATTAAGAACACAAGAATAATTCAAGCTCAAGGATATATTTCTCTCAAAGTGGAAGTATACAAGCAAGCACACTTCAAACAACAATACATTGGGAGGTTATATAGCCGAGGCTACAACCGTATACACTTAGGAATACAAGTTGGGTATACTAGACAAGTACATAAAGTAAAGCTTATTCTAGTATGTTGAGTGTCTTAACAGGCTAAGACACTCAGTCATGATCATTAATAGACATTGACTTTACAAAGGACTATTAAATACAAAAGACATTTAATGTTGTTGATCTTCAAGGCTTCAGATGATCTTTTGCATTTAATGCAGCATGGGAGAGGTAAGGCGCTTTATCTGACTCATTACATGTTGTCTTTGACTTTACTCAGACCAGCATGTCTTGTGTCAGTACCTTTTGTACTATGAGAGTAAGCTGCTACAGTCTTTGTCAGAGGATAAACCTCGGAAGTCTTTGTCTTTAGTGCATAAGAAGATTCCTCGGAAGCAGTTGTCTTGTACAACCTTCGGCAGGAACCAGTTATCCTTCAGAAGCAATGTTGCTTCCGAAGAATCACTTCTTCCTTCCGAAGGTGTTTATTCAAAGAGACTCCTATACTTAGACAAAACAAGAAGTTTGGTGAGCATCAGCCTTTATTAGTCTTTACAGTCTCCCCCTAGGCTGATGCTACCAAAACTTCTAAGGCATAAACCTTGGCTTCCATGTACCCCTCAGTACCTGTGCCCTTTTTCTAATTAATCTGATAGCTGACCTCCCATCTGCTCCATTGTCAGGATTATTGAGAGGGAGCTTATCTAGATCGAATATATAGGGTTTTGCCAATGTCATCAGATGCAAAAGATCCACCAGTTTTATTTCTCCATTGTAGTCGGTAAGGATGAATATCCTTTCTTGTGCATTGAAGCTCCAATTTACCAAAGGGATGTATGAATGCTCATGCATTAATCTGCTAATATCCCTCATGTCTTCTGGGGTTTGTGCAGTTTTGGGAGTTGCTTCAGATGTGGCTACAAGTACTGAGAGTGTTGTATCAGGCTCAGAGTCTAAGGGGATAGTTTTTGTTTCCTTTTTCCTTTTAGCCATGCTCTTTCTTCTTGTGAATCTTGGTTTGTCTTGAGCAGTGGCTTGACTCCTCAGAACTTTGGCCTGTTGGGCTTCCACAGTTGATTCTACTGCTGCACCTGTTGTTGCAGTAGACTGTGGCCCAATATCCTCATCCCTTGAGGGTTCTGTTCTCCTCTTTTCAGCCTGTGTATGTCTCTCAGAATCAGGGTTTGGTATTGATTGTTTCCTTGTAGTCTTCTTACCCTTTTTGTAGACTGAGGAGATTGGCATGTTATCCATACTTGGACTTGAAGGAGGAGATATTGGTTCTTCTTTTGGATTTAGGGGGAACATTTTGGGGAACATTGCTTTTGTTGCTGCCCCACACATGACTTCTTCTCCCTCTCTGATCCATGCACCAGAGAGGGGAAATTCTATTGTAGCTCCTCCCCCTAAACCTAAGCCTCTCATTAGGCTTTCCTTTCTTGCCCTGATTTGTTCAATTGAAGGTAACTCACCTCTTGCAACTTTGGCTTTTATATCTCTGATATGCATATCCATGGTTGAGTTCTTCATTGGGCCTAGCTGCCGAGCATGGAAGCCATATTCCAAGAGAAAGGCCTTGTTCTTGTCTCTGTAGGCCTTCTCTTTTTGCTCCTTTGTAAGTACACTCAGGGCCTTTGATGCAGCAACAGCTTGTTCTTGCTGCTGCACCTTGTCCAGCTCGGCAGCCATTCTAGGTACCGACCAGTTGATGACTTCATCAAAGTCATAACCTTTTTCTTCTAGCAAAGCAGAGAGTCTAGCTCGCTCTTCATCTAGAGAAGTGTTTGGTCGGCCCTTTGTTTTCTTTGGTCTCATCTCCTCCTGTTCTGCTTCCTCCTCTGGGGTTAGCTTACGTTTTCCTTTGTCATCAGCAGTTATTTTTGCCCCAGAGGAGATTTCTTCTGTTGCCTCACCAGCTGGTTCATTGGCATGTAGCTCCTCTGTGGAGGAAACATCCAGGATGACTGGGCCTTCGGAGGCAGCTGCAGCTTCGGAGTTAACCTCAGCATTCACTGGCTCCTCCAGTTGACCAATCCCCTTAGATGATTCCTTATTGGATTCCACGAAGGGCTCAGGAGAGGAAGAGAGAGCTTCAGCAGCTTCAGTCCCAGAAGGGGACACAGATTTCATGGAAATTGATTCTTCTTGTGCTGTGTCTTCCATGCCAACCTGAGCTGCAGTCTCAGAAGGAGACTTAGTCCCAAGAGGGGACTGAGGTTCCAAAGAGACATTTGATGTTTGCTGTTCAGTCTCTTTGGCAACCTCCCTTGTATCCTCAGAAGCAGAAGAAGAGGAAGTAGAAGAAGAATCTTGAAAATAAGTACCCAAGAAGTCATCCCATTCAGCAGTCAAAGTGACTAAGGATGGAGTAACTTCCTGTGCACCCTCCTCTTCTCTTGCTTCTGATCCTGACCCTGCAGTTGGTATAGTCTCCCCCTTTTTGGTAGCATCAGGGGAGATGAAAGTGGTAGTAGCAGGATCATGGTGAAATGGATGTAGAGTGACCGGGGGACGCCTCCTGAGGTCCAGAATAGTGGCATCTTTGGTTTGGACCTCAAGCCGCAGGGTAGCCACTTCAGCTTCTAAGTGAGCTACCCTGGCTTGGAGGGAAGTTATTGTAGCCGTCAATTCCTGTGTGGATGTGCCCTCCTCTACCGGAGTAGAATCATGGGGCGATGGAGTCCTGAGCCTAGCTCCTGCACCTCCACCACCAGATGTGGTTTCTTGGCACCCTGGATTCCCTTCATTGAGAAGAACCTCAAAGAAGTCCTCCCCAATATAGGTTGCCGCAGGTGAAGTCCTATTGCCTGTACCACTGTCCTGTGGATCTTTATTAAGATCAACAGTAGTGGCAGCCTCACCTGCATTGACCCCTTCAGAACTACTGGGGCCAACCTCTGATTGAATAGGCTCTGGGTCAGGGAACCGAGCTTGTAACTGTGTCACCACTCTCATTAAAGTTTGGGTAGTTGGAGAGAGTGGTTCCTCCACAGCTAGAGCAGGGGTTCCTTGAGCCTGGGTGATAGTATGGGTGGGGGGCATTTCTGGATGATATGAACCTGGAGACTTGGGAGACAGTCTCTTATCTAATGAAGTTGCTTCATGAGAAGCAAACTCAATGATGGGTGCATCCCTTTGAATATTCTCAGTTATGTTTTGTGACATAAGCTGAGGGCTTTCAGGCTGGTTAAGGGCAACCACAGGTTTCAAAGGAAGAACCTGTGGAGAAACAAGGGGTGTGGCTTTCACCTTAGGTAGAACTGTGCCCTGAGCAGTTCTTTTAACCTTTTTCTGTTTTGGTTCAGTAGAAGGGGCCTGAACAACTGTAGAAAGTTGCACAGGGTTTCGTTTGCGTTTGTAAGTGATTTTTATGGGGTGAGGAACAGAAGTGGAAGGTGTGGGTTCAGCATCTGTGGGGTTAACAGAGCTGTCACCTTCTGGAGCAGGGGACTCCATAGAGGAAAGAAGAGGAGTGAATGTCCCAGAGAACTGAGCACTCTTCTTCTTGAGTTGCACAAAAATCTTGGAAGAGACCAAGGGCATTTTGTAAGTATTCCCAGTTAGAGAAAGGGAAGCTCCCAATTCTTCATTAAAAAGGTGTTGCAAAAACCTGGGATACATACAAAACTTCTTTGGTGACAAGATGTTGTCAACCAAATTATTGAAAATAAAGGCAGAAAAATTAAACAGTTGATTGGAAACCAAGCCATGAATAGCCGAAGCTAAATCAGATGGAACTTGGTCCCAACCACCAGATTTATTTGAAAGACAATGTAAAAACACATGTATGAGGTACTTGTAATTATAGGACACTCGACCCTTCAAATAGGTTGTTGAAGGGAGAGGACCTTCGTACCCCATTGACTGAAATGTCAATGCTACCTCATCCTTTGTGAATGAAACCTTTCCACCGGCATCATTCAGTTTAAGATGCCGACAGATGGTCTCCACAGAAATAGCAATAGGATGAGCATCAATGGTGGCTACAAGAGACCGACCATTGGAAGACGAGGAAACAGAACAAGATGCCCAAAACTGTTGGTGATGAGATTCATACACCAAGGGCTGAACAGTTAATGCAAAGAAATACCTGCTCCTTTGAAGAAAGGAGATTATTGGGGCGAAGTCAGCATCATGTTCTGCTGATAACTCCGCTGGTACGTTGTGAGCAGGTTTGAAAGCAAGAAGAGCCATGAAAGTTGGTGATTTTAGGGCACAATTGGAGAGATCAAAGAGAAGAAGAGTTCAAAGTGAAACAGTTTGTGAGAATTTGAATGAGCGGGAGACCTTTATATACATTCGGATTTCAGCATTTAATTATATAGACACATTAAATTTGAGATCCGGATGTCAGAAAAAGGTCTTCCGATGACAGCTGGTTTCACAATTAATTTTCTCTGACTGAGGTGCTTCCGAAGAAATGACTTTCGGAAGCAGGGTATTTATTAGACCAAGAGAGTTCAGAAGAGATGTGCTTCCGAAGTATAAAATTTATACTGTCGGAAGCACTGCTTCTGAAGTGTTAGAAAATTCATTAGGCAAAATGTTCTTCGGAAGACACTTTCTTCTGAAGAGTACCTTGAGAAGCCTATGCTTCCGAAAATAATGTATCGGAAGAATATTACTTCAGAAGGTAAGTTAGCTTCTGAAGTGTGAGATCTTCCGACTAAGGAAGAAATAATGCTTCCGAAGACTTAACCTATCTTCTGCTGAGTAGATACTCATCGGAAGACAAGTTAAGTTTATCTTCCGAGGAATTATTTATTCCTTGTCAGTACATTTATTCAAAGTTGATCATCCCAATGGATGTTATTAAGTACCTGAATCTTCCTTCATCAAATGCCTTTGTGAAGAGATCTGCCAAATTGTTTTCTGAATCAACTTTGACCAAATGAATCAACTTCTTTTCTGCACAATCTCTGATGAAATGGTATCTGATGTCGATGTGCTTGGTCTTGGAATGCTTGACAGGATTATTGGTGATGGAGATTGCACTTGAATTGTCTATCTGAATAGGAGTATTGAACAGATCTACTCCATAATCCTTCATCTGATTTTGGATCCAGATGACTTGTGCACAGCAGCTAGAAGCAGCTATATATTCAGCCTCTGCAGTAGAAGTAGAAACACATGACTGTTTCTTGCATTGCCAAGACACAATCCTGGATCCAAGAAATTGACATCCCCCTGATGTGGATTTCTTGCTGATGTTGCAACCCCCATAATCACTGTCTGTATAAGCCATGAATTGGAAGTCTTCATTTCTAGGATACCATAATCCTAGACTTGGTGCTCCTTTGAGGTATCTAAAGATTCTTTTTACAGCCAGCATATGAGAGACTTTGGGATTGGCCTGAAATCTTGCACATACACAAGTTGCAAACATGATATCTGGCCTGCTTGCTGTGAGATACATCAAAGAGCCTATCATTGCTCTGTACTGGTGCTGATCAACATCCTCCCCCTCAAGATCAGGGCTAAGTGATGTTGTTTTGGACATAGGAGTTCCCAGAGCTTTGCAATCAGAAAGCTTGAATCTTTCAAGAATGTCCTTGACATATTTTGATTGACTAATGAAAATCCCTGTAGGAGTTTGTTTCACTTGTAATCCAAGAAAGAAGGTGAGTTCTCCCATTGAACTCATCTCAAATTTGGATTTCATTAGTGATTCAAACTCCTTGCAGAGAGATTCATTAGTAGAACCAAAGATAATGTCATCAACATAGATTTGAACTAGCATGATATGTTGATTTGACTTTTGAAAAAGAGAGTTTTATCAATTGTTCCTCTCTTGAATTTGTTTGCCAACAGAAAAGAAGATAAAGTTTCATACCATTTTCTGGGAGCTTGATGCAACCCATAAAGAGCCTTATCAAGCTTACAGACATGATCAGGAAACTTTGGATCTTCAAATCCTGGAGGTTGGCACACATAAACTTCTTCATCAATTTTTCCATAAAGAAAGGCACTTTTAACATCCATCTGAAACACTTTGAAATCTTTTGCAGCTGCAAATGCCAAAAATATTCTAATAGCTTCAATTCTGGCAACAGGTGCAAAGACTTCATCATAGTCAATGCCTTCCTCTTGAGTGTATCCCTGAACAACCAATCTTGCTTTGTTTTTGATGACAACACCTTTGTCATCTTTCTTGTTTCTGAACACCCATTTGGTTCCAATGGCATACTTTCCTTTAGGCAAAGGACAAGTTTTCCAAACTCCTTGTCTTTGAAACTGAAGAAGCTCTTCTTGCATAGCTTCTACCCAACTGTTATCTTTTAAAGCCTCTGCAACCTTCTTAGGTTCTATTTGGGATAGAAAGCAAGAAAACAAGCAAACATTTGCTTCATGCATAGAGCTTCTAGTTCTGACACCTTCTTCTACATTGCCAATGATGTTTTCAACTGGATGAGTGCTGTGAATTCGAGTCCTTGGAATCACATCCAGTTGAGAAGATTCATCCACGTTGAGTGACTCAAGGTTAGGAAGAACTACCTCAAGTTGGATTTCTGGCAGATCACGTGGATTCAACGTTTGAACTGTTGTGGGTTGGTTTTCTCTGGGAGTAGTGATTTCCAGAGAATTTTCCTCTGCTGGAGGACTTCCTACTTCTTCTTGATGTTGTGAATTAGAAGCAGCTTCAATTGAGGGACCTGCCTGAGATGTGTTGATTGTCTCAGACTGTGATACATCATTTTGTGTTGAAGTGGATTCTGCCAAGTTTTGTCTTGAAGCTATTGGCAGTTCAACACGAAAGTCATCTTCTCTTGAGCCTTTGGAGGTGTCTGTGGTAGCTGACTGTGAAACTGGAACATACTCTTTCACCAGATTAAATGCAGATGTAAAACTATCAAGATCAAACAACCAATCAGGGCCGGTTCCAGGTTTATTGAGAGTATGTTCATTGAACTGAACATTTGCAGACTCTTCAATAACTCTGGATGCTTTGATGTATACTCTATACGCTTTAGCATTTGAAGAGTACCCAACAAAGTAGCCCTCTGCTGATTTCTCAGCAAACTTGGCTAAGTAATCTTTAGTATTCAAGATGGTGCAATGACATCCAAATGGTTTGAGAAATCCAATGAATGGCTTTCTCTTATGCCAAATTTCATAAGGAGTCATGCCATGTGACTTAACTACCAATATTCTATTTTGGACATAACAGGCAGTGTTGACTGCTTCTGCCCAAAAAGTTATTGGAAGTTTGGCATCAGACAACATGGTTCTTGCAGCTTCAATTAGTGTCCTATTCCTTCTTTCAGCTACACCATTTTGTTGTGGAGTTCTAGGAGCACTAAATTGTCTTGTGATACCTTTAGATTCACAAAAAGAATTTAAAACATGATTCTTGAATTCTGTTCCTTGATCTGATCTGATTATTTTTACATGATGGTCACTTTCATTCTCCACCCTGAGTATAAATGACTTTAGGATTTCGGCAGTTTCATCCTTGGTATTTAAGAAAAACACCCAGGTATACCGAGAGAAATCATCAGTAACCACCAAACAGTATGATTTTCTACCAAGACTTTTAACACTTGTGGGGCCAAACAAGTCCATATGTAGTAAATGAAGGACTGTGGTAATTGAATTTATCTCTTTGGCATAATGAGATGACTTGTGTTGCTTACCCTTTAAGCATGCAACACATTTATCAACACATATGAATTCTTTTGTTGGTAAACCAGTTACTAAATTATTTTTGACCAATTTATTCATATTTTTGAGGTTTACATGACAAAGTCTTCTATGCCAAAGTGATGATTCATCAAGTGAAGCTTTTGAGACAAAGCAGCTTATATTACTAAGAGGTGCAGCTGTGCTCATATCTAGCATATACATGTTACTTCTTCTTGGAGCTCTGAGTAGAATTTGATCATTTGGTATCACAAATCCTGGTTTCAGAACAATGCACTCATGCTCAGTAAACAACATGTTATGCTTTTGATCACACACCTGTGATACACTTAGTAAATTGTAGTTAAGTTCTTTTACAAAATGTACATTCTCAAAGCTTACCTTACCATTTGTGATTGTGCCTCTACCTGTTATGTATCCTCCTACTGGATCACTTCCAAAAGCAACAGACCCGCCAAAGAATGGTTCATATTTGTGCAAGAGGGTCTTGTTGCCTGTCATGTGCCTGGAGCAGCCACTGTCAACTATCCACAAGTTGCCTTTTGATTCCTGCTGTTCCTGCACATGACCAGAAGTGAGTTAGTTTCTGATGGGAACCCAAGCCCATGTGGTCTTGGGTTTACCATTTGCATCATTGTAAGTAAATTTCTTTGACATCATTCTAGGTGGGACAGATGATGTGGATGCTTCTGATGTGGGTGATGGCTTATCAGTTGATTCCTTCTTTTCCATACTTGTGCCTTTTGAGTTGTCGGAAGACTTGGTTTCTTTTGATGGTCATCGGAAGCTGTTTTTCTTTTTCCTTCCGATGATCTTCTTCCGAAGACAGATGACCTCTTTTGTTTGTTGAAAGCATTCCTTTGATGAGCTTCCGAGGTTCCTTTTCTTTCGGAAGCTTCCTTTTTCTTTGCTTCCGATGCTTTCTTTTCAGAAGCATTTTTATTTTGTTTCTTCCTATTACTGGAGGTACTTGCTTCCGATGCCCTCTTGACCAAATTTCTTCTCTGTTCTTCCGAAGAAGTAGATGACTGACTCCAACTATTCTTTCTTCCTCTTCCCTTGATTGAGGAAATTCTGCTTCTTGGATTATAGAAGCAATCAGCAGCAAAATGATTCTTTTCACCGCACATCAGACATAGAGTTTGAATGTTGGGAGAGTGTTGCTGCTTATCCCTTTTAACGAAGTCTGATCTTTGATCCTCAGAGAATGATGGTTTGGATGTTCCAGCATACTTGTTAGTCTTAGACTTTGCCTGTTTTCCTGGAGAATTGACTTTTCTCTCCATTGATCTACCTCGTTTTGACTTGTCAGATGGGCAAGTCACATACTCATCTGAGGAGATATTTTCTGTGGTTTTAGCTTTGATAAAAACTGTTGAATGTTTCTTAGTTTTCTTATTTTGATTCTTAAATTTCAAAGCTTGTTTTCCTTTTACTGATTTAATAGGAACATCATCCTCATCTGAGCATGTTGAGGTACTTGGATCAGAGAGATTATCCTTTTGAACTACCTTGTGTATATCCAACTCCTCATTATACACAAGGTCAACCAGTGATTTACACCTAACATCTGTTATGGAAGTATAAGCAGATGGAGGTTCCACATTGTTATATCCCAAACCAGCTCCCCTTTTATTCACAAGTTCAGTTGTGCTGCTCATTCTAAAAAGTTTTTCATATTTTTCACCTTGGCTTAGAAATTTGTCTCTGTAAGACTCAGCCAATACAAGTTCAGTCTTGGCAGTGGTTAGTCTTTCTAAAAGATTTTTAATCTGACACTGTTTGTTAGTATCTTCATGTTTTAAACTTGAAATGGTCTTTTCCATTTCTTCAATCTTTTCTTTGTAATTTCTTTCAACCTCAAAGAAATTTGCCTTGACTACTTGTAGAGACTCAAGTTCATTACAGAGTTGAGAATTTATTTTCTTATAAATAGTTAATGTTTCTAAGCATTCAGGTGAGCACATGCTATCAGTTACCTTGCTTGAGGAAGATGAGTCATTTGCCATCAAAGCACTGTTGGAGATGGAGGGGTCCTCAGCTTGAAAGCTCCAGTCTGCAAAATCTTGTTCAGCAATGTTTGCATTGTTAGATGAGCTTGATGGTCTTTGTTGTGGTTGCCCAGAAGTTGTCTGCTGAGTTCCTGTGGACTTGCATTCTCTGGCAAAGTGGCCTAACTGTTGACAGTTAAAGCATTTGAGTTTAGATTTGTCAAGTCCAAACCCAGTCTTCATATTGTGCTTTTTGAACTGTCTGCCGGTTCTTTGGTAAAACTTCTTTGCCCTGTATGAAATCATAGCCATTTGATAGTTTATATCCATCTCCTCAAGATCATCTGCAGGAATACCATCCAAGTCTTCTTGACACAGATGAAAGTAATTTGTCTCCTCAGCCATAAAAGCTCCTTGCCCAGAGGTTAGTAGTGGGGTTGGGTTAGATACAAGGTTTGATGAATTTGGAGTTTCAGGAAATGTGACAGTGGGTGTGGAGGTAGAATGGTAGAGGGGTTGATAGCTTTGGTATGGAGGATTATTGATGGGTGCATAAAGAGCAGCTGAACCAGATGGTGAGTGAGAAACTTTAGATTCTTGGGCATCTAATTCCATCTGATAGGCACTGAGAATACCAAACAATTCTCCTAAAGTTAGAGTTTTCAGGTTTTCTGTTCTTCTGATTGTTACAGAATAGATATTCCATGCCTTTGGAAGAGACCTCAGAAATTTTCTGAGCACATCTTGATTATCAAGAGTTACACCTGCAGTAGTTAATTCATCCACAAGTTGGACATACCTTAGGTACTGAGAAGACATATTCTCATTGTTTTGTTGACAAAAGTTTTCAAACTTCTGTTTCAGCATATCCTTCTTGTTTTCTTTGACATCTTCTGACCCTTCATACATCTGCTTCAAGGAATTCCACAGTTCTTGAGCAGACTTGCATTTCTTGAATGCATGTATAATGGAGTTCGGTATTGACATCTGAATTAGCCAAAGAGCTTTAGAATCAACTTCCATCTTCTTGTAATCTTCGTCTGAGTACATAGATGGATCTTTTGGTACTGCAGCAACTCCAGCACCGGCAGCAGCAACTGTAGGAATGTAGGGACCTTCAAGAACAGACTTCCAAAGTTTGAAGTCTTGGTTCCTGATGAACCCTTCCATTCTGACTTTCCAGGTATCGAAGTCTTCAGGTGTGAACATTGGTGGCTTGTTGAGAGTGCCATTTTCTGTATCATGTTTGTTTAGAGCAGCCATCTTGGACAGACACAGAAAATGTGAGTGTTAATACTATGAGGGTTTATAAGAAATAGAACTGGTAACTTGATGATGATTAGTCAGTCAAGTTCAAGAGCCAAAAGCTCTGATACCACTTGTAGGATCGGGTTGTTATCTCTAAACAACACTTCACAAGTATTTCTTACTTAATTCTAACAGATGCGGAATGTTCTGTTAGAATGATCTCACAATTTCACTCAAAGTGACACAATAATAATCTTTGAACAATATTAAGAACACAAGAATAATTCAAGCTCAAGGATATATTTCTCTCAAAGTGGAAGTATACAAGCAAGCACACTTCAAACAACAATACATTGGGAGGTTATATAGCCGAGGCTACAACCGTATACACTTAGGAATACAAGTTGGGTATACTAGACAAGTACATAAAGTAAAGCTTATTCTAGTATGTTGAGTGTCTTAACAGGCTAAGACACTCAGTCATGATCATTAATAGACATTGACTTTACAAAGGACTATTAAATACAAAAGACATTTAATGTTGTTGATCTTCAAGGCTTCAGATGATCTTTTGCATTTAATGCAGCATGGGAGAGGTAAGGCGCTTTATCTGACTCATTACATGTTGTCTTTGACTTTACTCAGACCAGCATGTCTTGTGTCAGTACCTTTTGTACTATGAGAGTAAGCTGCTACAGTCTTTGTCAGAGGATAAACCTCGGAAGTCTTTGTCTTTAGTGCATAAGAAGATTCCTCGGAAGCAGTTGTCTTGTACAACCTTCGGCAGGAACCAGTTATCCTTCGGAAGCAATGTTGCTTCCGAAGAATCACTTCTTCCTTCCGAAGGTGTTTATTCAAAGAGACTCCTATACTTAGACAAAACAAGAAGTTTGGTGAGCATCAGCCTTTATTAGTCTTTACAAAACATAATGATCAAATTACCATTATTAAAAAATTAGAGAAATATCACTTTTTAACGCCACAGTTTTTCTCACATTTCTCATCAATCTAATCACTTTTATTATAACATAGTGTGTGTGTGTGTGTATATATAAATAAAAGAGACACTTGAGTTTTAAAATAAGAGACTTAAATATTAACAGTTTATTCGATAGATTTTTCTTTATTATGTACTAGGATTTGAAACACATATATTATATGCCTTGAATAAATATAATATGTTATTAACAATAATTATTATAAAAATTTATGCGTTAAATTTATCAGCTATTGGAGAAATAAAATATATGAATATCTAAAATTATAAAACAAATAACAATAATAATATTTAATAATTATAATATTATATTTTAAGATAGTATATAATTTAAACCTTATTATAGTTTAACAAATTTTGGTAAATTAGTAAATTATTAGAATAAGAAAATTTTTATTTTTTAATATTTAATTATTAAAAATGGTTAGAATTTATTAGAAGAGTGATACGAGAAGACAAATTACAGATTTAACCAAAGTATGAAACGTAAAAATATTTTTTTTATTAGAGTTAGATTCTGACACTTAAACATGGCTTTAAACATGACTATGATGGTCCCTCTTGAATATGTGCCAAGCTTCGAAACAGCAAAATAAATAATTGTATTGTCTAGCATCCTTTTCAATACTCATTAAGTAATTAGTTGTCAATCAAGAGCTTCTAGTCTAATGGTTACCCCCTTAACTTCCCTCTTAACTTCCCTATGGGAGGTCTTGAGTTCGAATCCGGGATAAGGCATATTTGCTGAATCAAGGTCAGGGGTTTACCCAGTTGTGGGGTTCCTCCTGGGGTGGGCTCGGGCATACGCCCCAGAGCGTCAAATCCGAAGGGACGGTTGAAATCCCGTCTTGGGTGTCGTTGTACCAAGTCGTTCAAAAAAAAAGTAATTAGTTGTCAGGTAACGGTTAAATACATTAATTGTTAGAATTCAGTCGTTAGATCGAATTTGCATCATTGCATGTATGTTTATTTATATAAATGACCCTAATATATATCAATTTTTTAAGCGATGGGACGAAACCAATACTTACAAATAAAAAATAATCTTTTGATAAAAAAATTAACATTATGGACGTACGGAAAAAAGAGGGGGCGGTCGCACCGCTAGCCCCTAGTAAGCTTCGTCAATCCTAACAATTCTAATTTTTCAAATAGTTTAATATTTATACTAACAAAATTAAAAATATTAAAGCTATATACAAATCAGAATCATCTTAAATTGATTGAACTATTTAAGAAATATAAGTTTCATATTAATATTTATGTATATACAATTTACAAACGTAACAGTAAATAGAAACATCATCTTTTTTAGTTACATTTTTATTTTAAGAACTTTTTGATTTACTTAAAATTGATTTTGAGTAAAGTTATATCCGAATTAACAATTGTTGTAAGTTTGTCATCTTTTTTTCTTCTTAACTGTTATGATTAAGGCTCATATAACATGTAATATATCATACGATAAAACACAAACAAGATAGTTCTAGACATGAACACTATACAATAACTAATTGGGCCATTTTTCCCAACACACGAATACAAACCATTTTAGAAACGGAGTTCGATTGATTTAGAATTATATGCCGAATTGACGGCTGTTGCAAGGGTATTATAAGTTAGGCATGATATAAATAAAAAGAAAGACAAACATTGCATGTGAATATTTAAATAAAATAATGATAACAATTAAAAATAATAATAATTAAACTTTTGCCTATTTATGTTCGCATTTATTGATTTGTTTTTGTCACAATTTAATTAATTGTTTTTGGATGGACAATCATTCGGTTTAATACATGATTATCGCTGCAACGTGCAGGGTAAATCCCTAGTATATATATTTATATTTCAACTTACTTAAACTATGAAATATTATTAAACAAAACTCAATACAATTAAAAATTAAAATTTTCAGATCTATTGTTCGTGTTTCGAGGCAATTAGGTCGGATATTATCTTATTTTGATCGCTATTTTCGATAACTTGTTCGGTTAATAACTGATTTTTTTAAGCTGAAACCCTAACCGTCCAATTATTTGTTCTGGTTAACAGCTTTTTATTTTGAAAGCTTGGAAAGCAGACACCTAAGACGAAACTTCAACCGTCTTCTCGGATTTGACACTTTAGGGCATCACCCTAGAAGGAACTTTACAACTAAGTAAACCCTCTGACCTTATCTCAACAAATATATCTTGTCTCAACAAACCCTCTTCCACTACAAAGAGGGCATCTCAGTGTCTTATAATCACGTGAATTGGATGCATAGTTAAATAAAATTTCTTTGATTAAATGGGTCTTGAATTTGCTCGGAAAGAGCATACGACGTACGTTGTGTTTATATTTGAAAACTATAGTTAGCTTGATTCTTAAGGTTTCTAGATTCAAACAAAAGTTCAATAAATCCTAAGAAGTCAATCGCTGTGTGTGTATGTGTGTGTGTATATATATATATATAAACTAAATTTTTGATGGTGCTTCACTCTATCATATCAACATTAATATGGAACCAAAAAAACAAGCTACTTCCTTTATAATTTTTATTTTCTTTGTTGTGGCGTTTTTTGCGGATGATGTTGTGACAGCATCTAGAGTAACAACTGATAAAAGATTAAGAGCGGGAATGGATTTAAAAGTTCGGTTGAGAGAAACATTGATGCAAAATAGATACAACCGTAGGAGACTCTATTTCAAGGAAAATGATCAACTTCAAAACGCAAGTATATGTGCAGGTATGTTGTTAGTTGAGGGGTGTAAGTCTTACATATGCCAAAACACGTTATTAAAATAATCATGTTTTGGTTTGTATTAGCTATCTTGTTTATGTTGATTTTAATCTTGACTTTATGTTTATTATTTGGTTAAATAAGTTAAACTCGAAGAGTTAATTGTCATGGCTAGAAACTTGGAGTAAATTATGATCTTTTATTTATTGTTTATTTAATAATAGTTAGTAGTTGACTTGGTATTTTAGTTTGAGTTGTTTGTAAGGAATTATACATCAAAAGATAGAATGAGTCATAGGATGTACCACTTCTTTAGGCTAAGTTGTTATTTTATTAATTGGTTTTGCATGTTTTCTACTAAGGAGGTCTAGAATAGCCGTTACTCGACGCTCGCTCGGAAAATCTGTTTCAAATTTTGCTCGGTTTTAAACAATTCGAGAACGCTCGGTTCGATTAATCAGTTTCAAAACAAGCCGAGCACAAGCCAAGGTAGACCCGCTCGTTCCTTGCACATTTGGCTCGCTTGTTTTGGTTCGTTTAAGTATAACTAAATTTTGCTTATATATGTGTATATACACACACACATTTGTAAAGTAATATTAAATTTTATATATATATATATATATATATATATATATAATCTAATATTGAATTTTTGTTATTAACACTAACATGTTAGTTTTTAACGATGAATGATGATGTTAATGTATTCGAACTAATAATGGTATTGATAAACTATTTTAAATCTTTATTTTTTTTTATATTTTCATATTATGACAATTTGTAATTTATGTATTTCATTTTTTTGTTTTAGAATTGTATACGATTGAGATCATTGTTTTTTAATTATTTAGTTTGAAATTGATATCGATATTTTGAATTTGCGTTAAATTTTATTTTGAAACCGAGTCAAACCAAACCAAGCTGAGCCACTTGGTTTTAAAACGAGCCGAGCAACGAGCACAATGTTTGGCTCGATTTTACAAATCCGAACCAATCCACGTCGCTTGGTTTGTAAACGAACCGAGCACGAACATACCCTTGCTCGATTCGGCTCGGCTCGGCTCCTGAACAACCCTATTTACCAGGTTTGTTGGTGTAAGGCTATATATAGGTCATCATTCATTGAAAGTGTTAGTTTTTTTCTTTTTGCTTGATAACTATCAGCTCCGGATACCAAAGGCATTAAAGCCTAACGGTATCTTGCTTGGTGGGATAAAACACATGAACTAAATGGTCTTAAGGGGTTTTCTCAAAATATTGAGTTTCATTCCGAGTTCCGAACTGCTAACTTGGTGATGGAAAACACTAGATATGATCGGGTGGTAATGTTGGTGTCACGATGATACTCCAGTGGTCCGTTAGTGATCCAAAAATTAGCCATTCAAAAAAAAATGAAGAAAAAAAGTAACAGTTCTGGATCGTGTTCGTGTTCAGTTGGTTACTTAAATAGGTCATGGTTATGCTTAACTTATTAAGCCGTTTAACGAAACAAAAAATGATCAGCAAACGTTTTTTACATGATATATACCAACCTGATAACATGCTTATGGAAATATTTTTGTGTTAAAAACGTTTCAACAATATTTGGGCAATTATGCATAACTAGTGAATTCTTGTAGTGACTAAGATAGAATATAGAACTTATATCATTTGTAAATTATAGAATGTAAGTATGTAAACTTGATAATCAATTCATTTTTTTGTTTTTTTAATATTATTATTACAAATATACAGCACATTTATATTTTATGTGTTTAAAAAAAATGCACGTCCCTGTTGGGTGTTGTAAGCCATTAATAAAAATCCTATCTTTAATTTCCTTGTGAGTATATGAACCCTTCGTGCAAATTTGTAGGGTTGTTTAAATGTCACGTAGCTCAGCTCATAGTTTGCTTGTGTGCTAGTATATACTATATACTATGTTGTTAAAAATTAAAGTCAGGTTAATAAAAAAAAGTTAATATTACTTTATATATATATATATATATATATATATATATATATATATATGGAATAGATAATTTGAAAACCACTTCTTAGTGCGAAAACCGTGAAAACCATGTAAAAATCATGTAAAAAAACGTAGTTTTTTTGAAATTTTTTTTACAGGTTTGTAACACTATTGGCACATTTTTATAAAAAAAATCAAAAAAGCGCCGACCATATATTTTAAAAAAAAATATATTTTATAAAACCATGTAAAACATATGTAACTCTTCGTCAGATCTGACGAAATTTTTTTACATTTTGTTACGTATGTTTTACACGGTTTTATAAAATATATTTTTTAAAAATATATGGTCGGCGCTTTTTTTATTTTTTTTATAAAAATGTGTCCAATAGTGTTACAAACCTTGTAAAAATAATTTAAAAAAAATGTTTTTTACATGATTTTTACATGGTTTTCACAGTTTTCGCACTAAGAAGTGGTTTTCAAATTATATATTTCCTATATATATATATATAGGGAATGTTCCGTTGTTAACCCACTATAATTGTGGTACCCAAATAACCCTTCAAAAAATGTCCGAATCTTTAAATTTTTTTTTTCATGGTCTTTATTATACATATTTAGAGGAGGTTTCTTTTTTGTGTTTTGGTTAATTCGCAAGGCAAATCGAATTTGAATTGGTGTAAATTCAATTTGCATTTCGCAACATTTAGAAAAGTGCAAAAACTTTACACCGATGCAAATTCGATTTGCATTGCGAATTAGCCAAAACACAAAAAAGAAACCTCCCCTAAATATGTATAATAAAGACCATGAAAAAAATCAAAAATTCGGACATTTTTTGCAGGGTTATTTTAGGTTACCACAATTAAGCAGGGTTCTTATTTGAACCAAATACTACATATATATACACACACATATATGAGATGGTTCGAATGTTAACTCTTTCTTATTGCGTTAACCAAATAACTATACCTTATTACATTGGGGCCCACATTAAATTAAATCTAAAGGTTTAGGTTTTTCTTATTTTTTTTTATTAATGTAAGTGGGTCCTGAATTAATTAAAAAAGAAAAAAAAACATACACCTTTATATTTACTTTAATGTGGACCCCAATGTAATAAGATGTACTTATTCGTTTAACGCAATAAGTAAGGGCTAACATTTGATCATCTCCATATTATATATGTGTGTGTGTAAAATTTAGTTGTACTTAAAAAGCATAAACGAGCGAGCCAAACGGGGGAGCTAAATGAGCAACTGTCCGAGCAAGCGACAAGCGTGCTCACCTCAGCTCGTGCTTGGCTCGTTTTGAAACCGACCCGAGCGTGCTTGGCTCGTTTTAACCCGAACGAGCTTTTTCCGAGTTTTTTGGAGTAAGTATCGAGCGAACGACGAGAAACGAGCATTTTAGACAGCCCTAAGAACGTATGATGTCTATGGCCGAAAAAATCTTAGCTAATGTACTTCTTGTTGAATTCTTGTTAATTAAATCATTATATGGTGGTTTAAATCTGTACTAATATATTGTTGTTTTCTTATGTTATTGCCCATTAAAGACATTGTAGGGTCACAATGGGATACAACCAAGCAAACAAGTGGTTCATGCCCAGAGTTAGATGTGTGGGTGCCTAAGAAAACAGGTTTTAATGAGTTCATAAAAATCAACCAACAATCAAAAGTTGAAGGTGGATTCTCCATTGCAATATTCTGCCATGCATTGAATTCATTACCTTTCAGAGTTGAGCCTACCTTCAAACCTTTTATTAATGACAAAGGGGAAAGTAATGGTACATATGAAGAACTTCTAAAGAAGATTGGAGGAGAGGTACAATCTTTATATCAAAATATATATATTTAGAGATTATTTATATCTTATCATGGCCGGTAAAAATACGACATGATCATGTAAAGAAGCATAAGTATTGTTGGAGCTGGCTCTGGTAAATACACACATCACACTCACGTGTTAAGAAGAATAAATAAGGTAGTGTATTATATAAAACTTGAATGGAAACCAAGAAAAAGTACCAAGAGCTGTATCCAAGATTTTGAGTAGAAAAATACGAAATTTCAGGTCCCTCAAAAAATCGGGCCCTGTGCGGTTACATGTCTGGTAGGGGTGTTCAAAAAAATCCGTATCCGAAATCAAAATATCCGAAAATTCGGATTCGGATAGTAATTTTGAAAAATTTCGGATAGTTCGGATATCTGAACTATCCGAAATAGTTTTTTTTTTTCGGATATTCGGATATTTTTTTCGGATTTTTCGGATAGTTTTTCGGATATTTCGGATGTATTTTTTAAAATTTTTCCCCCTTTTTTAGAGTTCAGATATGCGAAATTTTGGATTTGAATAGTGAAAACCACTATCCGAAATATTCGGATATCCGAATTTGAACACCCCTAAGTCTGCCCCCCTTATGGTTGGCGCTGAAAGTACCCTATATTGAATAAAGCAGCCAGCTATAAATAACCATACATATAGCAACGTGGGAACCGTATAGCAAGATTAAAAATATTAACTTTACCCAAAGAACCAGTACAAGTGTTGACCCATCACCAACTTTCACCTTTCAAACATATTTCCCCTCTTTAATCCGTTAAATCTCTCTATCAACTATCTTCTTTATTCTACCACCAATTAAACAAGCTAAAATTACTAATAAAAATATAATAAAACTATAATCAAGATTAAACTTAATATTTACCCCCCAAATCTTGTTGTGTTTATTCATCAAAGCAATGTTGATTCTTCCTCTTGAATCAAGTTTGCTTCATTTTCTTTGTTTTTTCCACTTGGTGCGCTCGTAGCTTAAATCGCAATCAAAGCACCGCATTCCATTTTTATCACCCCGTCCCGATCCTTTACCTCGGCCTCTTCCACCTCTTTCATAATTCTTTCCACGACCTCTTTCACGTGCACTATTTTCACTATACTTTTACTCACTAGCCATCAAGAGTTGCCCTTGTTCTCCTACCTTCTAACCATGTCTTTTGAGTCTTTCTTCATATGCTTTAAGCCTTACAACTGAGCATCATATTCAACTCGAGACATTGTTCAATCAAAGCCACAATTTGAAGAAACGACTTTGGCAATGCATCAAGTACCGTTTTCACCATTTCTCCTTACTTAACTTCATATTCAAGACTCCTTAATTTTGAAACTAATCCGCTCATCTTAGTAGCACAATCATCAACAAGCTCTCCTTTTCTCATCTTTAAACCTTCAATCTCTCTTTTTACTGTTGCAACTCGAGTCATCCTCACCCGATCTACACCCTAGTATCGTGTTTTTAAGCCATCCCATACTATCTTCGGGTCCATGAGACTTGGCATTTGCAACACCATCTCTTCCGGTATTGCTTGAAAGAAAAAACTAGAACTTGTTTTGACTTTTAGCATCTAGTTCTCCTCCAAGAATCCTTGGTTTCTCTAACTCCAATAGGTGATTGCATCCAAGATGAATTTAATTTTGACAGCCTATACCAGGTAGTTGTTTTGCTCTCCTTTTTTCATCTTTAAACCTTCAATCTCTGTTTTTAATGTTGCAACTTGAGTCATCCTCACCTGATCTACACCCTGGTATCGTGTTTTTAAGCCATCCCATACTATCTTCGGGTCCATGAGACTCGACATTTGCAACCATCTCTTCCGGTATTGCTTGAAAGAAAAAAACTAGAGCTTGTTTTGACCTCTTAGCATCTAGTTCTCCTCTAAGAATCCTTGGTTTCTCTAATTTCAATAGGTGATTTCATCCAAGATGAACTTAATTTTGATAGCCTATACCAGATAGTTGGTTACAGTCAATATAGTAAGTTGGTAAGTCATAGCGCCTGCTTTTTTTTGTTGCTTACACCATCACCATTCTTCACTTCTTTTCATGTTTTCCTTTTCTTTAAGATGAACAGTTAGATCTTCTTTCTTACTTGATCTTCTGGTAAGTATGTCAGTCTAGTGTGCGGCTTGTAGATTTCCTTTCTCTTTCACTGAACCTATAGCTTGTCGCACTTCTTGGTCTTGGGCCAGAAATCAATCTCCAGCCATGTCCCCTTCTCTTCGGCTCTTATTCTCGAGTGACGGTCACAGTTTCTGTTGGGTCTAGAGAAATCAAGACCGACAATTAATTTGGATGGATGGAATATAAATAAAAAAGTATTATGGGTTCATTCATTAGGGAGAAACAAGTCACCCATAGACCACAAAAAATGATAGAACTCAATTTAATATTTATTATTTATTATCATTTTGTTGTATTTGTTGTTTTTAGGGTTTAATCATGTAACACAATAAATAGAGAATATTCTCTATTTTGTAAAGCAGACTAGACAAGAGAGTGGTGATGTATGCTTCAATGTAATCTTGAGAGAGAGGTCTCTTCCATGAACTCCATGGAGTTTGAGAGCATGAAAAGGGTAGGTAGTATAATATTGTAGAACGATTGAACTATTATTATTATTATAAATCATTTATTTGTTCATTAGTTTACATCACATCTCAGATTCTTGATTATGTTCTTCAACATCTTCACTCATATTCAAGACTTTTTCTGTTCTTGTAATACTTCATCTTTACAAATTGGGTAGATCCTATTCCACAACCTTTTTACAGTTTCCTTTTGCCCGTATTTGGTCTTCTCAATCACACCTCCGGCACATGTTGTCACATAGGTTTCTATCTTCTTGGCCAAAAGATATTTTCAAGCCGTTGGTTTTCGTCAGATTCTCCTCTGGCAGGTCTATTCAACCTTCTTCCCTTTTAGTGATTCACATTGAACCATTCTTCTCTATTTGATAAATGCCTAAGCTCTTATACCATATGTTGGATCAGGCTTCTGTAAATACACACACCACACTCACCTATTATGAAGAAAGAAATAAGGCACTGAATTATATAAAATTTGAATGGAAACTAAGAAAAAGTAACATATATTCATTAAAGCAACCATCTATAAATAACCTTACATATAGTAATGTGGGAACCATAAAACAAGCATAAAAATACTAACTTTACCCAAAGAATCTGTACATGCTTTGACCCATCACCAATTTTTACCTTTCAAAAGTATTTTCCCCATGTAATCGGTCAAATCCCTCTACCACCACCTAAATAAACTAAAATTAAAAATAAAAATCAAATGCAACTAAAATCAAGATTAAACTCAACATGTCGTAGGGATGTAAATCTTTTCACATGATATAAATTGAACAGAAAATTAATGGGCTTAGGTTTTATCTGAAGTGAATCATGCCAACTTCAGCTTTCTAAGCCTAACTTGCAATTGCAAGCACATTTAACTTCTTTAATTTGACACTATTTCTCAAAAAAAAAAGCTTTGTTTTGTAACTTGATTGATGGGAATTAGAATTAATTTCTCAGTGTAAACATAACTGTTTTATATACACTTGTATTTTTGTGTTATATGTTTTCAATTTAGGAGTAATGTTATACAGAAATATAATATAAATTTAAATTTTGGTACAATTAATGAACTAATTAGTGAGAGTGGTAGAACTTTCAAAAAAAATTTCACAAAATCCAATGGGATTTCTAATGTCGCACTACAAATTTAATGTTTTAGCGACGGAAGAAATTGTCGCTATAGAGCAATGAAATCATCGCAACATAATATAGCGGCGACATATGATCGTGACAACATATGATAGTTACAAAGTCGTATCTCTATATTCGTTCGAGTAGTCGGGACCTGTCATCGCCAAAATTTTCATCCCTATAAGGGTGACTATAGCAAATATGGCGGCTACCCATAGCCACTATAGGTCTTAAAATATTTTTTATCTTCATTTTTTTCGTATAAGATGAGATTATTTTAATTAAAAAATAAAAAGTATTATTAAATAATATTTAAAATTATAATAAAATAATATTTAAAACGAACTTTTCAATATTAAAACCGGACTGAGTATAGGTCAAAATTTTTTAATTATTTTGAATTGTATATCTTGATTTTAAATTTTCATCATATATATATATATAGGGTATGGATAATTTGAAAACCACTTTTTATTGTGAAAACCCAGCAAACCGCTGTGTAAAACATACGTAACACAACTAAAAAGAGAAAATTTGTAAAACATACGTAAAAACGTACAAAAATTACGTTAGATCTGAGCCAGTGTTACGTATGTTTTACAACGTAAAAAAACTTATAAAATATTTTTTTTAAAAATATTTCTTCGGCGCTTTTTTGATTTTTTTTATAAAAATCTGCCAAATAATGTTACAAACTTGTAAAAAAAATTTCAAAAAAAAAAAAAAAAACGTTCGTTTTACATGAGTTTTCAAGGTTTTCTCCCTAAAACAAGGTTTTCATTTTATTAATCCCCTATATATATAGGGGAAGGTTCCATTGTTAACCTTTCTTATAGCGTTAACCGCTTAACCCTAGCGTTTTTTGTCCGAATCTTTGTTTTTTTTCATGGTTTTTATTATACATAAATATAGGGGGTTTCTTTTTTGTGTTTTTGCTAATTTATCACCGTTTAGAAGTTATAGTAAGTGTAAGTTACTTACACTTACTTACAATCCCTATCTGATGTAAGTAAATGTAAGTAAGTGTAAGTAACTTACACTTACTATAACTTCTAAACAGTGATGAATTAACAAAAACACAAAAAAGAAACCCCCCTAATATTTATGTATAATAAAAACCATGAAAAAAAACAAAGATTCGGGCAAAAAACGCTAGGGTTAAGCGGTTAACGCTATAAGGAATGGTTAACATTTGATCCTTCCCCTATATATATATATATAATCTACTATTAACATGTTTAGAGCTCGAACGAGCAGAGCTCGAACGAGCCTTTTAATACAAGTGTGGTATTTCCGCAACTATTTTACGACCAACATTTTGGGACCGTTTTCCGACTAATCTTTCGACTGTTTCGCTACCTTGACATAAATTTCATGAATTCTACGACTGTTTCGTGACGTGAAATTTACGACTGGTTTGCAATGAAACTTTTGCGACCGTTTTACCATTAAAATTATTTTTGATTTACTTGTAATTTTTTTACTTTTGAGACTTTTTGCATCCAAAAATTATTAGTCTCAAATTTTGCGACGAGTTTGCGACAGTTATCAGGCTGGTTGCTAAATTTATGATAATTTTTTTTGGTAGCAAACCAATTAGAAAATTTACGACCATTTTTTCGGTCGCAAATTTCGTCTCAAATACTCAGTTTTGAGTTAGTGACATGTTAACCTGCTATTAATTATTACAAACTATAAATAATAAAACTTCAATTAAACTTAAGAAATTAACTTTCAAGACATATTAAGCATCCAATTACAAGTTTATCATTATATACTAAACCCACCTTCGAAGACGTATTAAACAAACCAAAAATCCGAACATGTCAAAATTTTTGTAATCAAATTTTAAACACTTAAAACATCCAATTACAAGTTTAAATGGGTCATTATAACCTAAACACATATTCAAATACATATTAAAAAAAACAAAAATCCAAACACGTCAAAATCATCAAAATATACTTTTAAACACTTAAAACATCCAATTTAAAGTTTAAATGGTCCATTTTAACCTAAACCGACATTAAGACATAACACAAAACAAAAATCTAAACGTATCAAAGCCCGATACCACCCAATTTTTCGTGGGTCACGTGATTCACCTTCCTCATGTTGGACATATGATCGGTTGGTGAGGAGCACCTAATGGTGTCATTTACCATTTTTTACTTTTAAACGCTTTAAACATCCACTTACAAGTTTAAATGGGTCATTAAAACTTGAACCCGGCCACCTTCAAAGACATGTTACACAAAACAAAAAAAATTCAAACATGTTAAAATTATCCAAACATACTTTTAAGCACTTAAAACATCCAATTACATTTCAAACATGTCATTATAACCCAAACCGACCTTAAAAGACATCTTACATAAAATTAAAAATCCAAACGAGTCAAAATTATCCAAATCAACTTTAAAACATTTAAAACATCTAGTTAAATGAGATACTTATCCAATGTGTTTCTGTCATCTCGTTATACCATCTAGAGCTTCCCTTACAATGCATATCTCTCCTCCCATCGACATGTTTTGTCACAACGGTTTCTTGGAACTGTAAACAAGTAAAATAATATTAATGAGATTTCAAATAACTAACACATCTTCTAAAAATTTTATTTTTTTTTACTTCAATGTATATAGTCATATGATCAAAACAAATTAGTAAAAACAAATATCCTTGTAGTGTCATATAATCAAAACAAACTAAATATGTGAAATTGTGGTTTAATTAGTAAAAACAACATAAATATTGCCATGAAACTAACAATACAATGTATCAAAGGTTCATAAATTGAAGTATGTTCCAATTTCTTATCTTGCAGCCTTGTGCAGCTGTCGCGGGTGATGTTACAGTGCGTGCCAATCGAACTCAATACGTTGATTTTACAAGTCCCTATCTAAGCTCTGAAGTTTATATGATTGTTCGTGCTTCACATCAATGGAACCAAAACTTATTGACATTCTTAAAACCTTTCACGTGGAGATTATGGATTACAATAATTGGTATATGTATATATATTGGAGTCGCGGTTGCAATCTTAGAATACCGTGTTGATAACCCAAAATTTATGGTCCCATTTCATAAAAAGGTGGTAACTGTCATCTGGTTTCCTATCTCGACATTCTACTTTCATGAAGGTACCTACTTACCTTATCATATAAACATAACACTAGTTTATAGATTCAAATCCAAGAATCATTCAAAAATTCTCGACCAACAAATAGTTAATAGTTTCCATTTATCACAATTTTTTTTAAATGAAAAAAATTGCATTTTCTTTTCTGTCAGAAAAATGATGAGAAGTTTTTTGGCATTGTGTGATTATAATATCCAATCAATAGTAAGAGATAGAGCAAATGCAATCAAAAGAGGAAAAAAAATGTTTCTTCACATGTATATGAAATAGACTCTTAAATTGTTGTAGAGTGAAAAACCATATAAAAAATAAGGTAAAAATATATATAGGTATCATTTTATGAGTAAGGTTATTGTACAAAGTGATAGTTTTGTAAAAAGTGTAAAAAGAAAGTGTTATTATAAATAACAAAGTGCTATTATAATATTAACATAGTGCTATTATAATATTTAACAGTTACTTGTCAATAATAACACATTGTTATTTATAATATCACCTTACTTTTTACACTTTTTACAAAAATCTCATTTTATATCGGAACCTACCTATAATCATTTTATTATATATATATATATATATATATAGGGGATGGTTCCTTTGTTAACCCTTCCTTATTGCGTTAACCGAAAAAGTACATCTTATTACTTTAGAGTCCACATTAAAGTAAATTAATGGTTTAGGCTTTTTCTTCTTTTTTTATTAATGTAAGTGTACCTACATTAATTAAAAAAAAAACATACACCTTTATATTTACTTTAGTGTGTGCCCCAAAGTAATAAAATGTAATTATTCGGTTAATAAAATAAGAAAGAGTTCACATTTGATCCTCTCCCTATATATATATATATATATAGGGTATGGTTAAAATGAAAACCACATTTCAATAAGAAAACCGCGAAAACCATGCAAAACTCATGTAAAAACAAGATTTTTTTTTGAATTTTTTTTACAGATTTGTTACACTATTGGACACATTTTTTACAGATTTGTTACACTATTGGACACATTTTTATAAAAAAAAAAATCAAAAAAGCGCCGACCAAATATTTAAAAAAAATATTTTATAAACCCACGTAAAACCTACGTAACAAAACGTAAAATTTTTTTTATGTTTTGTTACGTAGATTTTACGTGGGTTTATAAAATATTTTTTTTAAAAATATTTGATCGGCGCTTTTTTATTTTTTTATAAAAATGTGTCCAATAGTGTAACAAACCTGTAAAAAAAAATTAAAAAAAAAAACGTTGTTTTTACATTATTTTTGCATGGTTTCGCGGTTATTTAATTGAGATGTGGTTTTCATTTTATGTTTTCCCTATATATATATATAGGATAATGTTGAAATGATAACACACTATTAAAGTTTTAGCCCGAAATAACACATCAAGATTTGAATATCATTCTAAGACATTTACAACACTTTCTTTTTTTATGAGTTTGTGAAAATTTATCACTGTTTGGTTTCGGTCTAAATGGTTGGACCAAACGATTCAGTCTAGTCTTTAAAATGTTACCCTTTTTACCGTAATGGAGATTGTTGTTGAAAAGTTTGTTGATCGAATTGTTGGTAACTTTGTTTATCTTGTTGATACGATTGCTCCCACCGATTGAATTGTTGTTAAGTTCCTGGTGAATATTGCAAATATGGAGCCGGGTTCATTGGATCGTAGTAGAATGTTGGTTGATTCGGAGATGGCATTTGTGGATGGTACCCGGGTGTGTTGAACGGATTCATTTGAGCCGTTTGAACATTTTTTTGTCGTGGTTTTCTAAATTTTTTGGTTGACGACCCACCACGTGATGAACATTCTTCCATTTTACTTGAAAATTTTATAAATTTAGTGTATAGATTGTATAAGATGAGAGAAAAGTGTGAGATTTGTGGTTGTTTTAGAGTTGTTTAAATAGGAAAAAAATTGGTTTTTTTTTTAAAACCCCAACGGTCGAATCCCCCCCAACGGTCGAATCCCCTTCTCCTTCCCACACTCGGCTTCCATCGGTTAGTAGATCCCGAAACACCCCACCCCAAAACCGGCGGGGGGCGGGGGTGTTCCCTTCCATTCCCGAACCGGGGTGGAGCTCCCACCTCCTTCCCGAAGCCCACTCCGAGTGCCCTTAGAATACCCTTACCATATACATATATTACACACGCACGCACACCGATGGAATGATCAATAACCTAAGAAAAATGATATGCTCGTTAATTTATTTTGATTGTTTTATTTTAAAATTATAATTTGAATTGAATGAATGATATTAATCCTGGGGTAAAATAAGTGGTTGAGATTTCTCGAAGGGTATTTTGGAAGTTTGCAAACTACAATAATTTCATTTAAAAAAAGGGCACCCTTTATTTTTAAAACATATATAACTATTATATACATTGTTATTTTTTTTTTATAAAAATAAAATCGTTAAACTCATCTCATTTTTATTTTTAATTCAAGTATAGTATTGTAATTTTTTTTTAAAAAGTATTCTTAATTACAATAATGTAAACAAGTTACAACATTAAATATATATCTTGAAAAAAATTCCTCGTTACAAAAAAAACTCCCTCAATTTTAAAAGTCTTCATAAGTCTTGCATACAAATATTATTTTTATATAAAAAATACACCGTTAAATATAGATTTTTACGTTTGTGTAATTAAAGCTCGTTATGCAATGTTGTACATTGTATTATATTATAACTTATTACTTTGGTGTAATTTATACTAACATTACAATTTGTTAAAATGATCTCACCACTAACTTGTATTGACGTAAATTTATTTAATGACCTAAGTTTTATAAAAAAAATATAAGATTGTAATTATATTCAAGATGAGGGAAAAAATCTTTTAATGGGATTTTTTGAAAAGGTGGGAGAATTAAGGTAAAAATAATACTTCTCATTACGCTAATGTAATTACAAACGTTGAGAAAAAATTTTTGGCATTACTACAATGTAATTTAAAAGAAAAATATGATGAGTTTAATAGTGTAATTTTTATAAATAAAATAACATAGTATAAAATGTTGAAAGTGCATAAATATTGATGAACTTTTGATTAGAAAATAGAAAAATTGAGGAATTAATAAAAGTATGACATTTGTCAAATTCTTATTAAACCTAAATTTTATATTAAGTCAAAAGAAAATTTTACCCCTTTCAAAACTTTAAAAGATAGAAAGTTCAGGTGACACAATCCTATTGATTAAAATGAGTTATTTGGTTGTTATAAATATTATGAAAGTAAAAATAACCCTCTTTGTTGGGTTAACCCGCAATAACTCGTTAAGATCAAACCAAATCTTTGTTTTTTTAACAATATTGTAAACACATTTAGAACACTTTCTTATTTTATGAGTTTGCGTAAATTTATCACCCTTTGAGAGTTAACATCTTTGTAAGTTTTTGGTGAAAAACACTTACAATGCTGCAAGTTAAAAATTACAACGATGTTAACTCTCAAATGGTGATAAATTTACACAAACTCATAAAATAAGAAAGTGTTCTAAATGTGTTTACAACGATGCTAAAAAAATTAAAAATTTGGCTTGATCTTCACGGATTATTTCAGGTTACTGCATATTTATTTGATTTTTTTATATACATATATATACACACACATATATATATATAGGGGATGGTTCCTTTGTTAACCCTCCCTTATAGCGTTAACCGCTTAACCCTAGCGTTTTTTGCCCGAATCTTAAATTTTTTTTTCATGGTTTTTATTTTGCAAAAATAAGGGGGGTTTCTTTTTTGTGTTTTTGCTAATTCATCACCGTTTAGAAGTTATTGTAAGTGTAAGTTACTTACACTTACTTACAATCCGTATCTGATGCGGGAAATGTAAGTAAGTGTAAGTAACTTACACTTACAATAACTTTTAAACGGTGATGAATTAGCAAAAACACAAAAAAGAAACCCCCCCTATTTTTACATAATAAAAACCATGAAAAAAAAAATTTAAGATTCGGGCAAAAAACGCTAGGGTTAAGCGGTTAACGCTATAAGGGAGGGTTAACATTTGAACCTCTCCCTATATATAGATACACACATATATACATATATATATATGTATACATATATATGTATACATATGTATACATAGGGCATGGAATTTTATATAACCCACTAAATGCGCGCTAACCCAAATAACTTTGGCAAGATGAAGCCGAATCTTGGATTTTTTTTACACATCATTGTAACACATTTTGAACACCATGTTCTTTTATGAGTTTGTGCTAATTCTTTTTCTTTTGAAATCCTACATCACTGTAGCACACACACACACACAATATATATATATATATAGGGCATGAAATTTTACATAACCCACTAAATGCGCGCTAACCCAAATAACTTTGGGAAGATGAACCCAAATCTTGGAATTATACAACACTATAAATTTACAGTGTTGTAGCACACACTACAGTGATGTAGGATCTCAAACGAAAAAGAATTAGCCCAAACTCATAAAAGAACATGTTGTTCAAAATGTGTTATATTGATGTTTAAAACAAAAAATCCAAGATTCGGGTTCATCTTCCCAAAGTTATTTGGGTTAGCGCGCATTTACTGGGTTATATTTTTAACCTTCCCATATATATATATATATATATATATATATATATATATATATATATATATATATATATATATATATATATATATATAGGGAAAGGATCATATAATAACCCTCTCTAATTGAGAAAACTCAATAACTCAAATCCAATGGTTCAAATTTCCAAGATTAAATCTAATGGTGACATGTGTCACTAATTAATTTTTAATACAAAAAGGCATTATGGTCTTTTGTCTTAATTACAAAAATCAGATTTAATAGAAGAGTGACAAGTGTCACACTCTTAAAAAACCATCTATTTTCCTATTTTTAAATTAAAGTTTCCCCCTTGATTTTTATACACTTATAACTTTTTTATACTATGTTATTTTTTTATAAAAATTACACCATTAAACTCGTCATATTTTTCTCGTTAATTTCATTATAGTTATGCCAAATTTTTTTTCGGGGCGTTCGTAATTACACTAACGTAAAAAACATAAGTACAATAATTTTTCTCTTTTTTCAAAAAATTTCCATCAAATTTTTTTTTCTCTCATCTTAAATATATATTATAAACTTATGTTTTATTATAAAATTTAGTTAATTAGATAAATTTATATCAAATAAGATAGAAAGTTATATAATTGTAACGTAAAATAAATAATAAGTTACAGCTCGTTACATCAGTGTAACGACTCGTTACATTAGTGTAATTATGAACATTTTGAAAAAATTCAGCTCGTTACATCAGTGTAATTAGGAACACTTTGAAAAAATTCAGCTCATTACATCAGTGTAATTACGAACACTTTGAAAAAATTCAGCTCGTTACATCAGTGTAATTTTGAAAACTTTAAAATTTTTTGACAAAACTATACTTGAATTAAAGATAAAAATGTGACAAATTTAATGGTGTAATTTTTTTAAAAAAATAATAATGTATATAAAAGTTATGAAGGTTTAAAAAAATGGGGGGTAAACTTTTATTTTAAAAATCAAATCAAGTACACCTCACAAATCTCTAAAATACCCTTAATGAAATCTCAACCACTCATTTTTCCCAGATTTAATATGGACCACACATTTCAAAATCATTAAATTAGACAACCAATCAAATTGGGTTTATAAGTTACCTCAATTAACATGGGTTACCATTTACTCCTTACCCTATATATATATATATATATATATATATATATATATATATATATATATATATATATATATAGGGCATGTAATTTTACATAACCCACTATTCTCGCGCTAACCCAAATAACTTTGGCAAGATGAAGCCAAATCTTGGATTTTTTGGAGCATCATTGTAACACATTTTGAACACTATGTTCTTTTATGAGTTTGGGCTAATTCATCACCGTTTAAAAACTTACAGTACTGTAAGTTTTTAAATATTTAAAACTTACAGTACTGTAGCACAAAACTTACAACGATGATATTTTTTAAACGGTGATGAATTAGCCCAAACTCATAAAAGAACATTGTGTTCAAATTGTGTTATAATGATGTTAAAAAAAAATCTAAAATTTGGCTTCATATTGCCAAAGTTATTTGGGTTAGCTTGGGAATAGTGGGTTATTTTTTGTGCCCAGCCCTATATATATATATACACATATCTAGGGGAGGGTTCAAAACAAAACTTCTCAGTTTATATAAAACTAAGAAAACTCATACTAACCAATCAATTTTTTAAAAATAAAATTATGATTTTTTGATATTAACTTAGAAATGTTATAAACAAAAAAACAATTAATAAAAATATATAAATCACGAAGTTACGTATATGTAACCTATAAAGTTACATATATGTAACTCTTATATGTAGTTACAAGTTACATATATGTAATCAATGAGTTACATATATGTAATAACATGAATTACATATATATATATATATATATATATTTATTTTTGTTAACAAATATAGCCTTATAATAAAACAAAATGTAAAACAAAAAACAAAAAACGAAATTGATTGATTAGTTTTCTTAGTTTTCTTCGAAATTGTAGTTTTCTTAGGAACCCTCCCCTTTATATATATATATATATATAGGGCGTGGTTCTTTTATTAACACATGTTTATTGCATTAAACGAATAACTGTGTCTTATTACTTTGGAACCCACATTAAAGTAAATACAAATGTGGGCTCAAAAGTAATAAGATTTAGTTATTCTGTTAACGTAATAAGAAAGAGTTAGTTTTTATCATCTCCCTATATATATAGGAATTGACTCCTATAAAAACTCAATCTTAGAGAACAATCCTTAATTAAACCTGAATAAAAAATTGGGTTTTGAATAAAAAAATCATTTTTAATGTGGGTTAATGTGAACCACATATTTATTTTCAAGATTCCAAATCATATATATATATATATATATATATAGGATTGGGATCAAATAATAACCCACTTTTAAAGTAATAACCCAGATAACTTTACCAAGATGAAGCCAAATCTTATTTTTTTTAAACATCATTGTAACACATTTAGAACACTATATTCTTTTATGAGTTTACGAAAATTCACCACCGTTTGAGAGTTTACATCGTTGTAAGTTTTGGCCTAAAACAGTTATAGTGCGGTAAATCAAAAACTTACAATGATGATATCTCTTAAACGGTGATGACTTTTCACAAACTTATAAAAGAACATAGTGTTCTGAATGTGTTAAAATGATGTTAAAAAAAATCCAAGATTTGGCTTCATCTTGGCAAAGTTATCTGGTTTATTGCTTTAAGAGTGGATTATTATTTGAACACTTCCCTATACTCACGCACGCATGAACGCACGCACGCACGCATGGAACAAAAAAGTATACCACCATATAACAAATGCTATGAATTATCTTACATGCATGATGTTTTCTATTTTGCAGGGAGGATTAAAAACAAGAACTCTAAAGTGGTCCTTGTTATGTGGCTAAGCATGATTTTTATTATTGTTCAGATTTTCACCGCCTCATTGTCATCATGGTTGACACTTAATCAAATGCGTCCTCGAGTGCCCTCAAATTTTACAAATGCAGGATACCAAGATGGTTCTTTCCTTAAAGAATTTTTAATGAATAAATACAATATCACTGTTGAGAATCTCAAGCCTCTCAAAACCATTGAAGAATACGAAAATGCTTTGTCCAATGGCAGCGTAGATGCTGTCTTTGATGAGCTCCCATATGTCCAACTTTTTCTAGCCAAGTATGGGTCTAATTACATGAAGTTTGGACCTATAAACCAGGAGTCTGGAATTGCATTTGTGAGTCTCTCTAATTGAAACTATTTTTTTAAATACTAGGCCGTTTGACCAAGGCTGTATCAACAAAGAGAGGTTCGATTGAGTTATGGTGTACAAGGGTCTTTCACCCCTACCATGAGTCATCGTCTTACAATGGGATTATTTTGTTATAAGTCAAATAGGAGAACTCAACTCAAAAGACTAGTCTGATAGGTGAGAGAGCCCATTTAACTTATAAACCCTACATCAATTGCCCATACAACTGATGTGTGACAAGTCTCATACCTTACAATGGTTTCGATCCGTAACATATTTTTTTGTTCTTTTTTGACAAGAAACTGATGAGGTGACATAAAAGACGTGATCAAATCACCTATAAAACTGACATACCCCTTGTGTAAAATAACTCAAACAAACCCCATTGTCATGAAACCTTGGTCAAATGATCTAATATTAAAAAATAAATAAAAAATAATCATCTCATAATAATATAAAGCCTAACTTCATGCTTTTAATATCAACACAGGCATTTGGTCGTGGATCTCCTTTGTTAGACGACTTTTCAAAGGCAGTTTTAGAAGTCACTGAAAGTGATATCATGATGGAAATGAAGAAAGTATATCTTGGATTCAAGGTTCCTGATGGATCACAACCACATGAACCACTTCCACAAAGTCTTGATGTTCAAAGCTTCATCGGATTGTTCGTATTTGTAGTGACTTTAGCTGTAGTTGCTATCATCCACTCGGAGATTTCCATTAGGAGAACAAACAATAATCAATCGATCGAAGTAAACATCATATCTTCCCAATGATATGATATGCATATGTCTATAGATTGGTGTAGGCAAGTATAAATATATAGTGTTTGCTTCATGATTGTAAGCAGGAAGTTTTGTATATCAAGCATGTATATGGTTGATTTTGTAGCTTACAAGAAAAACATGAATTAATATACAGAGTAAACTTCTCTTTTGCTCCATGTGGTTTGACAAAAGTAACCATTTTCATCCAAATTTTGAAATTTTGCAATTTTCCTCCATTAGTTTCAGAAAATTAACCATTTTCATCCAAAGTCCATTTAAACTTTGGATAAAAATGGTTACTTTTGTCAAACCACAGGGACTAAAATGGTTAATTTTCTGAAACTAATGGAGGAAAATTGCAAAATTTCAAAATTTGGATGAAAATGGTTACTTTTGTCAAACCACAAGGAGCAAAACAGAAGTTTACTCTTTATATTAATTCATTGGTGAATTTGAGGCTGAGAATAAGGTTGATACGAATATTATAACCTACAACTTAATTAATGCTTTTTAACTTGCATCATTAAATTTTCTTATCTTTTTTTTTTTGTTTTGATGGCAATAGTTGATTGGTTGGCATATCCTTGAAAGAAAGCTCTTACATCAACCACACTACCTATCTCTTACCAATCTAGAAGGATATCCACCTCTGTGGTAAAACCGTCAGAATTAGAACTTGAGACATCAAGAAGTTCGCTCTATCCCTCGTTCTCCATACCATTGATAATAAACAATTTACCTACATATATAGGGCATGAAAGTAATAACAACACACTTTTTGTACCAACCCAAATAACTCCGACAATATCAAGCCAAATCTTGGATTTCTTTCTTGAACATCTTTGTAACACATATAGAACACTTTCTTCTTTTATGTATATGTATATATTCATCACCGTTTAAGAGTTAACTTCGTTATAAGTTTTTGGGTCTAAACAGTTACAATATCGTAACAAAAAAATTACCATGATGTTAGCTCTTAAACGGTGTTGAATTTACATATACACATACAAGAAGAAAGTGTTATACGTGTTGTCAACTTGTTTCACTCCAGTTTAACGTAGCAATGGGTTACATTTTTCCCAATCCTATACACACACACACACACACAAGTAAGGTGTTAACTCGATGAGGCGGGAAACAATTACTTAGGTTGCTGATTTTGGCTCATAAAAAGCAAAAGACAACTCATGGCTCATTAAGCCAGCTCTTTAATTTTGTTTTAATCTTTAACTAAAAATGACTTCTAGGTTAAAAATCCGAATTAAAAAAGCTAAATATGTCAAATGTGACAAAATAATCGATAAATGGTCTATTTGATTTGAGATAGTTTTACTTTTACAGTTATTTTTATTTACTTTATTTCTTCAAGTTACCAATCTAAGACAAACTAAAATGTTAAAAAAACTTTAGTTTATAGTTTTCAAAACTTTACAAATAGTACTTTATGCTATAAAAGTTGTATTACCTTTTATTTTAATCGATTTGATCTAATTATATTCCTATTTTTCCAATATATAATATAATATAGTGTGCGTATTTTTGTATTTGTGTGTATAGGATTTGTATCATATGTCAACTCCATCTTATAAAAAACCTTTTAAACCCAATCAGATCCAAATATAAACTTACTAATTTATTAGACTAAATGTCTTTTTTACCCCTTATAAACACAAAATAATCAATTTAGTTTCTCTCAATACTCTCATACTTCGTCTCTCTTTCTCTTATTTCTCACTTTTGTCTATCTTCTCTCTCACTTTTCATCTCTCTTTCCTCTTTTTCTCTACTCTTATCACTCTAAAAATATAGAAAAATTCAAGAAAAAAAATTGTATATGTAAATTTTATAAAAGACCAAAAAACACGTTAAAAAACAACAAAAAAAGTACGTAAGTGTAAAATAATAAAAAACACATGTGTAATATAAATTTTAAGTCAAAATTACACATATTAACAATTATGTTTCACAAAGCTACACATGTTTGCAAATGTCTATATGCAACAATAGTGTACAATCATAATTCAATAACAACTACATACGTGTATGATGAGGAAAAAACCAGATCTAAGACAAAAACTATAGAATTGAAAAAAGCTACACATGTGTATACATAAAAAAATACACGTGTGTAACGTTTATGATTGTATACTTAGGAAGAAATCCAAATCTAAGCCACCATCATCACTACCTTACAACACCAACATAGTAAAGAGAACTATAAAATTCAGAAAAACTATACATTTGTATAAATAAAAAACCATAATTCAATCATAATTCAATAACAACTACATACGTGTATGATGAGGAAAAAACCAGATCTAAGACAAAAACTATAGAATTGAAAAAAGCTACACATGTGTATACATAAAAAAAATACACATGTGTAACGTTTATGATTGTATACTTAGGAAGAAATCCAAATCTAAGCCACCATCATCACTACCTCAACATAGTAAAGAGAACTATAAAATTTAGAAAAACTATACATTTGTATAAATAAAAAACACACATGTGTAATGTTTGTGCTTGTACACTCTAAAGAAATCCATATCTAAGCCACCATCACCACCAATGTACAATCACCTAAAATTAAGAAAACTAAACATGTGGATTATTAAAACAAATACACATGTAACTTTTATGATTGTACACTCATAAAGAAATCCAGGTTTGAGATGTGAGAGAGTGAGAGAGAGAAATAAAGGATTACCACAACCACCACCAACAAGCACAAAAACACCATCATTGGTTGAAACCCACAACCACCATCATCGTCTCACCTAAAACCCACCACCACCTAAAGCCACCATCATCACTACCTTACACGCTGGAATAAAAGTTAAAGACAGGTGGGCAACATCCACTACCCCAAGTAGCGGAACACCCTTAGTTCTCATCATCTTCATCTTATTTAATCGAGTAGGTGGCCATGATAAACACATCCGCTACCTTGGATAGTGGAAGCCATAAAAAACCAATACAAGCATGCATAAAGTGTATAGAATTCCCATGCATGCAATATTTTTGCTTAAACGCTAAAAAGAAATGGACAAATCTAATGCATGCATGCATGCATGCCACCCATTTATTGAATTTCACATGTTATTAAATAATGCATTATTTTTGTATATATAAGATAAAAGGGTAAACGTAAATACTCAAACAAAATTAACAAATTCTTACACTTCATTTTCTCTGTATCACAAATATTCACACTCATTATTTTTGTTTGAAAGTTTCAACGGAATCTATTTGATCGAACAAAATGAGTTACGATTTGCATCCAGGTCCAATTGTCGATGATGTTTTGTTTCTTAGAGATTCACACCAGGCGAGCTATATATTTAATAACAGGGAGATTACAAAGTTGGTTTTCAGGCGTACCGATCAAAAGTTCTTTTCGTTGCTTAACAACAACCCTATCACAGACAATGTTAAACGTTACATTGACATTACTGGTTTTCGTAGGGTGATTGATTTTGGCTACCGTAACCTCGATCATGGCTTACTGGAAGCACTTATCAAAAGATGGCGTCTAGATTCACACACATTTCATCTACTAATCGGTGAAGTGACGATAACCCTAGAAGACGTTAATGTTTTGTGGGGTTTAGCTATTGAAGGCGAAGTTGTTTCTGGCTGTGAACAACCGTCTTCCCTTGCTGATCGTATCGTTAGATGTCACACCTTGCTAGGTTTGACACTTAAAGAAAACGATTTAAAAGGAAATGCTATAAAATTAACAAACATTTTTAATCATTTAAATAAAATTTTTTCTGAAAATGCTTCAGATTTTGAGTGCATGCAACGTGCACGATGTATAATACTTTAATTGTGCGGTGACACATTATTTTCTGAATAATATAGTATCACTTAGCATTTTAAATAATTTAGAATACTTAACTGTGTGTGGTCACCTTAGTTGGGGGAGTTCCGTGTTAGCGATGTTGTACAAGAACATTTGTAATGCAACATCGAGCAATGTCAGCAACATTGGCGGACCACTATATATATTGCAGTTGTGGGCATGGAGTAAAATTACTACGATTGCACCGACGATTCTACATCCATTTTATAACAGAAGACCATATGGTGCAATGTGTGGTTTTAATAATTTTGTTATATTTGTAAAAATCTTAATAAAGTAATATATTATAACTTGTTTAAAAATGTTTTGAAGGTGACATGAAAAATTGACATATAAAGATGTCGTTTCACATTCACTGAGAGCATGCAGGTCACGGTTGCATTCTTTACAGGAAGGGGAGGTAAATTATTTCAATTGTGTTTTTTTTTTGTACTTATTATTTTTCGTTGAAGTTTAATTTTAATTTTTAAAAACAGTTCAAGTGGATACCTTACGATGTGGTTGAATTTCATACACAACAAAGGATTATGAGACAATTTGGAAATGGTTCAACGCATTCCTGACTCTATCCCTTTATCTGTAAAGCATATGTTTTTGAGGATTATGTATCAATAGATATTCCCGGTCAATTTGATGGTTCTCGAAGGTTTTAATGGGTTCTCGGCTCAATATTTGGTTCTCGGCTGATAGCTCTGGTTCTCGGAAGCTTCTCGGATAAGTGATATATAAATAGGTTTTTGTTTTGTTTTTCTCAGTAGACATTCATAATTTTGTTTAAGAAAAGTTTATTTTATTTATGGTTCTTAATTGTTCTTGTATTCGACGATTATTCCAAGATCAACATAAACTCGCATGCAAGTTTATGAATGTTCATTATTCTTAATTGATTAATAATTGATTTCCGCTCATTAGTTAGTTTTGATTGATATCGAATTGTTTAGATCCAAGTGATTGGGACTCAAAATTGGTATCAGAGCCATTCGAATAATTTCGTGGCTCATTCGATATCTTAGAATCAAGAAAGCAATCAATTCACGGTGATTTGGATTATTCAAGTGTGTGAATTTTGATTCAAGAGCTGGATTTCTGAAGAAGATCTGGGCTGCATTCATTGTGTTCTTAATTAGTGTTCTTCGAAACAATCGGTTAATCTAAAAGGAAAGAAGATAATTTTGAAGATTCCATTTATTTTGAATTTCCTGGAATCGTGGGGTTAATTGATCTGATTGAGAAATTATCGGAATAAACAGCTCAAGATGTACTCGGCATAAAGCTATTCTCAGTTTAAAGCTGTTCTCGGAAGAATTGATTCTATTTTCGGTGAGAAACAAGTGTTTTAGGTCGGTAATTGGTGTTCTCGGTGGCTGCTGGTGTTTTCGGTGTTTGTTTGGTGTTTGTTTGTTGTTTTCGGTGTGCACTTGTGTTATCAGTAGACACTCTTCGATTGAATCCATAGTCCTCAAAATCAAAGCCAGAATACTGTGTATTTGCAGCTTGACTCTCAAATGGGTACTGCTACACGCATACCTCGACTGCTGCATGCTAATGGGTTCACGGAATGGAAATGGAGGTTCCAAAATCATGGAAAGTTCTCTGATGCAAAGATCTGAAGGTCTATTCAGAGGGGAAAGAGAGTTCCTATGAATGTTCTTTAAGGATGTACCACTAGGGTTCATAGACCAATTGAAGAATACACAGATGAAGATTTTGACATGGTGGAGCAGGATGACAAGGCACTTGTGTCATTAACAATGGCATTAGGACCAGATATAGCTCAGGGTTTCAAGGAATGCACGTCTGATAAAGAACTATGCGAAGCATTAATGCAAATGTATGAAGGAAACAATGATATGAAAGAAAGTCGAAGGGATATGTTAAATCAAAGGTTTAACATGTTCAATCATGTTCTTGGATAAAGTCTAGAAACACAGCTTCAAAGATTCGTATGCTTGATCACTGAAATGAGGGGAGCTGAAATTTTCTTATCAAATGGTGAAATCAATAAGAAATTGTTGAATTCACTACCTAGAAGTTAGGATATGAATGTGGCATTGATCATGAAAACAAAGGATCTGTATAGGATTAGTTTGACTGAACTGATCTCGATGATAAAATCCTATGACATGGACGATAAGCAGCGTACCGTGAATCATAACAATAGTTTAGGTGCTGTTAGAGTGGGAAATACAAATAGTGCATTTCTGTCTCAAAGCTCAACTGGAGCTAATACAACCAAGTCATATGCTCCTGCTAGCTCACTTAATGTCTCATCACAAGGAGCGAATGATAGCAAATCACAAGCATCACTGGTCATGGAAGAGAACTTAGCACTGTTTACTGCTTTTATGAAGAGCTACAATGCCTTTATGGCAGGAGACTTGAATTAGACGAGCATTGTTTCAGCTGAGTTAGATCAAATTCATCCTAAAGATGTCGAAGAAATGGATGTTACTTGGCAGATGGCCATGGCTGTGTTTCGAGCCAAAAACTTCATTAGAAAAATCGGAAAGAACAAGTGGGCAGATAAAAACAAGAAAATCGGATTCAGCAAAGATGATCTTAGGTTGAATCCGAGTAGTGACAGCGCAATCAATCATAATTTTGGCAAGGATTCGAACTTATTAACAACATAAATCAATAATGGAATGAAATCGATTCGGAAATCGCGTGAAATAAGATCCACAAATGCATAGGTCGAACGAAATTCAAATCCAAAAGAAATCAGTATAAAATACCAATAAAGCTACTCCAATTTGTTCCTTAGAATACTTCAAACCTTTCTATACTCACAAATCATTTTCACAAACTCTCTAGAGACGAAATCCATCTCAAGAACGACCGGTCTCTACCTATTACTTGAACTCCAGTCGAATATCATCGAATCAGGTAATCAATACACCATTCTACTTGGATTTTTATGAAGATTAAAAGCCCTAACAATTTAGAGGCTTATCATTTACATCTGGTTCGAATTTGGATTTAACCCAAATTAGGGTTCATGTGGATTCGGTGTTTCTTTTGGAAGTATGTTTAAAATTAATTTGATTCCAAACAAGTCAATAAAACCCTCACCCAGCCCAGCGGTTAAAGCGCTTGGGCTGGGGATAGGGCACCCTGGTTCGAATCCCACAGCCGAGCACATAACTTGGTTTTGCTCCTTTTAGCCATTTCCAACCTATTTTTTAAAATAAAAAATTCTAAAAAAAAAGTATTCAAACCCATATTCTAATTGTTTACATATGCCAATATTCAAAATCCAAATTATTCAAAATTCAAATTCTATAGATGCAATGCCTTTAGTCTATTTTGGTTTGATTCTTTGCTATGTGATAGTACTTGCTTTGTGATTATGTGTTATTCTATGTTATTATATGTTATTCGATACCGAGTAGTCTAAGGTGTGTTAGATACCACCCTCGCTTTGACTTAGGTCAAATGTGTTAAAAGGGCGAAAAGTACAATCATGGGCAGACTTGTGAAATACTTAGTTTTGTGCTTTGTATTGGAACGAGTTTGGAGACGATATAAACTATTGCAGACTTGTAGATATACTATGATTTTTAGCTAAGTATTGATACGAGTTTGGAGACGAGATATTCTAAAAACTTAATTGCAAACTAGTAGGATATGCATGCTAGAGTTTAAACTTTGTAGTCTAATTGAATTGCATGAGTTTTCTATGTATATTAACTGTATGGGTTACTCACCAACTATGCATATAGTTGTCAAAATCTTTATTTTGCATATGTAACATGTTAATTGGATGCTTTAGCGAAGACATAGGATATGTTTGATGTTAGTAGACCTAGTTTTTAATTTAAACAATGTTAGAATTATTCAAGTTATGTAATTTGGATCTTGAAAACTATGTCATGGATGCTTGTTCAATTTATTGTAAATTATATCTTGGTTGTTAGATCTTTAATATTTATGATTTAACTATTCAAATTTACAACATAGCACCATGAGCTTTTGAGCATTCGACTTCGCACCCCGACGCATTCCGCCGTTGGTCGGGGTGTGACAGTGATGTTGATTTTTCTATTTAAAATGATTTATCAAAAGTTTGTGTTGAGTCTTTTCAAAAAGAGGATTGTTTAGTTTCTGAAAAACCTTGTTTGAATTCGAGTCTAAATTTAAATGCAATTCCTTTTGTTCCAAGTGGTTTAATTTCAGAGAGTACATATTGTAGTTTAAATGTCAATGCCAAAGATGAAATATCATTGAACACATCCGCACATCTAAATTTTGAAGTTAAACATGATGAATCAGTAAATAGATCATGTTACAGCAAACCTTTTGAAATCGATCTTAAACCAAACAAAAGAGTCAAATCTAGTGTGAACACATTTGGTTATGAGAAAAGACAGACATGTTTTTGTTGTGGTATCCCTGGTCATATTGTTAGAAATTGCAAAAAACTGCAACACTCTGGGACAATTGCAGCCATTAAGAAGATTATGACTAGAAATGGGAATAGATCTAAGTCAAACAGGGCAACTAAACCTGGGACAAGGAATTCCTTTTCTTTTAAGTCAAAACCCTCTGATGGTGATTGGAACAAAAACAAAAAAACAAATGCATTAGTTTTACAATAATAAATTCAAAAAACAAAGGAGAAATGTCTACCTGAATAAACAGATCAGAGTGTTTCGAACCACTATAGTTAACACTAAACAATCCTAGAAAATCAAAGTTTACAAACCATCAGTTTCAAATAAATCAGTTTTGTCTGCTACTTGTGAAAAAATCAGGCCAAAATTCGCTTGGGTTCCCAAAACTGATTAATTTACTCATGGAGCCTTGTCATTTACTGATGTAAACTTTGTAGCTGAACCACCCATAGTCTGCTGAGTGTGTCAAAAATATGTGACAAAGGATATTCTACTCATTTCTCAAACAAGGAGTGTCTAATTCTGAAGCCATATTTTGTAATTCCTGAAGATTGGATTTTGCTTTGCTCTCAAAGAATATGAAACTCATATATCATTGATATGAACATAGCACCGTCATCAAATGCGACTTGTCTGTATTACAAGATAGCTACACATGATGCAATGTTGTGGCATCGTAGACTCGGTCATGCAAATATGAAGAATCTTAATTGTCTAGCCAAAGGTCAGTTGGTCAGAGATCTACCAGTCAAAGATTTCTTCTCAATTGAAAAATGTGTGGATTGTGCAAAAGGGAAACAACATCGAAAGCCTCAAAAAATAAAATTAGTGAATTCTATTGACTTAGTCTTGCAATTGCTTCATATGGATCTATTTGGTCCAATAAATGTCCTAAGTATATCTTGCAATTCAAATTGTCTAGTGATCATTGATGATTACTCAAGGTTTACCTGGGTATTCTTCGTATCCAACAAAGGCGAGACTTCAGAACTAATAAAGCAATTCATTACCTTGATTGAAATTCAGTTAAGTTCAAGAGTAAAAGGGATCAGATGTGATAATGGCACATAATTCAAAAATGATATTCTAAATCACTTCTGTGCTGAAAAGGGAATTACTCGTCAATACAGTGCAGCTCGTACTGCTCAACAAAATGGAGTGGCTGAAAGAAGAAATCGTACTTTAATTGAAGCTGCTCGTAGTCTTCTTTGTGATTCAAAATGACCAACATTCTCCTGGGCTGAAGCAGTCAATACTACATGTTATGTGCAAAATCGCACCATGATTAACAAGCTTCATATGAAATCTCGATATGAAATTCTATATGGACACAAGCCTATTGTAGGTCATTTCTGAGACTTTGGATGCCCATGCACTTTGCTTCATTAAGAATCTCTTCCAAAGTTTGATGCTCGTGGTGCTGAATGTTATTTCGTTGGATATTTTGGAAAAACAGCTTATAGATTATACAATAAGTTGACAAAGCAAGTTGTGGAATCTTACAATGTTCACTGGCTTGAAGAAAACCCTATTGATTCTGGTTCAGGCCCTGCTTAGATTTTTAATTATGCAACTCTATTCAAGTCGTTTCAATCCCTATCTGAAGAGACATCTACTTCAAAAGAATACTCTGAGAGTTATATGGAGCAAGAAGTTCTTCATTCTAAGAAGATTCATGAACTTAGCATTAATCCACCTGGCATGTACTCAAAACCACACCGCCTCCTTCATATTCATCTCACTCAAATGCTGACGAGAAACATCCATCACCAACACTGGAGATTCTGGATATAGCTTCACTAGATCATATTTCTTTTGATTTTCTAGATACTATGCCTGAAGAATATCTAGTGGATCTTGTCACCCCTGTTGCTGCAACAAATTTCCCAACCTCATCTAATGTTCTAGACACACCAATTCCATTCTCAACTCATAAATACCATCCACCAGACAAAGTAATTGGACCAGTCGACTCAGCCATTATCACTCGAAGTGCTGCTGAAAATCTGAATGAATGCATGTTCTCCTGCTTTGTGTCCCAAATCAAACCAAAAAAATATTTCAATGGCCTTATAAGACTCCAGCTGGATTGAGTCTATGCTAGAAGAACTAAATCAATTTGCTAAACTGAAAGTGTGGACTTTAGTTGACCTCCCTGCTGGGAAGAAATCTCTTGGAAGGGTATTTAAGAACAAGAAGGATGATTTGGGTGTAATAGTCCGTAACAAGGCAAGACTAGTGGTCCAAGGATATATACAAGATGAAGGAATCGACCTTGATGAAGTTTATGCCCCCGTGGCTCGTCTTGAAGCAATTAGAATTATTTTGGCGTATGCATCATATATGAACTTCACTATGTATCAAATGGATGTGAAGACAACATTTCTGTATGGTGATGTTAAAAATGAAATTTATGTCTCTCAGCCACCTGGGTTCATCGATTCAAATCATCCTCATCAGGTGTACAAACTTGATAAAGCATTGTATGGTCTACATCAAGCTCCCCGTGCGTGGTGTGCTACTTTGACTGAACACTTGCTGTCCTATGGATATGTTCGTGGGGCCATTGATCAAACTCTGTTCAGGAAACAAGTAGATGATGACTTAATTTTGGTGCAAATCTATGTGGATGACATCATATTCGGATCAACTAATGGTCAGATGTGCAAAGACTTTGAACAAATTATGCGCAAAAAGTTTAAAATGAGCTTTCTTGGAATATTAATTCATCAAGGCAAGTATGTTGATGTCATGTTGGCTAAATTCAGGTTTGATGATTGTAAAGCTGCAAATACTCAGATGGCAACCCGTCCTGTCATGACTGTTGATGAAAATGGAACCATAGTTGATCACACTTTATATCGCTCCATGATTGGTTCCCTGATGTACCTAACTGCAAGTAGACTAGACATCGTGTTTGCTATGTGTTAGTGTGCTCGTTACTAGGCTAATCCTAAACTCTCTTACTTACATGATGTGAAACGAATCTTTAGATACCTAAAGGGCATGCCTAGGCTTGGTCTTTGGTATCCAAAATTTCTGAATTTAATATGTATGCTTTTCTTAACAGTGATTATGGAGGTTGTGATATTGATAGACAAGTTAAACCAGTCCTAATTTGAGAACTAAAAGATCTTAGTTCAATCGTGCAATTAATTCACTGTAGAGAAAGTTGGGATCAAATTGTTTTGAGACAAAACAACTCCTCATTTAAAGAACATTTCTACCTTAAATCCTTAAGTAGTCAAAGTGAAAAATTGAATTCGCAATAAATCATGAGGATGGATAGGTTTTACCTTGAAACTGAAAAACTTATTTCTTGTGTTAATAAAACCAAAACATGATAAATGATCATATGCTACATATGGTGGCTGTCAATTCCTGGGGGACAGACTCATATCATGGCAATGTAAGAAACAACATACTATCTCAACCTCAACTGCTGAAGCTGAGTATGTTGCTGCATCAGCTAGCTGCTCTCAGGTCATCTGGATAAAAAAATCAATTGTTGGATTATGGTTTGGAATTTCTTAACTCCCCTATTTTTTGTGATAATGATGTTGCTGCACAGATTTGTAAAAGCCCAGTTCAGCATTCCAAAACCAAACACATAGATATCAAAGTGCATTTCATTCGAGATTTCTTTGATCGAAATCTAATCCACTTAGAACAAATTGACACATCAAACAACATTGCCGATCTGTTTACTAAAGCCTTTGATCGATCCCGATTCAATGTGCTAACTGAAATTTTAAAAATGCTTCGTTTTTCTGATTGATTTTCATTGAAGTAGTAAATTTGTTCATAATTTTAATTTAATTTATTTTTATTTTATTTTATTTTATTTTATTATGCACAAATTTAGAGGAAGATTAGTGGTCCGGGATAGTCGTATTTGAGTCTAAAGTTAATTGATAGTGTGTCTCTGAGTCGTCTAGAGTTAATTGATAGTGTGTTTTTAGGTCTCGGGTAGTCGTCTTTGTTTCTAGTTTAACTTATAGTGTGTCTTTAGAATTAGATTCTTTGAAAGATCACCTGGGAAGTGATATGAATTCGTGATAAAGGACAAAACAATTACTCAATAAAAGAAAATTAAAGTCTTAAATGATTTACATGTTCATGTGATGTGTCAATAGGCTCAACAATGTTCAAATAGGCTCTAGTAGATTGATCAAACTTAAAGGATGTACAAGAAATTTGTTTCTCAGTGTCACATAAGGTCTGCACAAAACTGAGTTTCATCAAAAATGGATTGAGAGTTGAATTCTGCACCTCTTGACTATAATCCATAAGACTATGCATGGGTATTCACAAATAAATGAAAATTCAGCGCATCCGCCAAATCCATAATATCCACAATAAAATATGCATGAAAGTTTCACTCCACAATAATATCTCGGAATTTCAGCGCATCCACAAAATCCATATAAAATATGCGTGAGACTCCTCTGTTATACGATGTATAGACTTGGACATCTAAGCACATTCAGAAAAATAGTCAAAGTGAAAAATTGAATTCTTAATAAATCATGAGGATGGATAGGTTTTACCTTGAAACTGAAAACCTTATTTCTTGTGTTAATAAAACCAAAACATGATAAATGATCATATGCTAGGTGCTAAAAATGAAAACAGTTGAGTTTAAGTGGATAAAAATATTGGCAGTCATTGAACTTAAGAGTTTAAGGTGGAAATGTTCTTTAAATGAGGAGTTGTTTTGTCTCATAACGATTTGATCCCAACTTGCTTTGTAGTGAATTAGTTAGATGATTGAACTTAGATCTTTTAGTTTTCAAATTAGGATTGATTTAACTTGTCTGTATTTTATCAAGTTTTGTGTTAATTTTAGCTTTCTGGTTTAATTTTTGTTTTGTTTTTTTTCTATTTTTATTTAATGTTTTTGTTTTTGTTTGTGTTCTGTTCGTTGTGTGTTTAATTAAATGATAAATTAATTAGATATAGGAAACAATTTTATTTTTCAGTTAATACACTTTGAAATTTTGAAAAGAAAATAAACAACTCTGTTCTCGGTCAAAATAAGAGTTCTCGAATTGATGGTAGGTTTTCAATTGAGTAGTTCTCGTTCAAATGAATTCTCGGTAAAATCAAAAGGGATTCTCGGTGAAGTTGGTTCACTTTTAAAACTTAAACCGAAAAAAGGAAAATTCAAAATTCAAACTAGAGCTCTCGTGATCATTCATAGAATTGTTCGTTTTTGTAAGGGTGTTATTCTTGTTGGAATTGGTGAATAAAGAATCTTACAAGGTAAGATTTCACTGATTATTTTCGAAATTTCAGAGTGATCGATTTCATGATTGGGTTTAAGGAGGTTGAGGTCAATTGATGCGTCGATTCAACATCTATGGAGTACTTACTGATTTTGAAAAGAAAAAGTGAATGATAAAGCAATCGTGGGTGAGGGGAAGTAAATTTTCGGATTAGATCTTAGAGCCATTAGGAGAATCAAGGTTTCTCGGAGAGCTTCAGGGTTTTTGATGGAGGAAGACGACTCGGGAATTCTGACCGAGAACGTCGGTGCCCTCCGAGAAGCCTGTTTTCACCGAGAACACAAAGAATCACCAAAAACGTGGAGGATTGAGTGTGTTCTCGGAATGTGGCTCTAAGTGTGTTCTCGGAAAAGATAAATGAGTGATAATCTTGGATGTTATTTTACTATGAATTTTTATGCTACTGACTTTGGGTATTTGATCTCAGGAAATGGCTGCTCTGGAGTTCATGCATGATCACAACGTAGTAGCATACTTGTGTGATCCTCCTCGACAACACATGGAGTTCAAATCACAGATTGTCGGACTGAATGCGTGTCGGATTGCTTATGCACTCAGTATGAATCCTATTATTTGTGATAGGTCCATTAGAGAATTTTGGGGAACTGCAACCATCAATGGTCAGAATGGAAATATTGAAGCAAATGTGCAAGGTTGCAAGATAATTGTGTCTGAGGAAGTTATTAGATCAACTTTGTTATTTGGATATCACTCAGATCATCCCATATCCTATTTAAATGATGTTGTGTTCATTGTATTAATAAGGAAATGATATGAAGGAGAATACCCCCCCCCACTCGTGAAGAAACTTCTTCACCCTTACTGGCGACTACTGGCCCATGTGATTCAAATGGGAATTTCAGGAAATAAAGGAGGAACTGTCACACCCCGAGCCGACGGGTTGGATCGACTTCCCTGTCGGGCGGAAGGTTCTCGGGGCGCGATATCGTGAGTGATAATCGGAATGATCAGATTGTTCACATTACACATGATATATAAATGAGAAACTGCTAAATAAAAATAGAATTACAAAGTTAAATTACATCAGTTTAGTTCATAATTTAAGAATGTAAATCTACTATCAGCCTCGTATTGCTTCTATCTTGTGTCTGCGCAAGATATACAAAATAAATTTGTAAATTGATGCTTCAGAAATATGCAGGTCCAAAAAGCTAGGTCCTCTAACTGGTATCCTAGTCCAAAAGAAATAACCTCTTAGTTGACATGTTCGTCACCTGAGAAGTCATGCAAAAAGGTCAAGTCAACACATGGTTGGTGAGTTCATGTAGTTATATAAAAATGAATTTGAATAACCTGAATGACAACCTTAACCTCACCATTAACCACCTTTACCATCCAGCTCAGTATGCTTATATATAAGGCATATGTAGGGTCGAACTTACCGCCCGCCCAGCCACCGTCCCACCACCATATGCTTAGATTTTGATTTCCACAAATTGTAATCCCTTTGATTTCTTGAGTTCACCATGTATCCATGATTACCCCAAAACACTTGTAGAAATATGATATTAAATGGTTGATTAAATTAATAAATCAAGCATTTAAATACAACTAAGACATGATGATTGGGCCTTATTCGACTCAATCAATTAGACTTAGTTGTTGGTGGTTGTCCAAGTTGTACCCTCTCACATGTGGCCCATATCAGGCACGACCCACATGGAGTCTACCTGTATGCGTCGGGACTTTCATGATTTGCCCATATCAGCATGACCCACAAGGTCTACTGTATGCGTCGGGACTTTAGGATATCCTTTGATTCTGATCTTCTTGATTCTCTTGATTTCGTTTGATAGTTAAAGTTACGCCCATGTAGCTTGAATACAAGAGTCTACTACTGTGACGGGACTTTTCGTGTGTTACACGTGGTCTTGATTTACATACAACTGACATCCACCTTAGATTAAGCAATTAATGATTTCATTAGATCTTAATGATTTCATTATTTCAATGATTCACACACGGTTATGATTCCCATGATTCACTTGATTTTGATCTTTAGAATTCCATGATTTCACCATGATTAAAGATTCTCGAGTAGGATCCTTAGTTTACTGATCACACACTGGATTAGATTCCATTGCATTTTATCTTTAGCTTTAGTTCTTTTGATTTCACTTTGAATTTAGATTCTTGAATTTAAAACTCTATGGACTAAGGCTTTGTTTAGAGTTTAGAATTAAGGTATTACTCATAAGAGCAATTAATTAACCTGTTAGTAATTCTGCTGAGCGATTACCTAGACAAAAGTCTAGGAATACATAAAAACAAACATACATACTGCATATAATAAGTAAAAGCAGTTACGTAAAACAATTTAAAGAAAAAGGTTTATGCATGCTTCTCAGCCCCGCGTTTGAAAACAAAAATGTTTAGAAAAGGGGTAATGAACTCACCTGTGTTGCTCTGTATTGAATTACCAAAAAATTCGCGCTCGTTGTTGTAGCCTATGTTTCTTCGGTTCCTGAGTTGTTTTAAGGGAATTTGAATACAATAAGTGCTTATAATATAGTCGTCATATCTAAGGTTTGGTCTCGTTGTGCAACTAGGTGTCCTATGTTACTAATGTGCTTCTAAGATTTCATTGACCTAATTTAACCTATTACCCATTAGTAACCCTAATCCCACAAGTATCATTACTAGTCTTTAGTTAAACATTTTTAGTTAGTCTTCTTTATATTAAACATTAAGTTAAAAACCATTTCTTTTTAATTTGCTAAGGCTTATAAATCATTTTCTTTTATTAAAACATGATGAATTTTTAAGAAAAAGAAAGTTACACATGATAGGCTTGGGTTAAGCCCATTGGGTCAACATTGGGCCCATTTGTAGTCTTTGATGGCTCAATGATTCATGATTAACTCCTTGATTGACTAGGCCCAGATAATTTATGTAAATCATCTTGGTTAGTTGCATATCTTTATAGGTTTTTCCTAAAAGTTGAGTGTTTATGCTTTAAATCAACACTCAAAACCCTAAATTGTAGTTTTGATCCTCACGATTTTCTCAAAATGGTTAACCTCCAAAATGTTGAAGATCCTCATTTAGTTCGTTGTATTATTTAAGAAAGCTATTTTCTTAGAACCATTTTCATTCAAAAACTTATACTTAGTCGTTAATACGCTTTGATGGACCCTTATTATTGAAAACCTGATTCGCGATTTCCTTATTTACATTTTAGGCCCAATTTCATAGGAAATAAACTATGATTGGATTTCTATAATCCTTAAGGTAATATTAGTGTCAAAGATGATAGATTCCTCATGTCCACCAAAGAGGTTTCTTATTCTGTGCATGCACATACATGTTTCCGCATGCATTCACACACACACACACAAGTCCCATTCATGACCATGTATCCACCCATGTACATGGTATCCTACCCCGGCTTCCGTCCATACTCCCCCAACATTCGGCCGATTGAGAGTTGAGCCAACCGAACTAGGTCGGACGGAATGGAGGTCCCGACCGACTGGCTGGGGGTTTGGCCGAATGAGGTTTGCGAATGAGGACCAGCCAAAGGGGTCTGGCCGAATAGGTGAGTGGTCGAATGAAGTGGTTCTGACCGACTAACAGCAGGGCGAATGGCTTGGGCCGGATGACGGTAAACCGATCGAATGGAGTTCTTCGACCATGGAGTTGGCCATTCGGCCGCTCGAAGGACCTAGGTGCAGCCCCCCATCAAGTCGCGACTTAGGCACAGCTCATGATACTCACTTGTTCCCTCATCATTCTAGGTGGATTTAGGGAGGATCCTAAGTGGTAAAGTGCTGTAAAACCGGTTCCTATAAACCCTAAAACCGAACATAAAACGTGATCTTTACCTCAAATTGGCTGGATAAAAGTCTAGATCTGTTGTACTTTCAGGTTCTACAGGTGATGGTGGTCGTTTTGACACCAAGAACTCAAGTTTTCATGAAGAGATGGAAGAGATCTTGATAGGGTTTCTAGAGAGAGAAAGAAGAGAGAGAGAGAGCTCCGAAAATGGGGTGTAAATTCTGGTAGGAGGGGGTTGGGTGAGGCCATAAATGCCTCATTAAAGGCTTCAAGATATCCGGGTGTGTTCGGGTCCGTTCAGTTTAGCTTGGTTTCGCGTAGAAGTGTCGGTTTTTCGTCGTTTTAGTAACTAAACGACTCGGTTTTAAAATAAGGTTTATAAAATTATTTTAGGTGGTTATTCCTAGTAAATTAACTAAATATATTCCATTTATTTTAAATTTACGAAAATATTTAATTTACTTTTTAAAATCGAATCGTACAGTCGTCGCGCGTATTTGTTTGAATCGTCACCCGTACAAATACGATGACAACTACACTTTTGAATATGGTTTTCTAATTATCAGATATCATTCAGAACATTAAACTTTCAGATATATTCGTACAGATCGTCACCTATACGAATAATCCGTCAATTTAGCATTCGCATAACGACATCCGTGTTGTTTTGTTCTGTAAAGCCTCACATACGTTTATACGTAATAAAGTCCTAACACATAATCACATGATGGTTTTGTAACGCCAGATAATTATGTAACCGATAAACTATGTTTCTGAGTTTCATTTCTCTGAAATGATTCTGAATTTGTTGTTTGCTAACACGAAATGATAATGATATATAATATGAACATGGCATACAATGAAACACATATAGTTTGTACCTAATTACTGTTCCTGTTACTGTTGAGATCACTGTTCCGGTGGCATTTCCGGCACTGATGTTACAGGAACAGATGTTCTAAGTGCTGAATTGACCTCTAGGATAGTTGCTTTAACAATGGATTAGGACTTTAACTGATTCAAATTGGTACTTAAGGAAATGAAGAAGAACTTGAAGGGTGTAAAGAAAGAGATTTTTTCTGATGTATACTAGGTTCGTTCAAATGATAGTGGATGCTCATTATCCAGGTCTAGTGAAGACAGTGGAATCTTTGGATATTAAGCCAATGGGACCGAATGTGTTTGGTTTACTGAAACAGATTAGAAAGGGAGCGCAAGTTACCTTTCAAGGATTGAGGCCTCTAGAGAAATCTGGAAGATTTGGTGACATTGAGAATGTGGATCAAAGGAGTGAAACTAATGTGATGATTGCTGAAGAACATGATGTTCAGGCTCAGATGGCAGGTCACGAAGATGAACTAATAAATCCAGAGATGGACGTTAATCTAGGTGAAGATGTAGTGGTGGAAATGATTGATCAAGAGTTTGATTCAACATTGAATGAAGCTGGTGTGTCTGAAAATCTTACTCCAAGGAAGAGATCAAGAAGAGATCCCCAACCTGAACCATATCATTTGAATGTGTCTGCTACTGGAATATCAAACTCCTTGCAAAGATTAGAAACAGATGGTGCTGTGAAAGTTGTTCAAAAAAAGGAAGCAGAATCTCAAAGGGTAGTAAGAGATGCAAGAAAAGGAAAGGTGGTTGATGTGGCTTAAGTTAATGTGCATATATTGCAAGAAAGAGTATTTGTCTTGGAGCAACAACTTAATGATCAGGTGTTACAGTGAGTGACGAAAGATATTTTAATTAGTGAGCTTCAGAAAAATCAAATAGGTCAGAATTTGAAGAATCAGACTCTAGAAGCAAATGAGTCCAGTGGTTTGCAAGAAAGAAGGGACGATGATGGTGATGGTGATGATGATGGTGGTCCAAGCCATACTGAGATTGACAAACTTCAAAATTTTGAATCTGGAAAAGGGGATGTTGTTCCAAGTGGGACAGACAATGATAAGAATCAAGAATCTAGCAAGGGAAAAGGAGAAGCTGGATCAAGTCAACAAGAATATGATAAGTTAATGTTTGATGTTGATGATCTCCTAGAAGAAAATATGGAGGTAACTGAGGTAAGAGACACTGACAAAAGAAAGGAATCTTCATCAGCTGAGTATGATTATTCAAATGTTGACATGTTTGTTGGAAAAAGAATTGATACTTTTGAGAGGTTGATTATTTCCAGTGTTCGTCACAAAGATTACTTTAAGAAACAACAAGATCTGCCAGAAAAATATGTTGTCACAACTGGAAGAAATTATTACGATCAGGTGGGTGACAGATCTGGAATTCATTCCTGGCGCTATGATGGAAACAAGAGAATGTGGGCGGTTAAAAGGAAAAACGGGAACTAGGATTATTATGAAGTCCTTCGGATTTTGAGTCTTGGACTCGAGCGTATCTTGTTGAACTCGATAAAGCTCCATTCTTTAATCGGTCAAACGATCCAAGAGGAAGGGAATTTTATGACTTTGTTCGTGAAGAAGTATGGCTAAATTTCAAGAGAATGAAAACGGCCGAGTCGCCAGTGAGTCAAGGATGGTCGAACGGGTAAAATATTCACTTCAATATACTGACCACCGACTAACAAATTGAATAGTATACCCATTCCTCAGAGATTTCCTGATGGATGCTTGTCAAAGTTTGTTATGTGGGCGATTGATTTGGAATCATCTGAAGCTGTTATAAATTGCGGGGATCAAGAATATCAAATTCTCGATAAAAATGATTTGTTGAGATTTGGAGAACATGATATCAAGATTTTGGCAATGCTTCAGATCAAGACGGATCCTGTTTTTGAAGTGCATGGTAAATATTTTACATCTTTGGCTGCATCAATTGTGAGAACAAAATTATGGGCAAGTTCAAAGGTGATGCAAACTTTGCCTACTGAACCATGAGCTTAATTTATGATATCATAATCCTAGGGGAAGATTGTAAAGCATATGTTTTTGAGGATTACGTATCAAATTTATATTCTTGGTCAATCTGAAGTTTCTCAGAGGTTTTAATGGGTTCTCGGCTCAATATTTGGTTCTCGGCTGATAGCTTTGGTTCTCGGAGGCTTCTCAGATAAGTGATATATAAATAGGTTTTTGTTTTGTTTTTCTCAGTAGACATTCATAATTTTGTTTAAGAAAAGTTTTTTTTTCTTTCTGGTTCTTAATTTTTCTTGTATTCGATGAGTTATTCCAAGATCAATATAAACTCGTATGCAAGTTTATGTATGTTTATTATTCTTGATTGATTAACTATTGATTTCTGCTCATTAATTAGTTTTGATTGATATTGAATTGTTTAGATCCAAGTGATTGGGACCTACATTATCCTTTAACGAGCACATGAAGTTGCATAGTATAAGTCGCTTTGGCATGCCAGAAAAGAACTGGAAGAATATTCACTCACAATATTTGTCTGTGTGGAATCAACGGTGGGAGAATGTGATGAAAGGGGTTCGTTGTGCAACACCTACTGTAGAAACAAGTTATATGCAATGGTTCTGGTCACGTACGGTGTTGTATAACACGAATCCAAAGTCAGAAGAGGTCATGCAGCCCGGGTTCTAAGATCACGGGTCTAGATCGCAGGTGACTTCATGTAGTCATTTAAGTTCTAATTTTGTAGTCATTATTTGTATCACTATATTACGGTTTCAGTTGACATATTTTTTTTTATTTTTGATAGATGGATGGGAGAAGCCAGACTTATCGACAAGTAGGTGACTTCATGCACGTGGAATCAACATCGAATTTCCAGAACTTTGAAACGTTGCAAAACACTGCGAATCAAGTTATGGGAATGCTTAATTTAGAGAGTCGCCTGCATTATCCATCACATCTTCAGACTGGTCTTGTTAATTTAGGTGTGGATGAGACACTACCACGTAATTTACGAAGGAGAGAAAGAAGACGTGGTAATGTCAGAAATAGGGCCAGTACATCTAGTGTTCAACATCAAAACTATCATGCTTGAACATCAAATGTTGAACATGAGAATTTTCAAGCTGGTACATCACATGTTCAACATGAAAATTATGAGTTAGGTCATTTAGAATTTTCAAACGCTCCTTCCTCGTCATTTTTTGCGGGTATACATTGAAACATGATGTTTGAATACAACAATGAACAAAAGGTGACCCCACAGCCTTCAATGTTGTCGTCGCTCACCCAATCTCAGTCTGAAAACTTTAATTATTATGCTCCTCAATTTAGTGCAGATGATGCACATCGATTTAGTGGTATATCACCACTGCCTTCATTGGACATAAATCTACAGATGAGTGTTGCAGATTGGGATGATGACACATTCTTGGCTAACACCCTAAATGCAGAAGATGTTGATGTTGATCAGAATCCAATTGCGTCTAGACGTATGAATCCTCATCGCCAAAGAAGACGACCCGGTTGTGGAACATAATTATGTTTGGTTTTGTATATTTTGTTATTTAGCATGTATGTTTTAATTTCATTGTTTTGATTTTTTTTTAAAACACAACATTGTTAAAAATAAGGGTATAAAACAGAAAATGACATTACAACTGAAAATGACATAAGTTAAAATGGCATTACAATACAATATTACAAGACATTCCTACGTGGTAAAAGTTAAGCATCTGCTGCATAAAATTCATCTGCCATAAAACGTCGGTATTTCATGCACGTATCATGTAGATTTCGTTTGATTTGATTAGGGAGGTCCAGAACAAGGTTTCTCATTATTATAAAGACAAGAACTCGAGAGTTTCTTCCAACCGGGCCATTGTATTGAGGCCAGAATTCTGTTTCTAGTATTTTAAGTTTGGGGATGGCATTTCTACAAGAATTTTTCCAGAATAAAATATTGTCCAAAAAAGATATGAACGTCTCAAATCGTGTTATTTATGGGTAAAAAAACCGATGAATACAAGTTGTTTGACAAATGAAAGCGTCACAATTCTCAGTAAAGTGCATATACATTTCAAGTGTTCGCATATCAACCCGTAGAAGTAACAAATGTATGTCCTTAATTCCGATGGGAATATAAACATAAAAAGTATTTATGTTAATCAAAATTGTAAATAACTTTAAAAATAAGATTTACATTATTTAACCATAGTCTTTCATTCCAATTGAAATTGACAAAGCTCCATAGTTTGGTGTTTTACATATAATGTTATAGAATTGTGGTGGCATGATAGTCTAAGGAAACAACTGCTCCGGATGACTATTCTTAGTTATTTCCTTCCACCATAAACGCATAAATCTGGTAACCCAACCTTTTACATGCTTTAAAGTAGCGCATATAAGTTAGTACATTTATTTGTATAATAATCCGAAAAATAAAAATGGTATGTATAATTTCTTACAAGTGTTGATAAATAACCATAATTTTGATATCCTAATAAGGATCCCCAAAACTTTTGACTTAACTTCATTTTTCCCACAAAAAAAACTAATACAGGATGATGCATCACCATTGCGAAAAAATTCCATCACATTAGTTGACCAATTTTTAATCTTTTCAACAGGACGGTACCAACGTGTGTTTGTTGGAAGGTTTTCTGGGGGTGTTTTTTGAACATAATTTTGGCTTTTTGGGGGGTATCACATACCTCTTCATCATCATAATTTTGTGGGCTTTCCATAGGTTTGAAATTATGGATTAAAAGTTATGGGTTTGCAGTGGATTTGAAGTGAGTGTTTACATATATATAACAGTTTATTCACATGACTTGAAGTTGGTTGGTAGAGAGGTAAACTTTGAAACTAAATTTAAAGTTGGTAGGTAGTAGTGTGGTAATTAATAAACTCGTGGGTTTACAATTTTTTGTTCAGAAGACATGTGGGTGTACTATGTGACACAACTTTATTCAGAGGTTGTTAAAGTGGGTAGGTAGTATTGTGGTAATTAATAAAATTCATTCATGTTTTATTTTATTTTAAAAAACATATCATTATTAATAATATAAAAACTTAAAGTTGGTAGGTAGTAGTGCGGTAATTAATAAACTCGTGGGTTTGCATTGTGTTGTTTCAGAAGACATGTGGGTGTACTATGTGACACAGCTTTATTCAAAGGCTGTAAAAGTGGGTAGGTAGTAGTGTGGTAATTAATAAATTTTATTCATGTTTAATTTTATTTTAAAAAACATATCATTATTAATAATATAATAACTTAAAGTTGGTAGGTAGTAGTTTGATAATTAATAAACTTGTGGGTTTGCAGTGTGTTGTTTTAGAAGACATGTGGGTGTACTATGTGCTTCCAAAAGTTACTAGGTCCACTATCTGGGCATCCTAGTATGCATCCTGCAATCTTAACCTAGTTCTATACGTCACCTGAGAAAACATGTAAGAAAAAAAAGTCAACATGGTTGGTGAGTTCATAAAGTTTAGTATTTGAAAATGAATTTCGCAAACCTTTTTCAGTAACAACCTTAACCTCACAAATAACACTTATTACATCCAATCAAGTATGTTTATATATAGAGCATACGTAGGGTCAAGCTTACCGCCAACCCACCACATATCGGACCACATATGATATTGTTATTTATGATAATTAAGCGTTTTACCATTCTCCATCAAAACCTTTCCGAGTAACAACCTTAACCTCAAAAATAACACCTATTACATCCAATCAAGTATGCTTATATATAGGGCATACGTAGGGTCAAGCTTACCGCCAGCCCAGCTGCATACCTCAAAACTAACACCTATTCCAAGTAACTATTAAAATCATGTAAAGATTATAAGTAACTTTAATGTGATATTTGAAGTAATAAAAGTCAATTAATATTTTTTTTATTTATGAAAATAATCTTGATAAAAGTATTTTCTTTAAATAAAATTTTGTAAAGATTATACAAATTAAAGTTAATAAATAACTTTAATAACTAATATGATATTTGACAGTTTATAATTATTATGTTAAACATAACTTTTAAATAAATATTTAAATGTACAAATTTAATAATAAAATTTTCCTTCTTTTAAATAAAACTCTACTTCATGTAATTTGCAAAATTTAAATAACCTTGATGTTTATTTTATAAAACCTTGGATAAATCCATAAATAAAATATTTAAAATTTTGTTTTTATTTTTAAACTAACAGTTATTATTTAAAAAAATTTTCTGTGAAGTTAGAATTTAAAATTCAGTTTTGAATAAAAAATACAAAAAATTTGCTAAAATACCGGCCCAGGCTAGGCTCGAACCCGCGACCTGGGCGTACCAGATCTATATGCTCGTTGTTTTTCCAGTTGATCTAGAAACTTGCTCACAATATGGATCCCTTGGAATTATATTTAACATGACGCGATTGGTTTTCCCCAATCCCAGATTTTAACAAACAAAACCTAATTCCAGTTCTGGTTAAATTCAATCAAAAACGCTTCTGATTGTAACCAATGTCGTGGGGCTATTGTTTGTAGATGAGAAACAAATCGAATGATGTAACAATAGCTAACCTTTTGTTTACAATTTGATTGGTTTCTAATGGTAGGTCGAGAGAACAAAGAACGAACACTTTGCGGATCTAATTCGCGATAATGGTTGGTCGTGAATGTGCTTTGAGTTCCCAGAAGGTTTCGCAGAGCTTATACGCACTTATGGATGGATTTAATTTTATTATTATGCTCGTTTATATACTACTCAAGATCTAATTCGACTTCAGGATTTTAGGAACGATTTTCGTGTTAATTTGACGATTATTGGTTACATTGGTGATTGATAGCTATCTCTTATTGTACGTTTGTTGATAAAAATTCAAACTTGGTTAGTTTTTTCTGATAATCAGGATGTAATCGTTCGATGGGTCGAGAGTGGGTTGGATCGGTGGCCATGGATATCCCTGGCTGATTATTTGGGTGGAAGAAGATGGTGAGTTTGGGTTATTGGCACATTTGGTCCCTCTAAGTTTCCTTTTAAGTTACAGTTTTAAATTTGTCACTATAAGTCCCTCAAAGTTATAATGAAGGATCATAAAAACTTTATATAATCTATTAATTTTAACAAAATGCATAAAGTTATATATAGTTATTTTGATAGAATAAAAATTATATAATTTATCAAGTAATTTCTTAATATTTGTATAAATAAAATATTTATACATTTGAACAGCGTTTTAACATAGTTTATGCATGGTTATTTATTCCTGTATAAAACTTACTTTATAACTTTTTAAACTTTGGAATTTTTATCATTATTGTTGTTATTATCATAATTTATTATATTATATTATATGTATATGTACATGTATACACACATTCTTATTAAATTTAAACAAGAAACTAAAATCTCGAATTCTCGTTAATAATTTCCAAATTTATTTACATAAATTATCGAAATGTTATAGTCTCCCATACTTTTATGGATTTTGTCCCAAAATTTAGAAGAAACTGTTGAAACAAATGCGAATATTTCCCGTTTATTTGTTCTTTGCATCCACACGTGAACTCGAGATCGTGTTTCGATTCCCCACAAACTTTGACGATCGAATTTCGGCTTCGCTTCAATTGTTTGTCATGACGATCCATGATCTCTACCTGTTTCTCAATGATGTTCATCGAATCATCAATGTGAACATCATCGACTGGTATGTGTAGGTTGTAAGTGTTTTGTAACAGACGTTAAAAATTTTATTACATATGTTTTTCATGAATGTGTATTGCGATCTATGGTTGTTGAATCTAATAAGCCTAAAAGAAAGATGATAACAAGACATTCTCCCCTACTTAGTTTACATATTGATTTCTCTTGATTTCTTGGCTAGAGTGATCTACCATTTATTGGCAATATTTACATATAGTGTATATGTAGGGCGAACCCAGCTACTAACCCACCATATTATCAATATTTGATAGTTTTCCGCAAGTCAGATCCTATGGTGATTTCTATTTTACTAAAGGCATTATTTCCATTAATTAGTATTTGTATTCATTTTGGTATTTCAAATTAATGTAGTAGAGTGACGGTGAGAGAGAAATAGGTGTTGATTCTTAGTGTGAATGCTTTATTGTTTGTGATCAATTGGGAAGGTGTTAAATGATACGGTCTTCCAATTCCCTTATACCAAATACAAATGGGTTTAGGAATTCAGATTGCAAAAAGTCAAATCTAACTCACAAATTGCGATTTGGGAATTTGTGAGTTACGTAATAGAATGAGATTATATTTAAATTCCCAGTCACGAAATACTATCGAAGAGTTAGCATCATAGGTTTACATTAGATTTGAAGCTTGATGTTTGAAAGATTTCCAACTAAAGACAAATAGTGTACGTATTCGTCTTTAAAGTTGTTCATTTAAATTATTTACAAAATAAATACACATAAATCTTCATATACAAGAATTTATTGATTCAACCAATAGCTTTGACTAAGATTACCTTTCTTGTTGATACACTCAAATTTATGAATCCTAAAATTGGTCAAGCTTTCTTTTCTACTCCCAATATACTGTTGGTGCTTATATATAGAGTATACCGCAGCCAACCCAGCACACCATTAATACTTTGAAAGTATATGTGACAACGAGTGCCTGAATGGCAGGATTGTACAGTAGATAAGTGTATGGAACCCATTTGTAAACTCTTGTGTGTGCATTTAATACTAAATAGTTCAGAAACAAGGTCGGAAGATCAACACATATCAATATTGATGCTACACACAACGAACACAACACTTATTCATTGATGATATGAAACTGTTAAATGATAACACACACTAATTCTAGTTAAGATATTATTATGTATAAACGTATGTGAGGATATCAAGTTCAAAACAATAAAAGATAGCATTTGTGAATATTAAACTAATAGTGTGTTCATGTGAGTGATGATTCGCAAGAATACATTTGTGAGTTTAACGTTCTGAATGATATCTTATAATTAGAAAACCACATCAGAAAGTAAAGTTGTCGTTCTGAATATTCTTACTCGTGACAATATGTACGAATATGCGCTAAAGCTATACGATCCGACGAAACGATTAAAATAAACATTTTTGAAACTTTAAAAATAATAAAATGACATTTAGAATATTTATTAGGAATTACCATTTAAAAATATTTAAAACAAACTATTTTTACAAAAGAATACGATTCAACGAAAATGCAACAAAAACGACATGTTAAAATGAAACCAAACGAAACCAAACATGTGCGTAATGACTCTGGCTTTAAAATCCCTAAATACTCCTCTTTTCTTTCATTGAATGCAGCCAACAACCTCTCTCTCTAGAAATCCCAATATTTTCTCTCTCTAGTTTCTCTCTCTAGATTCAAACACTCAAATCCTTCTTATAATAACCAAATCGCGAGTTCTTGGTGTCAAAACGACCCTTACAACGAAAGTACAATGGATCAGAAATTAAAATTATAAAAATCAGGTAAAAATGAGCTCTAAGATACGAGTTTATGGGTTTTCATCAAAATCGGTGTAACACCCCGACCGATGGCGGAAATGTCGGGATGCCACGAGGGATGTGTAGATTGTTCATAAGCTCGTGGGCATCTAATTAAATCATCACATATCAATTAATCAACCAAATTAATTACATCAAAAATCATGTTCATCATGAGCTAGTTACATCAATTACACAAAAGATTTAGCTAAACAAACTAAACTTTAATCTCCAGAATTTCAGTTATTTTAGCTAAGTCCAAGACCCTACGTGATGATGTCCAAAAGATGTAGAGCTACCCTGCTCTACCTACTTCTCTTCATTACCTGAAACATGTAGAAAATGAAGTCTCAACTACGAAGTAGTTGGTGAGAAATGATAAGTTTTTATGAATAAAAAATGTTTATAAAATGTTTATGAAAGTTTATAAATGGGTTTATAAAAGTTTATAATTTCCCCGAGAAAGTCCACATGTGCACCTGCGAAATAATTCAATTCTGCCAAAATTCAACAAACACAACATCCAAACAATCCAAGTAATCACATACACAATAATCACCAATAATTATCCACATAAATTCAACCAATCACATCCATTCAATAAGCATCAATCATCATAATCATATCAATATAAGTTACCGCGGAGGACCTCAGTTAACTCAATCAACGGCGGAATCATCGCGGAGGACCGCAGTCAACTCTACCAACGATATTCCTATAAGTGTCTTCGTGCACTGCGGAGGACCATAGTCAACTCAACCAACTGTGGAATCACTGAGTAGGACGTTAGTTAACTCACCAACAGTAACTCGATCATTGCGGAGGACCTAAGTCAACTCAACTAACAATGACTCACGGAAAAATAATAATCCATCTCACTCCATAATCAATACTAATCCAGTAATATGAATATCATGTTGATAATCCAGGTGTCACCCATGTGTTATCAAAATAATATTTAAATTGGTATACATGTTCCACCTCCAAGTTTAAAAACAATAGTTTCAAAAGGAAGTTATGAGAACTCACCTGAGTCCTTAGATTCAGTGTGTTCGCAAAGTGCGCGCTCACGTACGTGAAATCAAATGCAATTCAACAATCTGAATTATAATATGTTTCATATTCATAAGTATTCATGTGTAACATCATTAAGTTTGTTTTATTTCGTTTGCCCTTCAAATGTTAAGTGCATGACTTTCTTAGTCTTATTACCTAAGTTAAAGTGATGTTCATAAAGATGTCCTATTCCCATTGTATAGGATGAGTTTACTGCTAGTTAGTTCACTCCAATTTGATAACATGGTTTTACTGAAGTTATGGAAGTTATATACACATGTTGTAAAGGTAGTGACCTTGTCCATCCATATATATATATATATATACACACACCTTATGATAATGCATGCATGGGCACTTGAGTTAGCCAACAAGTTTTCAATTTGTTAAGTTGAAATTAGGTTTAAGAAAGCCACTTGAGTTATTCTCATGCATTATTTAAATTACACATATTCTTAAATTTAAAATATAGTCTTATTATTACAAAGGTGATAGCTTGAATGGCACATGCACGTATGACAATATCATCCCCCATGTTATTTTGTTTATCATACATTATATGTATTGATGTAGCCTCTCCCTGAGTTATTAAACCTAGATTGACATCCCATGGCTAGAGGTTCATACTAGGTTCGGCTACCCATGGTTCGGCTACACCCAAAATCAACACCCTCATAGGTTCGTTAGGCTAAGGTGTGCAGGCCATAGGTTCGCTGGAACAAAGAGAAGGTTCGGTTAGGTCTAAAATGACCTAGGTTTGGTGGTACAAGGCATTGGCTTGGCTAGGGTTCGGCCAAAGGTTCGTTGATCCATGGTTCGCTGCCACTTTGGGTTCGCCTCCCTGGTTTCGCCTCCCTGGGTTCAGCCATTAAAAGGTTCGCCAGCCAAGGTTCGGTTTTGATAGGTTCGTGGCTCACCTGCCACACCAGGTTCAGGGTTCGACCAAAACAGCCCTCATCCTCACAGGTGCGGCACGTAATGATGCAACCAGCAGCACTCCCACGAACCTGCGAGCATCAACTGTTCATCATGTTCCTTCTCGTTCTAAGTTGTTTGCAGGTTCAGCCATGGCATCTTTACACTCATCCTAACTCGTCTTATAGGTTTTCCATATGTGAAACTCGTCTAAGAAGATGGTAGTATAAACCAATTATTTTGTAATGAAAAACCGAAAAGTAATTGTTTGATTTACCTCCAAATTGTGACTAAATGATGAGTTTCTTCGTATCTTCTCGTTCCTCTCGATTACAAGGTCGCTTAGGCTCCAAGATCTCTTAAATTGGTTGTGATTTGGAGAAGGAAATGTAGAGAGAAGGTAGAGAGATAGAGAGTGACGAAAATAGGAGAAGAACAGGAGAAATGAGAAAGAAGAGATGATTCTTCTTTCTTATAGCGCGTCTCGATCCCCCGTGCTCGTTCTTGTTTATATCGCGTAAAATATTATAAAGTGTTCGGTTTTTATCGCATAATATATTTAAATCATAAAACGTTTGAACTAATTGAATTACGTTTAAATAAAATGTTTTTACTTAGATGATATCGTAAAATGATTCCGTTTTATTTTTCATTAAATTATTTATTTAATTAAACAATTTTTTTGGATTGGTTTTAGGTTGTGATTCCTAATAAATAATTTTAGTTTTCTTTTCTTAAATTAATATCGTTCGATATTATTTCGTTATCTCGTCGAAACGCGTTACTTACGTGCGTATTCGTAAAGATCGTCACCTTTCCGAATCCGACGCTCGTATCGTCTTTCGATTCGATTTAAGATTTATGGAACATCGTTTCAGAATATTATTCTTAATAATTATATTCGTGTGAATCGTCACCCACGCGAATACATTGTCAAGTTAATATTTCTGAAATAACATTCGCGTTTAATTTATGTTTCTAACCTCACCAACGCGTGTTTATCTTTAATAATGCTTCCAATATTTTATTACCTTGAATATTATAATTCCCCAATCCAATCCCACTAAACCATATCACTGACACATCCGTGATAGACCGAAATATGCATATGTATAGGGCAGATGTAGGGGTAGGTCGCAACCTCCCCAGCCACCGTCCCATTGCTATTTCGATAAACCATGACCATGTGTCCTTGACTATGTTTAGTAACCAAACAATCACAAACTCCTAATTCCTTTCCATTCCAAACCACAATCCATAAATCTGTGAATTCAACTGCGATAAACTCTCTGGTTCTGTTTAGTTGTGTTTCGACCAAAGTTCACATGGTTTATGCATATAATAATATGTTTTCAATATGTATACCAATATCAGTAATAACATTCAATAATTCATCATCATTAATAATTATCATATCAGGTCGTAACAGTACAATTAAACATGTACGGACAACCCGAAAAACAGTGATGTTACAATCGGCTACATGGACTTGTAACCGGTTTTAAACACCTCAAACATCATAAATATGACATGAAATTGGATCTAGGACATTTGGACTGTAGGAATAAAGCTTGGAGGGCTGGGAATGGATGAACACCACCTGGAAAATTAGTATCGACGGAAGAACATATGAATATGCTAGTATCGATAGATGATCACAAATGGGCTGCACTATCATTGAATTTACTAAGTTCGACGGACACCGCCCTCGATACTAACATCGACACTACCAATATCGACGAGGTCCAAGTGGGAAGGGTCAAGTTTTCATCGATACTATTAAGATCTACGGCTATAATATCAATGAAATTACATTATTGATACTATAGTATCGGCTGCTTGCCTTGGGTACTTTCTAGCCAAGCATCGATACCGATAGTATCGATGCTACCTTGTCATTGTCGATATTGCTAAGTTAGGTGAAGTCCAAGGGGTTTGAGCCAAGAAACTATTGATATTAACCAATTATCAGCTAATAATGTCACACCCTCATTTTCCCACTAATGAAATCATACTGTTTAGGGCGTGACAAACGAAGATCTTAGTCATTAGACATAACGAAAGACCTCTATATGCTTTTAATTCATAATTTGGTCACAAATGTAATAAATAAAAAGTAGCGTTTAGGAAGCGTTTGAAAATCCGAAACAAAACATGACAGTTGCAAAAACATAAATAACAATGTTCAATGTTTCATTCCAAACAAGTAAACATAAAATGATGCATGAGACTCAAACATCCTTGTCCCTGCTTGCTCGTGCTTCTGTCTTAGCGTCCTGAGAATACATGTAAGTATAGTCAACACAAGGTTGGTGTGTACACAGGTTTGTATAAATAATCACAAATGTTTGAACAAATTGTTTGTAAGTAATGTTTGCAGGTCACATAAACACAAATTGCATAGTTCATGATAGCTAGTCATATGTACTATTTTTACAAGTGGTCGATACCGAAGCTGACTGTTTGAATAATGTTTGCCTTTCCACTGTTGTCTAACAAAAACAATAGTAATGTTCGGTTTGGTTTGTTAAACACTTGCGTAAATCTACTATCTACCAAGTGAGGTTTGTCAAACCCAATAGATATATCTTCAACTACCACGCTTTGCACTACGGAAAAATAATCGGTTTGATATGTAAGGACTTCTAGTGTTATGTTTGCACTTATAGTAAACAGCTAACTCATACAAGTGATATGTATCAAAAAATGTTTGTTTGCACATGTTTTCTTCCGCAAAATAGTAAAAGTAAAAGGGGCCATGTACGCACCTTAGAATGAGAATTGAATGATCAAACGCTCGTGAAATCACGTAGATAACCTTCTACGAAGAATCTGTGTTATTACAATAACGTTGTGTTATTTGAAATGTCAATTCATGTTCGTGATCACATACGTGTCAACCCACGTATGTTGGCTTGTTCGAAATGCACATAAAAAAGTATGCATAGTTTTGAATTCGTTTGTTTAAATCGTATAAGTATATAAGATTTCATTTAAATACACGTAAGTATACGCGATTATGTTTTTGGTCGAAATATAAATTTAATCATTTCATTTTGTTCAGGAATCCATTTCGGTTCCAACAAAACTTGACCGGGTTAAAACGAAGTTAGAATAATTGAGTTATGACTAAAGAGGTGAAAAATCTTGTTTTTGCACAAAAATGGCAGAGGCGTGGCTCGAACCCACGACCTCCCGAACCACTCACAAACACTCAAACCATCTCAACCCACTAAGGTTTCATAATAGACTTCCCAAATTAATTTTTTTAACCTTTGAACCCTCGGCTCCCCATTGTTATCCCCAACTGAACCTATTTGGTTCCAATTGACCCATGGTTTGCCCCTAATCGAACCCATAACCATGGGGCTATGGTTATGGGGATCCAAACAAATCTATAGGTGGGTTTAATTTGTGTTTTGGTTTATTTTTAGTGGTCTAATCATCCCCAACGACACTCAAACTTGAGTTCGTCCATACCCAATTCAAATCGATTAAACTGATTATCAAAAAGTATTTGATTCATAGGGTTTTCATTAAACAGAGGATTTCTAAAGTCTCTTTAATGTTTAATTTGAATTTTTTTTCATTTATATCAATACCCCCAGGCCATTTTCTTTCGAAATTCCTTAATCAGTTACATTCAAATCAATGTTGTTTGATAAAATTAACGTAGGGTTTTGGTTAAAAAGCTCATTGCGAAACTACTGGTATAGTTTAATCTAATTTTTGAACTCGTTTGAATGAAAACCCCCAAATAGTTTTATATCAAGAACCCTAGAACTCGAAATCATGAAATTCGTTTCAATTGAATGAAATTAACATAGGGCTTTCGCTTATCATGTTATTGCGAAGCTGTTGATGTAATTTAATTTGATTTTGGAGTTCGATTACATTGAAAACCTCAATTTGTCTTAACCAAAGAACCCTAGAACTCGAACCCTTACAATTCGTGGTTCCTAGGCTCAATTAGGTTAGGGCTTTCAACACTCGAGTCATGAGGGAAGTGCAGGTGTTGATAATTACCCGCATTGATGCCCAATTGCACTCATTCAACTAGTTGGTTGAGTATTAGGTCGTGATAATGCAAAATCTTCCACCTGATTCTCCTTCTCTTGAATTTTTGTGTGCTAAAGCTTCCTAGAATGACAATAAAGTTTGTGGACGTTTAATTCGACTGATTATGATCGAATTATATGATATCTTATTGAGACGGTTTCAGTTTCAACTTTTGAGTTGCCATCTAGTTTATTTCGACATTATGGATGTAATTAACCACTGAATTGATGATAGGAATCATCAATGTGATGATTATTAACCGTTTAATTCAGTTATAATCATGTTTACTCATGAATTTTTGGTTTCAACTTGGTATAATCAGAATTTTGAATTCTCAAAGTCAAACTTGGACCTTTCTTGTGTTTACAAGTTTAATCCTTTTGATTTTTATATTTGTATTTTGGTTTTGTTCAATTTTAGTCCCTTTAGTTTGACATTTTACAATTTCATGTGATTCCATTAACTTTTGGTTAACAAAGTTAACCCGAAATGCCGAAATGTCACAAAGAATGTCAATACTAACAAGGTGTTGCGCTTGTTAGTATCGACAAGGGGCTCATCGGATCTTAAAAGCTTTGGCCAAGACTATAGTCCATCAATACTACCTTGGGGGCTTCAATATTATTATCTAAGGTCAATTCAAGTGTTTTAAACAACAAATTAGTGTAACTAACCATTTTGGGGCGGTTAAAGATGGATTGAAGGTTATAGTATCGGCAAGGAACCATTAGTGTTTCCATGTGTTAGTCGGACCTATGACCATCGATACTAACTTTGGCCATCAAGTTCAAGAGACTTAAGGGTCAAAGAATAAAGTATAATCATAAACAAATATCATGTGGTTAAGGTTTATAAAAGTCAACAATAACATCTTTTGAAAGATGACATCCTTTTTATAATAACTTGAATAAATGTTATGCATGACCCTTAGCCTAATATGAGTCTTTTTTATACATTAAAACTACATACTTTGCCACATAAACTAAGGTATTATTGATTATGGGTAATAAATGGGATGTATATGCAATTCAAATTACCTAAACAAGCCTAGTAACACACCCAAGCTTAGGATAGATTACTTAGTTCAACATGTAGTTTTAAACACAACAAGAAACGAATGCAATACTTATAATAAAGTACGATACTTAATGAAATCAGGTGTTGAAGTCACACCCATTACAATCAATGAGCGTATGAATTATTGAATTAGCCAAATCACACAACAACACAAAGGTGAGTTCATTGTCCCTTTTCAACTGTTTTGTTTGATAAACTGCGGGACAAAGAAGCATGTTGAATATTTTGTAAAAATGTTTTCATGTTTCTTAAACTTTTTATTATCATGTTGATATACTTGTTTACAATGATTTCATAGATTTCTAGAAATGCTTATGTTTACCCATGCAAACTTATTTCAATACATACAATACTTATGCAATACTTATACAGTACTTACAATACTTACACAATACTTATGATACTCATACCCATACAAGTGGTTCGTATGCCCAGGATGCAGCATATGCAGATGGAATCCGGTTAGTAGACAGGTACATGTGCACATGGTATGAGACGAATCTATACTCAATACTCACATGGACTTTGTAAGGAAGACTGATTGGACACCAAGCGTTGACATAGTGTCAACCCCATCTAGTCATTCAGTGACCTTCGTTGTCAACTCATGTTATGTAACAAGTGACCTCAGATGACTATGATTCCTCTCATATGTCACACCCCCACCTCTCTTCACCTAAGATGATGTCATTCGTCACTCTGATATGGTTGCGGAAGCATAGTGGTAATGTCTCAGAGATGAGGTGTGACTTACTTGATCCAATATCATAGCACACAGATTAACTTAAAGTAAACATATTACAAGGATGTCGTAATCACAACCAACATTACATATATAAACTAAGTTTATAACATTATCTGATTTATTTAATTACAAACGTATGAAGTGCATCCTCACCCGATGGTCACTGTTTTCCTGCAAAAGTTTTAGATTTAAAACGTCAGCACAAAGCTGGTGAGTTCGTAAAGTTCATGTTCAACAATATGATATGCAATATAAGTTCTCACAATGTTTAGTTCAAGATAACCATGGGACCCGTATCTAGTTCCTTTCGGACTGTTCTGTTCTTGTTCTGTAAAGATACTACCCGTCGGTACATATCTTAGTGCCTTATTGTCTTAATGTATATCACTACATTAAGAAGTTCTCGAAACAGATAAACATTTACACCAAGGGGAGTTGCAAGCTCCCGGCAAATGGGTTGTCAGCCGATAGTACTATCATTGTTTTCTGTTCGGCCCCACATGGGTTGTCTAGATACAGTTTAGAAATGAGGACTTATAGGTTCTGTGATAGTGTTCTATTCTACAGACAAAATCCCATGAAATCCACAAGTTCTCAACAATCACATGAAATAACGCAGATAACAGTGATACATATCATATAGTTCAGAAAAGTTTCACAGTGCTACCCCGATGTGTATAAAAGATTAAAAAGAAAAGGGGTTGTACGAAACTCACCTGATAACTTACAAGTAGCAGAATGTCACGCAAACTGGTAATAAAGAGGTGATTCTGCATTTATTTATGTTAAATTAGTTATTTATGGTTTAACTTACTGATTAGGTCTTTCTGAACGTCCAATGTCAAAGACATTGCTTTGAAAGTCATCAAACCGATATTAGGTTTTTAATTAATTATTTTGATTTCATATCATACAATGTATGATAATGTAGGAACCTACACTGAATTAGTTTCCTAATACAAGGTTGATGACATACTTGATTAACCGGAATAATCTTAGATTAACCAAATAGTTAATGTTGTTGATTATAATGCTGAAACAGTTTCTAGACAGATTAATGGCCTACGAATGATTAATCCTTGTTATTTATTACCCAAATATCATGAAATATCACCGTGTAGTATTAGAATAGGTTTAATAACCATGTTTAACATACTAATCTGACTTTTATCATAAACATCAGATAATCGTTCCGACGAGTGGTTGTGATTAGTTTGAAACACTTGGATTTATCCTTGCATTTCAAAGATTAATCAAACTAATCACCCACATTGTCATAATCAAATGGTTTAAACCATTATAATCATGGGTACGATTTGATGCAAACCGGGCATTACAACGGATCAAAACAAGGATTTACCCGTTAAAACATAGTGTTTTTCGTTTATAAATAATCCTAGCCATCATCTAGGCAATAATTGTCACATCCCCACCCCTCGTCACCTCGTGTATGGCCTGACATCACTGAACCGGTTGCGGAAGCATAGTGGTGATGTCTCCGAGGTGAGGGGTGACTTACTTGAACCGATATCATAAGCACACAGATTAACTTAAAATAAATACAATACAGGGTTCCGTCATTACAATCAGTATCATAATTTACAACTAAGTTTATTACACAACTGACTTATTTAATTACTAGTGTTTGAAGTGCTGCCTCACCGAGTGTCACTGTCTCCCTGCAAAAAGATTTAAGTTTGAAACGTCAGCACAAAGCTGGTGAGTTCGACAATTCAATTTAAAACCATATGATATGATAAGCACGTTCTCAAAAGTTCAGTTCCGGATTACCATGGGACCCGTATCTAGTTCCTTTCGGACGTCTAGTCTGTCTCAAGATATTACCCGTCGGTACATATCTTAGTGCCTCATTATCTTAATGTCTATCATACCATTAAGAAGTTCAGGAAACAGATAACAAACATTCACACAAGGGGAGATGCAATCCTCCCAGCGAATGGGGTGTCAACCAATAGTACTATCAATGTTTTCTGTTCGGCCACACATGGGTTCACTAGATACAGTTCAGAAATGAGGACTTTCAGTTCCATGATAGAGTTCAGTCTACAGGCAAAATCCCATGAAATCCCACAAAATCACATGAAATCACACAGATATCATTGATGCATATCATATGTTCAAACAACAGTTTACAGAGTTTCCCCGATGTTTATAAAAGATTAAAAATAAAAGGGGTTGTACGAAACTCACCTGATAGTATAGGTGTAGCAGAGTATCACCAAACTGATAGTACAGAGATGATTCTGCATTTAGTTATATTTAATAAGTTATTTATGTTCTAGTTTACTGATTAGATCTTTCTGAACGTTCAATGTCAAAGACATTGCGTAGTAAGTCATCAAACCATTATTACATGTTTAATTGGTTAATTTAGTATTGTATCATACAATGTATGATAATGTAGGAACCTACATTGCATTAGATTCCTAATACAAGGTTGATGACATTCTTGATTAATCAGAATAATCCCAGATTAACCAAATAGTTAATGTTGTTGATTATGATACTGTAACCGTTTCTAGACAATTTAATGGCTTAGGAATGATCAATCCTTGTTATTGATTACCCAATTATCATGAAATATCACAATGTAGCATCACAATAGGTGTAATAACCAAGTTTAACATACTAATCTGACTGTTATCATTAACATCAGATAATCGTTCCAATAAGTATGTTAATGGTTGTGATTAGTTTGAAACACTTGGATTTAACCTTGCATTTCAAGGATTAACTCAACTAATCACCTACATTGTTATAATCAAATGGATTAAACCATTATAATCATGGATATGGTTTCATGCAAATCGGGCATTACAACGGATCAAAACAAGGATTTAACCGTTAAAACTTCGTGTTCTTTGTTTATAATCAATCCTAGCCATCATCTAGGCAATAATCAACAATCCTAACTATGTCATTACGTTCAAAATCAAGATCTAATCAATCAAAATCAAACTAGAAGGTTTAAACGGATCATTACCTAATCTGACGGATATCTGCTGTTGAAACTACGATCAGAACTTGTATAGATAATCCCTGGTGCGATCCTTGCGTTCAAAAAGCTTGAAAATGGTGATTAGATGATGGTTTGTGTGTTTTTCGTCTGGTGTACGCTGCAGTTCGAGATGATAAAGAAAATAACATCTTGCATGAAATCTGATGAAGTAGATCAGATTGTTGCACCGCCACATCCATCGCGTACCGCGGCGGGGAGCCCAAAAAGGCTTCGCGTACCGCGAAGATTTCCGGAAGAATCTTTGATATTTTGCAAGCATCGCGTACCGTGATGAGTCCGGTCGACCAACACTTAGTGATTTTTCTTCGTTTTTCGATTCCGGACAATCCAGGACTCCGTTTTGAACACGGTTTTCGTCCACGTTCATCATTTCTCACCTACTATCATTCTGTAACAATTACAAGTATTAAAACAACGTGGATTTCTAGAATGATCAAATGTGCCCACGTCATTGATGACGTAATTCTCGTATGCAACTGTCACAATAATCAACAACCCTAACTATCTCATTAAGTTCAAAAAAAAGATCTAATCAATCGAAATCAAGCTAGAAGGTTAAAACAAATCATTACCTAATCACACAGAGTTTTGACTGCAAAACAACGATCAGAACTTGTAGATACGATCCCTGGTGCGATCAAAGCGATTAGAAGCCTTCAAGATGATGATTTAATGGTGAAAATATGAGTTTGGTCGTCTGGTAGTCGAATGGAAGCAAGAAGAAACGATTTGGTTGAGTTTTCCCATGCAATCCAATCTTTAAACAATTTTTTCCGACTCAAGGGCCGCCGGGCGCACCGCCCCAGCTCGGCGTGTGGCCCAGTGCGTACCGCCCCACGCCTGTTTCGTCTAGTTTTTGATTTTTATCTTCGTTTTGATATTCTGGACAATCCGTAACTCCGTGTCGCGCACGATTTTCGCATACTATCAACTTGTAATACTTACAATCACCAAATCAACGTGGAATTCTAGAACGACCAAATGTGCTCATGTCATTGATGACGTAATTCTCAACTGCAATTGTGACAGTCTCCTCCTGTTAAAGAAATTTCGTCCCGAAATTTAGTGAAGACTTACTTGATGACAATCGTTTATGAGAATAGATGTGGGTACTTTGCTTTCATTTGATCTTCACATTCCCACGTATACTCAGGTCCTCTTTGCGAGTTCCATTGCACTTTGACAATTGGTATGCGACTACGTTTCAATACTTTCACTTCTCGATCCATTACCTCTACTTGTTCTTCACTAAGCTGAAGTTTTTCATCAATTTGAATCTCTTCGAGAGGTACGATCAATGATTCGTCAGCTAGGCACTTTTTCAGATTTGATACATGAAAGACATCATGGATATTACTAAGTTCAAAAGGTAGTTCTAGTATGTAGGCTATAGACCCAGTTCGTTCAAGAATTTTGATTGGTCCTACAAATCTTGGTGAAAGCTTACCTCTCTTCCCAAATCTGAAAATGCCCTTCCAAGGTGAAACTTTCAACATCACTCGATCACCTATTTGGAATTCTAAAGGTCTATGACGATTATCAGCATAACTCTTTAAACGATCGCGAGCAACTTTAATTCCTTCCTGAATGAGTGCGATCTTATCAGTTGTTTCTTGAATGAATTCTAGGCCTATGATCTGACTTTCACATTCTTCTGACCAATAGATAGGTGATCTACACTTGCGTCCACAAAGTGCTTCGAATGGAGCGCATTGAATACTAGTATCGTAGCTGTTATTGTATGAGAATTCAACAAGTGGAAGATGGATATCCCAGCTACCTCCAAAATCAATTACACAGCTTCTGAGCATGTCTTCAAGAGTTGATTCGTTCGCTCATTCTGCCCGTCTGTTTGTGGATGATAAGCTGTGCTCATATTGATTTGTGTGCCCAGAGCATTCTGAAGAGTTTGCCAAAATCGTGACATAAATCGACTACCTCTGTCAGAAATGATAGAGATTGATACTCCATGTCGAGATACAATCTCGTTAACATAGAGTTTAGCGAGTCGATCCATAGAATAATCCTCTCGAATGGGTAAGAAATGCGCAGATTTAGTAAGGCGATCAACGATAACCCATATAGAGTCATGATTACGTGATGTTCTGGGTAATTTAGTGATAAAATCCATAGAGGTCTGATCTCATTTCCACATGGGAATCTCAGGTTGTTGCAATAACCCAAAAGGTCGTTGATGTTCAGCCTTAACTTTATCACATGTTAAACATCGATCCACGTATTCTGCTATGTTTTTCTTCATTTCAGGCCACCAGTAAAAATCTTTAAGATCTTTATACATTTTATCAGCACCTGAATGAATAGAATAACTGGATTTGTGCGCCTCATCCAAGATAATTGTTCTAGAGTTACCGAATAAAGGAACCCAAATTCGGCTTTTGAAATATAGCACTCCATCAGTCTTGATTTTTGCTTATCTAGTCCCCATAGTTCTTCAGCAGAATAGTTCCTTGCTTGTAAAGCTTGTTGCTAATCTTCTTTAATCTGAGGAGTTAGACTGGTTCGAATAGTCATTCCTAACGCTTTCACGCGTAAAGGCTTGACTCGTTCCTTGCGACTCAAGGCATCGGCTATTACATTCGCTTTGCCTGGGTGATAACGAATTTCACAGTCATAGTCGTTTAAAAGCTCTACCCACCGCCTTTGTCGCATGTTCAACATTTTCTGATCTAGAACGTGTTGAAGACTTTTATGATCAGTGTATATGATGATACACTTGGTTCCATATAGATAATGTCTCCAAATCTTGAGTGCAAACACCACTGCACCAAGTTCTAGATCATGAGTGGTATAGTTCTTCTCATGTACTTTCAGTTGTCAAGAAGCATAAGCAATTACCTTGTTGTTCTGCATTAAAACACACCCAAGACCTTGACGAGAAACATCATAGTACACTGTGAAATTATCGATACCTTCCGGTAATGCCAAGATAGGTGCATTGCAGAGTTTGTGTTTCAACAGTTGGAATGCCTCCTCCTTTAGGTTCAGTTGGGGTTCATGGTGTCTCCCATTGTTTCACACGCTTGATCTTACTGGGATCCACTTGAATATCGTTCTCATTCACTACGTGCCCAAGAAATTGAACTTCTCATAACCAAAACTCACACTTGGAGAATTTGGCATATAATTTCTCATGTGCCAAAAGTTCTAAGATTAATTTCAAGTGTTGAGCATGTTCTTGTTGGTTCCGAGAATAAATGAGAATATCATCAATAAACACAATCACAAATTTATCCAGATAAGGTCTACATACTCGATTCATCAGATCCATAAAAACTGCAGGTGCATTAGTTAATCCAAACGGCATTACTAGAAATTCGTAATGTCCGTATCAAGTTCTAAAAGCAGTTTTAGGAACATCATCATCATGAATTCTTAACTGATGATATCCGGATCCTAAATCAATTTTTGAAAAATAAGTAGCACCTTGTAACTGATCAAACAGATCATCTATACGTGGCAATGGATAACGATTTTTGGTTGTCAGTTTATTGAGTTCCCTGTAGTCAATGCACATCCTGAATGATCCATCCTTCTTTTTCACATAAAGATTTGGTGCTCCCCAGGGTGAGAAACTAGTTCTGATAAAACCATTGTCTAACAATTCTTGCAGTCGACCTGACAGCTCTTGCATCACTGAGGGTTCTAAATGATAAAGAGCTTTAGCTACAGGCGCTGCACCTAGAATCAAGTCAATACGAAATTCAACTTGTCTCACTAGGGGTAATCCTGATATATCCTCAGGAAAAACTTCAGGAAAATCCTTGACTACTGGAATATCTTCGATACATTTTTGTACAGAACAGTTCTCGATCACATGTGCTAGAAAGGCCTGACAACCTTTCTGTAAGCATTTTTGAGTTTGCATACAAGAAATGATACCAAGTTTTCTACCGGCTCGTGCCCCCTGAACTATCAGTGTATTACCTGACGGTAATGGAATGCGGATCGTCTTATTTTGACATATAACTTCCGCTTGGTTATCAGAAAGCTAGTCCATACCGACCACAACATCAAAGCTCCCAAGCTCAATAGGAAGTAAATTGATATTGAAAAGATGATCATTCAAATTCAAGGAACACCCTTGAATAACACTGTTAGTTTTAATCAACTTGCCATTAGCAAGTTCAATGACATAAGGAGTTTCTAGATCTACCGTAGGCAAAGAAAGTAATGATGCAAATTCAGGAGAGATAAAAACTCTTATCTGCTCCTGTGTCAAACAGAACTGATGCGTATAGATTATTAAGAAGAAACGTACCAGTGACAATGTTCGCATCATCCCTAGCCTCGGTTGCACCAATCTGAAAAGCTCTCCCCTAGCTTCATTCCCTTGATTGGTGTTGTTGTTCGGACAGTTCCTCATAAGATGGTCAGGAATTCCACACTTGAAGCATGACCGGTTGCTTTGAGTGGTTTGCCGTGGTGCTTGGTTTTGTGGTTGAGCAGGAAAGTTGCAATATTTAGCGTAGTGTCCAACTCGGTTACAGTTCAGACAAATAGGACACGGTCCTGTGTGATGGAATGGACACTTATTGCATTTGGGCGCCTGCCCAGTGTAAACTTTCCTCTCAGGAGCAGTTGCACCATAGTTCTTCACAACTGGTTTGCTCTGACTAGTTTCAGTCGGAGCCTTTGTTTTGGTTTTCCCAAACCACTTTCGTTTAGTACCTTTAGAAACATTCGAGGTACCGATATCACTACGGCCCACCGCCGTCTGAGTTTTTGTGGACAAAGTACCACTCCTTACCGCCTCATCGGTAAGCTTAGTGGTCAACAAAATTGCACGTTTAAGAGTGGTAGGTTCAGCTGCAGTTACCATTCCCCGAATCTGGGGAACCAATCCTTTGATATACTTCTCAATCAACGTTGCTTCCATAGGAAAAATATTGGGAAGTAAACAAGTAAGTTCATGAAAACGATCGGTATAAGCTAAACAATCAGCACCGATCATCGAATGATTCCAGAATTCCTCCTGGAGCTTTTGGATTTCAGTGATTGGGCAGTACTCTGACATAAGCAGAGTTTTAAAATCGTTCCAGCCCATCGAGTCAACTGTAGCTGAGCCCAAAGTTTTAGCCTGGGTATTCCACCAGGTTAAAGCTGAATCCTTCAAAGAACAAGCAACATAAGACACCTTATGCTCTGCCAAACATTGGCTGATCTTGAGTTTTGTTTACATTTCCTCGATCCACCTCAAAATTCCAGCCGCTCCTTCCTTACATATGAAAGTAGGAGGGTTGTGTGAAGCAAAGTATTTGTAAGTACATCCTTGCTGTGGTGGATCAGGAACAGTTGTTTTAGTTGTTGCACCGGTAGTATTATGAGTTTCCTCATGGCCACCAGTAGCATTATGTTCCACATGATCATGATCCCCACCAGAACCCGTAGTGACATGTGGATGGTGTTGTGTTAAAACACCACAAGCTGATAGTTCTTCTTGTACAATTCGTGCTATCATTGCTTCATTTGATTCAGATCCACTTGCACCAGCAGGTGGAACAGTGTTCAATTCAAGGTTCACAGGTGGTACAGTATTTGTTTCCAGATTTCCAGGTAGAACCATGTTCACTTCCGGATTAACACGTGGATCCGGATTTGATTCAACATTCACAGGTGGGACTTGATTCAGTTTAGGGTTAGTAACGTTCTTGGTAGCTTTCTTAGTTGGTCGACCTCTTTTAGTAGCCATTGCTCTGCTCACATGCAGACAAACTCAGGTCAGTTCCAGAACATTAAAGATATAACCCGTTCTATCACATAAATTTAATCATATTCAGTTACACAGAAAATTGATGTTGAAATGTGATTATAAGAGAATTTAGTATAACTACATTGATATAGTTCAGACATGTTCTCGGTACACAAAGATCACACGAATGTTCGTAGTTATACCCAGTCCTATTAATTCAAAAACATGTCAAAATATTACACAGCTCATAGCACAGGGATATAATTATGTTATTACCCATGTTTTTGATATATTAACATACAGGACATTGATAAGTTCTCACACAAAATGTTCACATACAGTTATTTGATACATTGCCACACCAGCAATAGATATGTTCTCATTCAAAAATGTTCTCATACAGATATGTTCTCACATTTCTGGTTATAGTTCACACAAATTTGACATTGATACATAGTTCATACCTTACATACATAACACATTATACAAATAGATATACAAAAACAGTCATTTTATTACTATAATATAGTTTTGTACAACCAAAACGAGTTTATACAGACTGCCAGACCCAAAACATTACAACAACAAAAACATCCTTCCTCTCAACCTATCCGCACGCTGCTGATGATATCTACAATGATGATCCCAAAATAACCACCAGAACATACTCATCGTATAAAATACGACAAGCAAGAAAATATCATGGCTATAGCTGCCATGATCACAGCCAGGACTATCATCCTGGTCTTGTAGCTGACTGCCCCAAACCATACCAAAAACTCTCTCACTCTCCTTACTCCTGCTCTCACTACCTCCACCTGCTGCCAAAACGCAGCAATAATCCTCTGCCTCCAAGTCCTGTGGAGACTCTCCTCTACTATGACCCTCCATGCCTGGGTCTCAGTGTCTAGTGTGTTCACCTGATCCAACAGGGTCAGATGAGAGGTAAGAATCTCCAATACCGTGTTACGGGTATCATCAAGAGTGGCATTCTACTGCTGCATCTCCTGTCTCATCCCCTGCAGATCCTGGGAGACCTGCTGTAGCTGGGCTCTAAGCTCAGCCTGGTGGGATGATTCCCCCACCTCATGCACAACCTGTGGCTTATCTCTCGGTGCTAACGGATGTCTAGGAGGAAGTCCAGTAGTTTTGCGGGCCTGCCCTCGCATCCTCCTCAAACCATCCCATCTAGGGACTCTCTGTGGAGACGAGCTAGGTCGTCTATCAACTGCTATATTCTCAGCAAGAGGCTGAGAGTGTCCATGTGATACTGACTGTGCTGGTGGTGTAACAGCTCTAGGAGATGATGGTGTGTGTGGTACTGTAGGTGTCGCCTGAGAGGCTGCAGACGAAGCCTCAGTAGGATCCGAGTCTGATCCTAAACTAGAACTCAGTGTATCATCCAAAACAACGTATGGGAATTGCTGATACATATATCTTTCTCCTTGGTTGGCCATCACTGTATACACAAAAGTTCAAGTCAGTATCATGATATAAATATTGAATAATAATATTCAACATGCACATGATATGATGTCTCTTCCTATCTCAAAGCAACTACTCTTCCTTAAAGTTATTAATGTTCTGCTTGAATTAAATCAAACTAGAATGCACATGTGTTGCAAATTTCAGTTATGCTGGCCTACTCATAACTGGAATTTGTACCACCTGATTATCCTGGCTTAATTCAAAACAAGTTTTGTCCATTAGTTATGTTCGGTGCTCTCTGTGTCACTATTCGAGCCTAAGGTTATATTCTAGGTTTCTAAGTCAACCTAATTCTCTATAACATGTGGCTCTGATACCACCCTGTCACACCCCCATCTCTCGTCACCTGAGATGATGTCATTCGTCACTCTGATATGGTTGCGGAAGCATAGTGGTGATGTCTCAGAGATGAGGTGTGACTTACTTGATCCAATATCATAGCACACAGATTAACTTAAAGAAAACATATTACAAGGATGTTGTAATCACAACCAACATTACATATATAAACTAAGTTTATAACATTATCTGATTTATTTAATTACAAACGTATGAAGTGCATCATCACCCGATGGTCACTATTTTCCTGCAAAAGTTTTAGATTTAAAACGTCTGCACAAAGCTGGTGAGTTCGTAAAGTTCATGTTCAAAAATATGATATGCAATATAAGTTCTCACAATGTTCAGTTCAAGATAACCATGGGACCCGTATCTAGTTCCTTTCGGACTGTTCTGTTCTTGTTCTATAAAGATACTACCCGTCGGTACATATCTTAGTGCCTCATTATCTTAATGTCTATCACTACATTAAGAAGTTCTGGAAACAGATAACAAACATTTACACCAAGGGGAGTTGCAAGCTCCCGGCAAATGGGTTGTCGGCCGATAGTACTATCATTGTTTTCTGTTCGGCCCCACATGGATTCACTAGATACAGTTCGGAAATGAGGACTTATAAGTTCTATGATAGTGTTCCGTTCTACAGGCAAAATCCCATGAAATCCACAAGTTCTCAACAATCACATGAAATCACGCAGATAACAATGATACATATCATATAGTTCTGAAAAGTTTCACAGTGCTACCCCGATGTTTATAAAAGATTAAAAAGAAAAGGGATTGTATGAAACTAACCTGATAACTTACAAGTAGCAGAATGTTACGCAAAATGGTAATAAAGAGGTGATTCTTCATTTATTTATGTTAAATTAGTTATTTATAGTTTAACTTACTAATTAGGTCTTTCTGAACGTCCAATGTCAAAGACATTGTTTTGAAAGTCATCAAACCGATATTAGGTTTTTAATTAATTAACTTGATGTCATATCATACAATGTATGATAATGTAGGAACCTACACTGAATTAGGTTCCTAATACAAGGTTGATGACATACTTGATTAACCAGAGTAATCTTAGATTAACCAAATAGTTAATGTTGTTGATTATAATGCTAAAACAGTTTCTAGACAGATTAATGGCCTAGGAATGATTAATCCTTGTTATTTATTACCCAAATATCATGAAATATCACCGTGTAGTATTAGAATAGGTTTAATAACCATGTTTAACATACTAATCTGACTTTTATCATAAACATCAGATAATCGTTCTGACGGGTGGTTGTGATTAGTTTGAAACACTTGGATTTAACCTTGCATTTCAAAGATTAATCAAACTAATCACCCACATTGTCATAATCAAATGGTTTAAACCATTATAATCATGGGTACGATTTGATGCAAACCGGGCATTACAACGGATCAAAACAAGGATTTACCCATTAAAACATAGTGTTCTTCGTTTATAATTAATCCTAGCCATCATCTAGGCAATAATCAACAACCCTAACTATTTCATTACATTCAAAAACAAGATCTAATCAATCAAAATCAAGATAGAAGGTTAAAACAAATTATTACCTAATCACACGGAGTTTTGTCTGCAAAACAACGATCAGAACTTGTAGATACGATCCCTGTTGCGATCCAAGCGATTAGAAGCCTTCAAGATGATGATTTAATGGTGAAAATATGAGTTTGGTCGTCTGGTAGTCGAATGGAAGCAAGAAGAAAGGATTTGGTTGAGTTTTCCCATGCAATCCAATGTTTAAACAACTTTTGCCGACTCAAGGGCCGCCGGGCGCACCGCCCCAGCTCGGCGTGTGGCCCGAGGCGTACCGCCCCACGCCTGTTTCATCAAGTTTTTGATTTTATCTTTGTTTCGCGATTCTGGACAATCCGTAACTCCGTTTCGCAAACGGTTTTCGCACACGTTCACCATTTTTCGCATACTATCAACTTGTAATACTTACAATCATCAAATCAACGTGGGTTTCTATAACGAACAAATGTGCTCATGTCATTAATGACGTAATTCTCAACTGCAATTGTCACATCAGATGTGACTATGTATCCACCGATGTGTATCTTCTAGCCAAGCACCGTTGTTGAACGTTACACCCCAGTTACCTCTGTGGGTTTGTACTGTTAATCATCGAGTGTGACTCTAGGATCCACCCCTTCAGATTTTCAGTCGCCTACAGTTGTGAACTCAAACTTGGTTTTGGAACGCTAATGAACTGGAATTTGATAACAAGAATACTTTTCAAAAACATCGACCTAATTGATATTTGAAATGGAAATACCATACATACAATACTTGGGTCTACACAACAATACTATAGTGGTGAATGGTCAGAGTGAAACTCTTAATTTTCATTAAAGGCAAAGTCATGTCATTTCAAGCATGTGGTGGGCTGGCGGCTGGGCTTAAGCCTACGTATTCCCTATATATAAGCAGCCTTGACATGATGGGATGATTTTGGTAGTGAGATTTAAGGTGGAGACTCTGAAGGATGTTGAAAAAGACCATACTTACAAAACTTTTGCAACGGTTTTCAATAAAAAACTATATGAACTCGCCAACCAGGTGTTGACTTTATTTTTACATGATTTCTTAGGTGACGAACAAATTTAAGCTTAGGAGCTCAAGATACTTACTAGGGTTCCCGGTTAGATGAACTAGTAACTTGTGGATGTGCATAACTTTTGTTTAAACACACGTGAATCATTTTGATATCTTGTACAGTTACAAGTTAGAAGAAATCATTATTCTTTTGATAGGTTTACATTGTTAATTATGGAACATGAAAAATGTAATTTAACTTTGTAATCCTAGTTTAAGGTTATTATGCTTTAGTTATTCTCAAATGTTAGTGTTATATATACAATCTGATTATTCCGATTATCACAGGATATCGCGCCCCGGGACCATTCCATTAGACAGGAAAGTTGATCCAACCGTCAGCTCGGGGTGTGACAGTATACCAATCACCTACTAATACTAACACAACTTTACATATGTATACGTTTAGATCTTAAATTCAAAGACTTTGTTTGTGGTTCATATGTAGTTGAACATACAACTTTGTTCTAAGTTTTCAGCTAAAATTTAGTTGAGTTTTAAGTTTTTACATGCAATTTTTTCTACAATTGTGTCCCTTGTCTCTTATTCGCAGGATTTACATGTACTACAAATTCTCGTTCCATCTGCATCCGCAACGAAAATTTGTCTTGCGTCTTTACCCCACTTTCTGATTATGGTACACAGCTTATTGACTACAAGTTCCCTTAATAAAATGTGATCCTTATGTTTCACTATTCATCCAAGAATAATATAGTTAATGTTGATTGAGTTATCGTCAAACACTTATGTATTAAATGGCCTATCTAACCTAGTTCATGTTCTACCAAGTAAAGCCTCAAATTCCTAAGATATAAAACTTTATCAGCCTAAGAATCATAATAGCCCAGAAGCCCAACAATCATTAATCAAGAATGTACCGTTCTCCACATCTTGCTTAGCTTGAGAAGTTTAAGCATTAAGTTGGAAAGTCCACGCCCTTGTGACCTTTTGATCATTTCCCACAAGCTTTGTAAATTAGTTTCAAAAGTGGTTATGGTCACCACATTTATATAAGCCATTCCATTGGATCATTGACTAAGAGAGCAGAGCATGCCTCGTCAGGCATACTTCTCCAATCCACATATTCATGTGAGAAAAGAGTAGGCTGACTAGGCAGTGAGCTTTGATGAGTTGATCCTGGAGTTTTCACTTGATATGGAGAAGGGGCCACAACCTTAAAGATGGGATTTGTAGGCTTGAGTATTTACAAAATGTCATTTGCAGCTTGTACATATTGTCCAGTTATTTGAGAAGGAGAGTTGACCATATGCGCAGTTTCCTGATTCAAGTTGTGCTTAAGAAAGTGAGAAGAAGAAGAAGAAGAAGAGTTTGAAGAAGGTGAGGAAGGGTAAGTCACATAGGAAGGGGTGCGACTGTTGGAGCAAATTTGCATTCCCGAGCAAAGTGTCCAAAACTATGACATCGGTAGCATTGGACTTTTCCTTTATCCAGACCAACCTTGGTCTTACCATGGATACCTGGGAATTTTCTCCCAGTTCTTTTTTAGAACTTATTAGTTCTAATACCAAGAAAGACAAGATGATTAATAATGTCCATTTCCTCCAGAAAATCACTAGGGATATGGTGGAGGTCATCCATGATAAAACATATATTGTCATGGGCAAGAGAAAGATTGTCACCTGAAGGCATTAGAGTGGATATGCTTGTGGTTATGTCATTGTACTCATCATAACTCTGATCAGATGTCTCAGAGTTGTGAGAGTGGCTGAAATGAGCAGTGTTTCCTTGAACATACTCATCTGTTGATTTACCAGACTTGATAAATTTTCTTTTTTTGTCAATCTCTGGCTCAAAAGTGAGCAACTTACCATGAAGTTGGGTAAGTGAAAGATTGCCAAAGTCAGGAGAAGATCTCATGACAATGGAATATGTCTCCCATTTGTATGTTAGAGATATCAGGAAACAGTTAAAGGACATAAATAGTAGGATATTCTTGTCTAGCAAGTTTAAGTTCACTAAGAAAATAAGTGAACCTTTCGAACTATTGAGTTAGTGACTCACCATTTAGTTGGGGGAAGGTCTCATATTGTTGCGCCAATATCTCTTTTGTATTAGCAAAAACCTCAGTTTTTCCACAAACTGCTCTTTTAGAGCATCTCATAAATCCTTAGCGGTTTCATGGTGTAGAAGACCTGAATAGATCTCGTTTGGCAGGGCCATGGCTAACTGAGCATGAGCTTTAACATCAAGCTCAAGTTTTCGGTAGTCTTCCTCGAAGTAGTTCCGAGGATATTTAGGCACTAGGTTGCCTGTTTCAGTGTCAAGGACCATTGGTTTGTGTGGTCCTATCATTACTAACATCAAACATCAGGTATGGTTGTTGGATAAGAAATGATGTGACATATGGAAAATTTTTGTTCTCAAATACTACCAACAACAACCAAATTTCAGGACGAAATTTCTTTCAACAAGGGGATGATGTGACACCCGGCAATTTCAGGTAAATTTTAACTCATACAACTTTGTATTTCACATTCATACTAGTTGCACTTCATTTAAATATGACTAATTAGATGAGTTAAATACAAACAACTGCGAAACGATAGTTTGAGGAACTATCGAATCATATTAAGAACTTTGATTTGCGAAAACGAGCTTTTAAACAAATACTTACTGTTTAAGGAAACTTTATTCGGGCGAAATGGCATAAATTGTGATTGGTACACAAACAGCGTATTTTAAATGTTTAAATATGTTTTTACAAACATACTAGAGTCATTAGTTTAATTAAATGGGATTTCATAACTAAACTTTCCAAAAGTAGAAACTTTCTAAATATAGAAAGTTTCCTAAAATGGAAACTTTCCAAAAATGGTAACTTTTATGATTTCATAACATATCATATGTGAAATCATTACGATTAGAGTCGTAGGATGCATTTTGGTGTCTTACTTGCGTTTAAGACACATAAACAAACCAAACACAACAAACGTGTCACCAACGATCCGTAGAGTCAACACAAGTCAACACACAAACACTCGGTTGAGCAGACTGACACTTGGAGTTGTACGTGATATAACACACCACAAAACACATACTCACGACCTATATGATTATAGGTGCTCACTAGCAGGTTGCTAGCATTCGCAAGTCGCGAACACATATAACCGGAACTGCTTCACCAGGTGAGTTCACGGCCCCTTTTTTCTATTTTCTACCTTTGGGGGAGAAAACATTGCATACAAATTGTTTTTGAACAACAAACATACTTTTTGGTTACATATGGACATGCTAATATTGCGTATATGCATATGTGTGGCACCCATCCACAAAACATATAAGTCCTCACTAAACACATCTTGAACTGTTAATAGCATGTGGCACTTAGCATGGTAATTATGAATATTACTATTTGGTCCTGACAAGCCCCATTGTTGCGTACCGTATGGCCATCCTGGCTGGAGGTTGGAACGGTGCAAAATTGACCAAACAACATTGTCATATCTTGTTGGATGGATATGGTGGGAGGCATCATGTTAGCTTCGGTAGTGAACCCGCATATGATATAACACATATTGACTAGCTATCAATGGAAATTGCATTGTAATGATATGCAAACCTGCAAACTCTTACTTTAAACATTTGATGTTTATTGCTAATACAAACCTGTGCTTGCACCAACCTTTGTGTTGACCTTTTACTCGCATGTTTTCTCAGGTAACTAAGGCACACGCACGAAGGGACTAGGATGCTAGGAAGGAGTCTCATGCATCTGATAGTGCTTTAGGATTTTGAAACATTTATCGTTTAGATTTTTCATGTATTGCAAACAACTTTAATCGCTTCCGCAACTATTATGTTTAATGTTTTGAAAACTAGTTTCACTTAAGCTTCCGCAACTTATGAATTCAAAACTGTTTTGATAACTCATACTTTAAACTTCTGCAACTCTGATTTTACAAAACTATTTTATCCATATTATTGGATGTACGTATGCAACCAGACATGTAGGTCTCGCAACTGTGTGACCGGAGACTGCAATCTTGACTGCCCGATCATTGATCGCGCCCACGGAAAGGCCGAGGTACGACAAATGAATCATCCTCCTTTTCCATATGTTATACTGATGATGAACCAAAATTAGAGGCTTGGTGGTTGATCCGGTGTTATGTGGGTCTACGTTAAATTTTTCTGCCATGTTGAGTAATAAACAACTAGAGAAAATCAATGAAGATGATGTCTCAAGTAAGTTCAACAGGATGATTTTGAATAATGAATTGTATTCCAAAGCATGCACCCTTAGCATGTGGCAAAAACTTAAGCAAATAAAGAGATGAACAAGGATTTTAAAGAACAGTCTGAACAACTGAATATCAAAGTGATCTTTGATTTTCAGATTGGATGATGAAATAACAATTTGAAGAACAAGGCTCTGATACCAATTGTTGGATCGTGAACACTTGTTTTCGTATTCAATAGTTAGACTCGATTTGCAAGAACAAGGTTAGAGCTCCCTCTCAAGTCGTGATTCTGGTGCCTAGCTTTTTCTTTAAGTCTTATATTTATATTGAAGTAAAATCCATGTAATTAAGAGAATGCTTTGGTATAAATACCGAAAAAATAATACAAAGAGAACAAAGGTTAATAAGACAAACAATTGACATTACAGACTCTGATACGACAAATGTACACAACCATGAAAAAAAGTCAACAAAAACTGAAATAGTAAAAGCCTAAGACTAAAGCCTTCAATGGTTCTCCAGTCTTGGTCTTCGGTAATTGTCAACCATGGCTTACTTCAAAGTCCTTTTCGCGTTTGCTTTTCTGTGGTTATTTTTGTAATGAAGGGCTTCTGAAGATATACTTCCGAAGAAGGTATTCTGGAGTTATTCTTAGAAGATCTTCCGTTGTTGCTCAAATGAAGATCTTCAAATATTATTATGAGGGAGGTGTTCCATTGTGTCACACCCCCACCTCTCGTCACCTGAGAATGATGTCATCAAAAGGGTAGCGGAAGCATAGTGGTGATGTCTCAGAGCATGAGGGGTGACTTACTTGATCCGGTATCATCATAGCACACAGATTACGAAAAGTAAAACTTACATTACAAGGTTCGTGGTTACAAATATTATTACAGTTTATACATATTACAATTTATTTAATTACAATTATTGCTAGTGCTGTGAGTGCATCCTCACCGTTGTCCTTGATTGCCTGCAAAAGTTTTGGTTTCGAAAACATCAGCACAAAGCTGGTGAGTTCATACAGTTTAGTTAAATCATATGATATGACAGTTAAGTTCAAATACATGTTCACAGTTCCGGATAACCATGGGACCCGTATCTAGTTCCTTTCGGACGATATGTTCAGTTCTCGATATTACCCGTCGGTACATATCTTATTGCCTCATTATCTTAATGTCTATCACACCATTAAGAACTTCAGGAAACAGATAACAAACATTCACACCAGGGGAGATGCAATCCTCCCAGTGAATGGGGTGTCAACCGATAGTACTATCAATGTTTTCTGCTCGGCCACACATGGGTTCACTAGATACAGTTCAAGAATGAGGACTTTGATATCATGATAGAGATACTAACGGCAACAATCCCATGAAATCCACAAATTCAGTTAATCACATGAAATCACGCAGATAACAGTGACACATATCATATGATCAAGAAAAGTTTAGCAGTTATACCCCGATGTTTATAAAACATTAAAAGAACAGGGGTGATACGAAACTCACCTGATGATATAAGGTAGCAAAATCTCTCAAATCTAACAACAAAGAGATGATTCTGCATTTAATTATATTTAATAAGTTATTTATGTTCTAGTTTACTGATTAGATCTTTCTGAACGTTCAATGTCAAAGACATTGCTTAATAAATCATCAACTCGCTATTAATTATATAATTAATTAATTTAAGGTTATATCATACAATGTATGATAATGTAGGAACCTACATTGCATTAGATTCCTAATACAAAGTTGATGACTCTCTTGATTAATCTAAATAATCTCGAATTAATCAAATAGTTAATATTGTTTATTATAATACTAAGACAATTTTTAGATGATTTAATGGCTTAGAAATGATTAATCCTTGTTATTGATTACCCAAATATCATGAAATATCACAATGTAGCATCAGAATAGGTGAAATAACCAGATTTAACATACTAATCTGACTGTTATCACAAACATCAGATAATCATTCCAATGAGTATGTTAATGATTATGATTAGTTTGAAACACTTGGGTTTAACCTTTGCATTTCAAAGATTAATCAAACTAATCACCTACATTGTCATAATCAAATGGTTTACACCATTATAATCATAGGTATGATTTCATGCAAACCGGGCATCACAACGGATCAAAACAAGGATTTAACCGTTAGAACTTCGTGTTCTTTGTTTATAATCAATCCTAGCCATCATCTAGGCAATAATCAACAATCCTAACTATCTCATTACGTTCAAAATCAAGATCTAATCAATCAAAATCAAACTAGAAGGTTAAAACGAACCGTTACCTGTTCTGACGAATTCCTGCGGTTAACACTACGATCGGGACTTGTATATATGTTTCTTGGGATGATCCGGATGATCAAAAGCCTTTGAAATGAAGTTTGGAAATGTTATGAAGCTGGTTTTTCGTCTAAGAATGAAGCAGGGTCGAGAAGATGAGGTTCTACAAGTTTCTACGAGTTCTGGCTTCAAAAACCAATTTTTTTGCCGACATAGTCGCCAGGCGTAACGCCTGGGTTGGTGCACCCACGCCAGGCGTACCGCCTGACCCGTTTTTCATCCCATTTTTGATTTAAACTTCGTTTCGCGATTCCGGGAGCATACGAACTCCGTTTTGCGCACGGTTTTCGCCCACGTTCATCATTTTTCACATACTTTCAATCCCCAATAACAAAAGTTACTAAATCCTCGTGGATTTCATGCACGACCAAATGTGCTTACGTCATAAATGCCGAATTCTTCGTACGCAACTGCCACAGTCTCCTCCTGTTAGAGGAATTTCGTCCCGAAATTTAATGAAAGACTTACGGGATAACAATTGATCATGAAAATAGATGTGGGTATTTCTGTTTCATCTGATCTTCACGTTCCCACGTATATTCAGGTCCTCGTTGAGAGTTCCAGCGAACTTTAACGATTGGTATGCGACTGCGTTTGAGTACCTTAACTTCTCGATCCATTACTTCTACCGGTTCTTCGGTAAACTGAAGTTTATCATCGATCTGAAGTTCTTCGAGAGGTACGATCAAAGATTCATCATTTAAACACTTTTTCAGATTTGATACGTGAAAAACGTCATGTATGTTACTGAGTTCAAGAGGTAATTCGAGTCTGTAGGCTACAGATCCAATTCGTTCAAGAATTTTAAATGGCCCTACAAACCTCGGTGAGAGTTTACCTCGTTTACCAAATCTGAAAATGCCCTTCCAGGGTGATACTTTCAACATTACACGATCACCAACTTGGAATTCTAGTGGTCTACGACGGTTATCAGCATAACTCTTTTGACGATCGCGAGCAGCTTTAATTCGTTCTTGAATCAGTGCGATCTTGTCAGTGGTTTCTTGGATGAATTCTGGGCCAATGATTTGATTTTCTCCTATTTCCGACCAGCAAATAGGAGATCTGCACTTGCGCCCATACAGCGCCTCGAATGGAGCGCATTGTATGCTGGTATGGTAGCTGTTATTGTACGAGAATTCCACAAGTGGAAGATGAATATCCCAGCTACCTCCAAAATCAATCACACAGCTTCTGAGCATGTCTTCTAATGTTTGATTTGTTCGCTCCGTTTGCCCATCCGTTTGTGGATGATAGGATGTGCTCATATTGATTTGCGTGCCCAGAGCATTCTGAAGAGTTTGCCAAAATCGTGACATAAATCGACTATCTCTGTCAGAAATGATAGAGATCGGTACTCCATGTCGAGATACAATCTCATTAACATAGAGTTTAGCAAGTCGATCCATAGAATAATCTTCTCGGATGGGTAAGAAATGCGCAGATTTAGTAAGGCGATCAACGATAACCCATATCGAGTCATGGTTACGTGACGTTCTGGGTAGTTTTGTAATGAAATCCATAGAGATCTGATCCCATTTCCACATGGGAATCTCAGGTTGTTGGAGTAACCCAGAAGGTCGTTGATGTTCAGCCTTCACTTTAAGACACGTTAAACATCGGTCCACGTATTCTAATACGTTTCTCTTCATCCCAGGCCACCAGTAAAAATCTCTAAGATCTTTATACATTTTATCGGCACCTGGATGAATAGAATACCTGGATTTGTGCGCCTCATCCAAGATGGTTGTTCGAGAGTTACCGAACAGAGGAATCCAGATTCTGTTCTTGAAATACAAAACTCCATCAGCTTTAGTTTCGAGTAATTTGTCTAATCCTCTTAGGTTCTCAGCTGGATAATTCGTTGTTTGTAAAGCTTGTTGCTGAGCATTTCTAATCTGAGGAATTAGACTGGTTTGGATAGTCAAACCTAACGCTCTCACACGTAGGGGTTTGACCCGTTCCTTGCGACTCAAGGCATCGGCCACAACATTTGCCTTGCCTGGGTGATAACGGATTTCACAATCATAATCGTTCAAGAGTTCAACCCATCGCCTTTGTCGCATGTTCAACATTTTCTGATCTAGAATATGTTGGAGACTTTTGTGATCCGTGTACACAATACACTTGGTTCCGTACAGATAATGTCTCCAAATCTTGAGTGCAAACACAACTGCACCAAGTTCTAGATCATGAGTGGTATAGTTCTTCTCGTGTACTTTCAACTGCCGAGAAGCGTAAGCGATCACCTTATCGTTCTGCATTAAAACACACCCAAGTCCCTGACGGGAAGCATCACAATAAACCGTGAAGTTATCTGTACCTTCCGGTAGTGCTAAGATAGGTGCATTGCAGAGTTTATGTTTCAACAGTTGGAAAGCCTCCTCCTGTTGGGAACCCCATATAAACGGTTGGTTCTTCTGAGTCAAAGTGGTAAGTGGCAGAGCGATTTTTGAAAAGTTCTTGATAAATCGACGATAATAACCTGCCAACCCCAAGAATTGACGTATTTCAGTCGGGGTTCGGGGTGTCTCCCATTGTTCTACCGCTTTGATCTTACTGGGATCCACTTGAATACCATTCTCATTCACAACATGCCCCAGAAACTGAACTTCTCGTAACCAAAATTCACACTTGGAAAATTTGGCATATAGCTGTTCACGTGCTAGAAGTTCTAAGATGAGTTTCAGATGTTGGGCATGTTCCTGCTGGTTCCGGGAATAAATGAGAATATCATCAATAAATACAATCACAAACTTATCCAGATAAGGTCTACATACTCGGTTCATCAGATCCATAAAAACTGCAGGTGCATTGGTTAAACCAAACGGCATTACTAAAAACTCGTAATGTCCGTACCGGGTTCGGAAAGCAGTTTTTGGAACATCATTGTCATGAATTCGCAACTGATGATATCCGGACCTCAAATCAATTTTTGAGAAATATGTAGCACCTTGCAACTGATCAAACAGATCATCAATACGAGGTAATGGATAACGGTTCTTGATTGTCAGTTTATTGAGTTCCCTGTAGTCGATACACATCCTGAATGATCCATCTTTCTTTTTCACAAAAAGAATTGGTGCTCCCCAGGGTGAAAAACTGGGTCGAATGAAACCTTTATCAAGAAGTTCCTGTAATTGACCTGAAAGTTCTTGCATTTCAGATGGCGCAAGCCGATACGGGGCTTTAGCAACAGGTGCAGCGCCAGGAATCAAGTCAATACGAAATTCAACCTGTCTTGTTGGGGGTAATCCTGATATATCTTCAGGAAAAACTTCAGGAAAATCTTTGACTACTGGGATATCAGTGATACGTGTAGGTGAAGAATTGTGCTCGGTCACGTGTGCCAGGAAAGCATAACAGCCTTTCCTTAAAAATTTCTGAGCCCGCATACAAGATATGAGACCAAGTTTTCTACCGGCTCGTTCTCCTTGAACTACCAGTGTATTACCGTTAGGTAATGGAATACGGATCACCTTAGTTTGACATACAACTTCCGCTTGGTTATCAGAAAGCCAATCCATGCCTACTACGACATCAAAGCTACCAAGCTCAATAGGAAGTAAGTCGATACAGAAAAGGTGATCATTCAGATTCAAGGAACATCCTTGAATAACACTGCTAGTTTTGATCATCTTGCCGTTTGCAAGTTCAATGACATAAGGAGTTTCTAGTTCTACCGTAGGCAATGAAAGTAATGATGCAAATTCAGGAGAAATAAAACTCTTATCTGCTCCTGTGTCAAATAAAACTGATGCATAAAGATTATTGAGAAGGAACGTACCAGTGACAATGTTTGCATCATGTCTTGCCTCGGCTGCACCAATCTGAAAAGCTCTGCCCCTAGCTTGATTCCCTGGATTGGTGTTATTGGTTGGACAATTGCGCATGAGGTGATCAGGGCTTCCACAAGTGTAACATGACCGGTTCGTTTGAGCAGTGGGTCGTGGAGCTTGGTTTGGTTGACGAGCAGGAAAGTTGCAGTATTTAGCATAGTGTCCTACCCGATTACATTTTGCACAAACAGGACATGGTCCTGTGTGATGGTAGGGACACCTATCACATTTGGGCGCCGGCCCAGTGTAAACTTTCCTCTCCAGTACCGCCGCTCCATAGTTTTTCACGGTTGGTTTGTTCTGACTGGTTTCAGCTGGAGCTTTGGTCTTGGACTTGCCAAACCATTTACGTTTGGTACCTTTAGAAACGTTCGAGGTACCAGCTTCACTACGGCCCACGGCCGTCTGAGATTTTGAGATCAATGTACCACTTCTTACCGCCTCATCGGTAAGCTTGGTGGTCAACAGAATGGTTCTTTTGAGGGTTGTGGGTTCAGCAGCAGTTACATTTCCCCGAATTGGGGAACCAACCCTTTGATATACTTCTCAATCAATGCTGCCTCAGTTGGAAACATATTGGGAAGTAGACAAGTAAGTTCATGAAAACGATCGGTGTAGGCTAAAGAATCAGCACCGACCATTGAGTGACTCCAGAATTCCTCCTGAAGTTTTTGGATTTCAGTGATTGGGCAGTACTCTGACATAATCAGAGTTTTGAATTCATTCCAGCCCATAGAATCAACTGTAACAGAACCCAAAGTTTTAGCCTGGGTATTCCACCAGGTAAGAGCTGATTCTTTCAAAGAACAGGCAGCATAAGACACCTTATGCTCCTCCAGACACTGGCTGATTTTCAGTTTTGTTTCCATCTCCTCGATCCACCTAAGGAGTCCAGCCGCTCCTTCCCTACCTGTGAAAGTAGGTGGGTTACAGGAAGCAAAGTATTTATACGTACATCCCTGTCGTGGTGGATCAGGAGCAGTAGTAGTTGTGCCTGTGGTATGAACAGTTTCAACGTGTCCACCTGTGGCATTATGTTCCACATGACCAGACCCAGAAGTGACATGTGGCTGTGGTGGTATTACAATGCCAGCAGCCGATAACTGTTCCTTTACGATTCGGGCTATAGCTGCTTCATTCAATACCGACCCACTAGGAGCTGCCATTGGTGTCGGGTTTGGGTCCTGGTTCACCAGAGGAACGGTATTTGTTTCAGAAACAGGTGGTGGAACTGGATTCGGTTCAGGGGAAGTAATATTCTCGGTAACTTTCTTAGCTGGACGACCTCTTTTCGGAGCCATAGTTCTGCTCACATGCAGGCAAACTCAGGTCAGTTCAAGAATATTAAAGATATAACCCTTTTTAATCACATAACTCAACCATGTTCAGACATGCTGATAATTTCATGTTGAAATGTGATCATTCAAGTATTCAAGTATAACTACATTGAAAAGATCCAGATACGTTCTCAATTCACACTAGTCATTCAGATATTCGTAGTTATACTTAGTCCTGTTATTTCAAAACATGTGTAGAGTATAACCCAACTCATTGCCTCGCAATACATGTTTTTAAAGATATGTTCATACAGGACTAGGATATGTTCTCACACAAATCCTCTGATATGTTCTCAGTTCATGTACTAGATATGTTTTCACACAACAACAGATATGTTCACGTGTTCTCGTACAGTATGGCTCTCGTACTGTACTTTAGTTACAGATATGTTCTCATTAGATATGTTCTCGTTCACATTACAGATACGTTCTCGTTCAGATATGTTCTCGTACAGTATGGCTCTCGTACTGTACTTTTAGTTAATATATTCGCATACAGTATGGCTCTCGTACTGTATTTTCGCGCAATATATGTTTTTAGTTAAATATATTCGCATACAGTATGGCTCTCGTACTGTATATCAGCGCAATATATTTTCAGTTAGATATATTTGCATACAGTATTGCTCTCGTACTGTATTTTCGCACAATATATATATTTTTAGTTTGACATATTCGCATACAGTATGGCTCTCGTACTGTATTTTAGTTACTGATATGTTCTCGTTAGATATGTTCTCGTTCACATTACAGATACGTTCTCGTTCAGATATGTTCTCGTACAGTATGGCTCTCGTACTGTACTTTAGTTAATATATTCGCATACAGTATGGCTCTCGTACTGTATTTTCGCGCAATATATGTTTTTAGTTAAATATATTCGCATACAGTATGGCTCTCGTACTGTATTTTCGCGCAATATATGTTTTTAGTTAAATATATTCGCATACAGTATGGCTCTCGTACTGTATATCAGCGCAATATATTTTCAGTTAGATATATTTGCATACAGTATTGCTCTCGTACTGTATTTTCGCACAATATATATATTTTTAGTTCGACATATTCGCATACAGTATGGCTCTCGTACTGTATATCAGCGCAATATGTTTTCAGTTAGATACGTTCTCATACTGATATGTTCATAGATACGTTCTCATACTGATATGTTCATAGATACGTTCTCATACTCATATGTTCATAGATACGTTCTCATACTGATATGTTCATAGATACGTTCTCATACTGATATAGATATAGTGTTCACATAACATACAACAGATATACAGAAACAAACGTTTGATTAAAACAACACTGTTATTATAAAACCATAAAGTCTATGATACAAAGAGTGCCCTCATAATATATCCATACAAACAACCTATCCGTCTATGAGATGTACAATGAAAATCCCAAAAATGTGGGTCAACTGATCTGACTTACCGTAAGAAATACGGTAAACAGGCTAGCACTATAGCTATAGTAGCAAGTACTATAGCTAACCAGATAAGTCTAGCCTCGGTGCTCAGCGTACCGAGCATCCAGATCAGTCCCTGCAGCCTTTCCCCAAAGGCTGCCACCCGCTGCTTACATGCAGCAATCATCTCCCTCCACCAGGTCCTCCGAAGGCGATCCTCAATGGTCGCCCTCCAGGCTAGGGTGTCCGCACCCTGAGTAGTCACATGCTCCATAAGAGCCAGGTGAGACGTGAAAATCTCCAACACCGTGTTACGGGTGTCCTCCATCGTGGCATGGTGCTGCTGCAGATCCTGTCGGAGGCCCAGCAGGTCCTGAGAGACCTGCTGTACCTGAGCCCGAAGCTCAGCCTGGTGGGAGGATTCTCCCACCTCGTATACTGGTGCTGGCTCGTCCCGTGGAGCCATAGGGCGTCGTGGAGGTAGCCCCGTGGTTTTGCGGGCCTGGCCCCGCATACGCCTGAGTCCGTCCCATGCCGGGGCTCTGTGTGGTGAGGAGCTCTGCCTCCTCATGGCCGAAGCGTCGGCCAGCGGTGAGTGGGGTGGACTGTGCACTGGTGGGGATCCCGGTGGTGGTGGTATAAACGGAGATCCGGGCGGTAGTGGTGGTACAAAAGGAGATCCGGGTGGTGTAGCTGGTAGCTGTGGTCCCACCTGAGATGATACAGAAGACGCATGAGATGGTACTGCACCCGAGCTCGATCCCGAGCTGTCACTGGGTGTGTCGTCAAGTATGATGTAAGGGAATCTCTGGTAAATATAGTTTTCTCCCGGGTTCGCCATTGCTGAATAAACAAAGTTCTAGATCAGTATCATGAAATAAACATTGAATAATAATATTCAATACAAACATGATATGATATCTCTTCCTATCTCAAAGCAACTATTAGTCTTTAGAATTGTTATAGTTCAGCTTGGATTGACTTAAACTAGAATGCACAAGTATTGCAAATTTCAGTTATGCTGGCCACTCATAACTGAAACCTGGACCACTCGATTATCCTAACTTAAATCAACACAAGTTTTGTTCGTTCGTTGTATTCAGTGCTCTCTGTGTCATTATACGAGCCTATGGTTATAGTCTAGGCCCCTATGTCCACCTAGTTCTCTATAACCTGTGGCTCTGATACCACCCTGTCACACCCCCACCTCTCGTCACCTGAGAATGATGTCATCAAAAGGGTAGCGGAAGCATAGTGGTGATGTCTCAGAGCATGAGGGGTGACTTACTTGATCCGGTATCATCATAGCACACAGATTACGAAAAGTAAAACTTACATTACAAGGTTCGTGGTTACAAATATTATTACAGTTTATACATATTACAATTTATTTAATTACAGTTATTGCTAGTGCTGTGAGTGCATCCTCACCGTTGTCCTTGATTGCCTGCAAAAGTTTTGGTTTCGAAAACATCAGCACAAAGCTGGTGAGTTCATACAGTTTAGTTAAATCATATGATATGACAGTTAAGTTCAAATACATGTTCACAGTTCCGGATAACCATGGGACCCGTATCTAGTTCCTTTCGGACGATATGTTCAGTTCTCGATATTACCCGTCGGTACATATCTTATTGCCTCATTATCTTAATGTCTATCACACCATTAAGAACTTCAGGAAACAGATAACAAACATTCACACCAGGGGAGATGCAATCCTCCCAGTGAATGGGGTGTCAACCGATAGTACTATCAATGTTTTCTGCTCGGCCACACATGGGTTCACTAGATACAGTTCAAGAATGAGGACTTTGATATCATGATAGAGATACTAACGGCAACAATCCCATGAAATCCACAAATTCAGTTAATCACATGAAATCACGCAGATAACAGTGACACATATCATATGATCAAGAAAAGTTTAGCAGTTATACCCCGATGTTTATAAAACATTAAAAGAACAGGGGTGATACGAAACTCACCTGATGATATAAGGTAGCAAAATCTCTCAAATCTAACAACAAAGAGATGATTCTGCATTTAATTATATTTAATAAGTTATTTATGTTCTAGTTTACTGATTAGATCTTTCTGAACGTTCAATGTCAAAGACATTGCTTAATAAATCATCAACTCGCTATTAATTATATAATTAATTAATTTAAGGTTATATCATACAATGTATGATAATGTAGGAACCTACATTGCATTAGATTCCTAATACAAAGTTGATGACTCTCTTGATTAATCTAAATAATCTCGAATTAATCAAATAGTTAATATTGTTTATTATAATACTAAGACAATTTTTAGATGATTTAATGGCTTAGAAATGATTAATCCTTGTTATTGATTACCCAAATATCATGAAATATCACAATGTAGCATCAGAATAGGTGAAATAACCAGATTTAACATACTAATCTGACTGTTATCACAAACATCAGATAATCATTCCAATGAGTATGTTAATGATTATGATTAGTTTGAAACACTTGGGTTTAACCTTTGCATTTCAAAGATTAATCAAACTAATCACCTACATTGTCATAATCAAATGGTTTACACCATTATAATCATAGGTATGATTTCATGCAAACCGGGCATCACAACGGATCAAAACAAGGATTTAACCGTTAGAACTTCGTGTTCTTTGTTTATAATCAATCCTAGCCATCATCTAGGCAATAATCAACAATCCTAACTATCTCATTACGTTCAAAATCAAGATCTAATCAATCAAAATCAAACTAGAAGGTTAAAACGAACCGTTACCTGTTCTGACGAATTCCTGCGGTTAACACTACGATCGGGACTTGTATATATGTTTCTTGGGATGATCCGGATGATCAAAAGCCTTTGAAATGAAGTTTGGAAGTGTTATGAAGCTGGTTTTTCGTCTAAGAATGAAGCAGGGTCGAGAAGATGAGGTTCTACAAGTTTCTACGAGTTCTGGCTTCAAAAACCAATTTTTTTGCCGACATAGTCGCCAGGCGTAACGCCTGGGTTGGTGCACCCACGCCAGGCGTACCGCCTGACCCGTTTTTCATCCCATTTTTGATTTAAACTTCGTTTCGCGATTCCGGGAGCATACGAACTCCGTTTTGCGCACGGTTTTCGCCCACGTTCATCATTTTTCACATACTTTCAATCCCCAATAACAAAAGTTACTAAATCCTCGTGGATTTCATGCACGACCAAATGTGCTTACGTCATAAATGCCGAATTCTTCGTACGCAACTGCCACACATTGTTGTTCGGAAGAATGTCTTCTGATGTTATTCGGAAGAAGAGAAAGGTTATAAGAAGGATGATTATGGCTAATCAGTCCTTATTTCTCAACACATATTAACAACCAAGTTATTAAAATTGCTAGAAGGGAAATCAAAGGATTGTTGGAAGATCAACCCATATATAACTGAAGTTAGATGAGTGGGTTTTTTCTATCACAGCCTCTTGTTTTATTAGACAAACAGTGTAAAAACAAAAGTATGAGATGCTTATAATTATAAGACTCTCTATCATTCAAATATTTAGGTGAAGGAAGATGACTCTCCCTATTAATCGAAATGTCATTGCTACTTCATCCTTGGTGAATGAAGCTTTTCCGTCAGCATCATGGAGACAAACGTAGGTGCTGACGAATAGCTTCCACCGAGACTACACGATAAGCACCCATTGTTCCATTTTTTTTATTCGTTAACTTTTTGAATCAAAATGATTTTTTTTGGGTTTTTTATGCATGCAAGATTGTTTTTGAATCTTCTTGCACCACGTTAAACACTATCATAAAAAACTTTAAGATTTTAATTTTTTGATTTAAATACATGTATGAGTTTAAAAAAACATGGATCGTATACATGTTAGTCCCAAGACAATTCAAAAAATGTAAAAGATAAGGTTCAAAAAACTCACATGTTTGGTTATTCGATGAAAACTTTAATTGAATCCCTTTTGCTTTTGAGATTTCTATATATACATGTAAAGATTCAAATTTTAAAAACTTAGTTCTGAACTATTTCCATTCTCATGTTTGTATTTCTATTTTGAAAAAGAGTTATAAAAGTCTTACCTTTATCATTTATTTTTTTTGTTCTCTCTATCTACCATTCGTTTCTTTCTCTCTCTATTTTTAGTAGTCGTGACGCACAAGAATATGTGTTATCAGCTCCCTTTAATTTTATAGGGGAACCCTAGGTTACCATACCTTTTTTATTTCGCATACACCCCTTTCTATTTGTTGTATTGGCTCCTCATACCCAAAACCCTTTTATATCATAAATAATCAAATTAGGTCTATTACAATAACGCATCAAACTAAAAAATTTAGACGCTTATAATTTTGAGATTAGGTTTCTTGATTAGGTTCAATGAACCAATTCTAATTTTGATATAATGAGTTGAATCAAAGTTTGTTTGATTGAGTCCATGCAAAAACAAGAGTTCCCATTTAAACATTATTGTGTGTGTTGGTGAAAACCTAATCATAGAAAAAAAAAACCTTAAGCCCTATATGAGCCGTCTATTTAGAATCTTGAAAATAAACAAGAGAATCACATTGAAGTTAAATAAAAAAATTGTGGTTTGAATAAACAAATCAATATTAATGTGGTTTAATGTGAACCACATATTTTCAAGATTACAAATAGACGGCCTAGAAATGGTTTAAGAGTTATCTCTCTAAGATCTGATTTTCACATGATACAAACCCTACACACACACACACATATATATATAACTACTATTATAATACATATAAGTGAGAGAAACCACAAAACTCTCAAAATTAAGAGGTACCACCGTTTCATGCATTGATGTACAACTATGGAATGCTTTGTCCAGAATCCGTTTGTTATTTCAATGATTTAACTAATTTCACTTTCCCCTTTCTCCAAACAATGGTTTCCCTTTCACGTGAGTATATAAAGGTTGAATGAAACTGAGTAATCTATGATCAGTTTGATCACAGGCAGTGGCGGAGCTTGAGAGTTAGAGAAGGGGGGCGGAAATTTACAAGACTCAAAATACAAGTTAAAATTTTTAAAGGAGGGGCGAAACCCGCATTTTTAACTAAAAATAACCTTTCGGCCCGAAAATTTGATAGTAACCTCTACTCCAACACATCAACAGTTCTTTGTGTCGGTCTTCTTTGATAACTTTGGTCAGTTGGTGTTAGCCTAAGCTTGAAACTGGTCCAGTCTGTTAATGAGTATTTGGGCTTAACACCTCTAAACACAAGAGGTGTTAAACAAAAACCAATTTCGATTTCAAACAGATTCCTAAAAAAGCCGTTTTTGGCTTCTGTTGAAAGGACATGGGTCTTCATTTTAGTTTAGACCAATTCTTTTCTCAAGATAACAAATCTAAAGAGTATAGTATACAAGCCACAAGGTATGTGGCCCTAATGTGGTGTGATACTACCATGTACTTAAGCAATAAATATTGTGTTGCTTCTATGACCACCAACGGATCGATAAGACTGGCTCCAATATTGTGTTAGAGATTCAAAGGTTTCAAAACCCTCAATGAAATTTACTTTATGGTGCACACATTTGAGTTGAAGGGGCTTGAAACAAATAGGTTTAGCCTATGTTCGACGGACAAACTTGCTTCTGCTTGAGACATGAAGGTCCGCTAGTTCAAGCCTAACAATACCTTTTTGCAACACCAAACCCATATTAGGAATGTTTCTAAAAATGAAACATAAGAATCTTTGTTAGAATATTTTAGTGACATCTTTGAAATACATACTGGCCAAGCAAGACCCTGTGAAAAGCCTTCAATGGTTCTCCAGTCTTGGTCTTCGGTAATTGTCAACCATGGCTTACTTCAAAGTCCTTTTCGCGTTTGCTTTTCTGCGGTTATTCTTGTAATGAAGGGCTTCTGAAGATATACTTCCGAAGAAGGTATTCTGGAGTTATTCTTAGAAGATCTTCCGTTGTTGCTCAAATGAAGATCTTCAAATATTATTATGAGGGAGGTGTTCCATTGTTGTTCGGAAGAATGTCTTCTGATGTTATTCGGAAGAAGAGAAAGGTTATAAGAAGGATGATTATGGCTAATCAGTCCTTATTTCTCAACACATATTAACAACCAAGTTATTAAAATTGCTAGAAGGGAAATCAAAGGATTGTTGGAAGATCAACCCATATATAACTGAAGTTAGATGAGTGGGTTTTTTCTATCACAGCCTCTTGTTTTATTAGACAAACAGTGTAAAAACAAAAGTATGAGATGCTTATAATTATAAGACTCTCTATCATTCAAATATTTAGGTGAAGGAAGATGACTCTCCCTATTAATCGAAATGTCATTGCTACTTCATCCTGGGTGAATGAAGCTTTTCTGTCAGCATCATGGAGACAAACGTAGGTGCTGACGAATAGCTTCCACCGAGACTACACGATAAGCATCCATTGTTCCATTTTTTTTATTCGTTAACTTTTTGAATCAAAATGATTTTTTTTGGGTTTTTTATGCATGCAAGATTGTTTTTGAATCTTCTTGCACCACGTTAAACACTATCATAAAAAACTTTAAGATTTTAATTTTTTGATTTAAATACATGTAAGAGTTTAAAAAAAACATGGATCGTATACATGTTAGTCCCAAGACAATTCAAAAAATGTAAAAGATAAGGTTCAAAAAACTCACATGTTTGGTTATTCGATGAAAACTTTAATTGAATCCCTTTTGCTTTTGAGATTTCTATATATACATGTAAAGATTCAAATTTTAAAAACTTAGTTCTGAACTATTTCCATTCTCATGTTTGTATTTCTATTTTGAAAAAGAGTTATAAAAGTCTTACCTTTATCATTTATTTTTTTTGTTCTCTCTATCTACCATTCGTTTCTTTCTCTCTCTATTTTTAGTAGTCGTGACGCACAAGAATATGTGTTATCAGCTCCCTTTAATTTTATAGGGGAACCCTAGGTTACCATACCTTTTTTATTTCGCATACACCCCTTTCTATTTGTTGTATTGGCTCCTCATACCCAAAACCCTTTTATATCATAAATAATCAAATTAGGTCTATTACAATAACGCATCAAACTAAAAAATTTAGACGCTTATAATTTAGAGATTAGGTTTCTTGATTAGGTTCAATGAACCAATTCTAATTTTGATATAATGAGTTGAATCAAAGTTTGTTTGATTGAGTCCATGCAAAAACAAGAGTTCCCATTTAAACATTATTGTGTGTGTTGGTGAAAACCTAATCATAGAAAAAAAAAACCTTAAGCCCTATATGAGCCGTCTATTTAGAATCTTGAAAATAAACAAGAGAATCACATTGAAGTTAAATAAAAAAATTGTGGTTTGAATAAACAAATCAATATTAATGTGGTTTAATGTGAACCACATATTTTCAAGATTACAAATAGACGGCCTAGAAATGGTTTAAGAGTTATCTCTCTAAGATCTGATTTTCACATGATACAAACCCTACACACACACACACACATATATATATAACTACTATTATAATACATATAAGTGAGAGAAACCACAAAACTCTCAAAATTAAGAGGTACCACCGTTTCATGCATTGATGTACAACTAAGGAATGCATTGTCCAGAATCCGTTTGTTATTTCAATGATTTAACTAATTTCACTTTCCTCTTTCTCCAAACAATGGTTTCCCTTTCACGTGAGTATATAAAGGTTGAATGAAACTGAGTAATCTATGATCAGTTTGATCACAGGCAGTGGCAGAGCTTGAGAGTTAGAGAAGGGGGCGGAAATTTACAAAACTCAAAATACATGTTAAAATTTTTAAAGGAGGGGCGAAACCCGCATTTTTAACTAAAAATAACCTTTCGGCCCGAAAATTTACACTACTGGCGAAAAAATAGGGGGGGCCCTGTCTCACTAAAGCTACGCCATGATCACAGGGTCTTGCTGAGGGTAACTTGGCCAGTATGTATTTCAAAGATGTCACTAAAATATTCTAACAAAGATTCTTATGTTTCATTTTTAGAAACATTCCTAATATGGGTTTGGTGTTGCAAAAAGGTATTGTTAGGCTTGAACTAGCGGACCTTCATGTCTCAAGCAGAAGCAAGTTTGTCCGTCGAACATAGGCTAAACCTATTTGTTTCAAGCCCGTTCAACTCAAATGTGTGCACCATAAAGTAAATTTCATTGAGGGTTTTGAAACCATTGAATCTCTAACACAATATTGGAGCCAGTCTTATCGATCTGTTGGTGGTCATAGAAGCAACACAATATTTATTGCTTAAGTACATGGTAGTATCACACCACATTAGGGCCACATACCTTGTGGCTTGTATACTATACTCTTTAGATTTGTTATCTTGAGAAAAGAATTGGTCTAAACTAAAATGAAGACCCATGTCCTTTCAACAGAAGCCAAAAACGGCTTTTTTAGGAATCTGTTTGAAATCGAAATTGGTTTTTGTTTAACACCTCTTGTGTTTAGAGGTGTTAAGCCCAAATACTCATTAACAGACTGGACCAGTTTCAAGCTTAGGCTAACACCAACTGACCAAAGTTATCAAAGAAGACCGACACAAAGAACTGTTGATGTGTTGGAGTAGAGGTTCAGGGTAAACAAAAAGGCTCAATCAACAGCCAATGGCTAAACCAAAAACTCAATCACTAGCTATGATTTTTCCAATAACATGCTTTGATGGTTTTAAAAAAACATCCAACTATTATTCACTCCTATATGTATATCTATATATTTGTATTTATGTTATTTATGTATATGTATAAGTATGCATGCATAAATAGGTTAAGTATGTATAAGTAAGTAAGAGGGAGTGTTTGTGTGTGTTCTTAATGATCATGATAACATTCAAATGACAATATCCTTTAATCATAAACTTATTAATATGAATTTTAAGGAAATCTAAGTTTCTAAATTTTGCATTTCTGCCACATTTCATATTGTTTAAACTACTACTAAAATTGGAATGAAACTTTTAAAGGGTTAAAGTATGTATGTTGTATATGTATGTATGTATGTATGTATGTATGCATGTATGCATCTATATGCATGTGTGTATTAGTATGTATGTATGTATATGTATCTTTTTTATTATAAGTATACCAAGGTTGCATGTATATGTATGTTTTTATGATCAGTATGTATAGTATATATGTATAAGTAAGTATTTATATGGATGTTTTTTATGATTAGTAAGTATATTATGTGTGTATAAGTATGTATGGCTCAAGAATCTATTGTTGGTGCAATGGCAATAGCTAACTTGGTGAAAACACCCTTAGGGCAGGTGTATGTATGTATTGGTACGCATTTTTAATCTTTTTTCTTTAAAAGTTATCATCCCTGACTCACTCAGAACTGCAGGTGTATGTATGTATACGTATGCAGCTTTGCGTGTGTAAACATGTATATATGAATGTACATATTTGTATGTATATGCATGCAGGTATGTATTGGTATGCATTTTTGGGATTTTTGTTAGTATAACTTGTATGCGTATGTTAAGTATGTATGTTCTATGTATGAACCAACTGATGCAAAATAAGCTAGTCACTTTTAATCACTAATGACATGTTTACTTACGAGCACGACAATTCATGTTAATGGGCCTAGCAAAATGGGCGGGTTGGGTAATGAGTCAGAACGGGTGTGGGTCAGGATAGGTGATGGTTAGGATGTGTTTAAGCAAAATCAATTTGGGTCTAAATGGGTTGTTTATAAAAAAAACATCAAATTCCTTCAAGCTAAAACGAGTTGTAACTAAACAAATTGTTTATTTGGATAGTTTTTAATGATTTCCACATCAGATATCTTATTGGACATTCTTACCCGTTTGAATCCGTTATATCCATATAGTTTTTAAGTTACACATCTTGACCTGCATTGTGTTAAAGTGTTACCTATTCCAACCCATTCTATGTCATAATGCGACCAATTTCAACCCAAAATATAATAATATTTACCCAATTCTTCCCATTTAACTTGTCATGAGTCAAGATTGTAGGGTCTAATGACATGTTAAAATATATATTGCCTATATAACATTGCAAGAGTTGGCTTCAATAGCTCCTAACACAATTGGATTTATGTTCAAAAGTTTAGTTTCTATGTATGTATATGTATATGTATGTGCATAAATGTATATGTATGTATGTTCAAAAGTAGTGATAACAGTCCTAACAAGTATTCCAGGTCCACTAAATGACTTACTTAACAAATTAAATTTTTGTTTATGTCAATATAGAAATGTGTTATGTTTCGTGCACTAGCAATGTAGTCTCCTGATTTTCAGTGGGTAAAAGGTTATTTTATCTTTTTATTTAACTATTTATTGGATCTTTCATGTCAATTATGAAGTGATGTGGGTCTTCATGCTTAAATGTTATAGTTTTTGGGTGGTGGGAGTTCAAACTGTTTTTGAAAGCATGCCTACATAAAAATGAGGAAAAGGAAACTACTTTTTAATTTTTTTTATTTAAAACTTATCATCCTTGATTCACTTATCATCTTTTTTTTTTAATCTTCATGCTTCCGAACACGACATGTTTCCATTCAAGCTTAAAAGAAAACAATTTCCAATTCAACTTAGCTTTTCAGTGACAATCTATAAAGCTCAAGGATAAAATTCCACATGTTGGTGTTTATCTACCAAATTCTGTATTTTCACATGGACAACTGTATGTGGCATTGTCAAGAGGGATCCCACACGAAAATACCAGGTGTTGGTGCACGCTGCTAAGGATTTTGGACGAGACGATGTTTACACATCCAACATTGTTTTTCGTGAAGTGTTGCACGATGAATAAAATGCATGTGTTATTAAAGGTAATTTAGTAACAGTTTTTGATAATACTATACTATTCATTTATAACATATTAACTTATTCACTTCTCTCTTAAATAAATTAGGATTATGCTTTGGGTGGAATGAAGAAAAAGCTTAAAGACATAGCTTGTGTGTTCGGTTTTCTTTATTATAAGTTCATAATGTCTATAACTATCTTTATTTATTCGTGTATTTTTATTTAGTGTAGTTTTGTAAAAGTTATAACATTAATAATACACATTGCACTTAGTACATAAAATACATCGTGTTGCAAATCATTGCCGCTGCCGCATCGCGCGGGTTTTCGACTAGTATATATATATATATCTACTCTAATAAAGGAGTATTATTAGAAGACACGTGTCGCTTTGTGGTGAAATATGGAAACAAATTTCCCGCCTCTCTCATAATAAATATTAATTATTTTAATAATTAAATTATATAATTAAATAATAAAAGATATAAGTCTTCTTATACTAATAATTTTTAAATATAATAAAATTTAATAAACTATAAAAATATTTCAATTAAATCTTATCTAAAAATATAATTGAGGCATTGCCTCATTGAAATATTTTATAATTATTAAATATTAATTACTAGGTTAGTACCCCGTGTATTACACGGATTAAATAAAGAAACATAACGAATAACAATCAATTAAAATTTAGAAAATATAAGATGATTTTTGATATAAAACGAGGGGATACGACCCGCGCTTCGCTGTGGGACGGGTAAATTTTTAGAAAAATATAGAATGTATTTTCTAGCGGACTCCAAGGAAAATCGTCCAAAGTAGGAATTGAACTTAAGACTTCTAAGTTCTCTTTATTCCGCTTTACCACTATACCACTTCCTTGAATGTTATAATGGGTTTGTTATGATAAGCAATACGGGCAGTAGGCTATACAAATGATCGAATTACATAATTCTATCTTAACATCAAATCACGTATCTCAGCCCCATTGAATTATGAAATAAGCCTCTTTATAAAGCACATTGAATTACAGGATAATCACAACTATGCACTGTGGATGATGGCATAATGCATTTAACTAATAACAAAATAAGATCAAAACTCAACCCCATAAGAAAAAAAATTAATCTGGGTGGAACCCCAGTATTGTTAAAACCTAGTGTAAAGCATAATTATGAAAACCTTTGATAACCTGATATAATTATACGCCTGTAATTATCTAACACTCCTAATTTCCCCAGTTAAAGATCCTCAGAACAGAAAAGGTTACAGAGCTTTAGCCATTAAGAAATGATAAGAATGTTTCCTTACAATGACCTACAGAACAGGTTTTTAAGCTCAATCAAATCTTATCTCCATTTAGAGAGATCTCTTAAGTGCCTGTCATAGTGTCATTATACAGACTTCAAAAGAAGTATTGATATCATCAATTTACAAACAGTAAATTTAAATCCTACAATTATGGCTTATTTCTCTTTCATACACCTGCAAGAAACTGAGGCTTCAACCCAAAAAAAAGCAACCAGGAAGCAAACCCTACTTCTCTAAATAGTAAATACATGAAAAAGATAATACGTTTTCAAGAAAGAAATAAAATATTCTGCTGTCCAACAACAATTTCTATCAAACTAAATTTCGTAACACTGAAATCTAAGATTCAAGATCACATAAACACATCGATTTCATTGTGACCTAATCGAAAGGTGCTAACAAATTATCTATACCCAATGCATTAGGGCACGAAAAAGAAAAGCAAAAGGGATGAGATAAATCAAGCGTAAGTAAGAATTACCGGCGAATATCAGAGGAATCTCCGACCAAGATTGCAATGATGGTAAGCGTTTTGTCGTCGCTTTTAGGATGCGCGTCGGGTCTTCCGTAAGATGGAAGAGAAGGTAGGAAGAAATCGCGTATTCAATTTTCACACCTACTCTTCCTTCTGATGAAATGACAGTAAAAAGAGAGAAATGGATGCTGTATATATATATATATATGTATACATACATACATATATATATATATATATATTGAGGTTTTTGTACAAAATAAAGTTCCACAAAAAGTGTAGGAAATAATAAGGTGACGTGTACACATGTATTTTATAGGTGAGTATCTGAATCCATCTATAAAAGTATGTAACTATGTATCATATCAACGTATATCATCACACTGATAACAACACAATTTTTTTAGAGGCTTTCGGTGAAACCTAAAAACCAAACCAAGCATTGCACACATTTGACCTCTAAATGGCAATTGAGATGCATCCATCCAACCACCTAACCTAAGCCATTGCTAGTTACAATTAATATTACAAAATAAACACCTGAACAAATCATTCAAATTCCCAACTTATGCTTAAATAGTTATTTTTAATGCAGAAATAAGGTGTCATGTGACGATATGGGTATATAACAAATGCTTAGCTTAGATAGCTGTTCCTGCTGACCCAAACAAATGCATCTTGTTGGCAATGACAGCTTTCATGGCTTCCTTCGCAGCAGCGATGAGATGCACAAGATCTGTGTGAGGGGTTTTAAGGACGTCCATATAAGCTTTCCTTACTTCTGTGTTTACATTAAACTTCCTGACTCCTAGCTTTATGCAATCCTGTGCCACATAAATTAATATCTAAGCCCCTTATCTTAAAAATCAATAGATATAACACCTTCAAAGCTTAGATCAAGATATGAGATTAGGAATGTTACAAATTGCATTTAATGAAAGAGTTATATTTATTTATAAGTATATTCTTATAATGATTTTTTTGGTTGGGCCATTGGGTAATTATGATAACTACTAACTTTACCTACCATGTGTTTGTGGAGGCATGGAAAGGTACACCTATTTAAATTTATACTGTAGAATAAAAACGTATTATATTTGACCCAACTTATTTCCCAACAAAATTGACATCGAAACTTAGACCAACTGAAAACATACATAAAATAAACACTAAAGACGTAGATCAACTTGAAATTATAGTGACAAGTACATAAAAGTAATCATGTAAAAAATCAATTTTTCTCAAGTTAACGAACAAGGGGTTAAGGGGTGAAATTGTCTGAATAAAGGGGTAAAAGGACATTTCACACTTGAAAACGCTTGTGGAAAAACCGACATTGCCTTTTAAATTTTAGTGTGATATGCAAGTTTTTAGGGGTATATATGAAATCGCTCCAGCAGTCGAATAGGATTGGAAAATGTGACTAACACGCCATGGCGAAACACAGATACTGCTTTTTGACTATTCTATGTTCAAATAAGCAAATTCAGATGGAAAACTTGGCCAAAAAATTCAACATCCAATATTGGAAACCCTTGAATTTTTACTTTAGTTTGAAGAGAATACTATAATAATAATGGGAACCTGGACAAGTTCTTTGGGCAATCCTGAGGCTCCATGGAGAACTAGAAAGACTTCATTCTTTGAAGCCAAATCATAGAGGTTCTGGTCAAAAGCAAAGAACACAAGTTAACAAAATATAAAATAAAATAAAATAAAAACTAACTCAGTTTGAAGTAAATGTGTATAATAAATGCTCACTGACCTTAAGCAAATCAAGCCGAAGTTTTGGCCCACTTGCAGGGTATTTTCCATGAACATTACCAATACACACTGCCAGAGCATCAATGCCTGTCGCATCGATGAATTCTTGAGCCTGCAGTTCATAGTCCTAAACATTAGACTGAGCCCAACAAGAAATCATAAAAATAGATATAAACTGAAAGACGGAAAAAAAAAAAATACCTGGTTTACATCAGTCAACTTAGCTTCATACTCTTGTACAGTCAAATCATCCTCAGTTCCAGATAATCTACCTAATTCAGCTTCCACGGTCATACCCTTTGCATGTGCTAAGGATGACATATACTTTGTGTATGAAATATTCTCTTTAAAGGGTAGGTGTGAACCATCTACCATGATCGAGTCAACTCCCTATGTATTGATTCAGAATTAAATATAAAAACACAAAGAATTTGCACAATAAATCTGCACAAGTGGCGTACCAACTCAAGAACTTCAATTAGTTCTTTCTTGGAACTACCATGATCAAAATGCACCGTAATGGGCACCTGCACAAAATTTGTTTATTAGAACTTTATATGCATTTTGAGGGTTAGGGAACAAATTGAGTAATGGTAGTACAAATTTGACTAAGTTGGGTTCTATCTAAAGCAACCTCTTTATCTCAATAAATAGAGGAAGGATTTACATTTATCTCACCTTTCTCAGACTCTACTGTAATTAAGAGTGCTATTTTGCTGTGTATGTAAGTAATATCATATTTTACTTTTTTATTTGAAAAATATCACACACACGCACACGCGCGCGCACACACACATTACTATGACCGTTGAAGAGGAGAGATTTTTCATTCAGAACACTTACAGTTGCTTGCTCAGCAGCAGAAATGCAGCAAGCCACCAATGCAACCCCTCCTTGCTTTAAAGCACCTGGATGGATCTGTAGGAAAAACAATGCTACAGATTTCTAACACAAAACAAGACAACAGGAAAATATGCTTACAATGTTTGCTGTTATAGAGATGAGCTTTTTACAGGTAGGTTTAGTTGAGTTGACACGAAACACTTCTTTTACAAAGATTTTAATTTTTAATAGATTAAAATTAAATATCAAGAAGGTTTTAAGCATAAAAATAAAATTTGAAACCCACTTAGCCCGTTTATAATATTTCCCCGGAAGCTAATTTGTAAAATTACTCCATTGCCCCACAATCAGGTAAAACTGTCATAATTATATGAATTTATTCAACACATGTTGCAGCCTCTTTATCCCAACTAGGATAGGGGTATGGTTTGTGTCCATCCTCCCCCCCCCCCCGACCCTACTGAACAGTGGGAATATACTGGGTATGTTTGTTTGTTTATTCAACACATGACATCTTTCTATGTTCGATCTCTCTCTTTGCTCAAAACCGGCCAAAACCTCACAACCGCCCAGTAAACACACAAGCCGAAAATATTGCTTTAATTTCAATTGGAACCAATCAAGGGGTGGAAGATTTCTTATTTAAGGAATACCATAATTTTCTATTTAGGAAGGAGTTCATTTTGTTTTTTTACATTTGTGTAATTTGATGTGTTTCTTTTCTTTAGTTGTAAGTTTTAAGTAGCATAGGATCCTTCTTGTTTATTATTCTAAATTTTTCTTTCCACAATGAGAAGTAAGAGAGGGCCAAGTCATTCATTGCTATGTTGTCTTTTTGCAATTTGATCAGCTTGTATTGCTTACAACTATTATTTGAGCTTGGTTTAAAGGATAACCAGTGCTCAATCCTTAATCTAGGGGTGAGATCAAGAACCGAAAGACCATGTAATCAATCAGAGGAAGCAAAGCAGAAGGCTGTAGCAGAAAGAAATGGCTGCAATTAGGACACAAAATCCACTAAGAGAGAACACAAACTTGTCACTGCATTGCTCAGTGTTAACATCCACAAGATATACAATCTGGGCTGTCCAAATCAATTGTTCACGGTGTCTGGGAAGCAATCAAACCAGGGATTAATGTTGATGCGAAGAAGAACAGCCTAGCAATTGCTTATTTGTACCAGGTGATACCCGAAGAGCTTGTACTATAGATCACGCAGTTCAAACAAGCATAGAAAGTTTAGGACACATTGAAGGCTAGCCATGTATCTTGGTTACTGATGACGGAGTTCAAGACTTTATAAACGAAAGAAGGGACTTTATAAATGAAAGATGGAGAGGCGATCGAAGATTTTCCTAAAAGTTTAAGAATTGTTTCGCAAGCAAACACTTTAGGGGCAAAGACACAAAACTCGTCAATATTACGCGGAATTGGAGGTGGTTGGCCACGAAGCTAATCAGCAACAGCTGATCAAACTGTGATGGGGATTATTTGGGTTTTTTGTAATATGAGAAAGGTAATATTACCCGTATGTATGAGGTGTGTTAAGCTTTTTATCATCCAGAAAAGTCTGAAAAGTCCATGACAGGTTACTTAAAGGATTTTAAAAACATCTATGAAGAACTTAATGTGTTGCTACCTTTTAGTCCTGATGTTAAGGTTCAACAAGCTCAATGGGAACAAATGGCAGTTATGAGTTGGTTAGCTGCACTCCCAGCTGAGTTTGATGCTGCAAAATCACAAATTCTTTCAGGTACAGAGATCACATCACTACATGATGTATTCAGCAGAGTACTTCGCACTGAAATCAATCCAACATCTCTAGCCACTGCCCGTCTGCCCTTGTTGGTCATAACAAAACGGGGGGATACAATAATTTCGAAAAGAAGGTGCAAGAATATGGAGAACCTGAATGCAATTATTGTCATGATATAGGACACATTAAAAGTGATTGTAAGAAGAACTATACAAGATGAAGCACAAATCAGGGCGTGGTCGACATCAGTCAAATCACAATCATGTTGCATCAGCTCATGTGACATCTACTCATGTTGCATCTACTGATCGTACATCTAAACAAACTATAACAATTTCTGCTGAAGAGTATGCTAAGCTTGCAAAGTATCATGAATCTGTAAAGTCTTCATTCACTCCTATCAGTGATGTTGCAGCAGGTAAATCTGACATATGTCTTGTTTCATCGTCCTCAAAATGGGTCATTGATTCTGGTGCCACAGCTCATATGACCGGTAATTCAAATCTATACTCTAATTTTGAGTTTCATAAGTCTAAATCCCCGAAAATATTAGCAGATGGATCTGCCTCACATGTTCTTGGGTCTGGCATAATTTCTCTAACACCGTCAATTTATTTATCCTCTGTTTTGAGCATTCCTAATCTTGCGTTTAATTTGATGTCTGTTAGCAAACTTATTCATTCCTTAAATAGTTGTCTCATTTTAACCTGATCATTGTATTTTTCAGGATCTTATAACGTAGCAGATTGTTGGTAAAGGACATGAATCTAGGGGTATCTGCATTCTTGACAAAGACACCAAATTCAATGGCATGTTCTGGAATTGTTACACCCTTCTCTGTTCACTGTCGTTTAGGCCATCCATCACTTCCCCTATTGAAGAAACTATGTCCTCAATTTAGTACTTTGACTTCATTAGATTGTGAGTCTTGTCAGTTTGCAAAGCACCACCGTGTTAAGTTGAGTCCTAGAGTCAATAACAGAGCCATTGTTCCATTTGAACTTGTTCCTTCCGATATTTGGGGTCCCTGTCCAATATTGTCTAACTCTGGATTTCTTTATTTTGTTACCTTTGTGGAAAAAATACTTGAATGACATGGCTATTTTTTATGAAAACTCGAATTGAATTATTTTCTCATTTTTGTGCTTTTACTTCTGAAATTAAGACAATTTAATAAATCTGTCCAAATATTACGAAGAGATAATGCCAAAGAATATCTATCATGACAATTTCAAACCTATGTCAGTCAACATGGCATTATGCATCAAACCTCTTGTGTAGATACTCCATCTCAAAATGGGGTAGTTGAACGCAAAAACCGACATTTACATGAAACTACAAGGGCTTTGCTATTTCGATCTAAACATTTCTGGGTTGATGATATATCCACAAGGACCACAACATGTTTTCTTATAAATCATATTCCTTCATCTGTTTTACAAGGTGAGACTCCATACCATACTCTGTTTCCTAAAAACCACTTTTTCATATTAAACCTAACATTTTTGGAGTACTTGCTTTGTTCATGATGTTCATACTCAATCAGAATATAGAGCTATGTCACAAACAGTTTGTGAAGTCATGTGGGCTAATCAACTTTTGGGCGAAATAGTTTTAAAGACTTCAATGCCAGCAAAATTGTGGTGTGACAATCAAGCTGCTCTTCATGTCGCAAATGATCTTGTATTTCACGAGAGAACGAAGCATATTGAAATTGACCGTCTCTTTGTTTGAGAGAAGTGCAGCAAGCGTTGATTTCCATGACATATGTCAAGACTGGAGAACTAGGAGACATCTTTACAAAGGCATTAAATGGGAATCGGGTTGATTATATATGTAACAAGCTGGGCATGACAAATATATATGCTCCAACTTGAGGGGGAGTGTTGGAAGATATTCCGTAATGAATATTAGGAAGTCATATATACTATATCATTTAGAATCAATTAGGTGCATGATTATAATTAGATAGTCAATTAGAATAACTTCCTAATTAGGAAATTTTGAGCTATATATGTTGAGATGTTGGCTTCACGGCTGCCATGGATGGTTCCTAGGGTTCGGCCGGCCCTAGGTACTTAGAATGGGCCGGGCTTGTCTGTTATTAGATTAGGTTATGATTAATCTGTATCTATAAATATATCTCTCATGTACTTGTATTTGTTTACCTCCAATTAATAAAAAGAATCCCTAGTTCCCACAGAGGACGTAGGCCTTAAACCGAGACCGAACCTCTTTAAATCTCGTGTGTTCTTTTCTATTATTTTGCATCTGTGTTGTGATTGCTACTTGTTAAAACCTAACATTATATGTACCTTGTATATTAATGAGTAATAAGATATATTTTTCTCCCTCCCTCCCTCTCGAAATACAGATGAGGCTTGTCACCATCCTACCCTCCTAGACCCTACCTATAGCTATGTTATTACTTATTAGTGGAATCTTACTATGCACGTTTGTTTGTTTGTACCCCTTTGTCCCATAAGAGATACAGATCAATCCATATTCCATTCATAAGTATATGGATAAAGATGGCCACAAAAAGAAATGGATGGCATTGATGAATACAATGATGGCAAAAAAATAAAGAAAGATGCATGAAATAAGAGATGTTGTCATTTGAAAGAGATGAAATTTAGCCATGTCGGAATTAATATAAAGCTTGCATAGAGAGTATAAAAAACCTGCAAAATAGCAGGACTTTTTTGCTCTTCGGCTGCAGCAATAACTGCTTCAACCCCTTCAAGATTATAAACATTGAATGCACCAACAGCATATCCTCCCCTTTCTGCATCCTATATTATAATATTTCGGAAAAAAACAAGACATACCCAGTTTAAAAACATAATCATTAAATTAATCAAATAGAAAGCCATATGTTGTCTGTGTAAATAGTTTTACTGCAAGAAGCTCTTTAGTTGATGAAAGTCTGACTGGACGAGCCCAGCGTTGGACCACTTCAGCAAGTGCCTTGCTGTCACCAACATTTCCTACACAACAAATATTTGAAAAGCGTGACTTACAAAAGAATGATGAAAATAAGGATCTTTAGAATTCAGCATACCTGGAAAAACAATGTAGGGAACTCCTGGATACTTGCTTTCTGGACCCAACTGCCACAAAGGTACACCAGCCAATGCCTGCCCCACAATTTTGGCACGTTTTGCTTCTAAAGCTTTTGTAGCGATATCTGATGACGTAATTCCACCCTATGGAAAAAGAAGATGGTTAATATGAGTCACAATAGATTTATAATATTGATTGTCTTAAAAGATAGTTAAGTAGATCTCTATGTATATTGATAAATATGAAACATGAGTGCCCTCTACTATAGGGCTCCATATAGAGGAAATTATTAAGAATCTAATGATGGTGCATAGATTAGTTCTAAACATCAGTGTCGTAAAATCGACCTAGTCGGCCGATTAATTGCTAGTCAGTCATCTCTTGTTTTGATTTCCCCTATTCGACTAATAATCGGCCACCAAAAAAGTCAGTCAAAATCGGGATAGGTAGACCATATCGGCCAAAAATAAGGCAGAATCCGACAGAATTCTTGAGAATTTCGAAATTTTGGCGAATTTTGAAATTCCGGCAAATTTTGAAATTATGACGAGTTTTCCAGACAACTATTGAAATTCTGGCGAGTTTTCCAGACGACTATTGAAAAATTCCGGCAAGATTTTCCGGCAACTATTAATATTATGACGAGGTTTTCCATCGACTTTTGAAATGCTAGCAAGATTTCCGGTGATTTTCTTGTAAAATTGTGTGTGTGTGTGTGTGTGTGTATAATTTTGAAAAATTAGATGTAAACATTCCAATCCGATTAATCCCTAGTCCATACCTCCGCGACTATCGATTTCTACAACAATGTTAAAAATACAATGATAGGTCCCTTCGATCATATAACAAATTAATTATTATTATTAGGAAGCCAATTCTTTTCATATACAAATTTTAATCAAAATGCAACACATTGCATGCATAGAAGGTAACTAAACTAATATTTTTACGACAAGGTATTGATTTTCATCTCTACTTTAAAGTAATGACCATATACAAATTTTAATCAAAGTTCAACACTTTGCATGCATAGAAGGTAACTAAAGTAATATTATTACAACAAAGTAATGATTTTCATCTCTACTTCAAATTTATGACCATTAAACCTATGTGCTCGTTGTGTATCAACTATCAACATCATTGTTGGGCATGCATGTTTCAGTGCTCCTTGATATATTTAAAAATAATAAAATGATGAAATATTACATTATTTCTGGTGAATATGCAGTTTCCATAACCAAGTTTCTTTTTTATTGACTTGTAAATTTGGGATTGTACAAGACTTCTGGATGATCTATCGGTGAGATGCAAACAGTTGTCTAAGGCTTGAAATTGCAACTAACGATTTGTGGCGAATAAGGGGAACATAAAGGAATTCGGATACTGATCCGATAGTCAAATCCTGTATTTTACAGGCAACATTTTGAGTGAAGTTTTTTCCAGTTACTTTAATGAATAGCTTACATATACCAGACTTGTTAGTAGAACATGAACACTTTTCCTTTAGCAACTAGACAAACATTGTGAAATTGCTAAAAGTTAGTTGATGGCATTGAGATGCTAAATTATGAAATGAGCTGCTAAGATTGACAACTGTATTGATAATGTAAGCTGATCCAGAGGAGCCAATATGTTAATGTTCAAAGTTGGAATTGGCCAGTGAGATGTCTTGGCTAATAATTTCTTTTTCCTTGTTTATTAAGAGTTGAGTCTAGCTTAGTTTCCAAGTTAATGGTTTATTACAAATGGCATAGTAGATTTTGTATTTTTCTCTTGTATCGTTTCTTTGAAGTACATAAAATACAAAAAACCGCGTCGTTTTAGGTTTTGATTACAAATTGCTTTTCATCATTAATCACACATAATTTGATCTGATTAATCAGATGCAACTGAATCACATAGAGTAGAGTTCATCACATATTCGATAGAAGCAATTTTCAAATAGTTATCAATTCTCATGTTAGCACCTAAATGTTATGCTCTGCTTGACAATAAAAGTGTGACCCTATTCATGCAAAAGCCATATATAGTCCCTGATGAATATAGTGAATCTTTTTTCATAATTTATGAGGCAAGTCACTTAAAAATCAGTAATCTCAGCATAAACTCTTTAATAGATCATGATCTCCATGATTTATCAGTTAATATCTACAGAGTCTTAGACACCAATTGGGCAGAATTCATTCAGAATGAAAATAATTGAAGTGCTTAACTTCATTTACCTTTGCAAGAATGTAGCGTGGAGTTGTTTCTATTCTCCTAACTATTTCCACCAGACCAGAGCTCACCTTGAAATTGATGTCCAGACTCTCATTAGGAGCTGAATTTTCATGAATAATAAACAGTCAAAGTCAATAACGCTTATTCTTTGTGACGTTTCCAACATACTTCAAGGTAAAAAAAAATGGAAATCAAGTAAGCAACTTAAGAAACTCACTTTTCCCAGTGATGAGTTCCCGGCTGGACATCACTAAAGTGTCACTACAAGTCCTAAGGTAAGCATCTGCCAGCTCTGCCGCATGACTGATTTCCTCCTCCCTCTCTTTTGCAGCCTTCATTGCAAGGTTTTCAACAGAAACCTGTACAAAAATTGTTGGGATAATCTTGTAAATTTAATTAGGTTAAAGGGTTAAAGTTTTAATTTGTTTTTGGTTTATCTATTGAGTTTAAAAGTTAGATTAGATTTGTTTTTTCAGCAAGTTTTTAGGGATAAGGTTTGACTTTTTGGTTTATGTTTTATTATAAATAGGGGTTTAGGTTTAATGTTTTCTTTGTACCAATCGTTTAATAGAATAAAAGTTCTGTGTGTTTTTTCTTGTTCTCATCACGTTTGGGTTCTGGGAATTGACATCAGAAGACATCAATTGGTATTAGAGCTTTTAAGCTCATACCTGCGACTCAAAGAAAGGTGATCGGCGAGGAGCAGTGGTCGGCAATCACGATCGGCGGGAAGCATCTGTTCCCAATCGGCAATCATTATCGACGGGAGGCTTCAATTGACTATAAAATCAGTGCAATTAAAGGCTGATTAGCTTCGATCCAAGCCAGAAGAAGGAAGATTAGTCCGATTCTTGTGTAATCATCTCAAGTCGTGAACAGCAAGGAGGGCTGTTGGTGCGGCAGGCTGAAATCAACAAACCTGGTGCAGTAAACGAATCAGCAGGGGGAGCTGAAGGAGTCGTTTGTCACCAGAGAGACAGAAAAGCAAGGGCTGGTCAGATTTGTTGATCAAGAGAGGTGTTCACAAGAGGGTTGGATTTTTTTTTGGATAAAGCAGCAAGCTTTGAGCAGATCTGATCGAGATCATGGCTCAACCAGAAAATCAAGCTCTGGTCAATGTTAAAGAAAATAATACCATGTCTCTTCAGTGCCCGGTGTTGTCTTCTACAAACTACACGGTATGGGCTATGAGGATGCGAGTGATTTTCAATGTTCATGGGGTGTGGGAGATGATAGAGCCTGGAACAAACTTAGATGCTAAGAAAAATAACATTGCAATAGCTCTTTTGTTCCAAGCCATGCCCGAAGAACAAATACTACAAATAGGAAATCTTCAAACCGCGAAGGAGATGTGGGGAGTTCTTAAAAATCGTCACTTGGGAGCGGATCGGATTCGGGAGGCAAGGCTTCAAACTCTAATGAGAGAGTTTGAAAATCTAAAGATGAAGGATCAAGGTGTGATTGATGAGTTTGCTATCTAATAAGTTATCCGAGTATGCATCTCGAGCCAACTCACTTGGTTCGGTTATAGAAGAAACAACATTGGTTAAGAAATTTCTTAATGGGTTGCCTAAACGGTTCATTCATATGGTGGCTTCTATAGAGCAAGTTGTAGACTTGAAGACCATTGGTTATGATGATGTTGTGGGTCGACTTAAGGCTTATGAGGAGAGGATTAAGGATGAGGAGACCCAAACCGAGCAAAATCAATTGTTATTTACAAGGTTAAGTGAAAAGGCAGCAGAAAAGGGGCACAAATGTGAGCATTGTGGATGTGAAAGCTCTAACCGGGATGACTTTGGACGTGGCCAAGGTAGGGGTCGGGGGTCCGGGAGAGGTCGAGGAGGTGGTGAGCAAGTTCCACGAGATAAGAGTCGTATTAGGTGCTACAAATGTGGTGAGCTTGGGCATTACTTGTCGGAATGTCCTAGTTGGGAAGAAAAGAAAGAAAAGGTCAATTTGGCTCAAGTGGATGAGGATCATCTACCATTGCTTTGAAGACTAATGGATTACTAAATTAGGGGGGTGATTGTTGGGATAATCTTGTAAATTTAATTAGGTTAAAGGGTTAAAGTTTTAATTTGTTTTTGGTTTATCTATTGAGTTTAAAAGTTAGATTAGATTTGTTTTTTCAGCAAGTTTTTAGGGATAAGGTTTGACTTTTTGGTTTATGTTTTATTATAAATAGGGGTTTAGGTTTAATGTTTTCTTTGTACCAATCGTTTAATAGAATAAAAGTTCTGTGTGTTTTTTCTTGTTCTCATCACGTTTGGGTTCTGGGAATTGACATCAGAAGACATCAAAAATGCATAATTTCTGTTAATTAGTGAAAGTTTATCATAAAATTTACAAGTTCTTATTCATCACCTCAATGGTTCTCAGATTATGATTACATTGTAACTTTAGCTCTTCAACCTGCAGATTTGAAAGACATTAGGAACAGATTATATTATCTAGGATGGAAAAAAAAATCACTTCTTATGAATACTAAACCTGTTTTGTGGTCTTTGGGACATACGAACCAACAACAATAAGTCCACCACTTTTTCCTTTACTAATTCCAAGATCTTTAGGTAAAAGTGGTTCTTTTGAGATTATTCCCATTCGAGCAGAAACAAAACTAGCAGCAGTACGACACAGGAAACGCTTCCCTTTCAATTCTGCCTGTCAGTGAATCACAAGCCAACAAAACAACCTTTTAGCATTTCACAGATTTTAAAAATAAATCATATGCAAATTTACACAGAAAACAAAATGGAATATCATGTACCTGAACCATACCAGCTGCAAAAACAGCCATGTCTCTGTCGCTTGCTGCATTAACTATACACGTGGAACCCTGTTACCAGCAAAAATGTAAAGGAAAACACTCTTTATCATAAATAGCCCCACAACTTAATTTTTAATTTCATTAAACCACTCAAGCAGGTCACTGCATTTTACAACTAAAGCATAAACATTCAAACAGTCCCCTAACCAGACAACATGGTACTCTACATCAACACGTAACAAACCGTATGTAGCATGTCGAAATTAATACAAAGTCTAACACGATCTTCTTACAACAAGCAACAAGAACACAGCCCAACACATATGTTAGTAAGGTATGTACGTCTGCCAAGATACACAAAGAAAAATAAGAAAGATTACATGTCTGATAATTAGACTCTCTTTTTTTTTCAAGAAACTGAACCTAGAACTTTCCTGAATCAAATTTTAAGTTGATGTTTTCAGTTTATTTAACTCAAAAATGTAGGATGTTGTACAACCGTTTCAAAGATTACTGTTAACTTTTTATCTCTAAAAAAATACTTCCATCCAATATCAAAGTTGTATGCTAGCTTAATGGTCTCCTATATATTCAAAAGTGAACACTAGTATTGCATTGTAGTATTGTACATATAAAGCTTGTCCCTTAAACCTTTTGTAAACTGCAAAGATGCTCACAGACAGCTTTCGGTCCTCCAATACGTAACAACTGAATAGACACTGATGAAACACTGCCAGCCGGTATACGTCCCCTAGTTTTCTCCTCAACCCACTGGGATCCGACAAATACAGTTATAAAAGTTTAAATTTTGGTGCACACATTTGCACTTTTAACTGTTCATGTGAGCAGTTAGAAAAAGTCAAAGCAGATAGACCTCACGCAGGTTTGAAGATTTATAACCAAACGAAGCATCTTTGGCAAACTCAGTATCTCCTGCAGGAATAAGTCTATATAGGGAAAAAAATGTATCGTATCAGTACTATTGTTTTGACTTAAGTTGTGTGATTAGAAATGATATTTTCCAATGTTCAGTACCGATCAGAATCAGCAACATAATGCACATCATCAATGGTGAAACGACCTCCTTGCAAGAAAAAGGGGCAAATAATCCAAGCATCCATTTCCCCTAGTACTGAAACAGCCGCATCAGGTTCCTATAAGATATATATAGAAAATTCAAAACATCAATACATTTTAACTTGTAAAAACCAAAGTTAACAATAAGAATCTTTTACACCTCAGGAAAATGTCCTCTTAATGTGGAATCACCACGTAATACTACAGTGTAGTCATTGTTTCCCACTGACTTTGCTGCAGTACATAGGTTTTGGCAAATATCTGTTATTAATGCGCTGGCCTGCATGAAGAACGAGTACACAAAATGCATACTTGAATATTCAAAGTCATAAAAACATATGATGTCTAATGTTTGATGGATGTTTGTTACCTTATCAGAGCTCAAAGCCCGGGAATTTGTCAAAATAAAAAAGCATTTAGGTCTACTTCTCAACAGTTCAACAAGTGACTCAACATTCCTTAATAACGAATGATACAATCAGATTCCAGGTTATCTATGGATGGCAAACAAAGATTATGTATTTATAATAGAATGTAGGTTAACACTTTAAAAAATATAGCTGCATACCATTCCGTCAATACATCAACATCATGGACTGTTTGAGTTCCCGTTGGATCATCATCCAAAACAACCAAAGTTTTTAAGTTATTATCCAGTCTGCGTATGTCATCCAGTGAATCCAGCGCCCACTCAGATGGAAGAGTTTCTAAGGCAGATGTTTTGTTAATCACAGCAAGTTTTCCTTCAACTTTAACACCTGTTAGTGTCTCATAAACCTGTTCAAAGAACAGAAACAAATGTGTTCATCATACATTACTGAAGAACAAAATTAATTACAAGTATTGGGATGGCATGGAGATGTGTGACAATCAGAAGTCAAATATAAGGAAATGGACCTTATTACTTCTACTATGATGAAGAAACTCAATGCATATGGCTCAAGTAACTTACCTTAACAACAGCTGAATCATCTAAGCGTCCCCACCCTGAAGCAGAACCTATAAGTAGGAAGACTCAATTTATTATTAAAACAATTGTTTGCATCTTCCATCATTTTTTTCAATAACTATAAAATTAATATTGAGATAGATGATATGGAAAGGGCTTAGAAATTTTTAACATTTATTCTTATTATGTATGTTTATTTTAACAATCTTTACTCATCCAATCACCTGACAAGAATAACTGGAGCGCAACAGTAGAAATGTGAAGTGGAACTTTACGAAATGCACATTCACGAGCCACAATACCCTGCAAAAAGAGGATATAAGTATAGGGTGAGTATATAAAGAACTTATTATTATATGGTAAATCTTGTGTAAAATAGAACCAAACAGATGGCTATAGTCAGACCAGATCCTTAACAAAGATATCAAGTGCAGATAAAGGGGTATAGTCATTGTCCACCATGTGCGGACCACGATTCTCAAACATCCTGCAATCATATAAAAATAAAATCTTCACAAAATTTTCCCAAAAAATGACATAATCAATCCTATTAACGTGTTGTGGGATCACTAATATCAATCATAGGTAGTGTTTGGTATGCATAAATGGAGAGAATGGAATTATGCATATGTTAGAATGAATAAAAAAACATGTTTGGCAACCACATAGGAATGGAATGAACTAACACAAAAGAAATGTGATTTATTTTCTTCGAATGATTTTCATTCCTTAGGAGTTAGGAGAAGGGTTCTTTTTTTGCATTCCATTAATGAATGACATTATTGACCCATTCCTCGGCCTAACTCATGACCTAAACCACGACCCAACCCATGACCCTGAACTATAACCCGACCTATGACTCAACAGCCAAGGCCTAAACCACGACCCAACCCATGACATTATTGTTGTTATGCTTAAACCCATAACCCGACTCATGACCCAAACCATGACATGTGATTTAACCTATGCCCTTAATCATGATCTAATCCATGACTAGAACCATGACCCGATCCATGACTCGAACCATGACCCGATCCATGACCCGAACCATGACCGGATCTATCACTCGAAACATGACCCAATCCATGATCTAACCCGTGCCCGAACCATGACTTGACCCTTGACCCGAATTGTCACCCAACCTATGTCATGAACAATGAACTCACCTACTCATGAATTATATTCTATTCATTCATCTTTTCATGTCTACCATGAAGTAATGACTTATTTCATTCCAACATGGTAACCAAATATGGCAGGCAATGGAATGATAATAATCCATTTCATTACCCCGTCCATTCCATTCCCTCATTCATTACATTCTTTCATTCATTCCAAACAGACCCTTATTTTATTGGTGCAATTTACTTGGTGTCTTGTTGCCTGCTGGTGCTTGACTGCTTTGTATTCACCTACTCAAAGAGGAACTAATGGAACTACATGGATAGTGATTGTAGGGACCAAAATAGCCTAAGGTTAAAGTTCAGTGAGATTCTTAACAGATAACAAATCGTATATCAGGTAAACGATCATACCAAGATGTTCCTTCACTATTTTTTATGTCATCAAACAAGATTCTTGTATCTAATCCCAATCGAGCTCCAAAGGCCATTGCTTCAGCTGCTGATGCGATATGAACTCCAGCTAGCAGTTGATTCACCATCTTTACACCACTATAGAACAAAGAAAATAAGTTAAAAATATTACCATTTATAGTGATTGAGATATACGTATAAGTATTTGATGTCATATCAAGATCAATGAGAGTGTGAAACAAGGGAAGGGAAAATTTAACCAGTGTGTACCTTCCAGCTCCACAACCACCTTTTATCACATATAGCTTCTCACTTAATGCTATTGAAATGAGAAGACACAAAAACTTTTAATATTACTAACAAAAGTTGCCGTAATAAGATTTAGATATGAAGGTTGAAGAAGTGCTTATTGCCTGAAAGAACTGAACCCGCATGTTCAAGGGCTTCATCTGCACCTGATGCCATAATCTGGATAATGTATGTTCAGGCGTTCAGCTCAGTAAGTTTTACTCAAAAGGCTTATAAATTACAAACCGTTAAATCTGATGATAACTCTTTATAGTGAAATAAATGTAAGATTTAATCTTGATTGTGTAGTTGTGTATTGGTCAGTTTGTTAACAAAATGAAACAGGTAGGTGCAAAAGTAACTTGGCATGCAAGGGTGTTATAGGTCTAGTTATTTAATTTTTTTGGTTACTCAGTTATTTGGGATTAGGTGATACACTGCTCAATTACTCTGAACCAAATTCGTTTACTCGAATCATATGCCTGAAAACTTTAAAAAATTAATTTTTTTTATTTAATCCATGTGTGATAGTACTAGTACTTCATTGTCCTAATTGTAGGAACTTCCTTGCATTGAAAATAAACACTTCTTTTGGGATATCTATTATGATGATTTTATTTATATTTTATATGCTATGAAGTTCGCCCCATTTGCGGTGCACACATATAATGTATATGTGGGCCCTCAAGGGGCCAAAGTAAATTGCACTAATTTTAACGTAATTTTACTTATTTTGTGAAAATAACGTTAAAAATGTTGGGATGATCAACATCAAACGATAACTTTGAGTCGGGACTCCTTCGGAGCAGCCTCTCTATCCCAACTGGGATAGGGGTAAGGTTTGTGACAATCCTCCCCCCCCCCCCCACCCCCAAAACCCTACTGAAAAGTTGGAACATACTGGGTAAGTTTGTTTGTATGCTATGAAGTATGAAATTATCTTATGAACTTTATATAATATATAGCTTATGTATTTTAGATATTTCATACATCTTATGATGATTATAATATGTATGCAATTTAACATACTTTAATTTATTGTGGTTGTTAAAAACATAAAACTTTGAATGCAAATTATACTTGAATTCCGAATAGTATTTTTTTAACAAACTAATGGGCATAAGCAATCTCACAGGTATGCCCGATACTCGACTCTACAGGTACTTGCCTGATGAATATCCATGGGTATTAGGCCAGTATGGGGCATGGTTTTACAATCGGGTATAATACTAGGATTACCAACACTCAACCAATTGACATCCCTAAGATTGAGTTTGATCTTCTTTATTTATTTTCCAAATGAGTCTAGTTAGGTTAGCTTGGTTTGCAAGTTTAGTAAAGTTTAAATAGGGATCATTGATGTCTTGACTCTTGTGTATTTTTCACTATTTTGTGCCTTCATTGATAAATATAAAAGAGTTATGGAAGAGATTTTCCAACCAATAGCGTTCTTTGGTGTTGTATTCGAATTTTGGGCCCACAATTGATATTAGAGACGAGATTTTGAGTATTTAAGGTTAAAAGATAGGGTTTTTTTAGCTGTAAGTATGACCCTAGAATTAGGTATACTTTAGTTTAAATGTAACGCGTATTTGATATGATTTGATACATAATCTATTTGTTACGTGTGTTACTTCGTTTGTTGATATGCTTATAATAATTGATAGCGTGTTTGCGTTTGTGAAAAAAAATCATCATAATAAGAGATAAAAGTATCATGACATCTTTGAGTCAAGGGTCTCTCCAAAAGCAAGTCTCTTTATCCCATTGGGAGAAGGGTAAGATTTGTCTATGTCTCAACCTCCCTAGACCCTACTGAATAATGAGACTTTACTAGGTATGTTTGTTAATTGATATTAGAGCCACAATTAATCAAGACCTAGCCGACTAAAGAGTAGGAGTGATCAACAGCTGGGTGTAGAAGGAAAAATTTAAATCAAGGAGTAGTGTTGTAAAAATCTCTCAGCACTAGACGGGCGATGGGGTATCGACTAGGGATTAATCGGATTGGATTTTATATGTAATCTTTCAAGATTATGTATATATACCAAAATTTATATATATATTTTCTAAATTGATTAGTTATACACACAAAAAGGTTCACTTGGATTTGGCCAGAATCACCGGCTTTTTGCTAATTAAGATTAACTAGGTCTGCCTAGGCCTGATTTTGAAACCTAGCAATTAATTGGCCGATTAGGGGAAATCAAGATGGCGGACGGTCATCAGTAGTAGCCGATAAATCGGCCACCTAGGCCGACTTTTACAACCATATTTGGGGGGTAGGGGGTGTTAACAGCAGGATTTATCAAACTGAGCATTCATCAATCATGTTTAAAACACATCAGCTGCATTCAAGGCAAATCAGAACTAAACTGTTACCTTCCACACCTAGTATAAGAACCAACCAACAGGAAGGCTTGTTCTTTTAGAAGAAGTATTCCATCTTGTCATCCTAACAATGTGGGAGAAGAGAAAAACAGCAAGCAACTGAGTTCCTTTGCTTAGCAGCTCGAAGACAGAAATACAACACTCACTTTTAGGTAGGTGGTCAGCAACAGATGTCTTGCAACCCAAGAAGTAACCAGTGTAGTTGGGGGGGGGGGGGGGGGGGGGGGGGCGCTGACCTGCGGGTTAAAGTTGCCGATAAACAAGAGCATAAGAACAAAAAATGGCCTGTTTTATTGTTGTGGATGTTTACATGTTGGTGATCAATCAAGGAACAGCAAAGGCTAAAGGTTGTCAGATACAACAGATTAAAAGTCATGGCTCGGTGGGTTCGATCATGGCGCTAGTGGTGCACAAAAAAACCGGTTACCCGAACCGAACCGGTTTTGGGACCGGTTAGAAACCGGTTTGGGAACCGGTTATTGGTACCAGTTTGTGCTACGTGGAAAAACCGGCGGTTAGAGACCGGTTGGGAGATTTTTGGGCGAAACCGGTTTAGAACCGGTTAAAGCAAAACCGGTTTTTTTGACCGGGTAGAAACCGGTTAACCGGTTATAGTTCAAAAATCTAGCCGTTGGAGACAAAAAACTAGCCGTTGACACCGGTTAACCGGGTATTAACCGGTTAACCGAACGAGCAAAATAAAAAAACTAGCCGTTTCTAGCCGTTTTTTACAATTTTTTGGACCATTTTGCCCCTAAACGTTAGTAAAAATAGATGGGGATTGTTTTGGTTTGATCACACAACATCTTACAACATCTCTTCTTCTTAAACGCTCGAAAACGATCAAATACGCTCAAAAAACGATCTCCTACTTCTTCTCGATTCAATCTCTTCTTCTATTACGTTCGTAATTCTAATTCAATCTTTATTTCATCCATGGCAAGCTCACGAAGTGCTCATAGTTCCGTTGGTGTTGGTGCATCCACTTCAAACGAACCAACCGTTGTTAGAATAAAAACTACAACGAGGAACAAAGAGCTATTTCAACATTTCGACTTATGCGAAATGTCGAACGGTGTCGATAAAGCACGGTGCAAAGGTTGCGGTACTTTTCTTAAACCGGAATCTAATTCTACTTTAAGAAGCCATTTGACGAAGCATTGTGTTGTTGTCAAAAATAATCCCGCAAACGATCAAGCACAAATGTCTCAAGAGTGCGGGGTTTGGAATTTCGATCCCGACATGGTTCGTGAAATGATGGGGAACTTGGTGATTCAAGAAAGTTTGCCATTCAATCATTTTGACAACCCACGCTTGACGAAGATGATTCAAAAGGCGCTACAACCACGATATCATCAAGTAAGTCGAACTACTATTAGACGTGATTGTTTAAAACGTTGGCGTCAAGCCAAACAAGAATTAATTTTAGGTTTTCAAGATTTAAAAACCGGTGTTAACCTAACAACGGATGTTTGGTCGGCACCTCACGGTTTGCCCGAATCGTACCTTTGCGTTACCGCGCATTGGATTGATCCCGATTCTTGGCAAATGATGAAACGTACGATTGCGTTCGAAATGTTTCCGTATCCTCACACGGGGGATAATTTGTTTTACATGTTAGATGGAATAATACAAACATTCCATTTACAAGATAAAATACTTTCTATAAGTTTTGATAACGCTTCAAATAATACGAATGTTGTTCAAAAATTAAAACTTAAATATAAACCGATATGTAACGGTGCTTTTTTTCATACAAGATGCGTTGCTCACATTATTAACTTGGTTGTGAGTGATGCTCTTGCGGTTGAGGGAATGAATATGTTAAAAGAAAAATTTAAACAAATGTTAAAGGATGTTTTTATGAAAAGCCGTAGAAGATATTTGGAATATCAAAAATTATGTGAGGATACGAACTCCATCTTTTTAGGTCCGTCTTGGGACGTACCAACAAGATGGAATTCGACTTGGCGTATGTTTAACAGCGCCTTACGACAAAGGGAAACCTTGGAAGTATTTCATAACAATTTAGTGGAAGAACGTAAGGCTAAAAGATTTAATCGCCGATGTTGGGACGCCATAGGAGAATTTACTAGTTTATTTGGAGTTTTTAAAAATTCAACAACAATTTTATCGGGAGTTTATTATCCCACGTCTTGTTTGGTTCTTTAACAATTATTTATAATGACAAGAAAAATTAACGAATTTCCATCGACGGGTGAAAATAATAAAATATATACAGGAATGTTACTTCCAATGAAATTAAAACTAATGAAATACTTTCAAGAAATGCCGCCCGTATTTACTTGTGCGACGGCATTAAACCCATGTTTCAATGGTGCCGGCGTTGAAACATTAGTTGATGAAATAGTCAGTGCTTTGGGTTTGGATTTGGAAGACCCAAACTTTGCAACAAACACTAAAAATAACTTTAACATATATTTTCAAAATATGTTTGATCATTATTTACAAAAATATGGTGAAACATCTAACATACAACAAACAATGTATGCGGCTTCTAGTTCGAGTAGAAGCCAAGATGTTAACTTTGATTTATTTAACACATTAAGACAAAATGTAACTAAACGAGCCCGAGGTACTAGCGCAAGTAACGAACTAGGAAGGTACCTAGGGACAGATTGGATTTCCGGTCTTACGCCGGAAGAATTTGAAAACTTTGATATTTTGGCCTGGTGGAAACAAAAGGAACCCCACTTTCCGATTCTATCTGCCATGGCCCGTGATTTACTAAGCGTCCAAGCTTCTACGGTAGCTTCGGAGTCTGCTTTTTCTCTTAGTGGCAGGGTTTTATCGATACGAAGGACGAGGCTTACTCCTGCATCATTGGAGATGTGCATTTGCTTGAAAGACCATTTGGACGCAATAGAACGTGTACAAGACCACACACAACTTGAAGGCGAGCTTGAGATAGAAGTGACAATACACGATGTTGAAGTTGAGGAAGGAATGACATTCCCACTTTCCGACGAAGAACAGGCAATGGATGAATGGATGCGGAACAATAGTCCGGAACTACAATCCGAAGCACCAAGCGAAGACTAATTTCTATTTTCGATTTTGTATTTAATTTTGTAACTTTAAATCTTGTGTAGTTAATTTATTTTAATGAAATATGCTATTTGAAATCCTTACTAATAAAGTTCATTGAATTTTATTTAATCAAAACCTTAAACTAATAATTACTAAACCCTAATAAACCTTAAACTAATCAAACTAATATTAAACTAATAACTAATAAACCTTAAAATAATCAACTCATAATTACTAAACCCTAATAAAACCTTAAACTAATCAAACTAATATTAAACTAATAACTAATAAACCTTAAAACCTTAAACTAATAATTACTAAACCCTAATAAACCTTAAACTAATCAAACTAATATTAAACTAATAACTAATAAACCTTAAAATAATCAACTCATAATTACTAAACCCTAATAAAACCTTAAACTAATCAAACTAATATTAAACTAATAACTAATAAACCTTAAAACCTTAAACTAATAATTACTAAACCCTAATAAAACCTTAAACTAATATTAGTAATTATTAGATTAATATTAGTTTGATTAGTTTAAGGTTTATTAGGGTTTAGTAATTATTAGTTTAAGGTTTTAAGGTTTATTAGTTATTAGTTTAATATTAGTTTGATTTGTTTAAGGTTTATTAGGGTTTAGTAATTATTAGTTTAAGGTTTTAAGGTTTATTAGGGTTTAGTAATTATTATTTATTAGTTTTAGATTTGATTTTGTTAAGTTTTTTATTATGATTTTTTTTTTATTATGATTTTATTAATTTAACTTTAAGGTTGAAAACGTATAATAAAAAAAAAACGGTTCAATACGGTTACGGTTCAACACTCTAAGTCTAACGGACGGATCAAACGGATTAACGGATAAAAAAAAAAGGTTTAAAAACCGGTTTTTGAACCGGTTTGGCCGATTAACCGGTCCGGTTTATACCCGGTTCGGTTCCATAGGTTACAGATTTTAGGTTAAAAAAACCGGTTGATAACCGAACCGGTTTTTAGGAAAAACCGGTGAACCCTATGTACCGGTTAACCGGTTCGGGTAATTTAAAAACCGGTTTGGACCGGTTAACTGATTTTTGCACCTCTACATGGCGCCAAGAATTACGGTGGACCAAAGATGGGTCTAGCTTGGGATTCAAGATCTTGTACAACATCAAGATTAAAAGGGCGAATGTTAAATTTAATGTTGATTGTGTATGGGTCAGTTTGTTCACATGTGAAAGTGAAACAGGTAGGTGCAGAAGTAACTTGGTGCGCAAGGGTGTTAAAAGTTGGTCTAGTAATTTAGTTGTCTAGGTTATTCAGTTATTTGGAAGAAAGAGATAGAGTTTGGTTAGTTTTGATTCAGCTACCAAATTTGAGTCTAATAAGGTTAGCTTGGATTACAAGTTTAGTATAAATAGGGGTCATTGGTGTATTTTGTGTGCTTTCATTTATAAATATAAAAGAGTAATAGAAGGGTTTTTCCACAAAAGTGATTGTGTTCTTTGGTGTTGTATTTGGATTCTGGGCAACAATAAATTCAGTAAAAGAATCAACTTACGCACCGTCAGTGTTCCCTCAGAAGCCCTTTTGACACCACCAGATACAGGGGCATCAATTAGTTTCAAACCCTTGTTCTCATCTACAGTTTGTAGAATATCAAAATATGTTTAAAAAAAGTGGTTAAATGCATTACGTGAATTTAATATTAAGAGCCTATCCAAGAATTCAAACAGAAATACAAAGACAAATTTTGATATACTACACAAACTAGATATTTTTGTAGAAAGAACACCAAATGTAACTATGTAAGAACCTACTTTGTAAGCGCAACTCAAGGCGACTGACAAAAGCAGGAGAAACTGTGGATGAAAGAACAATAGATGATCCAGGTGGCAGAACTACAAAAAAGGAAAAGATAGTAAGTTCGGCTCACAAAATGAAAGCCTATATTTAGACATACCTGACACAGCCCCGTCAGCACCATATAGAACACTTTCAGCTTGAACTTCATTTGTGACCATCACAATGAGAACATCTACATCTAGAAGAAAGGAAAAAGAAAAAAGAGAAGGAAAAAAGTCATTTGACTACCAGACAATTCAACATATTGGAATGCATTAAAACCTTAAAAATTTTCTTCTATTACCTTTTGATACTTCTGCAGGAGAGTTTCCAGTCAGACCACCAGCGTTTTCAAACCTAGATAATGTTGGTTTATACACCTGTTGAAGAGAAATCATAGAACTACATTACATTATTTTGCGTCCTTAACCGAAGAACAGCACAAGAAAGAAGTGTTACATCATATCCTTGGACAAAGAAATTGGATTTCAGAAGATGAGTTGCCATGCCGAATCCCATAGCTCCTAGACCAATAAAACCTATTTTATTCAGACGTTTTGACTTTGCACAAACTTGATTTGCCAATAGTTCAGGATTGTAAGCTTCTGCATTTGCTGCATTCATAATTTGTACTCCCAGTACTTTTTCCCAAACCTACATCAGAGAATTGATAACACAATATACATCAAGAATTACCAATCTTTTTTAAGGGGTTGCATTATTTGTATTATTTCAATAATAATCTGATTTTTTTAAAAATGATTTACAAGGCTTTATGCATGAAAAATACATTGCAGATGAGTTTCCACTTAATGCTAACATTTTTTTTCTTTATTTCTAGCCATCAGAAATAACACATAGCCTATATTGACTCATTCACAAATCACAAGTAAAAGGGTGGAAATTTCCTCGAGTTGAATGAAGTTATATGTCAAAGGTTAATAGCATATAGATGGTAATAAATCTTGACCTTAAAACCATCAAGACCATCTTCCTCATGTCTAGAGCCTGTTGAATATGCACAGAATACAACAAACATTGATCAATGATTGATTATGCATTTGGTATGGAGAAATTCATACAATGTAAATCATACCTGCTAGGAATTGTTGATGAGCAGCAGCCAAGAGTGGAAGAGGAAATACAAGCGACTTGGCAGTGTCCAAAACTGTCCCCTATAGTTGAAAAACAATTTAGAAAAAGAGAGAAACAAAAACTAGATAAAAGACAAGACAGTTCGACCCCAACCCCCCCCCCCCCCCTTTCTCAGAACGATAAATGTATGTGTACATTTTAAAAATGTATCAAGATATTACTTTTAAGTAGGTGATGGAGAAAAGTAGAGACAAGATGAGTGATTTAAGTAACATGTCAAATATGGGTTCGGATCGCAACGGCCATTTTTAATATAAAATAAAACATTGAACAGTAAACAATTGTAGGTCCATTTTTAGAAGATTATTCATAAATAATTAATGCATTAAATATGATTACAAAAACAATATTACTGAAGTAATAATATGAATTTCGAATAAAGCTATTTAGAAGGTTATAATGGTTAAAAAATACACACTTTTCAAGAACTTTTTTGATCCCTCCAGTTCAATTGACGGCTTCCTGTTTTAACTTAATGTACTTGGACCATGAGATTCATTTGAGAATGGAAACAACCCAAACCAATTCATCTATAAGTAAATCAGCCAAAACTGCCAATGATAAAATGATCATAAAATGAAGAAAATAGGCAAGGTAGAGAGGAAGTGGGACAGCCAAGTAAAACCCTATAAGGAGGTTAATGTAAGACATTGGCAGGATTGTTAAATTTAGAAACATGGGTCATTCAATGCAATTCATGTCAATGTTCTATATTGCTCTAAAAAAAACATTTTATTTTATATGTAAACCAAAATTTGCCAATGGTAATGTCAAAGAAAAGAAAAGTAGAAAATTATGTTCATCTGTCAATCTTGCATGCACGTAAGAATGTTTCTTTAGCAATGTTTCGGTGGTCTGTAAGATACGCTATTTCAACAATAGTTCCACTTTAATGAATTATGTATTATTTTTTAATGCATACAAAATTTAACTACAAAATAATACTAAAAATAAATCCAAGCACCAACATGTTGGTTCCTTCCCTTCTTCAACGTCCCTAAAAGACAAAACTATGCAACATAGATATAGAGTTCAGGTAGGTTACCAAATCTTGAACAGAAGTATTTAGGAAATTATCCTTGATTTGATTCCCATGTAACAGATTGGGGATGTAATTTTTGAAGATCCTGCATATACAAAAGAAAGTTCCCTAATGACAGAGGCAAGCAAATTTCAAACTTATGTTGTATGACAAAAACGACTGCAAAAAAGAGAAGGAAAATGCAACTACAAATATCCCTACAATTATATTAAAAAATAAACCCTAATTCAATCAATAATCAGGCAAGATCAACTAATACCCTAAACATAATCGAATAAATTTAATATGATGAAATAATAGATGGATTCTCAATTGATATACACATTCTAGATTAGGAAACTTAGAAATAGCCTCTTGATCACACTGGGATAAAGGTAAGGTTTCTAAATAGTGGGAATTTTAGTGGGTATGTTTGTTTGTTTATTCTATAGGAAACAACTCCACTCACATAACATATATAGATGCTAAGAATGTTAGTCTATGTTGGATAAACTTGTAATTTCAGTAAAAGAGAAGGGTTTATTTTGTTTATTTGTTTTTTCGTAGATAACTATGATTTTGTTTAGTCCGATATTTATGTTTTTTAGTTGAGATTTTATCTTGTTTTGTTGGCTATTAAAGCCTGAATTTGATTAATGAAATTAATATAAAATTTTCTTCTCTGATTACCACTTCAATTGGTATCAGAGCCTCCAACGATCAGGAGGGCTCTCGATCGGAAGGACTCGATCGCAGAAGGATTCGAAGGACAAAATCAGAAGGATGGCTGAAGGCGGGAACGGCGGCGCAATTGTTCAAAGCAAGGGAAGCAACTCGGCGACACTCCAATGCCCTATTCTGACATCCGACAACTACAATGTCTGGGCGATCAGAATCAAGGCGGTATTTCGTGTTCATGGAATTCTGGACGCGATTGAACCACGAGCAGGAACGGTGATGGATCAGAAGAAGGATGATATGGCTGTAGCACTGCTCTTCCAAGCAATACCGGAGGAGCTAGTACTACAGCTATCTCAGCACAACACAGCGCAAGAGATGTGGAATGGGTTAAAGACGAGATTCGTGGGAGCCGATAGAGTTCGAGAAGCACGACTGCAGACACTGCAGTCCTAGTTCGAAAGCCTGAGGATGACCGAAGGGGAGACCATTGATGAGTTTTCTGCAAAGCTGGGCAAGCTGGTGTCAAAATCGAACAGCCTGGGGTCGACTATCAAGGACAAGACTCTGGTGAAGAAATTGTTGAGTTATGTGCCAAGCAAATTCATTGCAATTAAGCTGGTGTCAAAATCGAACAGCCTGGGGTCGACTATCAAGGACAAGACTCTGGTGAAGAAATTGTTGAGTTCTGTGCCAAGCAAATTCATTGCAATTGTAGCTTCGATCGAGCAATTTGCTGATCTAAGCACTATGTCGTTTCAAGAAGCCATTGGAAGGCTTAAAGCCTTTGAAGAGAGGATCAAGCCCAAGGAAGTAAGCTCAAGTTCAGGAACCAAAGGAGATCAGCTTCTAATGTCCTATGAAGATTGGCAGGCTAAGAAAAAACAAGAGGGCTTCAAAGGACAAGGCCGAGGCTCAAACAAGCCTTGTTCCCGAGGAAGAGGCCGTGGTCGAGGTGTTCCTGGCCAGGGCAGGGGACAGGAACCAGGTCATAACAACTACAAGCACAAAGGGTATAAGGACCGAGCCACAGTCAAATGTTTCAAGTGTGACTCGATGGGTCATTATGCCTCTGAATGTCTAGCCAAATTTAGACAGGAGGAGAGCAATTTGACTCAAGCCAACGATGAAGGTCCTGCCCTTTTGATGGCCCTTGGTGTAGAAGGGCAAGCAGGCTCCATACTACTCAATGAAAACCAAGTTCAACCAAAGAAACTAGAGGCTGAAGGAGACAATGGCTGGTTCCTCGACAACGGGGCCAGTAACCATATGACAGGAGACGAAGGATTGTTCTCCTATCTCGACAAAGCAACCAAAGGAAAGGTTAGATTCGGAGATGGGTCCTGTGTGGACATCATAGGGAAGGGAGACATTGTTCTAGGATGCAAGAATGGTGAACATCGTGTCCTCAAAGATGTGTACTTCATACCCTCACTAAAGAGCCGCATTGTTAGCCTGGGACAGCTAACAGAATCAGGGTACAAAGTAATCATGAAGGGGGATCTCCTGTGGGTCAAAGATGAGCAGGGAACTCTGCTGATAAAAGTTAAGAGGGCTCCCAACAGGCTCTACCGGGTTGATTTGAAGATAGTAGCTCCAACTTGTCTGTTGACCAAGATGGATGGCATGGCATGGCTCTGGCATGCCAGACTAGGCCATGTGAATTTCAGCTTCATGAAGACCCTCGCTGGAAAAGGGCTGGCCAGAGGAGTTCCAAACATAACACATCCTGCCCAGATCTGTGATAGTTGCTCAATTGGGAAACAACCTAGACATCCCTTCCAAGCTCAATCGGAATATAGAGCAAAAGATCCTCTGGAGCTGCTTTACGCAGACGTATGTGGGCCAATCTCTCCAACCACCAAGGCAGGAAACAAATACATCCTACTGATAGTGGATGACCACAGCAGACACATGTGGGAATTTATCATAAAAGCAAAGGAGGAAGTGTGTGACTATCTGAGTGATTTTATTACTCAGGCAGAGGTGGACCTTGGAAGAAAGGTAAGGAGACTAAGGACCGACAATGGAGGGGAATTTACATCCAGAAAACTCGAAGACTTCTGCAAGAAGGCTGGGATACAACACCAATTCACTGCTCCATATTCTCCCCAACAGAATGGGGTAGTGGAAAGAAGAAACAGAACGGTCCTAGACATGACAAGAAGCATCCTCCGAGCAATGAAACTCCCTCAATTCCTCTGGGCAGAAGGAGTCAGACATGCCATTTACTTGCTGAACAGATTACCCACAAAAGCACTCAAAGACTCAACCCCCTATGAAGTCATTAGAGGAAGAAAACCAAATCTGAGTCATGTCAAGGTATTTGGGTGCATTGGTTATATGAAGAGACTGACCACAGGGTTAAAGAAGCTGGATGACCGAAGCCAAAAGATGGTACACCTGGAACCCAGCCAAACACCAAGGCCTACCGAATGTTTGACCCAACTACGGGAAAAATACATGTAACCAGGGATGTGACTTTTGATGAACCAACACCCTAGAGCTGGCAAGATGATGAGGATGAAGGTGACTCTAAAGGCATGACTGAGGCTGAATTCCAAGTGCAGCCTGACATCAATGTAGAACTAAACCCAGGAACCGAAGACCCCACTGAAAATAAAGAAGACTCATCAGAAAGTGAGTCTGAATGGAGTAGCCCGGAATCAACTGTTAAAGGGAGAGGGCCAGCTCTTCCAAGAGAACCCACTGATCAGGATCAGGCCTATGATCCAACTTCTGCCCCAGAAGAAGTTCAAGATGACACCCCTGTAAGAGGACTCAGACCGCTGGATGACTTATATGAGGCTGAACTCTTGCTGGCAGACAATGAGCCAACAAGATATTCAGAGGCCAAAGATAGCAAGGAATTGCAGGCTGCTATGAGAGCAGAAATGGCCTCAATTGAGAAGAATCAAACTTGGGTCCTCACAGACTTACCAGCAGGAAGCAAGGCCGTGGGTTTAAAATGGGTGTTCAAAAGAAAAAAGGATGCTGAGGGAAAAGTACTGAAGTATAAGGCAAGGTTAGTTGCAAAGGGATACGTGCAGCAATATGGGGTGGACTACGAGGAGGTCTTTGCCCCTGTAGCCAGAATGGAAACCGTAAGGCTGATCTTGGCAATAGCAGCTCAACAAGGCTGGTTTGTTCATCACCTTGATGTCAAAACAGCCTTTCTGCATGGAGACCTAAAGGAGCAGGTGTTTGTAGAACAACCTGAGGGTTTTGAGAAAAAGGGGGCTGAAAGGAAGGTCTACAAGCTGTCCAAGGCGTTGTATGGGCTTAAACAGGCTCCCAGAGCCTGGAATACAAAGTTGGACAGTGTATTAAAGGTCCTTGGGTTTGTAAAGTGCAAGCAAGAACCTGCTGTATACAAAAGGGGGCAGAAGAAGAGGACCATAATTATGGGAATCTATGTAGATGACCTACTTTTGACTGGGGAAAGTGAACAAGAAATCAAGAAAGTAAAAGAGCAGCTAGAAGAAAACTTCGAAATGTCAGATCTGGGGCTGCTAAATTACTACCTAGGTATCGAAGTGATGCAAGACAGTTCTGGAATCTCCATTAGTCAGAAAGGGTATGCAAAGAAAATCCTTGAAGAAACAAAGATGAAGGATTGTAATTCTACCACTTTTCCCAAGGAACCAGGTCTAAAGCTCTCTAAGGAGGATGATAGCCCAGAAGTTGATTCAACCCAATTCAGAAAGTGGATTGGTTGCTTAAGGTACCTGACACATACCCGACCAGATTTGAGTTTTTCTGTTGGTTATGTGAGCAGGTTTATGCAAAGACCTAATTCTCAGATATGTCAAGGGGACCATAAATTTGGGTTTGAAGTACGAAAAGCAAGGAAGCAAAGTGTTATATGGATATAGTGACAGCAGCTATTCCATTGACAGGGATGATGGTAGGAGCACATCAGGACTGGTGTTTTTCTATGATGGGGCTCCAGTGGCATGGAATTCACAGAAGCAAGCAACAGTGGCTCTGTCCTCCTGCGAAGCAGAATTCATGGCTGCTACAAGTGCAGCCTGCCAGGCAATCTGGTTACAAAGGTTACTTGCTGAAATTTTGAAAAAAAAAAGAAGAAAGGGTCATGATAAAGGTAGATAATCAGTCAGCCTTGGCTTTAATGAGGAATCCGGTGTTTCATGGAAGGAGTAAGCACATAGATACTCGATACCACTTCATCAGGGAGTGTGTTGAGGAAGGAAGGATCAAAGTTGAACATGTAAGTGGTGCTGAACAGAAAGCTGATATGTTGACAAAGGCGCTACCAAGGCTGAAGCATGAAGAAATGAGGAACAAGCTGGGATTAAAAGAAATTACAAGTTTAAGGGGGTGATTGTTTGATAAACTTGTAATTTCAGTAAAAGAGAAGGGTTTATTTTGTTTATTTGTTTTTTCGTAGATAACTATGATTTTGTTTAGTCCGATATTTATGTTTTTTTAGTTGAGATTTTATCTTGTTTTGTTGGCTATTAAAGCCTGAATTTGATTAATGAAATTAATATAAAATTTTCTTCTCTGATTACCACTTCAGTCTAAACTTGTAATAATAATAAAAGAAAAGAAAGGTTTAGTTAGTTGTGGTTGTTTTAGTTTCTGTTGAAAGTTTGTTGTAAAAATAAACAGCTATAAATAGCTGTAGCTCTGTAATTGTTCGCAAGCAGAGAAATTGGAAATCAAAATGATCGATTTCTAAAACATTGTCTTTCAATTTTACTTTTCAATTAGATACCATCTTTCAATTGGTATCAGAGCTACGGTGCTCAATACTCTCAAATTGCGCTCAGAAGTGGCGACCGACGAAGATCGCGGTGAAGGTTTCGAGTTGGGAACCATCGATCAATCGATCCGACGAGCTGGATCAAGAAGCGCCATCAACGTACCATCGAAGACGAAGAACGCAAGTCATGGGAGACGGAGCCAATTCAGGCACGGTTGTCACGGTGAAGGAAAGCGGTACAGCCTCTCTGCAATGTCCGATGCTCAATGTTAACAATTATAACATTTGGGCTATCAGACTAAAGGCGGTATTCAAGGTCCACGGAATTCTTGAAACACTCAAACCTGGAATTGGCATGGCTGTGGATGCGAAGAAGAATGATATGGCGGTCGCATTGTTGTATCAAGCGATACCAGAGGAGTTGGTGTTACAAGTCTCACAGTGCCAGACGGCCAAACAGATCAATGAGGCCCTGAAAGTAAGGTTCATGGGTGCCGATCGAGTTAGAGAAGCGCGACTACAGACCTTGCAATCAGAGCTCGAATCCTTGAGGATGAACAATAGCAAATGCATCGATGAGTTTGCTAATAGACTAAGTCAACTGGTCTCCAAAGCAAACAACCTTGGATCCATCTTCGATGATAGAACGCTCGTGAGAAAACTGCTGGGCTCAATTCCTGAAAGATTCTTGGCCATCGTATTCGTAGCATCAATCGAACAATTCGCAGACCTGAACGTGATGTCTTTTCAGGAAGCAATTTGGAGACTTAAGGCCTTCGAATAAAGAACAGGAATGAAGGAAAAGCAGCCCAGTTCCAAGCCTGAACAACTGCTTCTAAGCTATGATGAACGGCAGTTCAAACGAAGGCCTGAATCAGGTCAAGGGGGTGCAAGAGGTGCTGGGAGACAAGGCTCCAGGGGACGGGGCAGAGGTAGAGGCCCGGCTGGTAGAGGAAAGGGTCAAGATCAACCCTTTACAAGCTACCAAACAAGAAAGATTAAGGATAGGACTACGATAAAATGCTTCCGGTGTCACAATGGGGCATTATGCTGCTGAATGCCCCACAAAACCAAAGAAGGAGGAAGCAAATATCGCTGAAGCCAGGGAAGGACCAGCACTCATGATGGCACTAGTCGTGTTCTTGAATGAAGAAAGGGTGATTCCAAAGAAGTACATCACGGCAGAAACAGACATGTGGTTCCTGGACAACGAAGACAGCAACCATATGACCGGAAATAAAGAGTTATTTGCTGACCTAGATAGAAGGATGACTGGGAAGGTCCGGTTTGGAGATGATTCATGTGTAAGCATCAAAGGAAAAGGGAACATAGTGCTGGAATGTAAAACTAGAGATCAAAGAGTTCTATCCGAAGTCTATTACATTCCCACGTTAAAGAGCAACATAATAAGCCTGGGCCAATTGACCGAAATTGGTTATGAAGTGCGGATGAAGGAAGAGCACCTGTGGGTCTTTGAAGGAAATGGCACGCTGCTGATGAAGGTGCCAAGATTCTCCAATAGATTGTACAAGATAATGCTCAAGGTGGTGCCACCAGTCTGCTTACTCTCAAGTTTGGTTGATGATGCAGCCTGGCTTTGGCACGCTCGCCTTGGCCACTTAAACTTTGATTCAATTCAAAGGCTGTCAACTAAAGACCTTGCTCAAGGGGTGCCAAGGATCACTCATCCTTCCTAGGTATGTGATTGCTGTCTAGCAGGAAAACAAACACAAGTGCCCTTCCCAAACAGACACAATTCAGGGCCGAAAACCCACTGGATCTTGTGTACGTGGATGTGTGTGAGCCGATACAACCAGAGACACATGGAGGGAATAAGTATTTGCTCCTAATAGTCGATGACAACAGTAGATACATGTGGCCATATCTCATCCGGTCCAAGGCACAGGTGTTCGAGCGGTTCAAGGAGTTCAAGGAATCCATTGAATTAGAACTGGGCAAGAAAGTTAAAGGGCTCAGAACTGATAATGGAGGTGATTTTAATTCCCAAAACTTAAAAGATTTAAGTTCCACGACAGGGATGCATCATCAGTTAACAGCTCCCTACTCTCCACAACAAAATGGAGTTGTGGAGAGGAGGAATAGGATTGTTATGGGCATGACTCGATGTCTGCTCAAGGCTATGAATCTGCCACAGGACATGTGGGGAGAAGGAGTGAGCCATGCAGTCTACATCCTCAGCAAAACCCCTACAAAAGCCATAGAAACAACTCCCTATGAAGCTATTAAAGGAAGAAAGCCTAGCTTGGACCATCTAAAGGTGTTTGGGTGTGTTGGATATGCAAAAGTGCTGACAACCAATTTGAAGAAATTAGATGACCGGAGCAAGAAGCTTGTGCACTTGGGATGTCAGCCAAAAACCAAGGCATAAAGGATTTTTGATCCTGAATCCAAGCGAATTTATGTTTCACGAGATGTGAAATTTGATGAGTCGAAGCCATGGAATTGGGAAAAGAATGAAGACACTCTTGGTCCGGAATAGACAGAATTTCTTGTTCATACAGAGACAAGAAGAATGGAAGTACAAAGTCATAGCTTTGACCAGGATCAAAATGGTTCGGCTCAAGGCTACTCAGGAGAAGATTACGAAGATGAAAATGAAATGGAGTCGGTATGGAGTAGTCCAGAGTCCATTGTAAAGGGACGAGGTCCGATGTTGACAAGAAACCCTGATGATAAAGACTACCCGTATGATCAACAAAGGCTCCCGATGAAAGATATGATCATACACCACTCAGAGGGTCATAAGAGATAGAGGTTCTCTATGAAAAAACTCAGGGCTCGTAGCTTTTGCTTCTAGAAGGGGAACCAACTAATTACAAGGATGCAAAGGGTGTGAAAGAGTGGGAAGATGCTATGGCAGCTGAGATTAGTTCTATCGAGAAAAATAAGACCTGGGAGCTCACTGAAAGGTCGATTGGTGTGACACCAATAGGCTTAAAGTGGGTATACAAGGTTAAAAGAGATGCATCGGGAGAAGTAAAAGGCACAAAGCCCGGTTGGTTGCTAAAGGATATGTGCAACAACATGGAGTGGATTTCGAAGAAGTGTTTGCCCCCGTAGCAAGGATCGTAACAGTGAGGTTAATACTTGTTGTGGCTGCTCAGAGGGGATGGTGGGTTCACCATATGGATGTCAAATCAGCTTTTTTACATGGAGACTTGAAGGAGTTAGTGTATGTGACTCAGCCTAAAGGATTTGTGAAAAAAAGGGGCTGAACAGAAGGTCTACAAACTGTCGAAGGCTCTATATGGGCTCAAACAAGCACCTAGGGCTTGGAATACCAAGTTAGATGGTGTTTTGAAGGAATTGAGTTTTGATAAATGTAAACATGAGCCGGCCGTATATAGGAAAGGTTCCAAGGAAGAAACTTTGATTATTGGGGTATATGTCGATGATTTGTTAATCACAGGTGGCTGTCCTGAAAGAATAAAAGAAATTAAGAAGAAAATGGAGGAACGCTTTGAGATGACAGATCTTGGATTATTGTCTTACTATTTGGGAATACAAGTGACTCAAAACCATCAAGGAATCAAGCTTCAACAAACCAATTATGCTAACAAGATCCTTGTTGAAGCAGGTTTGCGTGATTGTAATGCGACAAAGTTCCCAATGGAGCCTGGGTTAAAGCTATCGAAGAATGCTGAAAGTGAAGATGCTGATGCAACTCAGTTTAGGAAATGGGTGGGCTGTCTGAGGTATTTGATCCACACGAAGCCTGATTTGAGTTACTCAATGGGATATGCCAGTAGATTCATGCAGGCGCCAAAACAAGTTCATGTGCAAGCTTTAAAACAAATTTTGAGATACTTGAAAAGAATGACCAAGTTGGGTTTGTTGTATCAGCGAGGAGGATGTGGTGTTTTGCATGGATACAGTGATAGCAATTTCTCTGCAGATAGGGATAATGGAAAAAGTACCACTGGAATGATATTCTTTTATGGATCGAGGCCAATAATATGGAACTCTCAAAAACAAGCTACTGTAGCTCTGTCATCCTGTGAGGCAGAGTTTATGGCCGCTTCTACAGCTGCTTGTCAAGCCATTTGGTTAAGGGGCTTATTGGCAGAGATCACGGGGATGAAAGAAGATCAGGTGGAGATTATGGTTGACAACAAGTCTGCGATTGCGCTTATCAAGAACCCAGTCTTCCATGGGCACAGCAAACATATCGATACGCGTTATCATTTCATCAGAGAAAGTGTTGAAAAAGGAAAGATAAGGATCGAGTATGTTTGTGGTGAAGAACAGAAAGCTGATATACTAACTAAAGCCTTGCCCAGATTGAAGTTTGAAGAAATGAAGGGCAAACTAGGGCTGAAGGAGATTACAAGTTTAGGGGGGTGAAATGTTAGTCTAAACTTGTAATAATAATAAAAGAAAAGAAAGGTTTAGTTAGTTGTGGTTGTTTTAGTTTCTGTTGAAAGTTTGTTGTAAATATAAACAGCTATAAATAGCTGTAGCTCTGTAATTGTTCGCAAGTAGAGAAATTGGAAATCAAAGTGATCGATTTCTAAAACATTGTCTTTCAATTTTACTTTTCAATTAGATACCATCTTTCAAAGGAAGATTACTAAAGGAAGCTTCTGGCTACTTGTATTATTCTCCAAACCATGATCACCTCACTTTAGCAAATTATATTATTTCCAAATTGACACAATTCAAAGTCACTAAGATGATTATAGATACCAAGTAAGAAAAATAAGCACAATCACATCTAACTAGTTAATAACCTGCTAATTGTAATCATGTTGGTAAAAGAAAGCTTTAATGCCTTAAAAGCATTGGATGTGATACTATACATGTGAGTGTTGAGACTTACTGCTATAATGAGGTTCAAAACGGATTACAGTGAACTATATTGGATGATATCATATCATATCAAATAAAATAAAACGACATATTAATGGTTTTTGAATCTACCATGAGTTTCCAGCAGCATTTGATATAATATCATACAATATCCAAGGATGAATCCCAGCTTGAACACCAAGAGAAATGGCCTCGACAGAAGAAACAAAATGAATCCCCTTTAGCAACTCAATAACCATCTTAGATCTTCTGAAAAGAAACAATGAAGTACATCAACAATCTTAGAAATCAAATGTCACTCAGAGAACCAGCTAAATTTAAGTCTTCAATCACACAATTACAGAATTTTAACAAGCATTTGTAACCCTAGTTATAAGTACAACAACTTCAAATACGGTACTCTCCGTGTTCAATCATATGCATTGACCTCTGGCAACAAGCTAGCATTCAGTTGTAACTTCAATTGGATTAATTAGAGATCATTGGTGGAGGATCATGACAATTAGATCCAAAAGTAGTGTTTTAAGTGTGCATGATTCTAAATACACGAAATGAAACTACCTGGACTGATCGGAATCGATGATTTGTACGGCAGGATCCATTTCGATTGAAGACGAAGAAATCTGGTGGTTGAGTAGACAAGGCTTTGCTGCTACCGGATATTGCAAACAGAAACACTCAACTGAGACATGATCGAAACAGGTCAAAGAGATGGGGTAGGTGTAGATTCATTCACGTGGGTTAGGGGCAAAATGCACTTGTCAAATCTTACGTATGATCGTATTGATGCTGATGGTGCTCGTAAACCGCTACCATTTGACTTAGCCTTCAGCTACGGGTCTCGTAATTTAATGTAAACATGTGAGTATATTTATTTATCTTTTGCTCTCTAATAAATAAAGTTTTCGGTGAAACACGTGTCACTAACAGTGGCGGATCCAGGATTTTTTCTAATGATGTCACTGTATTTGTATGCTCTAATTTCATAGTACCGGACTTAAAATTTTTCGAGTCAGTTCTACCGTTCGGGTCGGGTAATGCTTGTCACATAATAAAAACCGATCAATTCAAAATCGTGAATAGAATTAAAAAACACATAATATAAATTCGATAGTTTTATAAATTAAAAAAATATACTTATAGTTGTTTCCTGCAAGTTTTCATCTTTTGAAAATGTTGCATTACATTTTCGACCGAAAGCTTGTTGGAATAACTCTTTTTCAACATAACAAATGCAAGAATCATTCAAGTGCTCATCTATCATCCGCTTACGCAATTCTGTTTTCACATGTTTCATTGAAGAAAAAGCTGTTTCAACACTAGCCGTTACAATCACTGTTGTCACTAATCCAAAAACCGATGCTGTCATTTGAAAACACCGTTCATAAATGTCCATATACGCTGAAAAATCGATGATGTCCGGGGACATCGGTCACCCCTTATTACCTCCGCCCCTGGTCACTAATGTATACTATCTAAAAAATGTCTTTCACTTTCTCTTATTAATTTTTTTAAGTAAAATGTTAAAAAGAAAAAAAATAGCAAAACCTTTCATCTATCAAAGTAGATAGTCATGACTTAATTACATATATATATATATATATATATAAAGACATTTGGTCTCTTGACTAGTTGATAGAGTTTTTGAAATCTCTACATAATTTGAAACACAAACACAAACTTCAAAAGTTCACAACATAACCATATACTCTGTTGAGTCTGCAATAACCTATGACGATCGATTTTTCATGCTACATTGCAAAACACTCTTGTTTTAGGTATCATTTCGAGTTTTCGGTTAACTCTGGCCGTATACACTAAGGCTATTGTACATAGTCGGGTTCACTTGAGTGTCCTAAAATTTGTTATAAGGGACCCGTGTTGAAAAGAATTCCTCAGCCACCGAACTCATTTCAATTCGTTTTATATTGTGCTATTATATCATTCTTGCAATTCATAGTTTAGTATTTTATTTCTTGTAATATGTTATTTTACATTTTGTATTTCTGAATTGTAAATCAAGTTAATGAAATACTAGAAGTCTTTAATTTAAATTGTGAACAGTGTTCTTACAGACTTAAACTATATTAAAATCATCGTTCGTAGTTTGAGATTTTAAAAATAGATTGTAACATCCCGAAATTTTAATACAAGTTACTTGAACTTACAAATGGGTAACGAATAACAAGCTCGAAGTAAGATAGACAAAAAAATAAACAAATTGGGGCTGCGGGTTCGCGTACTCGACATTGGGATTTCGAGTACACTGTACTCGAAGCCTGTATCCGAAAATCCATAATTTCGAGTACAAGACACTTCCTATAAATAGTAGTGCCTTGGGAAATGTGCGAACCTTTGGCTGGAAGCTCATCTGCTCTCGAGTACACGAAGTTTAAGTCCAAGAATTTCAAGAATCAAACTTTGATCGACCAAACGAAGTAGGAAACGCACGGGATTCTACCAGGAGGATCAGCTACCTTCAAGTCCTTAAGGCCCTAGCTAAGGAGTTCGGCTAAGGTTAACAGGAGTCTACTATCAGGTGAGTTCTAGACGCCCTATTTTATGCTCAATGTTTTGGGCTGACATACATGCTTATTGTTATGTCTATGATGATATGTGCCTATGATGATAATGAATGAATGATGTTATGCCCTGACCATGTATGCATGTTAAGGTGATAGTATGATTATTGCATGAAAGTATGCTAAGAATGATGAATGCATGATAGTAAGTTATGATGATAAACTAAATGATAACATGCTATGATGATAAATAGGGAGGTATGTTATGATGAAATCCTAGGTACACTATGATGGAAGTATGATGTTATGATGATTACATGCTAGCAAAATGTGTTTATGTTGCCACGATGAATGATATGATGACGTGCGGCTAGCATGACATGTGCATGGTACTAGGATGTTATGATGACATGATACTAGCATACCCGGTATGAGAAATCCTATGTTATTAGGATAATGATACGATGTTATGATGAATGATGATATGGTGCTAGTGTATCATGTCATGATGAATGATGGTTGCTCCAGTATTTGTACTGGGTAAGTATGGTTGCTCCCGTACTCGTTACGGGGTAAGTATGATGTTGCTCCCGTACTCGTTACGGGGTAAGTATGATGTTGCTCCCGTACTCGTTACGGGGTAAGTATGATGTTACTCCCGTACTTGTTACGGGGTAAGTATGATGTTGCTCCCGTACTTGTTACGGGGTAAGTATGACGTTGCTCCCATATTCATATGGGGTAAGTATGGTTATGGTTGCTCCAGTACTTGCTACTGGGTAAGTATGGGTCTGCAGAACGCTTCGGCGGGACAGACCAACGGCTATGGAGCCTTGTGCCAGCATAAGCCCACTGTTCGAATGGTAACAGTGGAACGTATGATGATGATGATGTAAGGATGTTATGTGCTAAGGTTATGGACTATGTGTATGAAATGATGTATATGTTAAGTATGTTTAATGTTGCTTTATGAAAACTAGAACTCACCAGCGTAAGCTGACTTGATTTAGCATGTATGTCAGGTTGAAGGTATGATAAGAGGAGGCATGGAGCTCGGGCATAGAGTCATACGATTCGGTGGTTTTGGCAATTCGATGTGATTTTGATACAGACATGTTATTGATTTCTGTTTATCAAACTATGTTTACATTTCCGCTGCATGATTATGAAAGTTTTTAGTTTAAGAGCTATGTGTTATGATGAAAACCAACCTCTGTGAGGTGCCCGGTTTCGGGGCCCCACAAGTTGGTATCAGAGCCATAGTTTGAGAGATCTTGGCATCCCAAATGCCAAGACTTAAACTGAGAATGGGAATAATGGATGCGGATTGCCAACCCCGGATGACGGATGCCACGAGTTGAATGTTTATGTATGAGTTAAGGGTTAGATGTAATGTTATGAAAGTAGTTAGTGTCATGCACATTGAAGAGATGGGATGGGAAACGTTTAGAGCCTATGAGTTGGGTAAATGGTTAATAACACTTGATCAACGTCGTTAACGATTTACAAAACTTATTCCGTGCTAAACTGATTCCTATGCTGACTCATCAATTGTTGCATTATGTAGAAAGTTAAGATGGCCGGACAAAAGGGTAGACCGCGAAAGAAACCACAGGTAGCTGAAGAACCACATGTCGAGGCTGAAGAACCCGTCAACGAAGACGACCACGAGCACAACGAGCAACCTGAGAATGAAGACGAGTCCACTCTAGAGCCTATCGTGGTGAAGGCTATTTCTGATGAGGTCTGCAAGATCATGGATGAAAAGATGCCAGCAATGATTGCTAAGGCACTGAAGGATGCTCTAAAAGACAAGTCTGAAGGAACTAAAGAAAGCACCAAAGAAGATGAGGTGGTGATCATCGAGACGAAGAGCGGCGACTCTATGACAGGGAAACTGAAGGGCTGTGACTACAAGTCCTTCAAGGGATGCAACCCACCGACCTTCGATGGTAAGAAGGATGCTGTGGCCACCTGCCACTGGGTATCCGCGATGGAGGCTGTTATCTCCATCAGTGAATGCCGAGTCGATCAAGCTGTTAAGTTTGCAGCTCACTCCTTTGTCGAGGAGGCACTTCACTGGTGGAACACCATTAAGCAGTCCAAGGCTGCAGCTGATGTAGAGAAGATGACTTGGGATGATCTAAAGGAACTGGTCACTAAGCAGTTTTGTCCCAAGAATGAGCTGGATAAGGTTGAAAGGGAGTTTCTGGTGCTGAAGGCGGGAAGCCTGAATCACAGGCAGTACACTTCGCGATTCAATGAGATGGCAAGACTTGTTCCTCACTTGGTTTCTACCGAGGAACGTAGGGTGAAGTTGTACATGGAGGGTTTGCCTCCGAAGGTTCGGATACATGTGAAAGCGAATGCTCCCAAGACTTATGACTCCACTGTGGAGCTCAGTGGCATAGTTTGGGATGATGTTATTTCAGCCGAGCCAGTCAAAGAAGAGGCAAAGGCGAAAGAGTCCTCCGGGACTAAGAGGGGTCGAACAGACCAACGAAAGTTCTCAAGCAAGAAGGCCAAGCGAGAGGAGATGGGCCGATGCAACAAGTGTGGGAAAAGCCACACGGGACAGTGCCTGGTGGGCACTAATTTATGTTTCAGGTGTGGAAAGACGGGGCACTTTTCTAGCAGTTGCCCGAATGCTACTCGATGCTTCAACTGCAATGGATTAGGACATATGTCCAAGGATTGCAAGCTACCACGGGCCGATGCTTCGGGCTCGGGTAAGAAAGAGGAGAAAGGAAAGGAGAAGCAGAAGGCTAAAGCACGAGCCTTTACGATGACGAAGGATGATGCGATTGTGGACCCGGACGTGGTCACAGGTACCTTTTCTATCAACAATATTCCTGCTTCTGTATTGTTTGATTCTGGTGCCAGTATGAGTTTTGTGTCTTCTACTTTCTGTGATGGGTTATCTGGGAAGGTTAAGAAGATAGATCGGGTATTTGATGTAGAGACGGCTATTGGTAAGATGACCAGGGTGACTGAGGCTATTGATGATTGTTATGTTGAGATAGAAGGTCATAGGTTCCCTGTCCGATTGTTTCTTATTACCTTAGGAGGATTCGATGTGGTTTTGGGTATGGACTGGTTAGCCAAATATGAGGCTAACATTGTATGTCGACGAAAGATGATATGTTTACGTGCGATGGATGGGAGCTCCGTGACGGTTTATGGTGATAAAGCGATGTATGCGCCAAAGATCATTTCGATGATCCAGGCTGATGTTATGATGCGGCGAGGGTGTGTAGCCTACTTGGCCTACGCGATTGAGGAACGTACGGATACGAGGACGATTGATGATGTTCCCGTGGTGTGTAACTTCCCCGATGTATTCCCTGAGGAATTGCCTAGATTACCACCCGAACGGGAAATTGAGTTCCAGATCGACTTAGTGCCGGGGGCACAACCTGTTGCCAAAGCACCTTACCGTTTAGCTCCAACAGAGATGAAGGAAATGATGACCCAGCTACAAGAACTCCTTGATAAAGGTTTTATACGACCGAGTGTCTCTCCGTGGGGAGCACCGGTGCTGTTCGTTAAGAAGAAGGATGGAAGTATGCGTATGTGTATTGACTACAGGGAACTGAATAAGTTGACCGTAAAGAACAGGTATCCTCTACCCAGAATTGATGACTTGTTCGATCAATTGCAAGGTGCAAGCTGGTTCTCAAAGATAGATCTCCGATCCGGTTACCATCAGTTGAAAGTTCGAGAGCAGGATATTCCAAAGACTGCTTTCCGTACGCGTTATGGACATTACGAGTTTCTCGTTATGTCGTTTGGATTGACGAATGCTCCCGCAGCATTTATGGATTTGATGAACAGGGTATGTCGACCGATGCTGGACCGATCGGTGATAGTGTTTATTGATGATATTTTGATTTATTCAAAGAACGAGGGAGACCATGCTTGCCACGTACGTGAGGTATTGGAAATCCTGAGGAAAGAGAAACTTTATGCTAAGTTTTCCAAATGCGCTTTCTGGCTACGAGAGGTACAGTTTCTGGGTCACGTGGTGAACCCAGAAGGCATTATGGTAGATCCAGCTAAAGTTGAAACGATTATGAAATGGAGTCCTCCAAAGTCACCGACAGAAGTACGCAGTTTTCTTGGTTTGGCTGGCTATTATCGGAGATTTATTCAAGACTTCTCCAAGATAGCGACGCCACTGACGAAGCTCACGAAGAAAGACGTAAAGTACGAATGGGGTCCAAACCAAGAACAAGCGTTTTCAGTGCTGAAGGAGAAACTTACCCAAGCTCCTGTTCTAGCACTGCCGGATGGGAATGATGATCTTGTTGTGTATGCCGATGCGTCACGACAAGGGTTGGGATGTGTACTAATGCAAAGGGGAAGGGTGATAGCTTATGCTTCGCGCCAGCTAAAGATTCATGAGGCTAACTACCCGACCCACGATCTTGAACTCGCTGCAGTGGTGTTTGCATTGAAAATATGGAGGCACTATTTGTATGGAGTAAGGAGTACCATCTATACCGACCACAAGAGCTTGAAGTATTTCTTCGAGCAAAAGGATTTGAATATGAGGCAGAGACGATGGCTTGAGCTGTTAAAGGATTATGACTGTGATATTCTGTATCACCCGGGAAGGGCCAATGTGGTGGCAGATGCTCTGAGTCGCAAGACTGATCATCCTGCCATACGAGTAAAATCGTATAGTTTGGTGATAACGCCAGACTTTCTAAACGAGCTCAAACAGGCGCAACAGGAGGGATTGAAAGAAGAGAATGTGGGTTTTGAACGCGTCTTCGGACAAGTCAAGAACTTGGAAGACAATGACCATGGGATAAAGCTACGATTCGGTCGAATGTGGGTGCCCAGAAATGGGGACATTCGAGCGAGGATTTTAGATGAAGCCCACAAGTCACGATACTCGGTACACCCCGGTGCAACGAAGATGTATCAAGATCTCCGACAGGATTATTGGTGGCCGGGCATGAAGTTTAATGTGATGCAGTATGTGAACAGGTGCCTTACCTGTGCGCAAGTGAAGGCTGAACATCAGAAGCCCTACGGATATGTGCAACCTCTAGAGGTACCGGAATGGAAATGGGAACACATCACCATGGATTTCATTACCAAGCTACCAAAGACAGCTAAGCGACATGATACCATTTGGGTGATTGTGGACCGACTGACGAAGAGTGCACACTTTCTCCCTATCAGGGAAACGTATACGTCCGAAAGGTTGTCTGAGTTGTTCGTGAAAGAGATTGTGACCAGACATGGAGTTCCTGTCTCCATTGTGTCAGATCGGGATACGAGATTTACTTCCAGATTCTGGAAGCAGTTTCATGATGCTATGGGAACGAGGTTAAATATCAGTACCGCCTATCACCCCCAAACGGATGGACAGTCGGAAAGGACTATTCAAACGTTGGAGGATATGCTTAGGGCGTGCATTATCGATTTTGGAGGAAGCTGGGATGTCCACTTGCCATTGGTGGAGTTTTCGTACAATAACAGCTATCACTCTAGTATCGGAATGCCCCCATATGAGGCGTTGTACGGACGACGATGTAGAACCCCGGTATGCTGGGGTGAAGTTGGGCAGAAAGAAATGGGAAACAAGGCTGCTGTGATTGAGATGGCAGAAAAGCTACGGGTGATAAAAGCACGTATGAAGGCTGCACAAGATCGCCAAAAGTCCTACGCTGACAAGCGCCGGAGACCGATCGAGTTTGATGTTGGCGATCGAGTGTTGCTGAAAGTATCACCATGGAAGGGAATCATTCGATTCAGAAAGCGAGACAAGTTGAGTCCGAGGTACATCGGACCGTTTCCGATAAAGGCAAAGGTAGGGAAAGTCGCCTATCGACTGGACCTACCAGAGGAGCTGAACGGGATTCATCCTACCTTTCACGTGTCGCATCTTAGGAAGTGCTTGGCAGACGAGCAGGCGCATGTTCCTTTAGATGACATTGAGGTAGATAATCGACTGAACTACATTGAGGAACCAGTTGCCATCGTAGATACGAAGGAAAAGCAACTCCGGAATAAAACGGTTCGTCAAGTAAGAGTTCAGTGGAAGCATCGGAAGGGTTCAGACACGACGTGGGAATTGGAAGACGAAATGAGGAAGATGTACCCTCATTTGTTCGATATGTAACGAGGCAGGTTTCGGGACGAAACCTATTGTAAGGAGGGGAGACTTGTAACATCCCGAAATTTTAATACAAGTTACTTGAACTTACAAATGGGTAACGAATAACAAGCTCGAAGTAAGATAGACAAAAAAATAAACAAATTGGGGCTGCGGGTTCGCGTACTCGACATTGGGATTTCGAGTACACTGTACTCGAAGCCTGTATCCGAAAATCCATAATTTCGAGTACAAGACACTTCCTATAAATAGTAGTGCCTTGGGAAATGTGCGAACCTTTGGCTGGAAGCTCATCTGCTCTCGAGTACACGAAGTTTAAGTCCAAGAATTTCAAGAATCAAACTTTGATCGACCAAACGAAGTAGGAAACGCACGGGATTCTACCAGGAGGATCAGCTACCTTCAAGTCCTTAAGGCCCTAGCTAAGGAGTTCGGCTAAGGTTAACAGGAGTCTACTATCAGGTGAGTTCTAGACGCCCTATTTTATGCTCAATGTTTTGGGCTGACATACATGCTTATTGTTATGTCTATGATGATATGTGCCTATGATGATAATGAATGAATGATGTTATGCCCTGACCATGTATGCATGTTAAGGTGATAGTATGATTATTGCATGAAAGTATGCTAAGAATGATGAATGCATGATAGTAAGTTATGATGATAAACTAAATGATAACATGCTATGATGATAAATAGGGAGGTATGTTATGATGAAATCCTAGGTACACTATGATGGAAGTATGATGTTATGATGATTACATGCTAGCAAAATGTGTTTATGTTGCCACGATGAATGATATGATGACGTGCGGCTAGCATGACATGTGCATGGTACTAGGATGTTATGATGACATGATACTAGCATACCCGGTATGAGAAATCCTATGTTATTAGGATAATGATACGATGTTATGATGAATGATGATATGGTGCTAGTGTATCATGTCATGATGAATGATGGTTGCTCCAGTATTTGTACTGGGTAAGTATGGTTGCTCCCGTACTCGTTACGGGGTAAGTATGATGTTGCTCCCGTACTCGTTACGGGGTAAGTATGATGTTGCTCCCGTACTCGTTACGGGGTAAGTATGATGTTACTCCCGTACTTGTTACGGGGTAAGTATGATGTTGCTCCCGTACTTGTTACGGGGTAAGTATGATGTTGCTCCCGTACTTGTTACGGGGTAAGTATGACGTTGCTCCCATATTCATATGGGGTAAGTATGGTTATGGTTGCTCCAGTACTTGCTACTGGGTAAGTATGGGTCTGCAGAACGCTTCGGCGGGACAGACCAACGGCTATGGAGCCTTGTGCCGGCATAAGCCCACTGTTCGAATGGTAACAGTGGAACGTATGATGATGATGATGTAAGGATGTTATGTGCTAAGGTTATGGACTATGTGTATGAAATGATGTATATGTTAAGTATGTTTAATGTTGCTTTATGAAAACTAGAACTCACCAGCGTAAGCTGACTTGATTTAGCATGTATGTCAGGTTGAAGGTATGATAAGAGGAGGCATGGAGCTCGGGCATAGAGTCATACGATTCGGTGGTTTTGGCAATTCGATGTGATTTTGATACAGACATGTTATTGATTTCTGTTTATCAAACTATGTTTACATTTCCGCTGCATGATTATGAAAGTTTTTAGTTTAAGAGCTATGTGTTATGATGAAAACCAACCTCTGTGAGGTGCCCGGTTTCGGGGCCCCACATAGATTCGGATTACAAAATAGAAATATAAACAATTCAGTTTCATAAAATTATCTTTGTTTATCAAGAAATTTGAATGAAGTTCTAAGTTCTGTTTTTAGTAAACAAATATTGTTTTCTTATTGATAGGAAATTAAACATTTTGTTTTGGTTTTGTAAACCATAACTAATTATTTTCAGTTTTGATAATTATTAACAAAGTTTGGTTCTATATAAATCAATATGTTTTTTTGTGTAAAGCAAAAGTCTTAGAATCGATTTTGTTCTCGTTCATTTAACGAAGATATATGAATCAATTTTCTTTTTATGAACTACGAGTATTATAAACGATAGTTATAGTCATTTATTTCAAACGAGCGTGTTAACAAAATGTTTATCCATGAAACCAATCGGGTTACAACGTCAGGGTCACCAAGAGCCCAGATTTCGACAGTCTAGATGGTTTTTAAGCAAAACTAGGATTGAGGACCCCGGGTGTTGCGCCGGGTTCGATATACTGATGTTCGGTTTATGTCGCTGCAGCAACCGTAAGTTCAAATTCCTACTAATCCAGCCTCAAGATCTAAAAAAACATGTTAGAATGATAATTCTAAAAATTTAACTCTACCAAAAATAGATAAGTACACAATTACAACATCCTTTAGAAAACCCAGTACTCAACTCTCAATTTAAGAAGCTGATAAAACTATAATATAAAACTTCATGTTATATGCTCAAATACAATTTCAAAATCAAGTCAAACGAAACTCCACAAAACCAACAGGAGAAACACTAACCAAAGTAGGTAGATGCTTTGGGAATCTAGGTTGGAAGTAGACTTCTTGAATCCCTTATTCACTAAATTCACATCTTCTTTTTGGCACTTCTCTCGCTGTTCAAGAAGACAATTATGTTCAAAAAGGCTCAGACAAACTCGCCACGGCTGCAAATTGTTTGCAACACCAAGTAACAACTCATCATGGCTTTCAGGATCAAATTGTATGAAGACATTGAAAAACATTGTTCGTCAATAACACATTATATTCTAAAAAAAATTAAAAAACCGTATAATCCTCGTTAATTATCCAAAAATCTAAACCAAAATCTACACCTCTTTTCCCGATAAACCAAATGTATTTTATCATTGAAAGGTTACCTGCTTTGTTAATCAAGACCTAATCAGGCTTTTTGGTCTCACTGATTATTAGTTGCACCCATAAAAAATAAAAAATGACATTTCTTTTCATTATACATGTCAATTTATATAAACATAAAAAATGCTACAACATGTAACCCTAACAAAGTAGCTAAAACCAAGTAGGTTTAATTCCAATCAATTAAACTATAGCTTCAAGAAATAAAATTAAGTATGCATTTTCAAGCAATGATACCTTTTTGAGAATATTAATACTTACAAAGTGGAAGTAATGTTTAGGCTGAGATCGCGAAATGCTTCATGGCTGCAATGAATTGCCTAGCCAGATGGAAGACAACGAATATCATCATTTCCAATCTGAGGATGCAAAGGTTAGCCTCAGCCACCGTCACCACCAACGTAGCTGTAGCAATTATCATATAGAAATTATAACATAAAAACACACAACAAACCTGAAAATCAATCTTCCTAAGAAAAAATATCACGATTGTAAGGTTGCCTCATACGTTAGGCTTTTTGAAACCCTCACACCATCATCGGCCGGAAATAAAAAGATTCGTATCACTGTTCAACCCAACACATCAAAGGCGACTGATGCAAAGAATCAGACATGTGGAGCAAGAGAGAAAATGTGACACCCGGCAATTTCAGGTAAATTGCAACTCTTACTTTCTTTACATTTCACATTCATACTTGTTGCATTTCATTTTATTATGTTTAATTAGATGAGTGAACACAAACAACTACGAAACGATAGTTTGAGGAACTGTCGAATCGTACATTGCACATTGGTTTTGGAAACCAAGTGTGGCAAACACAATACTAGCACAAGACAATAATTCGAGGAGTTATTGAATTATGCATTACACGTTGATTAGGATTAATCAAGCGTGCAAACACTTCGTTACACACGAACACAAACTATCAAAGATAATTCGAGGAATTATCGAAACACACACGAGTCTCACAAACGTTGGTGATCAAACTTATATGTTACTATATGATTATGTGCTAAACGTGCATTAGATACTTTGGATAAATGTTAGGAATCGATTACGAGCGAAAGCGTATCAACGAAATCGAAAAACAATGAAGTAGGCCCGTCGCGGTACGCGATACCCCCCTTCGGCGAAAATCTTCGCGATACGCGAAGCAAACCGGGAGTCGAGACTCCCGAATCCTATCGCGGTACGCGATGATGAATTTTGATCGGCCTCCGCGGTACGCGAAGGCCATGCAGATCGAAATTTCTTTATATTCAACCCCATTCCTTTCCACTCGGTTCTTTTCACCCTCTACTCCGATTTCTCTCATCTTCTAACAACTAAAACCTCTGAAATCAGTCCTTGAATCTCTGTTAAACACTTCTTAAGCCACATCCTTGCATCCTTGGAAGATTTGAGGCCATTGAAGCTACCATAGGAGGTCTCGAAAGCTATCAACACACGAGAAGACCACCTTCAGCCATTTCCAGGACTTCTTACACTTGCTACCACTCAAATCTTAGCTTATAAGGTAGTTTTATATGTTTATCTTTAGTTAGATTGTACATGCAATGGGTGAAAACCCACATGCAACTCCATGTGATCATCGAGCACGAATTTGTTGGTGATTTTGTGTGCTATTGTTATAGACTTACTGATTTGATAGTTTTGTGATGTTAGATTTGAGTTTTGTTAAGTTGTTGGTAGATTTGAGGAAGTTTCGGTACACTTGCCATAAAAGGAAACTTTTATGTTGCAAGTCTTGGATTTGTAATGATCTAGACATGTTAGACATGTCTAGATGTTGCTAAATGTATATTGGAGTGTTTAGAAACACATTGGGATATTTGATTTTGTCAAAAACTTGGTTTTGTAGAAACTTGCTATAAAAGGAAACTTTTAGAAATCAAAAGAGGGCTTTTGATGTTTTAAAGTGTTTTGATAAACTTGGGTTATTGAAATATGTTTAGAAATGATTTTTAACATATTTGGAAACTTGGATTTGTGAAAACGAGCTTTTAAACAAGTACTTACTGTTTTAGGAAACTTTATTTGGGCAAAACGGCATAAATGGTGATTTATGCGCAAACAATGTGTTTTACGTGTATAAACGTGTTTTTACAAACATACTGGAGTTATTAGTTTTATGAAATGGGATTTCATAACCACAATTTTTCCTAAAAAGTGGAAACTTTCTAAAAATGGTAACTTATGTGATTAGAGTCATAGGATGCACTTTGGTGTCTTATGTGCATCAAGGCGCATAAAGACAACAATCGTGTCACCAACGATTCGTCGAGTCAACACTAGTCAACACACACACTCGGTTGAGTACACCGACACTAGAGTTGTATGGATTACAACACACCACAAAACACATACTCACACCTATATGATTATAGGTGCCTACTAGCAGGATTGCTAGCATTCGCAGACGCGAACCCACATACACACCGGGACTGCTGTAACAGGTGAGTTCACGGCCCCTTTTTACATTTTCTACCTTTGGGGGAGAAAACATTGCATACAACTGTTTTTGAACAACTTACACACTTTTGGTTATTTTTGTACATGCTAATATCGTATATGCATATGTGTGGCATTTAGGGCTGGCAATTTCAGACACGAACCTGTTAACACGACACGACACGACACGAAATTAACAGGTTTCGTGTTTAACCTTAACAGGTTTCGTGTCTTTAACAGGTCGACACGTTTAGACACGATAAAAATCGTGTCTTAACAGGTTAAAGTACATGTTAACCTGTTATGGATCTGTTAAAACCTGTTAATATTTTTTATTGTTTTTAATAATATATATATATATATATATAAATAAATGGTGTAGACGTTGGTCAAAACATCATATTTTTTAATCAATTTGTTATTTTCAATGTTCACCCATTCTGGCTTCCAAAACGTATCTTGAATTCTCGACTCCCGTTACATCGCCGGTCATTCCTCCTCTCCTTCCAACGTTAATTTCTCAAATCACCTCACCGTCGCTCCTCCCTTCTTCGTCGACCATCCCGTCTTCGTCGCTCATCCCGTCTCCGTCGCCTCCCTTCGTCTCTGTCGCTCATCCCGTCACCGTCGCCTCCTCCCGTCTCCGTCGCTCCTCCAGTCACCGTCGCCTCCTCCGGTCGCCGTCCGTCCTGCCACCACAGTCGGATCCTCCCGTTGCCGCCTTCTGCTCCCGTCGCCGCCTGCTGCTCTCGTCGCCGTTCAACCTCCTACCTCACTCCAAATCGAACAAGTATATTTAGGTATATTATGTGATTTTGAAAAATAATTAAATGTTTTCTCTTATCGTGTCTCTAAACAGGTCTTATCGTATAACCTGTTATCAAACAGGTTCGTGTTCGTGTTTGAAAAAAATGACACGATTAGTTATCGTGTCGTGTTCGTGTCAACCATGTTCGTGTTCGTGTCTTATCGTGTTCGTGTCTTATCGTGTCACAGGTGACCTGTTATGCCAGCTCTAGTGGCATTCATCCACAAAACTGATAAGTCCTCATTAAACACACCTCGAACCGTTAATAGCGCGTTGCGCTCAGCGTGGTAATTCTGAATAGTACTATTTGGGCCTGACAAGCCCCACTGTTGCGAGCCGTATGGCCACCCCGACTGGAGGTCGGAACAGTGCATAATTGACCAAACAACATTTGCCATATCTTGGATGGATATGGCGGGAGGCAGCATGTTAGCTTCGGTTGCGAACCCGCATATGGTATAACACATATTGACTAGCTATCATTGGATATTGCATTGTATTGTATTGAAAAATAGACCTGCTAAACATTTACGTTAAACATTTTGATGTTTACTGCTGATATAAAACCTGTGCTCTCACCAACCTTTGTGTTGACTCTTTACTCGCATGTTTTCTCAAGTAACTAAGGCACGTGCACAAGGACTAGGATGCTAGGCGAAGTCCCATGCATTGGCTCTAGTGTCATAGGGCGTTTTGAGAAACATTTATCATTTGATATGTTATGTAATATTAAACTTATGTTGTTTTGAAAACTGTTTTAAATTAATGCTTCCACTATCTATGAATGTTAATATATTTTGACAACCTACACTTACTTCCACAACTCTGATTTTACAAACTGTTTTATCCAAGTTATTGGATGTACGTACGAAGCCGGACATTTAGGTCTCGCATGTTGTGTGACCGGAGACTGCGATCCTGACAATCTGTTGCCGCTAGCGCCCCGGAAGGGACGGGATTTCTCGGGGTGCGACAGAAAACAATCGGTCTCACCCACAACGTCTCTGGACACTCATACGACCGACGTAAACGATCAGACACGGCGGAGCAAGAGAGACTGTGACACCTCGTATTTTCCACGTCAGCATTTACTTTATTTTTAATCATAATTTATATTATTATTACTTACGTGTCACTATAATTAGTGAATTTAGTGTGACACGTGGCACAACAGTCCAAACACACAAAACAAAGCGATAATTCCAGGAATTATCGGAAAACACACGCACGTGTCTTGTCTAACGAACGTTGGTGAAATAAACGAACGACAAATGAATTTGACAACAATTAAGCTGTATGGAACCTAAAACAAGTTAAACAATGTTCATTAGTCTCAAAATGATGATCGTAAACGAGAAATACGCGAAAAACAGGCTTAAACAACATAATTGGGCCAATTGGGCTCAAACAGACTACCAGGCAGTACGCCTAGAGCCAGTGTTTGGGCCTATGTGATACGCCAAGCACCAGGTGGTACGCCCGGAGTGCTACTTTCACTCAGGGCGATGCGCGAGGATCAACCAGATGCTTTTGGATTATTTTAATCCAGGCACTACGCCTAGCCTCGTGCGCACATGCTAGGCGGTTCGCCTGGCAGCCCAGAATCGCAAAAATCTTCTTAAACCACTCAAAAATCATTCCTAGGCCTACTATCATCATTTCTTCTAAACTCAGATGCCATAATCCGACCAAAATCCCTCTGGAGCACCTGTTAACATATGGAACACCATTTTCAAAGAGTTCTTTGAAGATCTTGAAGGTTTGAAGAAGCAAAGAGGAGCACCACACCACCAACACACTCCATTTCGATTGCAAGGCCATCTCAATAGCTTCCAGGACTTGTACTCGTCAACCTCAGCCTCATTTGGAGAATCCAAGACCTCATTTTGTGGATTTGGAGCTCATAGAAGGTAGTTTTATGGCTTACTCACACTAAACCTTCATTAAAACATGCATGCACATCGAAACACCCACATGCAAACACTTGGGAGTCACATGCACAAATTTTGGTTTATTAAGTTCTGTGATTCTATGTTTGTGCTACTGATTTGGTGATTTTTTGAAGATCCATGATGATTTGTTTGAAGATTTATGGGTTATTTTGGTCATAATGTTGAAATGACAAGTTGTAGTTGCATGCATGTATGATCTACCTAGATTTACATGATTTTTGATGATGAAATGTTGTTATAAACGATATTTGAGATATTTTGCAAGATCTAGTATGGTTATTTTTGTTGAGAAATGGGTATTTAGGTTTATTACTACATTTAGTAACTTTTATGTTACAAGTGTTTGATGAATCATGAAATAAGGAACATGCATGTGATTAAGATAACGATTTAAGATTAAAATGATGATTTTGGCATGATAGTTGTTAAAAGTTCATGTTTAAATGTGATTTACACCATTATTTCTATATTTAGTAACTTTTGAGTTACAAATGATTAAAGGATGATACATATGGTACTATTTGCATGCTTAACATGATTCTTTGAAATTAATGTGATTATATTAGGAGTGGTGACTTAATAGAAACATTGAAATAGGAGTTTTCATATAGGTTACTATTAATAGTAACTTTATTCTATGAAATCGGTGAATAATGATGTGTTGGTTGTAACATGCATGTTAAAACGATTATTTAGAACTAGGATAATGATTATAGATGAACTTGATTCATTAGTTTTGGATAAATGTGTAAATTGTTACAACTTACTATAAATAGTAACTTTTAAACTAGAAACATGATTATTTGACTATGTGTGACTAAATGCTATGAGATAACATGATCATATAGGCTAATTATGCATGCTAGGATACATGGAAAGTGAATTCTATGTGGACTTGCCTAAAATAGAATCTTTCCTAAAACGAAAACTTACTATAAATAGTAAGCTATCCCACCAATGTAATTTATGTGCTTACACGTATCACACAACACTAAACGCACGTTAAATGATCATTTAAACTAAACAAATCACCCACGGGTCGTTAAGTCAAACACTGTCAACACAGTCAACACGGTCAACACGACCAACACAACAACTTAGAGTTGTTTGGACACGAAAATGGTCTAGAGAGACCAACACGAATGTGAACTCGAACTCATAACACCTATGTGATATAGGTAACCGCTAAAGGCGAACATACAAACCGTTCACGAGAACGACAGTACTGCTAAACTCAGGTGAGTTTACAGCCCCACTTTTACTCTTAACTGTTTTGTTAAACTTTTGGGGTGAGAATACTATGCAACTGTTTTAGATGTATGACTGGTATGTTGTAAAACAACTTTTGAGTGTAACTGTATCGCAACAAAGTCCTCACATATCATTTCGTTAGTTGTGTAACAAACGAGTCGTTATTACGTAGTACTAATGAGTCTCACAAACCCCACCCGACGACAGTAGTGACTGGAGGTCACAACGGGTGTAATATTGATCTATGCCGTTGTTTTGCGATAGACTCGGCGGAGGCATCTAACAGTCTAGTTTCGGTAAGATGAACTCACACACTCGGGATCGTGGATCTAACAACTTAACATACCCAGTATATATCTGGTTACTGCTTTTGAACTACTTAAACATGTGAACTCACCAACTTTATGTTGACACGTTTTCGCGTGTATTCTCAGGTAACTGAACAACACAGGCTAGGACGCACATGGAGTCGCACAAGAGGGTCTTGCATGCATTTAGACTCTCATTCTAGACTGATGATTTGTGGTGTCTGAAACAAATTATTTTCCGCTGCATAACTATCTAACTATTTCCGCTGTTTAATTAATGAAACTTGAATTTATTTACAAACTTGGGTGAATGTGCAACTCATATAGAGTCATTCTATATGACCTAGAGCTTTGATTCTGGTCACGTCACACACAACGATCTAACACCGCACGTCGGAATTTGGGGGTGTGACTGTCACACCCCGAGCCGGCGGGGTTGGATCGGAGTCCCCGTCGGGCGGAAGGTTCTCGAGGCGCGATATCGTGAGTGATAACCGTGATGATCAGATTGTTTACATATCATCAATGTTAAGAATAACTAAAGCACAATCAAATGATAACTAGGATTACAAAGTTAAATTACATTATCAATGTTCTGCAATTTAACTAAGTAAACCTATCAAAAGAATAACATGTTTATATCTTGTATATGTACAAGATATCAAAAGTAATGTTTATCATCAACAAAAGATGTGCTTCCCAAAAGTCTACTAGGTCCTCTATATGGGCAGCCTAGTGTGCAAATCCAAAAGTCTTAAGTCTATCCATGTGCGTCAACTGAGAAAGCATGTAAGAAAAACAAAGTCAACACAATGGTTGGTGAGTTCATGTAGTTTTAGTATTTGTAAAATAGCTTTTGCAAACCTTTTAAGTAAAACCTTAACCTCATTATTAACACCTGTATCATCCAACTCGGTATGCTTATATATAGGGCATACCCCTGAGTCGAGCCTACGACCCGCCCAGACACCGTCCCACCACATACTAAGTCGCATAGGACATGGCTATTAATGATAATTAAGCATTTTTACCTACCCTTCGATTCATTTCTCATCATAGCTTTTAGTTTACTGTTTCAAAGTTTACAAGTCTATAGCATTCGTATGTACTAGCTTCAATATTAATTTAAAAGCATCATGTTTAAAAGTTTATGATATTAGCCCAAAAGCATTCATGCATCCCCTAGGTAACAACCTTAATCTCATTAACACCACCTGTATCATCCAACTCGGTATGCTTATATATAGGGCATACCCCTGAGTCGAGCCTACGACCCGCCCAGACGTCGTCCCACCACATACTAAGTCGCATAGGACATTGCTGTTAATGATAATTAAGCGTCTTACCTACCATCCATTTCGTTTATAACTTTAGCATTGTGTTTAAGTTTATAACATGAGTGAACATTGAGGAATCACTGTATGGCAAGCACTGAATGGCCATCAATCTACTCCTCAAGTCATGACTATGAAGGTCTCCCTATGGCAAGCACTGAGAGGCCAAAGGATCTGTTCCTTCAAGTCCCAACTATGTAGAACACCCCATGGCAAGCACTGAGAGGCCAATTTAGTATGTTCTATCATAGTTGATAGTTTATAGCATTCAAAGTTTAACAACCGGTGAGGCAAGCACTGAGAGGCCAAACCGTTGCTTTAGCATGACAAGTTTATAGCTTTCAAAGTTTAACAACCGGAGAGGCAAGCACTGAGAGGCCAAACCGTTGCCTTTGCATGGTAAGTTTATAGCATTCAAAGTTTAATAACCGGAGAGGCAAGCACTGAGAGGCCAAACCGTTGCTTTTGCATAATAAGTTTATAGCATTCAAAGTTTAACAACCGGAGTGGCAAGCACTGAGAGGCCAAACCGTTGCTTTTGCATGACAAGTTGATAGCATTCAAAGTTTAAAGCATTATGAGCACTTCAAGCATTTCGAGCATTTAAGCATGTTAAGCATGTATTATTTGCTGTAGCACTAGCACATGGCATTAGCATATGGCATTAGTGTTAGGCGTTCGCATGTAGCATTAGCAATTAGTATTAGGATTTAGTTTGGGCAGTTAATTCACATCATAGGCATCAAGTCTATATAGTTTAAGAATATAGTTTGTAGCATAAGCATTAAGAGTATAGTTTAAGAATATAGTTTATAGCATAAGCTTTAAGAGTATAGTTTAAGAATATAGTGTATAGCATAAGCACTAAGAGTATAGTTTAAGCTTCTAGTTCGCAACATAAGCATCAATCACCAAGTTTAAGCATCTTGTTTGTAGCATAAGTGTTAAGCATCGAGTTTAAGCATATTGTTGTAGCATAAGCATCAAATCTCATAAGCATCCAACATATGTTTTCAAGCCTCAAGTTCCGAGTATAAGTTTCAAGTCTATTGCTTTTCAAAGTATTCTAAGTTCCAGCATAAGTTTCAACATAAGTATTATGTTTATGTTTAAAGCATTAAATAACATTTCAAGAGTTTTATGTAAATGTTTAACATGCTTCTCAGTCCCGAAGTAAAACAAATAAGTTTGAAAAGGGACAAATGAACTCACCTTATGTCCGTAGTGATTGACTAAGTAAAATAAGAATACACGCGCTCTTGTTTGCTCTTGTTTTGATGTTCAAGCTCCTGTATTGATTTCAATAATGTTGTAGTTTATAAGTATAAGTTTTGTAAGGATTCGTTGTGCGTGTAAGTGTTAGTCCTAAAGTTGACTAACACTCATGTGTCTTGTTCGTCATCCGGCCCAATTATTCATTGTTCAAAACTTCATACTTGATTATTGAGTACAATTTATCATTGGTATATATAAGGTTCTTAAACCTTTATGTAGTTTGCTTAGAACTTGTTATCACCTTATAAAACATATGTTTCTTTCATAATTACGTTTGTTCATTGTCCTTATCGTTTTCAACATTCATTCACACGTTTATCACTCGCTTAAAAATCCATTGGGCCGGATAATTTTTTTTTGTGGGCCTCGGACCTATTCATGAATAGGAGGTGCGGGCCGAGAAATCTCGCATGTGTTTATGACTTGGGCCGATCAAAGCAATTGGGCGTAGACAAAGAGATGAGTCGATTGTAATACATGGCCCAATATAGTTTTATATGGGCTTTAAATACTTGGGTCGAGCAAGAAGAGTCATGGGCCGAAAATAAGTGAAATTGGGCCAATATCATAATCTGTTGGGCCGGTTATCTTGCATGAGCCTAGTGTTGTTTGATCACAAAAGTGGTGTTGGGCCGATGCCAAAGATTTAAGCCCAATGATTACTAGGGTGTTTATACATCTTGTCCTGGTTAAGGATTGCCGAACATCCTTCCCACTGGTTACACCAACCAGCGAACCCCTGGTCCAAGTGGGTAAGGGTTCGGCAGTGGGTTTCAGCAACGAAGGTTCATTTGATCCTGGTGAGTTCGGCGCCCCAAGGCTCGGCAAGATCCGGGTTCGCCTGCGTGAGGGGGGGTTCGCCTAGGGTTCGGGGTTAGCTTCACCCAGCAGGTTCGTGTGCATGTCTAAGTCCGAGACCTTTCAAGGGTTCGTGAACAGTAGGGAGGTACGCAGGTTCGCCTCTAGTTAGGATTCGTCCAGGAGTAAAAGGTTCGGCTTAGTCACCATGGTTCGGCTAAGCTCACTAAAGTTCGGCAGTAGCACGCAAGTTCGTCGAGTCATGAAGGGTTCGCTGCTCATCATCGGTTGAGGGTTCGGCTAAGGTGAGCAATGAAGGTTCGGTGAACATGTGGCCAAAAAGGTTCGTGAAACACACACCAGGGTTCGGCCGTAGCTGTGGCTCACGAACCCTGGTTCGAGCATCATCACCTCCCTTGTATTCATCATCACCGAACCATGTTTACACGCTGCATAGAAGTTGTTAAGGCTGCTAGGCTCGAAAGGTGGTGCAAGGGACCGGTTAGATAGGTGTGGTCGAGTAGGGTTTAAGAAAACCCTAATATTCGTGAACCTCAAAGCTTCATACCTTCAAATCAGCTGGGTAGATCCACGGATCAGTTGTACTTCTAGGTAGAGGACTTCAAGGTGGTCGTTTAGGCTCAAGAATCACTCAAATCCATGAAGAAATGAGCAAGATATGGGGTTTTCAAGCTTGAAAATGGTGATAGTGTTTTAGAGAGAGAGAGAACCGAAATAGAGAGAGAGAGAGAGTGTGTGTAGGTGAGTGACATAAATGGAATTAAAAGCTTGTAAGGGGTTTTTATACCCCGTGGGTATTCGGGTTTGTTTCGGTTGCTCGGTTTGTGTTTTCGTCGCGTATCCGGGTCGTTACGCGCGTATTTTTATAATTTTAAATAAAAAGAATTATTTCAACTACTTGGATGGTATTTATTTCTAAAAATTAATTCATATTTCGTTGCGTTTAATTATTTATCGGATCATAATATCTTACGCGTTTTATTAATTCATTCGCGACTTAATTAAATAGTTTTAGTTTAATTTTATTTATGATGAGTTTCAAAATTGTAAAATAGGAAATATTTTATTTCCTTAAATTTATGATCGTTTGTATCGTTATTCGTTTTCGTTTCGTCAGATCGCGTTGCCATCTCGCGTATTCGTTCGAATCGTCATTCGAACGAACTCGTCGATGGTTTGGCTTTCTGATTCTTGTTTTCTACTGTTCAGTCATTATTTCAGAACGTTAAACTTCCCGAATCATTCGTACAAATCGTCACCTCTACGAATAATTCGTCCGTTTAGCATTCCATAACAGTAACCGTTGAAGTTTTGTTTTGTTTAACCTCACATACGTTTATACACCATAGAATCAAATCAAGTATTTATGTTTCAACACTGTGTTGTCTGACTTATTTCTGACTGTTAAACCCTAAGGTTTTAGTCAGATTCAGACAATCGTTCAATAGTTTCATGTTAAATCAAAATGTATCAATAGCATAATATAGTTTTCACGTAAAGTGTACCTGAGTTACTGTACGAGTTACTGTATAGTTTACTGTTCCGGTAACGATTCCGGCACAGATGTTACAGTGACAGAGACAACGATCGGTCTCCCCCGAAATGTCGGCGGACACTCACACCGTCACCGGGCTACACACAACAAAAAGAACATTGGTGCAACGATGGATACGCATTGTCGAATGGTCCGGCCTCGGGATGAGAACAGGCGTTAATTGCAGGAGAGAGCAGAGACATAAAGCTTAGAGAAGAGAATACATACCCCTAAAACTCATAAAGGAGTTGTAAATAAAGCATTCGTAGTAGTATCAAAATGAATAGTGAAAGTGTGAGGAGAAGAACTTTGGCTTTTTAATCTATATATTAATCAGTTTTGACCTAAATGAGTCATTTTAAAATGAAATTTTAACATATACTTCTTTAGTAACACAACCCTTAAAATTTATTACGTATTTCCCCATAGGGGATGGGAATATGTAATTGACTAATTCATTTGGAAGGTGAGATAACTTTTAAAAATAAAAAAGATATATGTAATTGATTATTAGGGTATATATGTAATAAATGATATTAGGAATGAGATATATGCAAATGTTCATTTAAAAAACATTATTTTTGTTTAAGTTCAAATGAGTTGTAAACATATAATTTATTTGAATAACTTTTAATGATTTTCTCATCGAATATATTATTGATCATTTTTTCCCGTTTTAATTCATTATATTCACATAGGTTGTAAGTTACCCACCTTGACACACATTGTGTTGAAGTGTTACCTATCTCAACCTGTTCTATGTAATAATGCTATCATTTCAACCCGAAATTATTTACCAAATCTACCCATTTATCTTGCTATGGTTAATATTGGCAAGTCTAGACGTCTAGTAATGTTGGAGCTATTCAATTGATTAACAATCGACAGAAACTTTGTTTTGTAAGATACTCTGCATGCCTTAGTTATTGAGTTATTAGGTGTGGGCTTAAGAACCGATGGTGGGCTAGAATTAGGAACCAAGTCCAAGTGTGCTGGAACCGATGGTACTACTTATATGGAGACTGATGATGGAGTTGGTGATGGCCTGATGGGCTTGTTAAGGGGTCTCATGTAGGAACTATTGTGTGGAACCTGGCATTTGATTCTGATTCTGATTCATGATTCGAACTTAAAGCAAATAGGTTAAGAGAACAAAATCAAACAAGAAGCAATGTAATCGATTGATTTGAGTGCGTTAAAATGTAAAACACCCAAAAAAAAAAGAAGCACTAGATCTGAAAAGCTAATATACTTATGAAAAATCCTAATAAATACGTACAATTCACATAGAAATAATAGTATTTATACTACAGACTACAAAATCATTCATACCACATGGAATAATCAATTCCAAATCGCTACATCTCAATTCGTCTTAAATTGTGCTCATCCATAATTGAAGAATGCTCATCCCTTAAGTTAATGCTTCTACGCGGCTAATAAGAATTCATTCGAAAGTCACTGTCTCGATTCCGTTACGGATCGAAAGCATTGTAATGTCTCACATCGGTTGGATGAGCAATTGATGTGTGGTTTATAAGCCAAATGAGCTATCTCACCCATTAGACTAGTCTTTTGGGTTGAGTTCTCATGTTTGACTTGTAACTAGGGCTGACAATTTTAGACACGAACACGTTAACACTACATGACGTTAACTAGGACTTGTAACATGTTTAACACGACAGTTAAGACCTGTTTAAAATTTAAAATAAATAATATAATAAAATATATGGCCATATAGGTAACCGATTAGTTTCAAAAAATTTCTAATTGTCTAACCCTAGTTCTTTAACATGTCATTTATAGTGTTAATTAACAGGTTCGTTAGCGGGTCTTTTCGTGTTTACATGTTTTTAACGGGTCGTGTTCGTGTTTGAAAAAACAAACACGATAAGAATTCGTGTCGTGTTCGTGTTTAACCAGTTCATGTTTTGTGTTTTAACGTGTGGTGTCTTAACGGGTCGTGTCTGACCCGTTATGACAGCCCTAACTAACAGTCGTATCAAGGCCAACTCGAAGCGATGGTCTGGAAGGAGCTAGCGTAAACCAACGTGGCCATGTCCAATGAGGACGTTGACTCTTAAGGAAGGTCGATTCTTACAGATAGAAACCATTGCAAGGTATGAAACTTATCCCACATCGGTTGTATGGACATTTGATATGGGCTTTATACTCCAAATGGGTTGAGTTTTTCTGTTTGTCTTGTAACATATTCATCCATAAGTCACTTTCTTTATCCTCAAGCGAACTTTTTCACTTACAACAGATTTTACTCTATCACAACTCAGTCTGCAACTCACTTCGTTCAATGATGTGAGTTTGATTTTCATGTCTTTAATAGTTTAAAGTTGCGTTTTTATGGGCATTTTATGTGGAATGATGATACTTTGATTACAATTGTGAATTGCAGGTAAAAACACATTAGAGGGATGCCCGAGGATGTTAACGAGACGAAAAGATGCACAAATGGATCAGAAACTGTCGAGAAAAGCTCAAAACTTCGGAAGCGCATATCTTGAGTTAGAGGAAGAGTTACGGAAGCCATAATATATGAAAACTGAGTTTCTCGACGAGACGAAGCTGTTGGTGAGATCATACTGGGCGTACGCTACGCCCAAGTCGGCGTACGCTACGCCCAAGTCAGCGTAGGCTACGCCCAAAAATTCAGCGTTGACAGAAATTTGGCACCGTTCAGTTTGGCCCAGCGTAGGCTACACCCAAAATGCGGAAAACGAGTTTTTAACCCTATTTCGCCTATTTTCAAGCCACATTCCATCCAAGTCGAAAGTTAAGGTTTTTGGGGCCAATTTGGGACGATTTTGGGCAGTTTTTGAGTGGATCCAACCCTCCAAGTCAAGATTCAATCCAAGAATTCATCCATGGAATCAACGATTGAAGACCAAATCGCGATGAGGCAAGGCTAGATTCTTCGTAATCGCTTCCGGTTGATTAGGGTTGTAAGTGAAACAATGTTTGAATGTTGAATTTAGGTTTTTGATTGTAAACTTGATACGATTTCTTTTTGGTTGATTTAAACAATAGATTTATGTTTTCGTATTGTTGCGCTACCATCAGTGATTCGGTTTTCTTGCATCGTTTACTTATTGGTAGTCGTGTGATGTGTTGCATATGTCTATTGGTAATTTTGTGAATGAGCAAGTCTTAAACGTTCGTTCCATCTCTATCACTTTAATCGAATTGATTGACAACATCAATTTTATATGATTTTAATCTAGGTTTAACTTACATTCATTGTGGATCTTACAACCTAAAAACCGGAAGTGATTACCTTTTTCATTAATTGTTTTCAAATCAAAAGTTAAAGTTTGTTTCTTTTAAACGATTCTCTTAATTCAATTCAATCAAGTTTTCATTTTTCTTAGATTAATTAGTTTGTAGTGACAATTAGCACTTTCCACTGATTCCCTGTGGAGACGACCTTACTTACCCTTGCTATAGTCAAAGGTATCTAAGTTCTTAATTATAAATTGTTTTTGATTGACTTACGACACATCGATCATTCAACTACAACCATAACACATAATAAACACTTAAAATGTTTCTTGAAATATCCAAGTTATTCACAAGTCACATCGATCATTCAACTACAACCATAACACATAATAAACACTTAAAATGTTTCTTGAAATATCCAAGTTATTCACAAGTCACTAAATCATCAACAAGTGTCTTAACATTTGTAACTGAATTTATCATCTTTAATTCAATTAAAATCATTTGTATAAGGTTGGTTTTGTTCATTTGCAATTGAAGGAACATAGTCATTTACAAGTGACTATCTCAAGATGTAATTTGTTGTGTCATTCTATATATGTTTCTCAACACGGTAGTAAATGCCACAATAGTGATCGATGGTGTGGATGTTGTGTCGATTATAAAGCCTTAAGGAAGTGATGTTATGATGTATGGGTTCAGAAAAAAAAGGTTGTATTACATTCTATAGGTCAAGAAAAGTTATGTTATTTTACACTCATTTGTTCGTGTCTGAAGCACACTATTGGTGGGGGGCTATCAATCAAGCACAATAAGATCGATCAACCTTTAGACCTTATTCGATCGACCACCACCTGGTTAAACTGAACCACACTAGATTAAACACTCTTTAAACCGATGGTTTCCTCCTATTAATTTCACCTATCACTATCACTATGACAATCACAATCACCAAACCTACACACCTCACCCCAAGAATCATCTATCACCCGCCCCTCTCCCATTCCCACTTTGCTAATTTACCACTCCACCACCAAAAAATGACATACAATTTTAACCATATCTAACATTCTCTATGGTTTAATAAATAAATCAAAGAAAATCAAACCCAAAGCCCTTATAAAATATGGGTTAGTTTAAACTAAATAAGATCCTTATAACAAAAAGTCTAAAAAGGATCTTGAGTTATTATATCATTAATCAACGGCTATAATTAAATCAAGTTGTTGGAGGGTATTTTAGTTTTTACCACTTTTGTTGACTTTTTATTAAATTCCCCCACATTATTTAAATGTTAATAACTTTTACATACGATATTATTTTTTGAAAATATATACAATAAAAATAAGCATTTTTTTTATTTTCAAAATTAGTATTGTGTTGATATAGAAAAACATATATTAGTTCATTATGTGTTTTGTACATGTCATTGTGTCTTTTGTACATGTCAAGGTGTCTTTTGTACATGTCATTGTGTCTTTTGTGTTTCATACTCAATGTTATTTTTCCTTAAACAATTTAATATATATTGATGTTGTAGAATACATAATGTCAGGCAATGATGACACAATGACAAGTATGAAAGACACAATAATTTTTAAAAATGACACGATTACTAGTAAAAAAGACACAATTACCTGTAAGCAAAACACAAAAAAAATAATTATACACAAACGTTTAAGAAAGACGTAATGATGATAGTTAGACACAATTAACTGAAAAAATTTCATATTTATAGCGTTATTATACACATTTTAAAGATAAAAAATCCTCGTTTTTATGATATATATTTTTTAAAAAAAACATCATATGTAAAAATTATGAATGATTAAAAAGGTGGGACGAAGTGGTCATGACTAAATTACTATCAAACAATTTTTCCATCTAAAATTTTGACTTTTATTCTCTTAAATTTGATTTTATGATCTAATAGTTAAGAAGACTTTCTACACTTTTTAGGATAAAAATACTATTATAAAATATAGGTAAGAGACATGCAAGAATCACACCAATACCTCTTTATTTATTTATTTATTTTTTGTTGTGAGTGTAATTTTTGTGGATAAGAGCTTTACGATTTTTAAGGATTCATAAAGGCTTTAAGCTTATCAAAAAGATTCGCATCGAGTATGCGCTCAAAATCCGAGGTAAAAAAATTATGAGATTAAATAGTTAAGAGAAATTACTAGGTTTGTCATTTGAGTTTAACTAGTAATGTACTCGTACTCGTGCTCGCGTTATGAAATGATGATAATATCCAAATAAACATATAAGGCTTTGATGAATCGGTTATGCAAACAAAAAAAACGTAGGTTGCGGGCCATGTTCAAAAACTGAAAGAAATGGCGAGTTAACGTTGCCAGAATTTGAACATGCATGAGAATCAATGTTACTGTCAACAAAGAAAAAGAGAAGAGATGTCTCAAGTTTTGATGGAATGAAACAGAAAACCATCAAGATTCATGTTCATTTGTTCTTATTTCAACACATATATCATCCTGTCGTTTAGAAAATGATGTGTTTTTTTGGTAATTAAAGTTTTCATTTTTGCAAACGTAGGCAACTTTACGTAACCACCAATGAACAAATTTTTTAACATCTTTTATTTATATTTAAAATTTTTAATTATTAGATTTCTAAATAAATTCACATAATATATCTTTTTATTTACTTTTACTTGATAAGTGGAACCATTTGAATAATTGGTTCATGCATCCTATGTTGGAGATAAGAAACAAAACTCCTTTGTATACACGGGTTTCTTGACTGGTAAGTATATATGCGTAAATACTTATATCTTATTTTCTTGATTAATTTATGTTAAATATTCTGTTAACCTAATGATGATTTTCTTTTGAAATGCTTTATGTTTTGTGTTTTTGATTAATTTATTTTAAATTTTCTGTTAACTTAATGATAAAATGATTATATTTTGCCCAAAGTATAAAATCTATATATATATATATAAACCTTAAAAGAGTGAAATTTACTCTTTCTTTCCTTTTATTTTTCTTTTTACTTTGTCATTTATATCCTTTTTTTATACGTCAAAAGACTGTAAGTTTTTACTTTTAAACATTAAAAGACTCTAAAATACGAAATTTTTCTTTCTTTTTTTCTTTATACTTCAGTTTTTACCATCTTATCATTTCTGTTTTGTTTGGTTCTATGTTTTCTTGGCGGATCGTTGTTATCGAATCCTTTATGTTGGGTTTCAATCTTATCATATTGTTTCCTCAATGCTTAAATATTAGCTAGAGTCAATTCCACTATAGAAAGATGCTCATTAATGATAGTTTTAAGGACTTTTAAAAAGAATTCATAAGAAAAGTAAACCACACACTTCAATTAAAGATGAATTATATCAAAGATTGAAAACAACTTAGTTAATGAAGGCCATCTAGCAAATGTAGCTCAAGTGGTAAGGACCCTGCCTTCTAAATGGAAGGTCAGGAGTTCGATCTTCTCTGGGCACATTTAATGGATATCCAGGTGATAGAACGAATCTGGACTTTATCCTGGGTTCGAACCTAATGGGGGGCGAGGGTTTACGGATTCAATCCGGTTCCAGCGCATCTGGGGGCACACTAACCCACACCGGAGATTGGAGTAATCCGATCTTAGCTATCACTCGCCAGGAAACAGAAGATAACACGTTGGGTTAGTTTAACTGCCGTTCAAAAAAAAAAGTTAATGAAGGCCATCTCTAGCAATAAGATAAAAACATGCTTTAAATAAATAGATATCAAAATAATACTTAATATTTATAATTACATTAAGACTTGTATGTTATTATATAAAGCTAGTAAATAACATATGCAAAATTAGTGACAAAAATTGAAAGAGTTGTAAACCATCATGCTTAAATAAAAACCCTGTTATTAAACATTATAATAATTATTACACGAGAGAGGTAAATAACTTAGTCAAACCAAAATAAATAAATTATATAAAAAATACAAGAAGAAAACTACGATATAAAATAAATTGATCAGTTAATTAAAAAAATTAAAAAAAAAAACTATAAGATAAAATGAAAAACAGAATAAAAGAAAAAGAAAGAAGATAAAAAAATAAGTAAATAATAAACTACAGATCATTGATGTTCCATAATAATTATATGTGAAAGATTTTGTCATTTGGACCAGATAGGCATTCCCCACTTAACTTAACGTAACACTAGTTGATCGAAATAACTTAAAATGTGCCAAATATTAAAAAAAAAAAAGAATGAAATTAGTAATTATTAAAATCAAAGGACAAAGCAAGTAATTAATTTTCATAAATTTAAAGGATATAATCCGTAATTTGCTGAAAAAGTTTTGTTAACAATAGATAAAATTAACATAGCACAAAACAAAATGAGAAGACAATATAAGAGTAGAGGTGGGCATCGAAACCGGTTTCAAACCCGAACCCGGGGTTCAACCCGGAACCGGACCCGGTTCCAACCCGGTCTACCCCCAACCCGGTTCCAACCTGATTGAACCCGGCGGTTCCTAACCTGTTCCATATTTAAATTTTTCAGGCGGGTCCAAACCGGTTCCAACCCGAACCGGTTCCAACCCGGTAGATAGAACCCGGTTCCAACCCGGTTTTGACCGTTTTAACCAAAAATTCGAGTTCTAGCCGTTGAACTAGCCGTTTGGACCGATTTCTAGCCCTTTTTTTTAATGTTTTTTGGTCCAAAACTTAGTATAAATTGTTGTGGCTTGGTTTAGTTTGATTACACACTTGAAAACGAACAATCTAAGCAAAAAACGCTCTCGTTTCGTACACCCGACTGCTTTACACTCTTTGTTTCGCGATCCATTTTTATTACACTCGTATTTTAAACAAGTATAACCTTGTTAAAGCAATGGCTCACTCTACATCTTCTGTTGGTCAAGGTTCTAACACCGAAGTTACAGTTGTCCGTGTTCTTACGCATAGTAGGAACATGGAAATATGGTGTAACTGGGATTTTGTTGAGATGAGTGATGGGTCTCAAAAGGCTCGTTGCAAGTATTGTGGTATGCTTCTTGCAAAAGAATCAAACACGAGTTTGAAGAAACATATTACCAAACCATTTTGCAATGTAACACCCCGACCGACGGCGGAATCATCGGGATGCCACGAGGGATGTGTAGATTGTTCAAAAGCTCATGGGCATCTAAATCAAGTCATCATATATCATTTAAGCAATCAATCCACAACAAATCAAACAAACTCAATCAATCATATTCTCAATCAATGTTCGTGACTATACATGATTCCTTATGTATTTAACATAAGTTAGATACATGAATCATGGAGTGGTCGCTAACCACATGACAATACATGATGTCAAAGCAATTGACCGAGGTCAAAGGCAATGATTCACAGATGTGGAAACCATCCACGTGACAATACACGATGTCAAAGCAATTAACCGAAGTTAAGAGCGATGATTCTCGGGGTTTGTGACAATACTTGTAATCTTTGTTATTAACCTAGGTCAATAACAATGTTTACATGGATATAAAATAATAAGAGATAATCCCATAATAATGATAATTTCAAATGTGAATATCATATTGATAAACAGGTATTAACCTTGTGTTATCAAAATAATATTTAATTTGGTATACATGTTTCACCTCCGAGTTTTAAAACTAAAACAGTTTAAAGAAAAGGAGGTTATGAGAACTCACCTGAAGTCCTTAGATTATATGTTCTCGTTTTATGCGCGCTCGCGTATGCAACTCAAGACCAACTCAACAATCTGAAAGTATTATACGTTTGTGTTCAAGTACTTATGTTACATCATGGTTAAGTGATCCATGGTGTTGGGACATTAAGTAATTAGGGTTACTACAACTTATTTTATCTTTTAAGTTGCAGAATTTCAAACTATTGCAAATCTTAGTTTCACTTTTACAGTAACTTAAAATTAGTTAACATCATTTGTAAATGATAATATATATTGTGAACACTTATATGTACACCTCTCTTAGTCATGTATCTTTAAGGATATTAACAATTTTAATATCCATATCTATTCCCATTAATACATGCATGATTGATTAATTTAAGTGCCAAACGATGATTCAATTGATCAAGACCTATCTTGAATTTAAATACAAGATGGTTAAGTTATTTACTTAAAACGTTTAAATTATGTAGCCATCTCATAATTCATAATTCCATATTTTTAGTTATTATGAAAAAGGTGGTAACTCAATAATCTCATGCATGCATGTATAGTTATTCAAGTGTGTATAAGTATGCTCTTGCTTCCCATTAACCCCAACCTAATCAAATTGATGAAGTTTAGTTCAATCATCTTCAAGAGCAGCGAACCCTCTAGCCCACCCATGTTAGGTTCGGCCCTACAAGCTTAGGGTTCGGCTCCAATGAAGAAGGGGAGGGTTCGGCCAGGTCTACAAGAGGGTTCGTCCCTAGAGTTCGCAGCTCCTATGGTTCGCTGCTATGGGTGGGAAGTTGAGCAAGGTTCGTAGAGTGGCAAGGGTTCGGCCATAGCAAGGTTCGTGAGTTTAGATGAGTAGGGTTCGCAGGTCTAGGGTTCGGCCCACACCAGAAGGGTTCGGCCAGGGGCTGTTTCAGCCGCCCTTGGGTTCGCCCAAAGCTGCTCCCCCACGCGAACCATCGTTCATCATCATCATCATCCCGTACCTGTAACCGGTGTATACCCCACGATCCCTACTACCTTTGTGTTAATCGTTTAAAGGTTTAGCAAAGTTTTAAATCAATTATGACCACAATACATTCTAAAATCGTGATTAACAACAAACCGAGAATAAAAGCATAGATCTACCTCGAATCAGTCGCAAATCGTTGGATTTCTTCGTATAGTCTTGTTCCCCTCGATCACCCGAACGCGTAGGCTCCGAGATCTCGAAGATCCGTCAAGAAACGAACTCGTAATCGTAGAGAGAAGATTGTGTGTGTGTTTTTAGGTGAAAATAGAGAGAGAGAGTGTGTAGAGATAATGAGAGAAAAGGAAGAGAAGTCTTCCTTTTATCGCGTGTAGTACCCCACTGCCCGATCTCGTTTTTATCGCGATATTAATAAATAAAATGCTCGGTTTTTCTAACGTAACATATTTAAAGCATAACTTGTTTAAATAATTAAGTTTCGTTTCTTTATAAAAATGGTTTTAAAAGAAAACGATGTCCAATAAACTATTTCGTAAAATAAATTCCGTTTCGTTTTCGTTAAATAATTATTTAAATAAATTAATTTATTCGAAAACGTTTTAGGTTGGGATTCCTAATAAACGTTTTAAGTTTTATTTAAAAATTTTATATCGTGAGATATTATTTAATTATCTCGTCGAAACACGTTACACGCGTACGTATTCGTAAAAATCGTCACCTTTGCGAATCCAACGCTCGTATCGTATTTCGATTCGATTTATGATTTATGGAATATCGTTTCAGAATATTATTCTTAATAATTATATTCGTGTGAATCGTCACCCACGCGAACACATTATTAAGTTAATATTTCGGAATCAACATTCGCGTTTAAATAATGACCGTAACCTCACATCGCGTATTTATTATTCTCATTATTTATTAACTTAAATATTATATTCCCAAACCAAAACCCACTAAACCAAGTCACTGACACATCCATGATAGACCGAAATATGCATATGTATAGGGCATATGCAGAGGTAGATCGCAACCTCCCCTACACCGTCCCACCGCTATTTCGATAAACCATGACCATGTGTCCTTAACTATGTTTAGTAACCAGACCATAACAAACTCCCAGTTCCATCCCAAAACCGTTCTCAAACCAATAATTCATAATCATCAGTAATAGCACTGCGATAAACTCTCTGGTTCTGTTTAGTTGGGTTACAACTAAACTTCCCATGGTTTACGCGTATCATATATTATAACATGCATACCAGAAATAGAGATGATATCCATAATGACAATCAATCATTCATAATCATTAATAAATAAATAAATCTCCAGTCGTAACAGTACAATCGTACGGATGTACGGACGTACGGACAACTGAAAGTACAGTGATGTTACAGTCTCCCCTAGTTAAAGGAATTTCGTCCCGAAATTCAACTTGGAGTGACCGTAGTAAATAAATGTGGGTACTTAAGCTTCATCTGATCTTCCCGCTCCCATGTGAATTCTGGACCCCGCTTCGATTCCCAACGTACTTTGACAATTGGAATTCTACTGCGTTTGAGCTGTTTAATCTCCCGATCCATTATCTCCACTGGTTTTTCAACAAAGTGCATGGTATCATCGATGCGGATGTCATCGAGTGGTACCTGAAGATCCTGATCAGCTAAGCACTTTCTTAGATTGGACACGTGAAACGTCGGGTGCACATTACTAAGTTCAGGAGGAAGTTCTAACTTGTAGGCAACCTTCCCGATCCGTTCAAGGATCTTAAAAGGGCCAACATAACGTGGAGCAAGCTTCCCCTTCTTTCCGAATCGAACAACGCCCTTCCAAGGCGACACTTTAAGTAATACCATATCTCCCACTTCAAACTCCAAAGGTTTTCTTCTTTTATCCGCGTAGCTCTTCTGTCGACTGCGAGCAGCTAACAGATTGTCACGGATTTGGCGGATCTTGTCAGTCGTTTCCTGAATAATCTCAGGACCAGTAATCTGCGAATCGCCGACTTCGGTCCAACAAATAGGTGACCGACATTTCCTGCCATAAAGAGCTTCGAACGGTGCCATACCAATGCTCGCGTGATAACTGTTGTTATACGAGAACTCAACCAATGGTAGATGGCTATCCCAATTGCCACCAAAATCGATGACACAAGCTCTTAACATATCTTCCAATGTTTGAATCGTTCGCTCCGTTTGACCATCCGTTTGAGGATGATAAGCAGTGCTAAGATCCAGTCTTGTTCCAAAAGCTTCATGAAGTGATTCCCAAAATCGTGCCGTGAAACGAGCATCACGGTCCGATATTATGCTTAAGGGAATGCCATGTCGGCTAATGATCTCATCAATGTAGATACGAGCTAACTTCCGCACAGGGTAAGTTTCTCGTATCGGTAAGAAATGAGCCGACTTGGTCAGTCTATCAACAATTACCCAGATACTATCTTTACCGTTCGCGGTACGTGGAAGTTTAGTAATGAAATCCATAGAGATATTCTCCCATTTCCACATCGGTATTTCAGGTTGTATTAACAATCCAGAAGGTCGCTGGTGTTCCGCCTTGACCTTTGCACAGTTAAGGCACTTAGACACATACTCAGCAATATCCTTCTTCATTCCAGGCCACCAGTACAAGCCCCTAAGGTCTTGATACATCTTATCAGAGCCCAGATGGATTGAGTAACGAGATTTATGAGCTTCATCCATAATAATCATCCTGAGATCACCCCTGTTCGGTATCCACAATCGGTTCAAGTAATACATTAAACCATCATCCTTAGTTTCCAACAGTATCTCAGCCCCGCAAGACATCTCATTTTTCAAGTCATTTTGAGCCAAGGAGTGTTGTTGGGCTGTGAGAATATCATTACGGAGGTTATTGTGCACTCGGACACTATGGATCTGAACTTGACTTTTGCGACTAAGCGCATCTGCTACTACATTCGCTTTACCAGGATGGTAGCGAATTTCACAGTCATAATCGTTCAACAGTTCAACCCACCTCCGTTGTCTCATATTGAGCTCCTTCTGATTCAGAATATGTTGCAAACTTTTATGATCAGTAAAGACTACACACTTCGTGCCATAAAGATAATGTCTCCATATCTTCAAAGCAAACACGACTGCACCAAGTTCCAAGTCGTGTGTAGTGTAGTTCTTCTCATGAATTTTCAATTGTCTTGATGCATAAGCCACGACCTTTCCCCGTTGCATGAGAACACAACCGAGACCTAGGTTGGATGCATCACAATAAACTACAAAATCATCATTTCCATCAGGCAGTGTCAAGACAGGAGCATCACAAAGTTTCTGCTTCAAAGTCTGAAATGCCTCTTCTTGCTTTGGTCCCCACTCGTATGGCCTATTCTTCTGAGTCAAAACAGTGAGAGGGACAGCAATCCTGGAGAAATTCGATATGAACCGCCGATAGTAACCGGCAAGTCCGAGAAACGATCGAATCTCCGTCGGTGTTTTCGGTGTACTCCAATTCTTCACAGCATCAATCTTGGCAGTATCCACGTGAACACCGTATTCGTTGACTATGTGCCCCAAGAATTGAACTTCCTTAAGCCAAAATTCACATTTAGAGAATTTGGCATACAGCCGTTCCTCTCTTAGGATCTCCAAAACCAACTTAAGGTGTTTCTCGTGTTCTTCCTTAGTCTTTGAGTAGATCAAAATATCATCTATGAATACAATTACGAATTTATCCAAGTATGGCCTGCAAACCCGGTTCATGAGATCCATGAAAACCGCAGGTGCATTGGTAAGGCCGAAAGGCATTACCAAAAACTCATAGTGGCCATATCTGGTTCTGAAAGCAGTCTTGGGAATATCCTCATCATGTACGCGAAGCTGATGATACCCAGACCTAAGATCGATCTTTGAAAACCATGCCGAGCCTTGAAGCTGATCGAAGAGATCATCGATGCGCGGCAGTGGATATCGATTCTTGATTGTAAGTTTGTTCAATTCGCAGTAATCGATGCACATTCGGAATGACCCGTCCTTTTTCTTGACAAATAGGACCGGTGCACCCCATGGCGAATGGCTCGGGCGAATGAATCCTTTGTCAGTCAGCTCTTGTAGCTGGCTCGCCAATTCTTGCAACTCCGAAGGCGCAAGTTTGTAGGGAGCTTTGGCGACTGGGTTTGCACCAGGAACTAAGTCAATTCGAAACTCAACTTGACGTTCTGGTGGAAGACCCGGTAAATCGTCTGGAAAAACTTCTGGAAAATCTCGTATCACCGGAACATCTGCAATTCTCTTTTCTTTCTCTTTCTTCTCCACAATGTGTGCTAAGAAGGCTATACATTTCTTCCTAAGGTACTTATGTGCTTTTGTGCAAGACATCAGCTTAAGACCTCTACTAGCAGTTTCTCCAAATATTCTCAAAGTTTCACCCGAAGCTAAAGGAATACGAATATATTTCTCATGACAAACAATCTCCGCTCTGTGGGTGGCTAACCAATCCATGCCTATGATAACATCAAAGCTACCAAGATGCATAGGTATAAGATCAATTGGGAAAACGTGATCATTTAAGTTCACCGTACATCCAACGATAATAGTGTCAATCTCAATAGTGTTTCCGTCAGCCACTTCCACGTTAAACGGTTTATCTAAGTATGTACGTGTTCTACCAAGCAAGCATTCAAAATCATATGAAACGAAACTCCTATCGGCACCAGAATCAAATAAGACAGATGCATAAGAGTTGTTGATCAGAAATGTACCGTTGACCACATCCTGGTTGGCTTGAGCAGCTGGAGCATTCAACTGAAAAGCCCGGCCTCTTGCCACCCTCTGATTATTTCCAGTCAACTTTGGGCACTGATTTCTGAAGTGACCCACTTCACCACATTCATAACAGGCTCTTGCCTGTGCTTGAGGTACCTGGCGAATGGGTACAGCCGGAATAGGTTGAGTATGAGGAGCTGGTAGTGCAAGCGGTGCTTGTTGCATCCTTTGTGCTTGCGGTGCACTCCGACAAACGTTTGCATAGTGCCCGAACTTGCCACAGTTGTTGCAAACGCGACACGGCAAGTTAGGGGCATGATGATATCTGCAAGTGTTACATTGGGGAGTGTTCCCAGTGTAACTTCTTGCAGCAGAATTGTTTGATGATTGCTGCGCAGACTTAGCAGCAGGTACAGTTACCATGAAGTTCCTATTCTTTCTCTTCTTGTTGCTGCTTTTAGACGAGCTAGCAGCTTCAGACTTGACTTCAGCTTTGACTTCTTTTGCAGCAGTCTTGGTGTCAGTCTTCTTATATCCCTTGCGAGTAAGAGTTCCATTCTTCACGTGGTTATCAGTAAGAGTTGCAGATAGACGGATAGCAGCCTCCAGTGTTTTGGGATTGCTCCCATAGACTGTATCCTGAATCTGCACCGGCAGCCCGCCGATATACTTCTCAATCGCCCTCTCCAAGGGTGTCACCAAGTGAGGTACCAGCAAGCTATACTCATGAAACTGAGTATTGTAGATGACATTCTCTCCGCTATCCTGCTTGAGTTCCCAGAACTCAGCCTCCAGTTTCCTCATTTCGCTCCGAGGACAGAATTCAGTGGTCATCAAGTTCTTGACCTCATTCCACGTCAATGCGAGTGCAGCATCCACTCCCCTAGTTCGCTTTTCCCCGTTCCACCAAGTCAGTGCTCTCTTTTGGAAAACACTAGTGGCATAGCGAACTTTCAGATTTTCGGGACATTCGCTGTTGATGAAGGTGTTCTCCATACTCTCGAACCACTGCAGCAGACCAGTGGCCGATTCAGCACCCGTGAATTTCAGGGGATTACAGGAATTGAAGTGTTTGAATGTGCAAGTTGTCTGGTTTGCACCACCTCTGTTCTGGTTAGCATTCTGGTTAGCCTGAGTTAGTTGGCTCACCAATCCAGAAATAAGTGTGGCTAACTCTTGTATGCCGGAGTTGGCATTACTGTTGTTAGCTTCCCCATTGTTCGAGTCATCTTCGTTGTGACGGCGAGGCGGCATGTTTCTGAAGGAAATAGAAACATGTTACTACCGTTTACAACGTAAGTCATACAAACAATGTTTAAATGAGTCCATTAGACAATTAGGATTACATATAGGAACTATATTTCTCTCCTATCAGTCATTGACTCAAAAAGGCTTATAATTTCCTATTATTATTCTAAGTGTCCTAGTTGGTCATAACTAGTGTTAACTAACTATTTCCTAGGTCCTATACATTCCTCACTCTATACTAACACTGACAACCTCCCAATGCAATGCAACAAGCTTATATATAGGGCATATGCAGAGGTAGATCGCAATCTCCCCTACACCGTCCCACCACCGTTCCATTGCACCACGATTATGCCATTGCTAGTGTGTAGAGTGTGTCATGTATTTCACCATAATTCTCACTTCACAAACCTTATCCTTAGTAGGAAAATTTTGAGTGAAGTGATCTCTAGTTCCCTTGGACAATTAGGTTTACCTAATGTCTAAGTTCACCTGACATGTAGACTTGCCTATTTCTAAGTTCACCTAATGTCTAAGTTCACCTGACATTAAGTTTCCCCCAACTGTCTAAGTTCACTAAAATCCATATCAATTCCAATGTCAATAATCATCATTTAGGGTTCATATCATCACGAAGTGCTCTTATTGTCACTAAGTGTTCATATCCTCCCTATAGTTTATTCTCATCAAGTGTCCATACCATCACTAAGTGTTAGTATCATCACTATGCGTTTATATTATCATCAAGTGTCTATATCATCACCCAAGTCCATATTCCATCACTAATCGCTCATATCGTTTATTAATCCTATGCACCCTACGTGTCCAATCAGTGTGTTTCATAAGTGAATTTATAAGTATTTATCAAGTGTGATCATTCAAGAGTCAATCCCAATCAATCCCTCAAACATATCATCAGCAGTCCACAATCATATCCTTTCAACCACTCCTAGTAAGGTCCTAATAATATCCTAAGTTCCTGACACTGACAGACCCCCGATATACTTCAAATGGTATATGTATAGGGCATATGCAAGAGTAGGTCGCAACCTCCCTTACACCGTCCCACCACCTTTGTAGTATACCACGAGTGTGTCCTTGTCTGGTGATCACAAGATCTAACAGATAATTCCTAAAGCAATTAAATTTCTAAGCAGTTAAGTTCCTGAGCAGATAAGTGTCCCAAACGGGTAGTTCCCTTATTCCTCAATACTGACATCCACCCGATGTACTGTAAATGGTATATGTATAGGGCATATGATAAGGGTAGGTCGCAACCGCCCAAACCACCGTCCCACCACCTTTACAATACACCACGAGTATGTCCTTACCGAGTCATTAGGGCACAAGTAAGCAATTAATTAGTAGCAGCATATATAATCAAATGTATAACAGGAGTTCAGTTAACATGTAATAAACACATAAGCATGAAATCCTGAATATATTAACTAGTGTATGAAATTAATTCATACTAGGGTATCCTACGGTTATAGACTAGGTCAACCATTTCTAGTAACCTAATTCCCTATAACCCAGGCTCTGATACCAATCTGTAACACCCCGACCGACGGCGGAATCATCGGGATGCCACGAGGGATGTGTAGATTGTTCAAAAGCTCATGGGCATCTAAATCAAGTCATCATATATCATTTAAGCAATCAATCCACAACAAATCAAACAAACTCAATCAATCATATTCTCAATCAATGTTCGTGACTATACATGATTCCTTATGTATTTAACATAAGTTAGATACATGAATCATGGAGTGGTCGCTAACCACATGACAATACATGATGTCAAAGCAATTGACCGAGGTCAAAGGCAATGATTCACAGATGTGGAAACCATCCACGTGACAATACACGATGTCAAAGCAATTAACCGAAGTTAAGAGCGATGATTCTCGGGGTTTGTGACAATACTTGTAATCTTTGTTATTAACCTAGGTCAATAACAATGTTTACATGGATATAAAATAATAAGAGATAATCCCATAATAATGATAATTTCAAATGTGAATATCATATTGATAAACAGGTATTAACCTTGTGTTATCAAAATAATATTTAATTTGGTATACATGTTTCACCTCCGAGTTTTAAAACTAAAACAGTTTAAAGAAAAGGAGGTTATGAGAACTCACCTGAAGTCCTTAGATTATATGTTCTCGTTTTATGCGCGCTCGCGTATGCAACTCAAGACCAACTCAACAATCTGAAAGTATTATACGTTTGTGTTCAAGTACTTATGTTACATCATGGTTAAGTGATCCATGGTGTTGGGACATTAAGTAATTAGGGTTACTACAACTTATTTTATCTTTTAAGTTGCAGAATTTCAAACTATTGCAAATCTTAGTTTCACTTTTACAGTAACTTAAAATTAGTTAACATCATTTGTAAATGATAATATATATTGTGAACACTTATATGTACACCTCTCTTAGTCATGTATCTTTAAGGATATTAACAATTTTAATATCCATATCTATTCCCATTAATACATGCATGATTGATTAATTTAAGTGCCAAACGATGATTCAATTGATCAAGACCTATCTTGAATTTAAATACAAGATGGTTAAGTTATTTACTTAAAACGTTTAAATTATGTAGCCATCTCATAATTCATAATTCCATATTTTTAGTTATTATGAAAAAGGTGGTAACTCAATAATCTCATGCATGCATGTATAGTTATTCAAGTGTGTATAAGTATGCTCTTGCTTCCCATTAACCCCAACCTAATCAAATTGATGAAGTTTAGTTCAATCATCTTCAAGAGCAGCGAACCCTCTAGCCCACCCATGTTAGGTTCGGCCCTACAAGCTTAGGGTTCGGCTCCAATGAAGAAGGGGAGGGTTCGGCCAGGTCTACAAGAGGGTTCGTCCCTAGAGTTCGCAGCTCCTATGGTTCGCTGCTATGGGTGGGAAGTTGAGCAAGGTTCGTAGAGTGGCAAGGGTTCGGCCATAGCAAGGTTCGTGAGTTTAGATGAGTAGGGTTCGCAGGTCTAGGGTTCGGCCAGGGGCTGTTTCAGCCGCCCTTGGGTTCGCCCAAAGCTGCTCCCCCACGCGAACCATCGTTCATCATCATCATCATCCCGTACCTGTAACCGGTGTATACCCCACGATCCCTACTACCTTTGTGTTAATCGTTTAAAGGTTTAGCAAAGTTTTAAATCAATTATGACCACAATACATTCTAAAATCGTGATTAACAACAAACCGAGAATAAAAGCATAGATCTACCTCGAATCAGTCGCAAATCGTTGGATTTCTTCGTATAGTCTTGTTCCCCTCGATCACCCGAACGCGTAGGCTCCGAGATCTCGAAGATCCGTCAAGAAACGAACTCGTAATCGTAGAGAGAAGATTGTGTGTGTGTTTTTAGGTGAAAATAGAGAGAGAGAGTGTGTAGAGATAATGAGAGAAAAGGAAGAGAAGTCTTCCTTTTATCGCGTGTAGTACCCCACTGCCCGATCTCGTTTTTATCGCGATATTAATAAATAAAATGCTCGGTTTTTCTAACGTAACATATTTAAAGCATAACTTGTTTAAATAATTAAGTTTCGTTTCTTTATAAAAATGGTTTTAAAAGAAAACGATGTCCAATAAACTATTTCGTAAAATAAATTCCGTTTCGTTTTCGTTAAATAATTATTTAAATAAATTAATTTATTCGAAAACGTTTTAGGTTGGGATTCCTAATAAACGTTTTAAGTTTTATTTAAAAATTTTATATCGTGAGATATTATTTAATTATCTCGTCGAAACACGTTACACGCGTACGTATTCGTAAAAATCGTCACCTTTGCGAATCCAACGCTCGTATCGTATTTCGATTCGATTTATGATTTATGGAATATCGTTTCAGAATATTATTCTTAATAATTATATTCGTGTGAATCGTCACCCACGCGAACACATTATTAAGTTAATATTTCGGAATCAACATTCGCGTTTAAATAATGACCGTAACCTCACATCGCGTATTTATTATTCTCATTATTTATTAACTTAAATATTATATTCCCAAACCAAAACCCACTAAACCAAGTCACTGACACATCCATGATAGACCGAAATATGCATATGTATAGGGCATATGCAGAGGTAGATCGCAACCTCCCCTACACCGTCCCACCGCTATTTCGATAAACCATGACCATGTGTCCTTAACTATGTTTAGTAACCAGACCATAACAAACTCCCAGTTCCATCCCAAAACCGTTCTCAAACCAATAATTCATAATCATCAGTAATAGCACTGCGATAAACTCTCTGGTTCTGTTTAGTTGGGTTACAACTAAACTTCCCATGGTTTACGCGTATCATATATTATAACATGCATACCAGAAATAGAGATGATATCCATAATGACAATCAATCATTCATAATCATTAATAAATAAATAAATCTCCAGTCGTAACAGTACAATCGTACGGATGTACGGACGTACGGACAACTGAAAGTACAGTGATGTTACATGCAAGGCGTTGAAGAATGATCCAGAAAGTCAACAAACACAAATCAGTAATGATGGTGGAATTTTTCACTACAACGTAGACAAGGTTCGTGATAGAATGGCGAAGTTCGTGATTCAATAGGCGTTGCCATTTGGACATTTCGACAACCCTCGTTTAACAAACATGATTCGAGATACGCTTCAGCCTCGTTATAATCATGTAAGTCGAAGGACGCTAAGGCGTCATTGTTTAAAAATGTGGAACAAGGCAAAAAATGATTTGATCTTATTTTTTGAAAACCTAAACACTGGTGTAAACTTAACTACAGACGTTTGGTCTGCACCTCATGGTTTACCGGAATCGTATATTTGCGTCACCGCCCATTGGGTGGATCCCGTTTCGTGGCAAATGATGAAACGTACGATTGCGTTTGAACTTTTCCCGTATCCACATACGGCTGAATATTTGTTTCAACTATTAGATTTCGTAATAACACAATTTAAGTTGGAAAATGAACTATTTTCAATAGCATTTGATAATGCTTCAAACAACACTGCTGCAGTGGAAAAATTAAAATTAAAATACACACCATTTTGCAATGGTATATTTTTCCACAGTCGATGTGTAGCACATATTATTAACTTAGCGGTGCAAGACGGCCTTTCTTTACCGAATCTTGAAACTTTCAAATATGGTTTTAGAAATATGATACATGATGTTTTTAAAAAAAGTAGAAAAACATTTACCGATTACAAAAAATTGTGTAAAGATACGAACAGACCTTGTTATGGTCCTAATTGGGATGTACCTACTCGGTGGAACTCCACTTTTAAAATGTTTGAAAGTGCTTTAAAACAAAGAGCAACTTTACAAACATTTCATACGAGTCTTTGTGAAAGTGGTTACGCCGAACAATTTTCGGACTTAGCTTGGGAGAATATTCAAGATTTAAAAGATTTTCTTGAAGCTTTTAAAACCGCCACTACAAAATTATCAGGGGTTTATTATCCTACTAGTCCATTGGTGTTACCAGAATTGTATTTGATGACGTCAAATTTAAAAAATTTTGAAATGAAAAACCAAATATTTGAAGAAATGATAAGTCCAATGAAACTCAAATTAAAGAAATATTTTAAAGATTTACCACCCGTGTTTACTTGTGCCGCTGCTTTAAACCCAATTTTGAATGTTACGGGGGTTGAATGTTTGATAGACGAAATAAATGATAATTTGGATATTCATGAAGAAGATCCAAATTTTTCAAATGATGCAAAAAAAAGTTTTCAAAAAAGTTTACAAAGTATGTATGAATTTTATTTAAATAAATATGGTCCTAATATAAACATACGTACGAGCACGAGCGCATCAAGCTCGAGTAGTAGACCTCGTGATCCGCTTCTTAGTTTATTTAATATCGTTCGTAATGAAACGGCAAAACGACAAAGGGGTAACACCCCTTCAAGTGAGCTCGGAAGGTACAGTGGAACAGATTTTGTTTCCACTTTTCAATCCGAGGATTATCACAATTTAGACCTTTTGTCATGGTGGAAAGGAAAGGAATCCGATTATCCGATTCTATCCACTATGGCACGTGATTTACTAACCGTCCAAGCTTCTACGGTAGCTTCGGAATCTGCGTTTTCTCTTAGTGGCAGGGTATTATCTTTACGAAGAACAAGACTTACTCCGGAATCAGTAGAGATGTGTATTTGCTTAAAAGATCACTTGGACGCGATCGATCGAATTCAAAACATAACAAACCTCGAAGATGAAATCGAACTTGAAACAAGGGTACACGAAGAGGAGGTGGAGGAAGGATTATCTCCCGACATATCCGATGAAGAACTTGCACAAGAAGCTCGTGCTCGTAAACGTACGCAAACGCAAGCGGGAACGAGCACGGAATAAAACGCATGTTTTCAAGTTATTGTATTTGTATTTATCTTTTTAAGTTATGTATGTCTTTTATTTTTTTAAATAATTAAAAGAGAAATAAATGTTAAATATGTTATTTTTATTTTTATGTTATGTACTTATGTAGTTATGTATGTAATTTATTGTAAAATTACTAGAAATAATAATGAATTTTTTTTAATATCATTATTTTTTTTATTCATGTTCTTAAATCAAGTATTTTTTTTATTTATGTATGTCTTTTTTTTTTTAAATAATTGAAATATAAATAAATGTATTAAAAGTTATTTTTATTTTTAAGTTATGTATGTAATTTATTGTAAATTATTATAAATAATAATGAATGTTTTTAATATTATTATTTTTTATTTATGTATTCAAATTTAAAAAAAAAAAAAAAATTAAACCGAACCCGGTTTGAACCCGGTAGGTGTACCCGGTTCTGGACCCGACCCTACCCTACCCGGTTCTACCGGGTTTAGATTTACAAATGTGAAACCGGTTCCAAACCGGTTCGGGTTTAACTCAAAACCGGTTCCACCGAACCCGGTCCATTTTGAACCCGGTTTGCCCACCTCTATATAAGAGTCCACAAGTAATTAATTTTCGTAAATTTAAAAACCGTACAAAGACTAGCCAGTTGGACCGAACCAGAGGTGGACTGGCCTGAAATCATCTTGTGAACCACCCACAAACGAATAGGCCATTTCACCGGATGGACTAGCTTTAAGTTTTTTTCCCCGAAATCCAAATAATTAAACATTAAAACAAAACCATATTTGTATTTTTTTAACATGATTATTCTTATTTAAATATGTTTATAATTTATAACATTTTTTATATTTTTTAACTATTTATTATATTATCCGTGTCTTGAATCCGGTTCAATCGGTCTGACTAGCAACCGATAAAACATTTGATTCAACGTAAGATCGGGTTATGAATACATTGCTCAAAGCAAAGGACTCTTGCTTAACTTCAAGTAAGGGTTATAAATGCTAGTCCTTCTAGCAGTTTACTATTCTATAGAGTTAAATTTAGGGTTGATCGTGTGAGTGCATGGACGGTTCTTAATAAGGGTCCGGGGGAGTCCCGGGGCCCTCTGTTTTTCCGGTCAGAAGGATCGATTTACTACTATTTCATCGGAAATTTTTTCGGTCCCCTTCGTTTTCTTAAAAATCATTCGTTCCCCTCAGTTTTCTTCCTAAAAATTCTTCGACCCCTCCGTTTTCTTCGTAAAAAATTTTTGGCCCTCTCCGAGGTTTTTTCAAGCTCCGTCAATGTGTGAGTGGTCTATTTTTAATGTGGTTGATTGCACCATTGAGAATGTAAGTCCATTTTAGGTCTTAGGTTGGTTAGAGTAGCATGAACAAATAGTTCATGTGAGATGAGATCGAATTGGTTTAATGTTTAGAAGCGACTGAAACACTACATCGGAAAAACAAGGCTGACTTTACTAATTTTAGTGCTCTAAGCAAAAAAAAGGTTTTTTTTTTTTTCTAAATTAATATTACAAAGAATCCTCTTTTATCTAGATTTGATTATATTCTTGTGATAATATAAAAGAAAATCTACCAAAGCATTTTAGAGGATTCACTATGTAATTAAAGCTTATTACATATGAAAACTAAGACATTATGTTGTATCGGGTTATGTATCTTACACAACACTTTCACAAGGCATCTTCTACAAAGTTGACAGATGAGGAAACTCTATCAACTTGCTTTGCAAAACAGATTGAAACAAAATACAGAAAGCAATTATAAATTTAAGGTCAAAGTATATTGCATTCAACTGTTAAGTTTATAATCCTTAGCTCAAGCACTCACTCGTTATTTGCTAACTAACAAGTGAATGATTACATACTAAGACCTACAGCTGTATCCTCGTAGGGATACACGGCTGGACAAAACATTAGAAACAAACGTATGTTAAATCTAGTATCTGTTATGGTCTTGACATGCCAAGCCATATTAATTACAATTAATACAAGAGACTCCATTGACTTTTACAATAAATACCTAAACAACAAAACGCTTAACTGCTGAGTATCTTTGTAGTCCTGATAATTCTTCTTTGTTGCTGACTAATATCGGAATGTCTTCTCTGTTGGTCTGAGTGTGAGAAAGCAGCTCTGATTATTTCCATAAGTATTGAGAATCTTTGTCAGGGAGAAAGTCTTCAGAAGTCTTTGTCTTGGAAACCACTGATGATCGGAAGCACTGATAATCGATCGGAAGTACTGATCGATTTGAATCTCTAAGTACTGAAGAGGGATCCGAATGCTTTCAGTGGAAGGGAATTATCCTTCGGAAGCAATGGTTCTTCCGAAGGTTAATTCTTATCTTTCAGCAGTTGTATGTCTTCCGAAAGTCCAAGACTTGATCCAGAGATGTTTTGGTGCACATCTTAATGGTTCTTACACATTAGGATTTTGACAAGACCTTACTTGAGTTGTTTGAATCAATAAAATGACACGGAGAAAGAAAATGAAGAAATATTTTATAGTCATGACTTTTTATCTGTTATTTTTTTCCTTTTAAGTTCGTTCCCGAGTCAAACCAGAGGTGTTAAATTTGAGCAGCAATGCGCGATAAGCACCATCTAGTTAATAACAATAACCGAATATATACAAGTTCTTTTCAATTGAAGACATCAAAGTAAAAGTAGTTTGCTGGTTAAGGATTCTGTTGAGGATTCTATCCACATCCAAAACAAGTTTTCATTTTTGTGATTCTGTTTACTATTTAATTATATATTAATTATAATATTTAAATAATCGTAGTTATTAATTAATGCGGATAAATTTTATCTGTTTTATTTATCAGCCTTGCGTTCATATTTTTTACTCTAGATTTGCAAATGCAATTTTTTTTTTTTTATTTTCATTCTACGATTTTTAGCATCGCTAGCTTATGTTTGCTTTCGCATTCCATAGGAGTGTTGCATGCTTTTGTGATGGTTCGGTTTATTAATTGTTTTAGGACGGATTGACATTCATTGTGGGCAGTTTTGTTGTCTACATTTTGATATTTGTGATATTGCTACTATTATCATGACCAAGTAATCATACCGACAAAGCGGTATGACTCAAGTTTTTTTAATCGAGTAGCATTGTAAGAGATACATTTTAGTTAGTTTTTAATTTTTTTATATTGTTATTAAATATTTACAACTGAACAATAATTTTAATTGTTGTCCTATGTTTGTGTTTTTTAATGTTATATTTTACGACTAAGTACGACTCTTCTTTAGTGTGCCGGACACATTTATAATGAGTCCGTTTTATGATTTTAGGTTGGAGTGACAGCCGTTGTTACATGTTCTTATATATGCATTTCGATATACGGGAACACGGTTGCGTTTTGATATTCGGAGTAGTTGTGAAATTCCAGTCGCAACATGCGGGTGAATCCACTAGTTTGAATTATCTTTAAGTGCATACAAAAAATGACACAAAACCTGAAAGTGGAAATGAACGCATATCGTAAAAGTGTTACCAGAATCATTTACCACTAAAGCTTTTTGATGCTACTTTTTTTGTGTGATACTGCAAAATTTCATGCTTTGAATGGCACATTTTATTTGACATTATATTAAAAAGCCTTATATGCCACAAATTTTGTGTAAATAAAAACTATTTTTAGTTAAATATTTATATAACTTTTAGTGATTAATATATTTTTCCACAAAAAATCTCATCAAACTAAACACTACAAAACAGACGTTTATCATATTAATTTTGATTAAATAATTCAATTTTTATTTACAATGTCGTGTATGAATCATAATATCATCTCTTAAATATTTAAAAGTTCAATTGTCTTTTAAAAATATTTTAAATGTGTACAAACAATGCCTAATAAGTGCCAAATTAAATCTAAATATCAAACATATAAATATAACTAGCTACCAAATGTTTGAAGACAAAAAAAATCTAAACTTTATTGAGTTCATGAACCTCTATCATGATCTTCATGTAAATTATGTGATCCCCGTATAATTAACTTTTTCTTGATGTTAATATTTGCATGTTACAAAAATATAAACAATTTCAATATGCAAATAATGAGAACATTATTCAAAACACAAATAATTAAATATCATCCACTGCTTAATAAAAAATTTGAAATATAGATTGACTTAAAATTCACCCAAAATAAATTCCAAATGCGCAAAACATGTTAAGATGACGGGTTTGATCGGGTTGGGTAACAAATCTGAACGGATTCAGGTCAGGATAAGTTTGATCAAAATCAACTTGTATCTAAGTAGGTTATTTTTGAAAATCATTAATTTGGCTCATGTAAAAATGTGTTGTAACAAAAGAAATTGTCCGTTAGAATAATTAGTGATTTTCTTTTCAAATATGTTATTTACTATTCTTAAACATTTGAATTCTTTGTATTCACATAAATTTTAAATTACCATTTTAAATCATCTCATATTAAGATGCTTCCTATATCAACTCGTTTTATATTATAATGTTATTCATTTGAATTCAAAATACAATAATTAATCACTCAATCCAACTAATTTCTCTTACATTTGGTCAAGATTATTATCCCAACTTATAACAAAACCAAGTATGATCATGAATTAGAAATCACTAACTCCCCATGTGCATTGTTTAATGACACAAACCAGTCTAAATAAAACAAGTATGGCACCAAATTAAGGAATTTCAAAATGAAAATGGACCCACCATCAAGCAAGCCAAAATGAAATAAAGATTTAGATAAAGGAGGTTCAAACATTCATTTCATTGACATGTGCAAAGATAACTGATCATTCCAGATCCAAAACCGAAGAGACCAAATATTAATAACTCTTTTCCACAAGGGTTTTGCGTCATTCAAGAAATAACCAAAATAGGATTGAATAAAAATCTAAAGTTGTTTGATAAGACTAGAACCGAATGAAAATACCTCATAAAGCAATTGACATAAAAGACATAGCCCTCTATTCAAATATATTTCTTTGCATACCATGTTCGATAGGGGCAACTCGTGTAGCTTATTGGGTTGATCTAGGGTTAGAGCCACCTAAAAATAGTCTCTAATTTTTTTAAATCACACACACCTGTGTGCCGGGGGGGGGGGGGGGGGGGTTGTATAAGAATGTTGAGGGCTTTTGTATCTCATGATTTTGTGCTTAAAAAAAGCCTAATGAAAAGAAAGAAACCCTGAAAACTGAGAAGAGGGGAAGAAGGCATACTTCCACACGCATTAGAGATTTAGGCAAACTAGCAAAGAAATCACGTAGAGGCGAGGGAGGAGGAACAACCATCACCAAGGGCAAACAACTTCGTTCATTCTAGCTCATGCTTGTCCCTAGGGTAAAGAATTCATGCAGAGGGTCAAAGCCTCGAGGTATTCAATTTCAATAGTTGCTCGTGCTAGAGTACTATTGCTTGTGCTAGTCTGCTCAATTACTGCTCGTGCTCGATTACTGCTCTTGCCCAATTTCAATTACAAGATTCAAGAACTACTTGCTTAGTTGTGGTAATCTGCTATTCAATTCAAGAAATGCGAGGATTGTTGGCCATCATTTTATTTCATGAGGCATTGATCATGAACGTGAGGCATGGTTGGAGAAGTCGATAGCCGCTACCAGGTCAGTTGACCGGAGAGTTGCGAGTACTATTATTTATAAAGAAAATTATTTTTATAAATTATATAAACTTCAATTATCATAAGTTTAATTACTATTATTTATAACAGATAAAGTGAATATCAATAAAAATGAAAAAGATACATGTTAAAATCGGTAAAAAAAACAAGTGAAAATCCCGTCTTCCAAGGCATCTCCACAAAAAAAGTGAAAGTCAATCAATAATTGGTAAAAACAATGAAAATCAGTGAAAAATAGTGAAATTTGGTCAAAAATAGCGAAATTGGTCAAAAACAGCGATAATCCGAGTTGCTCGAGTTGGACCGAGTTGCCTTGAGTCGGACCCAAGTTGTTCCGAGTAGACCGAGTACATCCGAGTTGGACTATGTCTGAGTACAAGGGCTGACTTGCAAGAAATCGCCTTGAAAGATAACTGATTCCCGAGTACTTGGCCAAAGAGGCCGAGTTTTACAACACTGACATGAGGTAATATGCTAATTTTATTTAATATCACAATTGCTACTCTTGTGCAGTAATTAATAAATCATTAATCAATTTGTCTTTTAGTAATTTAATTACTATCTTGTGGGTTGTGACATTTTTTTTTCATGATTTAGAGATAAGTATGGGTTTAATTATATGCTTACTTGTGACGTAAATGTGTTTATTCTCTTAGAAATTAGAACATGAGATTTAGATGCTAAACCTAAATCAAAGTATGAATTGAGCGCCTCTAAAACTGGAGAAAAAAAACATAAGCATAAAATTTTTAAATGGATCACTAAATGTCCCTGATTTTTAGAGTTGCTTTAGGCCTTGATATAATATGCGACACCCATGATGTTGAACCTCCTCAATCTCCATTTCCTCATATTCAAGCTGCTAGATTCATCAACTGGCAATATAAGAGAAGAACAATTAGTTCTTCTAGTAGATACAAGAAGAATGAATCAAATGAAGGAGTTCAAAGCAACACTGCAATTAGAAAAGCTTAATATTTTGATGAAAAAGAGTGAATAGAATGAAAGAGATTATGATTCACGAACTTATTGACTTGTTTAAATAATTGATATATATGCATTTGGTTTCAATTATGTAGAGGAAATAAAAGTTTTTGAATTGTGGCAATATTAAATTTTTTTATGGTATGTTTTATTTTTTCCAATTAAAACCACTCATTAAAAACGTGTGTAACTAAATAACAATTTATTATAGTTGGTAAGAGAGGAATCATATATGCTTTAGACTGACTAAAAATACCTTTATGGAGTGTATGTATACACACACAAACATAGAAAAATAAAGTTAATTATAAACTCAATTAAGTTGAGAAAACCTGTTGTAAAATTAAATTAATTATTTTTTGTATTTATATATGCAATATATGTTATTATAATAAAACAAAAAATTAAAAAAATTACAAGTACTTGTTACACATATGTTACAGAATGACGTTTCGACGTTGTGCAACAATAAAACCAAGTATTTAACATATGTGTAACAAAAGTTATAACTTTTTTTATGTTTTTATATTTTTATATATTTTTTTGTAACAATACATATTACATATATGAATAACAAAAAAAGGCAAACAAATACATGACAGTGACATTTCAAAGGTTATTTAACTGAAATAGTTTTCAGTTTATACTTACCATATATATTATTGGTAAGGATCGGTTGTTAACCCACCTTAATTGAGAAAACCCGATTAACTTCGACAAGATCAAGCAAAATCTTTAGTTTTTCGTTTTCATGATCTTTATTATACATGTAGAAAACTATGATATTTTATGTGTTTTGGCAAATTCATTACCGTTTGTAATTTAAAGCAAGTGTAAGTTTGCGTTACACTATAAATATTTATTTACTGTAGCGAACAGAGCCCAAACGGTGATAAATTTGCATAAACACATAAAATAACATATTCTCGTACATGTATAATAGAGATCATGGAAACGAAAAACCAAAAATTTGGCTTGATATTGTCAGAGTTAATCTGGTTTTCTCAATTAAGGTAGGTTCTTATTTGAGCCCAATCATATATAGAATACACACACATATATAAACATATATATATATGTGTGCGTGTGCGTGTGTATAGGATTATGAATAACATATAACTCACTAGTTTTTGTTTAACCCGTATAACTTCGCTAAGATCAATCCATATCTTAGATTTTTTTTCGAACATCATAGTGACAAATGTAAAACACCTTTTCTTTTATGTGTTTTTGTAAATTTCTTACCATTTAAAAGTTAACATCGCTGTCAGTTTTGAATCAAAACAATTAATATGATGCAAGTCAAAAACTTACAATGATATTAACTTTCAAACGGTGATGAATTTATACATACACATAAAAGATGAAAATGTTATACATGTGTTACAATGATGTTCGAAGAAAAAAGATTTGGATTGATCTTGGCGAAGTTATACGGATTAAACTAATACTATAGGTTATGAAAGATTCCAAGCCATACATACATATACATACACACATACATACAAACATATATGTATATGTATATATGTGTGTATATATATGTGTGTGTGTACCTGTGAGGTAATTCACAAGTACATCTAACATTTTATTAGAAGTGTTGCACAGTTAGAAACGATAATGGTTGGTGAATAGAAAAAAAATAAACACACACACACACTTTATGACACGAATGAATACAAGGTAAACAATACGAAACGATATTATAACAAATGACAATAACCAAGAAACAAACAACGTACGACATCTCAGAAAGATCATGTGACGGGACATCAAGTTTAGAAACATATCTGAATGGGCAACAATTCATGAAGATATAATCCTGAATTGATGCCCTTACTGATCTGAAAACCCAAGTAAACAACCAGAAGATGAAACGAATGATGTATTTGCACGGGTGACGCTTCATGCAAATACATACACAAGTTAAGTGATATGGTTTAAGATAACATTAACTAAATATATGTTTTGCAAACAAATTATTAACTAGAAGTAAATTTTAATCTAAAGACTTTGAATATTGAAGGATACCAAAAATTTTGTAGGCCTCACAGTCATCGTACGAATGAGATAACAAATTTAAAATCAAAAAATGGAATATCTATTCGTATGATCGAGAGTCATTCGTACGAATGGCACATTCGTACGACAGAACAACTATATAAGCAACACTTAAGAAAATTTTCACCATTTTCTCAAAAACACCACCACCAACACCCTCTCAACGAACTTCTGTCTCGACAATCGACTAAAGCCAGAAACCCACCACTTGCGATCGCAAACCTCACCATCTTCATCATTTTCATCCCCTTCACCTTTCAACCATAACTGCACACTCATATGTGAAACCCGAGACTTTTGGTACGAATTTCAAGAAAACGAACACACCAACAGTTTCCCTACCACTTTTAGAATCTTCGGAACAAGGAAGTATCATCAATGTGCCAATAATCCGGAAACCCATTTTCAAATGAGTTGCAGGCGAATGAGGTATCAAGAAGATCCATTCGTACGAATGGTGAAGTCATTTGGCGTAGTCATTCGTATGAATGAACCGTGCCATTCACCGGAGGTGCTCACACGAATGAAGCTCGTACGAAAGAGCAGCCATACGAATGAAAACGTGTACATCCGAATGAGAAATTGTGAGAATGGATACCCATTCTTACGAATGAAGTAGGAGAATGGCTGGGACTTTTCGTGAGATTTCATTCACATGGACACAATTCATTCGTATTAATGGCTCATTCGTCCCAACAGGCTTCAAAATAAGTAAGTGTTGAGCATTCTAACACTACAAACGGAGAACAATAAAATCAATCACAAACCACGTTTTCAAAAGTAACTAAACAAACAATAATAAAGCACTTCCATGAGAATTAATAGAATTTATACACCTATAAAAATTCCACTCAAAGATATTAAACTAAACCGCAGGTGGATAATCAAGAAGTGTCAACGAACGAGCGTTCCGATGACAGAAAAGCAACAAACAAAAGGTGAGTTCATAGCCCAATTTTCTAAATAACCGTTTCTAAAACTTTTTGGGGCTGAGATCATGCAAATAATTCTTTGAATACTAACTAAATATGCTTTTTAAAATACTTCATTTTATTCGAAAGTATTATGGAAAAGAACAATACGAGTATAACAAAATAAAAGAGTCTGTTTTGCATATTCACATAGGCATGTGAAATTCATTATTCAATACACATTAGTAAGACACTTCATCAATCATTTACCATTAGTTGACAGGGGTCAACCAAGGTCGGTACGTTATGCGAACAAGACAAGTCCATCATCATTTGGATTAGGTCTGTGTGACCTAGTCAACAGTGGCAGCTCAAAGTTAGGATTGGTAAATGTTCACATGCTTGATAGAATAGACAGGAACCCTTAAAAGAATTCACTCAATTAAAAGTGTTGAATTGCTTACTGGAAATGGATTAAAGAATTTAGAGGGAAATCGGTACTCAAGGAAAAAGGTGTAGTGTAGAAGTAAAAATATTCCAAATTTATGTTAAGTATACAATCGTGAATCACCTAAGGCATGGTGGGCCGGCGGCTGAGTCTTGAACTCTACGTATGCCCTATACATAAACGACATTCGATGATTCGGGAGAGTGTAAGTAACGGAATGGAATTGAAGCTGATACAGTAGACCAATTGAATTGTGTAATTTACTATTTTCAAGATGTTATTTTCAATATAAAACTATGAAGTCACCAACATTTTTGTTGATTGCATTTTTAAATGTTTCTTAAAAGACGAACATGTATAATTAAGAGTTCTTGCTAGGATGCATTTTGGAGTTCAGGATAGTGGACCTATTCATTGTGAACTCTTGGATGGCCTTGTGATTAGAAGATCTAGAATTTACAAACTCTCTTTTGTAATAGGGTTAAATTGTTGGAACGAACAATATGTAATTAAACTTTGTAATGATGAAATGGGATGTAGAATTTTATATTTATATCATGTGATGTGAATACAATCTGAACATCTAGGTATCGCACCCCGGGACTATTCCACACGGCGAGATGGTGATCCACGCCGTCGGCCTGGGGTGTGACAAATTGGTTTCGGATCCATGGATATAGAGAAATTAGGCCATACTAAAGGATTGACCTAGACTATAACCTAGGGACCCGTATGTAGAGGACATAGAGAAAGGATAGCATGCATTTGTCAACTGTGTTCGATCATAAACAATAACCAATACCTCTTGATTTCAATCAGATTGCCGCCGCGATGACGAAGTCAGCCAACGTCGCCACGAGATGAAACAACAACTGTGGACTTGACAACAGCCACACTGGCCATGGTCATCACTGAAGGCAGCCATTCCTGACATGATAAATCATATCATCAACAACAACAACCATGCTAAAAATTCATCTGGTTCGGGGAGTGGCACCATGGGAAACCCCACTGGTTATGCTTATCGAAACTTTATGAGATTCAAGACTCCTACCTTCTAGGGCACCAAGGGTGCCGTTGGATTGATCCAATGGATCAACAAAATGGAACACACTCTGGACATTAGGAGCTATCCAGAACCTCAAAGGGTCCGATACACTGCTTGTTCTTTTGACAAGAGGGCCCTGATCTGGTGGAACTTTCAAATTCAAGGGAAGGGGAGAGATGTAGCTCTATCAGTGTCATGGTTAGGACTGTTACGCCGGGAATTCAGCCCAAAGACTGAGCTCCAAAAAGTCGATCAAGAACTCTAGAGTCATGAGATGGTCGGGGTTGACCACCTAACTTTCACTACCCGGTTTCATGAGTTGGTGGCCCTGGTACCATACCTGGTACCCATCCCTAAGAAAGTCCTCGATTAATATGTCCGAGGCTGCCACCATGTATATGCACCCACGTGCTCAATGCAAATCCTCCAACTGGAGAGTCGGATATAGCCCTGTTTGCCACACTGACTGACGTAATGGTGCATATGGGAATGCTGAAGATGGAGACCAGAAAGACTAAAGAGGAGCCGGTTAAGAAGCCAGAACAGTATCGACACAGGAAGCAGAAAACCATCAAGGCATACGCCATGTTAACCCCTATCAATCAAGTTGCTTCCACCCCTGCCAACCCAATCCGCAAGCGGTATACCGGGACCCTACCCATGTGTACCAAGTTCAATACCATCATGTTGCAGGTGTTCTGTGCAGACAGTGCACTAGTTGCATGAGGATGGGTCATTGGCCCAGAGCTGCAGAGTACCACCAGTCTTGAACCAAACCACTGCTGTGGTAGTCGCACTTCCCCCACCAAAAGCAAATCGCAGCTGTTACACTTATGGGGAGCCTGGACATATGTCCCGGAACTGTCCAAGGGGGTACTACCTGTTCACCCTGCACCCAGAGGACATGCATTTGCTCTGGGAGCGCCTACTGCTCTCCAAGACCTCAATGTCATTACATGTACATTTCTCCTAGACAATCATTATGTATCTGTATTATTTGACACGGGTGCTGACAAGAGTTTCATTTCCTTTGAGCTTGAATCTAAACTTAACCGCTCCGCGGTGTCGTTAGATTCTGCGTACACCATCGAAGTAGCAGATGGTAAGTTGATTTCTGTGTATGCCATAATAAAGGATTTCTCTCTTATTCTGAATGAGCAACATTTCATCATCGATCTTATTCCTGTGGAATTGGGTAGGTTCGACGTAATAATTGAGATGTATTGATTATCCCACTATCGCGTTGAATTCCTCTGTTCGGAGAAACTTCTTTTCATCCCTAGAGATGAAAGCATGTTGGAAGTTCGCGGAGATCAAGTGAAAGGAAACTTGAAAATAATATCATGCATGAAGGCCCGCAAATGTTTGAGAAAGAAATGTGTCGCATACCTAGCTCATGTGATGGTCAAGGAGAAAGTACCGAAGAAAGTTCAGGACGTCCCAATTGTAAGCGATTTTCCTGACGTATTCCTTGAAGAGTTACCTAGATTACCTCCAACTCACTCAGTAGAATTCCGTATAGACCTGGTACCAGGTGCGACACCGGTAGCTAAGTTTCCTTACAGGTTGGCACCGTCCGAGATGCAAGAATTATCTAGTCAACTATAAGAGTTTCTTGATAAAGGATTTATCCGACCGAGCTTTTCGCCATGCGGATCCCCTGAACTATTTGTGTAGAAGAAGGATGGGTCATTTCGAATGTGCATTGATTATCAGGAATTGAACAAGTTAACTATCAAGAATCGGTACCCATTACCGAGAATTGACGATTTGTTTGATTAGCTACAGGGAGCATCCTACTTTTCAAAGATTGATCTAAGATCGGGGTACCACCAACTCCGAGTACTTGAAGATGACATTCCAAAGATAGCCTTCCGGACTAGATATGGACACTACGAGTTTTTGGTAATAGTAACATCAGTGCCGGAAACGTCACCGGAACAATGATCTGAACAGTAATCAGGTACACATTTTAGTTATCATTCGTATATCATTGTCATTACATGTTATCATAGCATAGTTCAGATTTGATTCAGAGACGAAACTCAGAACTATGGTTCATCAGTCAGATAAATATCTGGCATTACAGAACCATCATGTGATTATGTGTTAGGATTTTATTAAGTATAAACGTATGTGAGGCTTTACAGAACAAAACAACACGGATGTCGTTATGTGAATGCTAAACCGACAGATTTATCGTATAGGTGACGATCGGTACGAATAAATCTGGAAGTTTAACGTTTTGAATGATACTCAATAATTAGAAAACAATATTTAAAAGTATAGTTATCGTCGTGTTCGTACGAGTGACGATTCGAACGAATACGCACGACGACTCTACGATTCGATTGTAAACCGTAAATTAATTATTTTTGAAAATTTAAAATAAATAAAAGATATTTAGTTAATTTACTAGGAATAACCACCTAAAATAATTTTATGAATCCTTGTTTAAAATCGAGTCGTTTCGTTACGAAAACGAAGGAAAAACCGACTTATTACGCAAAACTGAGCGAGACCGAGCACGCGGGTATTATGTTAAGCCTTAAATGAGGCAATTAATGCCTCATTCAAGCCCCACCAACCAGCCACCATCACCAAATTTTCGGAGCTCTCTCTCTCTGATGTGTTGTAAAACACATCTATTTTTCCATTTGTTTTTGTTAAGTTTCAGTACCGTTTTATTCAGTTTTAGAGTCGATTTAAGCTGGTGCTTCACATTTCTGTAATTTGATGCTTGCAGGTAATAAACACGTATATTCGGTGATAAAGTACAAAGAAACGAGCTCACGGTTGGGTAAGAACGAACCTGGAATCAAAGAAGGCCAAAAACTGAATTCTGGATTCTCTCGCGCTACGCGACAACATATTGAAACCCTGTCGCGCTACGCTAGAGCTGGGAAAGACAAAAATACCCTCTGACATCTCTCGCGCTACGCGACAGATTTAGAGGTATCTGTCGCGCTACGCCACAGACTTAAAATCGCAGAAAATAATTTTAAGCCAAAAAGTCGAAAACCCTAGGGGGGACACGTTTTTGAACGGCTGGAGGCGACTAGGAAGACGAGGAAAGGCTATTCTAAGGTGATTCAAAGGTTGGGAAAGCATTGGATTGAAGATTGAAGGCCTAGGATCAAGGAATTCGGGTGTTCTTCATTCGGTTTTCTTTGTTTCTTTGTTTTCTTTGTTTTCTATGTTTCTCATTCACTTTAAGCAGATTATGGATTGTATTCGTATGATGTTTCTTGGCTAATCGTTTATAACTACCTAGGTTTTGATGATTGCACATGTTTAACATTGGTTTTTATTGGTTTAGGATTATGTTTATGTGATGAACTCATGATGTAACAAACTTGGACTGGATTATTGGATGTTTATGTGTGTCTATGATTGTTCATGGATTGATGATTTACTCCTTGTGTGCCTTGGTGAATGTCTTTCATGTAATAGGTGCATGCTAGGTCAATTACTGTGTGTTTTTGATTGTTGGATGGTTTACTACGTACGAGTTTACCATAGGAGTTATTATCTTGATATAGATATATTAGATGTGCAACCAATCTTGATAGCCGTGAGGTGAGAGATTGTCGGTTTGTCTAGGGTGTTAGATTTGCTAGTTTAGAAGCTTTGTAAGAAGATCTTTCTAGTTCATCTTATATCTTTGTTTACCGAATCCAATAGGAAAACCCAAGTCATCCCTAGCATTTAAGAAAACTGTGACTTTCGCGCTGTGAGGTAGATTGTTCAACAGTTACTTCTTAGGTGTTTTGAGATTATCGTTCCGTGATGTAGATTGTCTAGCGGATACATTTTGAGTATAATTGGATGACCTGTGAGGGAAATCCATTTAATCGGTGGTTTAACGGCTTCTAGGACTCTTAGTTGACAATCCTTGAGAAGGGTCGAGGGTGCTCTAGGTTTCCTTTGAGTTTAGTATTTTAAGATCCCGGTATCACATAGTTTCCATTAGCCGATAGATTCTTTGTTGGGCATGTGTAGGATTCATGCCTAGGTAGTGTTTTGTCTTCGCCTGATCTTCGTTTCTATCTTCTTTCATTTTGGTGTCTTCTCTTTAGTCTTCATTTAAGTTATTCTTAGTTTTGTTAGAAAACCCCCCTTCCTTAATATTATTTTATTTAAGTACAAATTTTGTATAGATAAGTCCTAGAGTCTAGTTAGTACAGTCTGTAGAAGTCCGTGGGTTCGATATCCGGACTTGTTTTGCTCTGCTACATACGATAGGTACACTTGCCTGTCGGTAGCTTAGGTTTTAGAGAGTCTAGATTTATTACTTTGTGTCTATTTTAGAGTCGGTTTTTAGTTAGTTTATTAGCTAAGCTCCGTCGACATCAAGTTTTTGGCGCCGTTGCCGGGGACTTCTTAGTCGATTGTGCTTACTAGTTCTTTTTCTTATCTGTGCATATTTGTGTTTATTTTGTTTTCAATTTTATTTTATTTTATTTTATTTCTTTCTGATTATTTTTATTCATTTGTTTGCAGGTTTGTTAGTGCATGCCACACCTACGCTCACACAGACCGCCTCCTGAGCTTTCATTGCCATCAAGGAGCGATTCACGGGATTTTTCTGAAGGTTCTACGAGCAAGGTAAGTGCTTCTACTCCCATTTCTGCAGATTTTTCTGAGCACATATCTTCTTCTTCTTCTTCTTCTACTCACTCTAGCCCACGTTTTCATTTTGTCCCACCCATGGCGGCGCGTCGTACTGTTCATCAGCAGGCCACTGCGGGTTTCACGGGGCTTAACAACCCCATTACACCGCCACCGATACCGAATGAAAATTCGTGGCAGATTCCTTCATATATCATGACCGCTATTAATAATGCTCAATTCAGCGGTCGTGATGATGAAGATGCACCCGCACACCTTTCTCGGCTCACACGCATCTGTGGTACCTTTAATCTTCAAGGGGCCACCGAAGATGCGATTTTCATGCACTTGTTTCCATTTTCTTTGTCGGGGCGAGCAGCCACTTGGCTCGACTCTCATCCTCCAGGCACTTTCACTACTTGGGCTAGCCTTCGGGATGCTTTTCTTAAAAAGTACTTTCCACCTGCTAAGGTCGCCCGCCTGAGAGATGAGATCCATTCTTTCCGAATGGCCCTTGATGAGCCCTATTATCTTGCTTGGGAGAGGTTCCAAAACCTTCTAAGCCGTTGTTCCCAACATGGTTTGTCTGAATGGGCCCTTGTAGAGAAATTCTACAATGGGCTCACATATGAGACTCGAGCCCGATTTGACACTTCTGCAGGAGGCCACCTCATGGGTAAGAGGGATATGGCTGAATGCAATGACTTATTTGAGAGTTTTGCTCAGGCCGAGTATGAGCAGCGGTCTGCAAATAGGAATTCCACTCCTATTACTAGTTCTTCCTCCTCAACAAGAGGAATTCACCACGTTAATGTGGACACTAGTGTTGCTGCTGTTCTTGAGTCTTTAGCTAGGGATGTTAGGGATTTGAAGATGAGCGTGGATCGGTGTGAGATTTGTAGAGGTGGTCATGCCACCTCGGAGTGTTTGGTGAGCCAGGAGCAGGCTAACTATTTAGGAGGGCAGGGTAGGTTTGGGCAGTCTTATAACCCCGGTTGGGGAAATCCTTCTAACCAAACTTATAGATCTTCAGGTAACCCCCCTGGTTTCCATCATAGTTATCCTCAAAACCAGGGGCAGGGTCAGCCTAGCGGTAGTGGTACTGGTAGCACTTCAGGTGCTAGTGGTGGATTGGGTAGGATAGAGGAATTGTTGACTCAGTTAGTAGCTAAGGATGCCACTACACAGAAGATCTTACATGAGCATGATGTTCTCCTCAAGAACCAGCAATCTGCGTTCTTGGATTTACAGCGAACGGTTGTTGACATAGCCAAACGGTTGGATGAACGGCCCCAAGGCCAGTTCCCGGGTCAGCCCCAAACCAACCCAAACGCCCATGTTAAGGCGGTCACTACTCGTTCTGGAAGAGGTGGAGGAGAAGTGTTCATACCACCGGTGTTGGTGGAAGTTGAGGAGAGTGAGAGAGTGGTTCCATCGGTTGATTTAGATGAGGAGGAACCGGTGGATGAGGAAATTGAAATGGAGACTCCTGGGAGGGTGCCCCCGAGGCTAGTCCCAGCAAGTACCGCACCTAATAGTGAGTCTGCCGTTGGTAAGCCGGTCATGTTTAAGCCCACTTCGGAGATTGATCTTACCCGTGTTCCTTATCCGGCGCGCTTAACTAATCAAAAGCACGCTAAGGAATACGGGCACTTTCTTGACATGTTTAGGCAACTCAAGATCAATCTCCCTTTTATTGAAGCCCTTCAGCATATACCGAAGTATGTCAAGTATCTCAAAGAGTTTTTGAAGGGTAAGGACCGTTTAGGAGAGGTCGCCAACGTACCATTGAGTGCGGGATGTTCCGCGGTGATTTTAAACAAGCTTCCCGAAAAGCTTGCAGATCCGGGAATGTTTACTATCCCGTGCTTATTTGGAGATGATGTGAGGAGTTATGCTCTGGCGGATTCAGGGGCTAGCATCAATTTGATGCCATACTCTCTTTATGAGAAGCTAGCTCTTGGTGACTTGTCCCCCACACGCATGACCTTGTCATTGGCGGACCGGTCGGTTAAGTGTCCAAGGGGAATTTTGAAGAATGTGTTAGTAAAAGTGGATAGGTTTGTGTTTCCCGTGGATTTTGTGGTGATGGATATGGAGGCGGACACGACGGTTCCCATCATTCTTGGGCGCCCATTCTTGCGCACTGCCAAGGCTATCATAGATGTGTATGAGGGTAAACTCACTTTTAGAGTGGGTGATGAGAGTGTTTGTCTGAAGATAGCGAATTCTGTGAGCGCCGGAGGTGAGTTAGTCCATCAAGTGGATGGTGTGATTTTGGTTAGTGATGATGTAGGTATGAATGAGGTTATAGGAGAAGGACTATGTGAGGTTAGTGATAGTGGTCATGAGGTGATTGTAGGGGGGGATGTCTCTTTGGATCCTCCCATCTGAGTTGAGGATTGTGGGCTCTTGGGTTAAACTCCCAAGTGTAGAGTTTGTAAGTTATTTTGGGTGTCGTTGGTGTGTTTTTCATTTTTCGTGATTGTTTTTCGTTTTTTTCGTTTTTGTTTTTGTGTGTTTTAATTTGTTTTGTAGGTTTTTAATCAATTTGATGCCATAAGGATGAAGTGGAGCCACCATGTATGTATTTCTTGCTTTAGAATGGTTGTGGATGGTTTAGTGAGTTTTGGGGTTGAAAATTTGGCTAAGGCATGGAAATCTGGAAACTCTCTGGAAAAAGAGCCCCGTCGCGTCACGCGACACCCACAGGGTGAATTGTCGCGCTACGCGACAATATGGTCAACGATCTGTCGCGCTACGCGACGGCCATCGAAGATTTTGTCGCGCTACGCGACGCCCTCCAAGATTAGTTAAATGCTTTTCAAGCCTTAGAGATCAGATTTTTAACCCCATTTCTTCTCTTCTACTCCATTGGCACTCCATGCTCATACATAGCCACCCAAGATGAGAGGCAGTGGTGATGATGAAGGCTAAGTGTGGGGATGGCGTGTGCTTGTTTTGGTTTATTCATTCATGGTTATGTTGATTAGACATTTTGCATTTTGTAAATTTTGATTTGTTGGTTTCGGGAAACCGGGTTGGTTTGTGGTTGGACTTAATCATGGATATCATTGTTATCATGTTTTTGGATGGGTTGATGCTTGTGTGATCTTTGTCTTTTTGTAGATCTTATGTGTATGTTTGTAGCCTGTGGAGCAAAATGGTAGATTGTGGAGCTTTCTTGGAAAGACCGGCACTCGACAGTTTTCTCTTCAACCAGCTAAGTCATTTTCAGTTTTTATTTTTAGTTTTTAGTTTTTCTTTGATTTTCCTTTTTCTCTACATTGGGGACAATGTATAGTTTAAGTGTGGGGATGAGAAACTTAGTTAGTTTTTGAATTTTACTTTTAGTTTACCTAAGTTTTTGAGTCAAAATTTTTAATTTTAATTTTATTTTATTTTTATTTTTTTTAGCTTAGATCTTTCTTGTTTTTGTTTAAGTCGGTTGCAAAAGCATGATGGGAAATGATAGAAAAGTTGGGTTTTGTGGTTTCATTCATGGTTAACTTGTTGGTTTGGGTTTTATGCTTTGATTATGGGATGTGTAAGTAGGCTCAACTGATTGTATTTATCCCGTAAGATTGGTAAAATTTCACTTAAATGCATGATTTCATGGGAAACATCTTGGGAATTTAGAATTGATGAAACTGTTTTCTAGTCAGAAAGAAGTCTTTGCATAATAACAAGTAAGAGTTTTGAAAATCTGATTTTTGTTTGGCACATAAGTACTCTTTTTATGAGAATAAATTCGAGTCTTATGGCGCCTCCATTTCACCAAATAAGCTGAGTAAAAAAAATAATAATAATAAAAGAAAAGAAGTTGGACGAGAAACTTATGTGTCACACGCCGGGTTGCAGCCTGGTTGAAACACCACTAAGCTAAGCTCAATGAAAAAAAAAATGAATAAATGAAAAATGCTCACGCTTTCATCTGCTTCCATTATAAAAATCTGATTTGAGAAATTTCTTATTTGTTTATATGTAAGGATGACTTGAAAGCTAGAATCCAGGATTGATTTGGTTTTAAATTTCCTAAGTGTGGGTCTAATGAAATGAAATGTAGAACATGAACATAATAGACCATGACTAAGGGACTTGGATAATCAGTATGGGTTTAATAGGAAAACAATACTTGCAATCTTTTCCAAAGCATTTAATTTTGAATTAATGAGTTTAATAGTGTGGAAACCATTTTACCTAGCTATGATCCCAGATTTTTGCATAAGCCTTTTTCAGGGAAGAAAAAGAGATAAGTGTGGGGATGTGATGTGTTGTAAAACACATCTATTTTTCCATTTGTTTTTGTTAAGTTTCAGTACCGTTTTATTCAGTTTTAGAGTCGATTTAAGCTGGTGCTTCACATTTCTGTAATTTGATGCTTGCAGGTAATAAACACGTATATTCGGTGATAAAGTACAAAGAAACGAGCTCACGGTTGGGTAAGAACGAACCTGGAATCAAAGAAGGCCAAAAACTGAATTCTGGATTCTCTCGCGCTACGCGACAACATATTGAAACCCTGTCGCGCTACGCTAGTGCTGGGAAAGACAAAAATACCCTCTGACATCTCTCGCGCTACGCGACAGATTTAGAGGTATCTGTCGCGCTACGCCACAGACTTAAAATCGCAGAAAATAATTTTAAGCCAAAAAGTCGAAAACCCTAGGGGGACACGTTTTTGAACGGCTGGAGGCGACTAGGAAGACGAGGAAAGGCTATTCTAAGGTGATTCAAAGGTTGGGAAAGCATTGGATTGAAGATTGAAGGCCTAGGATAAAGGAATTCGGGTGTTCTTCATTCGGTTTTCTTTGTTTCTTTGTTTTCTTTGTTTTCTATGTTTCTCATTCACTTTAAGCAGATTATGGATTGTATTCGTATGATGTTTCTTGGCTAATCGTTTATAACTACCTAGGTTTTGATGATTGCACATGTTTAACATTGGTTTTTATTGGTTTAGGATTATGTTTATGTGATGAACTCATGATGTAACAAACTTGGACTGGATTATTGGATGTTTATGTGTGTCTATGATTGTTCATGGATTGTTGATTTACTCCTTGTGTGCCTTGGTGAATGTCTTTCATGTAATAGGTGCATGCTAGGTCAATTACTGTGTGTTTTTGATTGTTGGATGGTTTACTACGTACGAGTTTACCATAGGAGTTATTATCTTGATATAGATATATTAGATGTGCAACCAATCTTGATAGCCGTGAGGTGAGAGATTGTCGGTTTGTCTAGGGTGTTAGATTTGCTAGTTTAGAAGCTTTGTAAGAAGATCTTTCTAGTTCATCTTATATCTTTGTTTACCGAATCCAATAGGAAAACCCAAGTCATCCCTAGCATTTAAGAAAACTGTGACTTTCGCGCTGTGAGGTAGATTGTTCAACAGTTACTTCTTAGGTGTTTTGAGATTATCGTGCCGTGATGTAGATTGTCTAGCGGATACATTTTGAGTATAATTGGATGACCTGTGAGGGAAATCCATTTAATCGGTGGTTTAACGGCTTCTAGGACTCTTAGTTGACAATCCTTGAGAAGGGTTGAGGGTGCTCTAGGTTTCCTTTGAGTTTAGTATTTTAAGATCCCGGTATCACATAGTTTCCATTAGCCGATAGATTCTTTGTTGGGCATGTGTAGGATTCATGCCTAGGTAGTGTTTTGTCTTCGCCTGATCTTCGTTTCTATCTTCTTTCATTTTGGTGTCTTCTCTTTAGTCTTCATTTAAGTTATTCTTAGTTTTGTTAGAAAACCCCCCTTCCTTAATATTATTTTATTTAAGTACAAATTTTGTATAGATAAGTCCTAGAGTCTAGTTAGTACAGTCTGTAGAAGTCTGTGGGTTCGATATCCGGACTTGTTTTGCTCTGCTACATACGATAGGTACACTTGCCTGTCGGTAGCTTAAGTTTTAGAGAGTCTAGATTTATTACTTTGTGTCTATTTTAGAGTCGGTTTTTAGTTAGTTTATTAGCTAAGCTCCGTCGACATCACTCTCTAATTTCTCTCACTAGAAACCCTCACCTCATACTCCTCATTTCTTCACCAAATTGACCCATTTTGGTGTCAAAACGACCATCACAACTCGTAGAACTTGGAAGTACAACGGATCTAGGCTTCCAACCATCTGTTTCGAGGTAAACCCATGATTTGTGTTCGGTTTTGGGGTTTTGAATACCCTAGAACGAGTCCCTCTAGAACTCGGTTAACACCCTGCCAAGACTTAAGAAAACCACACCACACTACCCTAGAACAAAGTAGGAACAAGCCTTGTTTCAATGCATAGCTGATTTGCTAGAATATGGGGGGCTGCATCTGGGTTCTTTGGCCGCCGAATGGTTCAACAGCAGCTCACCGAATGAGCCCAAGCTCCATTCGGCCGAATGGCCCAATGCTCCCTTTCGCCCAGCCTTCATTCGGGGGTTCAACCAGCTCCTTCGGTCTAACTCATTCGATCGCCCACTCCCTTCGGTCAGCTCCTTTCGCTCGAATCAAGGGCTCATTCGGCCAACCACTTTCGGCCATAACCCAGCTCAGGCAGCTAGCCCATTCGGTCAAGCCTCATACGGCAGCCTCCTTTCGGCCAAGTTGGGTTGGTCGGCCTAGGGCTATTCGGTCGGCCAGGTGTTTCGGCCCAAGACCTCATACGGCCAAGCTTCTCAGCTGACCACCTTTGGTCGTTTTCTTGTTGGCTGAGACTTAGTCGACCAAGACAACTTAATGTTGGGTGGTATATGCGATGCATGGGATCAAGATCGAAAGGATGTGTGTGTGCATGGGAGTGACGTGGGGTTTATAAAGAAAATCATGTAGAATGATTAAGGAATTAAGAACTATGGGTGTCTTATATGATCATGGGGTAGATTCTAAATGATAAAGGGTTTTCCATAATAAAGTCTTTACATGAAATCATGAAGATCAAACAACGATCTAGGGTCTCGGGGGTTGATTAAATTATTGACACCTAAACCCTAGGAAAATCCGTAAGGATATGAAATTAACTTAGATAGATAAAACTATCTAGTCCTATTTAATCAAAGTGTGGAGAAGAAACCTTTTGGAAATCAAAGTCTAATAACGAGCCCGAGATTGGCCCAATGGGCTTAACCTAAGTCCATCACATGTTAAACATTCCTTATTTGAATTGATTATATTTTTAATAAAAGAAAGTGACTTATAAACTTGATTAAATCATATTAAATAATGTTTTCTAAATAATTAACCTAGAATGAAATAATTTAAATACGATTTAACTAAGGACTTGTAATGACCACTGGTGGGAGCAGGGTTCAATTATGGGTAATGTCTTAGATTAGATAGAAGGAGTTTTAGAAGCACATTAGTAATCTAGGACACGTAGTTGCACACCGAGACCAAACCCTAGATACGACGACTACTGTATATACTTATCGTATTCGAATTCTCTTACAAACAACTCAGGTACTGAAGATACTTAGGTTACAAACAACGAGCGCGCATTTTGTGGTAAATCAATTCAGAGCAACACAGGTGAGTTCATTGCCCCTTTTCTAAACATTTTGTTTTCAAACGCGGGGCTGAGAAGCATGCGTAAATCTTTTTATTTAAATTGTTTTTAATACAATGCTTTTACTTATTATATGCTTTATATATGCTTGTTCATACATCTAGACTTCTGTCTAGGTAATTGCTATGCCGAATTAACTAACAAGTTAATTAAATTACTCTTATGAGTAATACCTTAATTCTAAAACTCTAAACAAACCCTTAGTCCATCGAGTTCAAATTCAAGAATCTAAATTTAAAGTGAAATCAAAAGAACCAAAGCTAAAGATCAATTGCAATGGAAATCAAATCCAGTGTGTGATCAGTAAACTAAGGATCCTACTCATGAATCTATAATCATTGTGAAATCATGGAATTCAAATAAATCAGAATCAAGTGAATCATGAGAATCATAACCGTGTGTGAATCATTGAAATAATGAAATCATTATGATCTAATGAAATCATTAATACCTAAGGTAAGGTGAGTTGTCAGTTGTATGTAAATCGAGACCACGTGTAACACACGGAAAGTCCCGTCACAGTAGTATACTCTTGTAGTCAAGCTACATGGGCATAACTTATACTATCAAATGAAATCAAGGAAATCAAGAAGATCATAAAGCAAAGGATATCCTAAAGTCCTGATGCATACAGTAGACCAGTAGGTCAAGCTGATATGGGCATATCGTTAAAATCCCGGCACACACATGTAGACTCCTCAGGGGTATGCCCTATATATAAGCATACCGAGCTGGATGATACAGGTGATGTTAATGAGGTTAAGGTTTTGCCTAAGAGGTTTGCCAAGCTATTTTTCAACTAAACAATATGAACTCACCAACCATGTGTTGACTTGATCTTTTTGCATGACTTCTCAGGTGACGAACAGGTCAATTAAGAAGTCATTACTTTTGGACTAGGACTTCGGATAGAAGACTTAGTATTTTTGGACTTGCATACTTTTGGAACATCAACACACAATATATTTTGTATATCTTGTGTAAATGCAAGATACAAAATTTATGATGTTGATGGTAGATTTACATTGTTAAATTATAAAAGATACTGATGTAATTTAACTTTGTAATTCTATTATATTTAGCATTTCTCATTCATATCTTGTGCAATGTAAACAATCTGATCATCACGATTATCACTCACGATATCGTGTCCCGGGAACCTTCCGCCCAACGGGGAATCTGATCCAACCCCGCCGGCTCGGGGTGTGACAGATTGGTATCAGAGCCATGGTTATAGAGAAATATAGGTCACTTATTTAAATGGTTTGGCCTAGACTATAACCTAGGGACCCTGCATGTAGAGAACACATGGCTAACTAATGCACCGGTTGTGTTCATGGATCTCATGAATCGAGTATGCTGACCCTACCTAGATCAATTCCTGATTGTGTGTATCAATGATACACTGATCTATTCTAAGAACAAGGCTGAACATGAACAACACCTCCGCAAGATTTTAGATCTATTGCGGAACAAAAAGCTCTACGCCAAGTTTACAAAATGTGAATTCTGGCTGACCAAAGTAAACTTTTTAGGGCACGTCATCGATCAAGCCGGCATACACGTGAATCCATCGAAAATAGAAGCTGTAAAGAACTCGGAGGCCCCTACTACCCCTACGGAGATTCGTTCATTTTTGGGACCGACAGGTTACTACGGAAGATTTATCTCCAATTTCTCCAAGACAGCAGTACCACTGACCAAACTAAGCCAGAAAAGTGAACCATATGTATGGGGGTCGTGGACCTTTAAGAGTTCCTGCTAGGATGCATTTTGGAGTTCTGGATAGTGGACCTAGTCATTGTGAAACTCTTGGATGGCCTTGTGATTAGAAGATCTAGAATTTACAAACTCTCTTTTGTTATAGGGTTAAATTGTTGGAACGAACAATATGTAATTAAACTTTGTCATGATGAAATGGGATGTGGAATTTTCTTTTTTTATCATGTGATGTGAATACAATCTGAACATCCAGGTATCGCGCCCCGGGACTATTTCGCCCGGTGGGACATCGATCCACTGCGTCGACCTGGGGTGTGACACACACACACATAATATTATATATATAGGGAGAGGATCAAATGTTAACCCATGTTTATTACGTTAACCGAATAACTATATCTTATTACTTTAGGGCCTACACTAAAATAAATCTGAAGGTGTATGTTTTTTTTTCTTTTTTTGATTAATGTAGAGCCTACTTACATTAATAAAAAATTAAGAAAAACCTACACATTTAGATTTACTTTAATGTGCGCCCAAAAATAATAAGATGCAATTATTCGGTTATCGCAATAAGGAGGTGTTAACATTCGAGCAATCCCTTATATATATATATTGTGGAAATGGAACGATATGTTGTTAACCCACCTTCATTGCGGATACCCGATTAACTTAGACAAGATCGTCCCAAATCATTAAGTTTATCTTTCATGACCTTTAATATATATATATACACACACACACACAAGACTGTGTGCTTTATGTGTTTGTGCGAATTAATCACCCTTTTGGATTTAAAGCAAGTGTAAGTTTGCGTTACACTTTAATATTTATTTGTTGTTATGACAACTTACAGTGACGCAATATACTAAATGGTGATGAATTTGCAAAAAAAACACAAAAAAGAAAATAATGCTGTACATGTATAATAAAAACAAAAAAAACATAGATTTTGGCTGATCTTTTTAGAGTTTATCATATTTTCGCAATTAAGGTGGATTATTATTTGATTCCAATCATATATATATATATATATATATATATATATATATATATATATAGGGGATTAATAAAATGAAAACCTTATTTTAGTGTGAAAACTTTGAAAACTCATGTAAAACAAACGTTGTAACATTATTGGGCACGCTTTTATAAAAAAAATCAAAAAAGCGTCGAAGAAATATTTAAAAAAAATATTTTATAAAATTTTTTAAATTGCAAAACATACGTAACGCTGCGTCAGGTATGTTTTACATGGTTTTGTTTTTACGTTTTGTTACGTGTGTTTTACATGCGGTTTGCTGGGTTTTCACATTTAAAAGTGGTTTTCAAATTATCCATACCCTATATATATATATATATATATATATATATATATATATATATATATATATATTGTAAGGACTGCGATTAGTTTTCGATTTTATTCTACACATTCTATTCTTTTAAATCCTTCCAAGGTTTGATTGAATCTTTCACAATTGTGACTGCTGCCCCACATACCTATTGAATATTAAGGTTGGCTTTTGACTTCTCATAATCTAAATTCTTTGGACTTGAATTAAAGTTGGCCAAAATCATATTTGGTAATTTTGATTAGTTTACTAAAAGTATAGTTGATATCGTTGACGTTTTTAGTTTAACTAAAAATGTGTTCATACCAACAACTATGTTTTACATTTTTATAAATGGAGTTATAATATACCTTTATTGTCATTTTGTCGATATTTCAAGATTTGAACAAAATTTGCTAGACATATAGTTTAAAATTGAACTGTCACCTATTAATTCCAATAGAATTTATTAAGCATGACAACCAACAGGTCAATTGATATCCTATGACTTTTTATTTTGAAGATCTTTTGTTTGAATCCATGTCATGGCAAAAGTTTCTTCTTGGGCGATCTTGGTTCAAGTCTGACATAGAACATTAAACAATTAAGAGAGTTGAAATCTTGTTATAAAATAATTTAAACTCCGGTAATGATGTTAGACTAAACATTGTTAAAAAAGTGTTAAAGCATGACAATTTCATGTAGTGCTTTTTTTTCAACATCAAATGATATTTTATTATCAAGATTGAAGAAGGTAAACCATGGTCAAAACACGTTGCATGTATGCATAATAATTTTACAAATAAAATGTCACTATATAAAATTTGTTTTTTAGTCCTTAACTTATTTTTATTGTGATTTTGTTGATAATTTGGTCTCTTAATTTGTATAAAACATGCCAATTTAGTCCTTTAGTTTGTATAAAATTGACAATCAAGTCCCTTAATTTATTATCAAAACTGTCAACAAAGTAGATGTGATAGACTTGATTGACAATTTTTTACAAATTAAACAACCAAACTAACAATAAAAATTACTTGATGACTAAACAAGCAAATTACATACAAATAAATGAATCATTTTGACATTTTACTCTAATTTTATTATTATTACTATTACTTTTTCATTGGTTAGCTTTTAGGGTAACTATGATACTCCATGTAGTTTACAACACAGCTAGTTTACATCAGCATATCATAGACAAAGCTCAAACCATTCACTTCAAGAGAAGATTATTTTAACAACAAATAGCTTTGTTATTAGACCTAATCACACACCCTAGCTAGTGTAGATAACTAAATTAAATAAAACTAGCCCGCTTTGTAATGGTTTAGGCTCTTAGATGGGATGCCACACAAAATCTCTATGGTGATGAATACACGAGTACTTTGTCACTATGAGAAAAGTGTTGGTATGTCCCTACATCTAATATATGTGATGTCCGTCTATCGCAATACGCCATTAATTTTCTTAAATTTACTTATAAGTACGGTGATTAAACAAATGTAACTCAATCGCAATGAAATAAGATAATATATTATTCAGTAAACCTTGTTACATAATTGTTTGTTAACACATATAAAAAAATACAAAATTGTTCTCTATATGTCAATCTTCACAGACATGTAGCCAAGATCCTTCTTATGCCATTTATGCTATCTATTCCTTCTAGTTGAACAACGTCTTGTTTTGATGTTAAATTGTAAGTTTTACATTAGTTACAACATCAATCTTTTAAAATCATCATATTCTGAAAAGGTTTATCAAAATCGATTGACAAAGCATTCAAACTCAACATTATATATACATATGTAAATATCATGCAAGTATATCACATGTAGTTCTTCCATAGAATAATTCCACTTTTTAGGATCGTTGTACTATACATAATCCTTCAAAAATTAATCACATTCATGCTAAGGAATCTCCATAAGAACACGAATATGTTTCATCCCTGGTAAGGCATGACAACTTGGTTCCTCAGACCCAAATCCGTGTTGCGGTCAAAAACATCAAACTTCTTATCTAAAAATTTTTGCCCTCTTTGGAGAGCTACTTCTGAATGACTTAGATACTTTACGTCACTAATAGTGATAAAAACTCTTTCAAAAACTAAAGACTTCAAACATTTCTTCCAATAACCACCACGCTCGCGCATAAATTTATAAAGTGAATTGGAAGATTTACAAAATAATTATTTATTAATCCTCAAGGACATAAACATATTTTTAAAACATACTATAATTTGGTTTTTAATATATTCAAATTCTTGCTGTAAATATTTAAAACTATGGGCTCGTAAACTTTATAAACATCACATCAAATGGGCATTCTCCCGTTATAACATTTTGTAAACATAACACGTAAACGAGAAACATTTTGGTATCATAACATCCTATAAATATAATTTTAACATAGCATACATATCAAATCTAAAACCTTTAAAATTCATTTAAAAAGAGGGCTCTTAGAACTTATCTTTGCCTAACCCAAGCTTTAATATAACCTTCACTATAACTTCCTAAATACAACATTGGTACATGATATGACAATTATCAAGCACTTCACTAGAGTTTTCACATAATTATTTGGCTTCAAAATGGGTATAAGGGGGTGTTTTTTACGTGAGAAAGTACGGCTGGATTCGAGAGAAACGCATTTTCATTCTCTACACTTTCCTGCTATTTACTGGATAAATAACCTAGGCTCATGAACCGCTTCGCTAAAATTTGTAACTACCCATTTTAATTAATGGGTGCTTTATAAGATTTTAGTATCTTAAATGTTAATTGGTAGGTGTTTTTATTTTATTTGTTAATTATAATTGAAGGGTGTGTGTAAACTAACTTAACTTAATTAGTTATAACTAGTAAGAATTAACTAGTATTAGAGGGACCAAAGTTGTCAATAGCTGAAAGTTGTTTAATGGAGAGTTAAATTGTTGACTTGGTCAAAATTACATACTTTGTGTGTGTTTGTGTGTGGCTGGATACGTGAAAGAGAAGGGGAGGAAGATAAAGCTCAACAACTTCAAGTTTTGTTCAAATTGGTGCATGATCCATGGCTTGATCTTGAATGCAACTGAAGATTTGAGTTCTCCTTGCGTTCTACTACATATAGAGAAGAAATTTTGGTGGTTTTGATGGGTTTTTCGTGGGTCTCCTATATGGGTGTGGGTTGATGGGTGAAATCCGAAATTAGGAGTTTACATGGTTTCATATGTTGTTAATCATCATGGATATCATCTAGAAACAACATCTTGATCATTTTATAGAGTTTGATGAAGTTGATTGAAATGGGGTTTTTGTAAGATTCATGAGGAAGATGAATTAGGGTGTTAAAATGGGTGTTGGATTATAGTAGATAGTAATATGATGACTTTTAACATTGAAATTTTTATAACAATGGTGAATTGAGTTGATTTGATTATAAACAAAAATGGGAGATTGTTGGAGTTTAGAAGCAATTGAAATGTGTAGGATAAATTTCTGCACAAAAGTTGTTTGATGAAATGTCAACAGCTTAAATCTTTACTTAATAAGGTGTTAAAAGGGATGGGTGTTGCAAATGAGTTGTTATGATCATAAAAGGTGCAAATTTTGTGATTAAGGAGTCATTTGATTATAATATAGGTGTAATTGGTGATAATGGTCAATTAGGAGTATTTTGACTAGTTGTAGTCAACCTTTATATTAAACATATTAGTTACGGTAATAAGAATCAATAGTGAAGGTGCGAGTGGAACCAAAAGACCCGGGAAGGAAATTGTTATATAGGATAACTCGTTGGAGCAAGGTAAGTCACCCAAATCTTCTACTTATCATGTGTAATGGTGTTATGCATGTATGAATGTTTTGTGGAAGGTTTGACTTTATGGTGAATAGGTGATTTAGTACTTTTTGTTAGACAATAATAAGCAATAGGTGATATATGCTACTTGATTATTGTTGATATGGTGTTTTAATGCTAGTCTATGATTGACTTGGTGTTTATTTGTAAGTTTGGTGAATGTATGGAAGTAGTTCACAAGGTGTGTGAACTTATAATTGAAATTAACTTAAATTGGTGTTTTGAATCACAAGTGGTGTGATCATGACATTGGATTATTCACATGGTGTGTTAATGTCCTTTGTTGGTGTAATCAAGTTGGTAAAACACAAGTGGTGTGGTTTACTTAACTTGAGAAGTCTTGTGGAATAAGATTTCTGTGGTGTTTTAGGTCAAACGACTCATTAGTAAATCGTTTGACATTATGACTATGATGGTTATAAAATGGTGATTTAAGGTGATTAGTATGTTCATATGGTGTTATATAATGTTTAAGGGGGTATTGAAATAGTCGGAATTGAGCGGAATGGGTCGAGACGGCTAAAAACATCAAAAATGGCCGTATAGAGTGTGCCCGGCATATCATACGCCAGGGGGCATATGATACGCCACCTTGAGCTCAATTCCTCAATTTTCTCTGTGATAAACCGACCAATATGCTGACCAATACGCCAGGTGCGGATTTTGACCAAAATTGACTATTTTAGCCATGTATGCTCGGGTGGGTGGGCATGGTGATCTTACTTAGTTCTAACAAATTAACGGTGACTTAAATATGGTGTTTTCAGGTGAACGGAAGGGGTGAAAGAGGTTGTGATCGGAATGCTTTGCAGGACTCGGATCAAACGTGTTTTGTGGTTTAATCTTTGTTGGTTTGTAACAAAGTTTTTGTGAATAACTTTAAATGTAATTCGGTTGTTGAATGTTTTACTAACATCAAATATTTTGTAAAGTTTTTGTAAAGTGGGGTGTTCAAAGTGTTGAATACACTTGTTTGTTTGAAAAATATGGGACCTATTTTGATTTTGTTGTTTTATAACACGTGTAATGTGTTGGTGGGTTTTGGGGCTTACAAAAATACTCGCGGTATGCTAGGGATGTGTAGTCCTAGTGGTAACGTGTGTTATCACATGTTGGCTGTGGCATTCGTCGCAAGATTTTGATCATTGACTTTGACTATTGACTTTGACCATTGGCTTGGACATTGATCAAGACATGCTAAATTTATTTCTACTATGACTAAACGCTATAAACATGTGTTATACATGTTAAAATCAACATATAATCGTGCTTGGTCGGTAGACGAAGTGTGACGCCTCAACTCCTGAGACACGTCACTTATTAGAATTACTCACAAGCAAAAGGTTAATCAAGAGATATAATATGCAGCGGAAACAAAAATCCTATATATTAACCTATTGTTTATACACATATTCTAATGTTACATTACAACAATTTATTTACATCTAAAAGTAAAGCCAGACGTTCTCTAATGGGTACTTGCCTGACGCTTAAGTTCATTCCTTTCCTTTACCTCTATTTCTAGAGGTCTCGCCTTGTCCCTATGTGCATATTCAAAAAGGCCAGGTTACACTGGTGAGTTCTATGTTTTGAAAATACTTTATACATTCATTATAAACATTAGCTTGTTTCAAAAGCATTTCTTAAAAGATTTAAACATAACATATACATTCATCATCCATAAATAGATTCATCATATGTTCATCATCTTATCATACAAAGCACTATCTCATTGGACAGCCTCACCCACATGTTGTTTGGTCATCACCTCCCCAGTTATACAACCCATACTATCTTTTCATAACTTGAAAGACTCATAACCATCTTCTCACAATTAGGATGACACATACATTTGTACATTCAATCATAGGAATCAATAATAAGAACAAAATAGTGTGCAATCATATTCTGTGTATCAATGTGAATCTTATGAACTTGTGTGTAAGTTATAGGAAACCATTTAGTTAGTAGCTAAGTATATACTTATTTATTTATAATCAGATACACTTGGCAAGTACACTGTCGTAATACATCGAAACGGTGGTGGGCTGTATGGCAGGTAGCCGGACTCTACGTATGCCCTATACATACACTATGTTTGGTATGTTGGGATAGTGTTAGTGCGTAACGTTATAACAAATAATAGTACAGTTGATAAAAACATAAAATAACCAAAAACGTGCATAGTTGCGGGTATACACGCAAATGTGTTCGTTAACGGTTTAAAACAGACTAATATTACAAAAATGCGTAAAATATTATACTTTATGTTTTACAATTTTGAAACTCGTCAATTACAACACAGAAGTCTAAAATGAAACTATTCTTTCTAATTACGTAACAATTACGTTGCGTTCGTAAAAATACGCCCAAACGCGAAACTGAATGAACCCGAACACGTGGATAACCACCCGGAGTATAAAAGGCATAAATCCTCTCATTTATTGCTTCTCCTACCAGCTCAAACACTCTCTCTCACTAGAATTTCTGAAACTCTCTCTTTCTACATTCTCTCTCTAGAAACCCTTGCTTGATCTCTCTCGCTTCACCAAATTGGAAGATCTTGGTGTCTATGGAAAGCTCATAACGTCTACATTGAGAAAGTACAAAGGATCCATCTTCAGATCCAGAAATTTGATTGAAGGTTCACAATATTAGGGTTTTTATACTGTTCAACCTTTGAACACAAAACCGGTTTAAAGCCACTTAGAACTTGACAAATGAAGCTTTGACTACCTTAGGAACACTTGGAACAAGTTGGATTGAGACTTGGACATGTTATACAAACCCATATCTAATTGAAAGAGCAGTATCGACATATTAAATGTCGATACTAATAGTATCGACTGGCTGGAAGTTTCAGTCATCTTTCCATCAAGATTACTAGTCTTGACGAACTAGTATCGACCGAGGAGCATCGAAATTAACAACTTCGATGTTGTCCAAGTAAAAGGGGTTGGGTCCCTGTCGATATTAGCAAGTTCAACGCTTAGACCATCGAGATTAACATCCCATCGATACTACTAGCATCGATGGGCACATCCTTGGACAGCCTAACTCTCCGTCTATCTTGTTAGTCTCAACAACCAATGGGCAACCTTATATCATTGATATTACTTAGAGAAGTGTCATCCAAGAGGAAACAAGTTAAGAAACTATCGAAACTAATTAGATGCATGAGTAGAAGGGCTAGTTGAAAGGCACCATCGATCCTATAGTATCGATGGGTCACACAAGCCAGTTCTATTTGACCTCGATATTATGGTTTTGGTACTATCTTCCTTATTTCAAATCAACCATACTAAGAACTCAAGTTTATTTTAAGTATAATAAACTTTAGAAAGATCAAAGTAACCATAAGTCAAGTGCTAAACGTGTATGTAAACATAGAGAGTTGGATATAGAAGTGGTTCAATCCCTCACCCAACCCTATATGTTCATCACTTAAACTTTTATCAACTTGATCTAGCCAACTTAACCATAACCTTAGAAATTTTTAACAAGTATACAAAACATGCAAATAAAACGGTTATCACAAAGACAAAGAGTTTCTTTAACATTATAAATCCATGCAATTTCATTCTTGATAGGTTTCATGCATAAGGGAATTTGGCATCTATATTTCTAATCAATCAAACCTAAGTCTAAGTTTATGATAATCACATTACAAACATTGATACAATAATTCTTGGTTAAACCTAAGTTGGCTAGAGGATAATTGTAATAACTTAGTATATTTAATAAGGGTAACCATAACATAGACGTTTAAGCACAAGCATAAGGAGTACATAATATAAAATAAAATCACATACACATAATCACAGACTTATCAAACATAACACAGGGCCTTAAATACAAGTTACAACAACGAGAGAGAGCATCGATAATCAAACACAAGTTCATTGCATATTCATTCAAGGTGATAACATCCCATCTTTTACCTATTTTACAACTATTTTGGGGTGAAGCATGTGATCAAATATTTTCAGTAAACTTTCATCGATTCAACCTTACGAAATCTGTTTTACAAAGTTCTTTCACAACAATTAGTTTTATAAATGTTGTTACAACTAAACTCATGCACTTATACGTGTGTGTTCTTAAAAACCTATTGCAAATAAACTCTTAAACTTTTAGACATTGGGACATCAAAAGTACAGTTTTGTTATCAGTTCAACACTTGTATCAGTCTTTCAACAACTGGTCAAGCATTTTAACATCGGTTCAACTTTGTCATACTTTCCAACTTTATAACATGTAGTCATGGTTTTTAATATTGTAGACAAGCTTATACATATCAAGTATCATTCATTAATTCTTTATTTTATTCTTTATGACGTTAGTACGGGGTGAACACAACAAGGGAAAGTGGACACATTATATTACGAAAAGGCTGGAGTTAGCATTTTAAGTATGTTTTAAAAACTAACCAGATTGGAAGCGTTTACGGCAATATGGATTTGCTGCTAATTAAGTTTACCAGCATAGGTAATATTGGTCGCGTTATGGAGACAAGGAGTTGTCGTTAATTGATTTCAATAGCATGGGCCATGTTGGATGATTTGTGCTAACTACTGATCTAACTCCAAATGTAATTTGAGACTTGATCATAAGCTGGCATTGTGTTATGGACAGTCATAGACTGACCACATTCATTCTTTATACTTGATGATAGTTTGGGTTACAATTATGATGTTACATTTATGTTATGTTTAACCTACTGTTCTCACCAACTATTTATAGTTGACAGATATTGTCACACCCCGAGCCGGCGGGGTTGGATCGGAGTCCCCGTCGGGCGGAAGGTTCTCGGGGCGCGATATCGTGAGTGATAATCATGATGATCAGATTGTTTACATAGCATCAATGTTAAGAATAACTAAGCACAATAAGCATTAAACTAGAATTACAAAGTTAAATTACAATATCGATGTTTAGTAATTTAACTAAGTAAATCTATCAAAAAGTCAAGTGTTTTCTATCTTGTATTGGAACAAGATATCAAAATAGCTTCACAGTGTTCATCAAAATATGTGCTTTTCAAAATATACTAGGTCCTCTAACTGGGCATCCTAGTATGCATTCCTTAGCCTTAGCTTAATCCTGTACGTCACCTGAGAAAGCATGTAAGAAAAAACAAAGTCAACACAATGGTTGGTGAGTTCATAGAGTTTTAGTATTTGAAAAATAGTTTTGCAAACCTTCTCGGTAAAACCTCAACCTCATTAACAACACATGTATCATCCAACTCGGTATGCTTATATATAGGGCATAACCTTGAGTCGAGCCTACAACCCGCCCAGACGCCGTCCCACCACATACTAAGCCACATAGGACATTGTTGTTAATGATAATTAAGGATTTTACCTACCATTTACATCCATCGTAGTTTCAAGCATCCTGTTTAAAAGCTTATGATATCAACCCAATAGCATTCCCCAAATCCCTTCGGTAACAACCTTAATCTCATTAACATCACCTGTATCATCTAGCTCGGTATGCTTATATATAGGGCATACCCCTGAGTCGAGCCTACAACCCGCCCAGATGCCGTCCCACCACATACTAAGCCACATAGGACATTGATGTTAATGATAATTAAGCGTCTTACCTACCATTCAACACGCACAAAGTATCCTTTGAGTATCAAGTTTGAGAGGCACCATTATGGACAACTGAACACCCTAAGGAATTCAGCATCCATCCATAACGGTCCTAAATATGACTCGTGACGTGTTTTGATAGAGGAATCCTCAAGAAGACACAAAGTCAGCTAGAAGAGACCAAAATCACTCTAGTCACTCGTCATACCCATGGAGGAATCAAGAAGATCACTGAATGACTAGTATGGCTTGACCACTGTCAAGACTCGTCGGCCAATCAGTCTACCTTACATGATCCTGACAACGAAGAGCACTGATGACTAGTAGGGCTTGACCAATGTCAATACGCGATGGCCAACAGTCGGTCTTACGATGTCTGACAACAAAGAACACTGATGACTAGTAGGGCTTGACCAATGTCAAGACGCGATGGCCAACAGTCTGTCTTACGATGTCCTATAGCTTAAGCATACAAGTTTAAAGCATTCCATAGTTTAACTGATGACTAGTAGGGTTTGACCAATGTCAAGACGCGATGGTCAATCAGCCTGTTGTCTAAGCATTTCAAGTTTATCAAGCATTCAAGTGTTTCACGTATTCCAAGCATACAAGTTTAAGTAACCGAGCAAGTAAGTCTTTTTGAGTTTAAGTTTTTCAAGTTTAAGTTTAAGCAAATAAGTATAAGTGTAAAATGAATTAACATTTATATTAAGAGTGTAAAATATTAACTTCTAAGATTAAGGGTATAAGATATTAGTATTTAAAGTATGTATATACAGTTTTAGCTTTCAAAATGAGTGTATCAAGTATTAGTCTTTAGCGTAAGTGTTTCAAAGCCTTAGCATCGAGCATGTAGTTTAAACATAGAGTTTGTAGCATAAGCATCTAGCATAAAGTTTAAGCATAGAGTTTATAGTATAAGCATATAGCATAAAGTTTAAGTATAAATTTTATAGTATAAGCATCTAGCATAAAGTTTAAGTATAAATTTTATAGCATAAGCGTCAAGAATAAAGTTTATAGCATGAGCATCGTGTGTAAAGTTTAAGTATAAAGCTTATAGCATAAGCGTCAAGAATAAAGTTTAATCATCATGAATAAGTATACAAGCATTTATTAAAACATTTCAATATTTGTTTAAAATGTATAACATGCTTCTCAGTCCCGAGGTAAAAACAAATACGTTTGAAAAAGGGACAAATGAACTCACCTGGTGGTAGTAGTGGTTGACTTAGCTTAGGCTAGAATGCACGCGCTCGTTGTAGTGTTTGTGGTTGTTTTCAAGTTCCTGTATCGATTTCACGTTGTATATAACCTATAAGTATAAGTTATAGTTGTTGAGTTTGTGCGTATGTGTTAGCCCTAAAGTTGGCTAACACTTGTGGGTCTCGGTCTTCATTCGGCCCTAACTCCTTCTTGCGGGTTCAAAAGTTTGAATTGTTAGATTAATTACATGTATTAACGAGGACCCTTGTAAGCATACCTAAGTGTTTAAATTAGCCATAAAGATAAGCTCCCCGTGTTGCCCTTGTTGAATAAAAAATAGTTTATTACATAGTTATCAACTTACCATGCACTATCCTTGTAAAATTAGGGTTTTAGGTTTTGTGATTGCATCATCACCCATTTATATCAACTTTGTAGCAAATTGGCCTTGTATAAAATCCTTGCATGTGATTCTTGTTTATAGTTTTAGTGTGTTAAGCTAATTCCTAACCATGTGGACCGAATTATTGAGCTAAGGCAACCGTAATGGGCTAGTCAATTTGGGCCGAGATGATGAGCTTGGGCCAAATGATCCAAGGTGAGCCAAGGTTAACTTGGGCCTAATGATCTTGGCCAAATCAATGTCGTTGGGCTGAATAGGTCCAAGTGAGTTGAATCAAGTAGTGGGCCAACTTAGTCAATTGGGCCAAAAGAACCCATATGGGCTAGTTAATTTCACCTGGGTCGTAAGTGTGGATCGAATAGGTTTGCTTGGGTCGAACTAGCAAAAGTGGGCCGAATAGTTTAGATTGGGCTGCACTAGTGGTGTGGGCCGACTTATTCATTCATGGGCTTGTGGAATTACTTAGTTCGAATAAACATAATTAGATTTGGGTTAACCGAACCAAGTCCATGAATGTTGCAACCTGTTGGTCTCATGATCAACGAACCTCCATGTTAACAGCCACTAGGTTCGTGGCATTCTCAAGGGTTTGCCCATGTTCATGAATACAAGGTTCGTTGCATGAGCATGGTTCGTAGCTATGGTGAGGTTTGGCCATGAGATCAGCAACTACTAGGTTCGTTGCTCCTCAATAGGTTCGGTGATCACATAATGGTTCGTTCCATCTTGAGGGTTCGGCTAATGATGACACAGGTTCGGTGGTACTAGTTGGCGAACCAAGGTAAGGTTCGCATAGGAGGTTCGCCTGATGGAAGTCGGGTTTGCCTCTGGTGGGTTCGATAGTTGGTCATGAAGGTTCGGCTAGGATTCTCCCATGCATCTCCTGCATGGGTTCGGCTGTCTTGGTTCGTGGCTCCCTCCTGCCTTAGTCATCATCAAAGGTTTGGCCACCTGGGGAATCAGCCTCTACAGGTTCGTTCGTAGAGTACAAAGGTTCGGCCCCTAGCGTAGGTTCGGTTGTGGCGTGAGGATAACAGGGTTCGGCCAGCATATATTCCCACGAACCCTGTAACTCGATGATCACCACCATCGTCCCCGTCGAACCTAAGAACTTGTAGGGTCCTCCCATGATAATGGCTATGCTACTAGGCTTCTCGTGGACTTGGGGTTCGAAGGATGAACCGGCTAAGTGATGGGTTCGAACAACAAGCTATAAAACCCTATATTTCGAGTTGTTCAAGCGTGATTACCTCAAATTTGGTCGGGCCACTGCGTAGATCTGCTGTATATCCTTGTAGAGGGAGTCGAGAGCTTCGCGTGGACACCAAGAACGCGTGATTCCGCCAAGAAACGAGCAAGTTATGATCGTTTGAAGGGTGATTATTCTAGTGAGAGAGAGAGAGAGTTACGGGTGAGAGTGTTCAGAGAGAGAAAGAGATGAGAAAAAATGAGGTTAAAAGCCTCATTTGGGCTTTAAATACCCTGAGGGTATTCGGGTTCGTTTCTGTTGCTCGGTTCGCGTTTTCGTTGTGTTTCCGAATCCTAACGCGCGCGTTTTTGTAATTTAATTTAAAGAATTTATTTTCGAATATTTTGAAAGGTGGTTATTTCTAGTAAATAATTTAAATATTGTTTTCCTTGAATTATTTATCGTAATTTTGTTATTTTAAGCGTTTCGTATTTTCGTTCGCGTAATAATTAAAATAGTTTCTTTTAAATTTATTTCTGATGAGTATCAAAATTGTAAAACAGGAAATATTATATTTCCTTACTTTTATTATCGTTCGTATCGTCTTCGTTTTCGTTTCGTCAGAACGCGTCACTTACTCGCGTTTTCGCACACATCGCTAACTGTACGAACACGATCGTGCGTTTCACTTTCTAACTTTGTTTTCTATTCTTCAGTCATCATTTCAGATTGTTAAACTTTCAAATCTATTCATACAGATCGTCATCTATACGAATAATTCGTCGATTTAATATTCTGTAACAACAACTGTTATGGTTTTGTTTTGTTTATCCTCACATACGTTTAAACCTAATAGTATCAAATCATGCATGTGTGTACCTGTTCATTGTTGTCTGATGTGCTTCTGACTGTTTAAACCATGAGGTTTAAATCAGGATTTCAGAACGATAGTATAATAGTTCGTGTTTAGCATCGAATGTTAATAGCCTTTAAGTAATTCTCCTAGTTTGTACCTGAGTTACTGTAAAATTTACAGTGAAATTTACTGTTCCGGTAACGATTCCGGCACAGATGTTACAGATAAGTTATCACATGTTTCAGGAAATCAAGGTTAGGTACTACAGAGACAACAAGCATCAATGATCAATATCTAAAGAATGTTCTTTCGGAGAATAAGACAGAAGGCAAACCTTCCGAAGATATATGAACATCAGAAGACATCCAAGCGGTAATGATCAATATTTGACTAACGTTCTTCGTAAGAAAAGCCTCCGATGCACACAAGCTTACCATATGCACAACTTCCGACACAAAGACTTCTGATGACTACCAACTGCCAATGCTGAATTTCAATGTAGGAAAATTGCAGAGTTGATTTCTACTATTAGATCCATATTAGAAGACACTTTTGTGATAGTCAACAACTCTCAGATGAGCATAAAATTCTCTTTAGACGGTCTCATTAATGTCTTTTTTAGTTTTGGTAATTAATGTAAAAGTCAATGGAGTCATTAGTGTTAGGCGTAATTAATATGCCTTTAACTGTTAAGCCACAACAGTATACTAGAATAAGCTTAGTATTCCTACAATGATACAGCTGTAACTTTTAGTATATAATCTCTCATTGTAACACGGTAAGAGTAGTGGATTTGTTAGAGTCTTGTACACTTTGTAAACTTGAGAGAAATTTATTTTGAGCTTGAAGTAACTATTTGTGTTCTTATTTCTTTGTGTCTGAGTATTTGTGAGATTCTACTGGTAGATGATAGATTATTCTATCAGCTTGTAAGAAGAAACTTTGTTAAGTATTGTTCAAGTGATCAAGTTGATCCTACAATATATAAAGAGACGGATCTGGATATATAGAGCACGTTATTAGTGCCAAGTTTAAAAAACAATTGTATCTACTCAATACATTTCAATTGCGACCTAAATTAAAGGCTTTGTTTTTTTTTTTTTTTTTTTAACATATACCTTCTTGCTAATTTGATTGGTAAATGGAAAAACAATAACAATCAGTGTTGTTAAACTCGGCCGAACTAATTTTCTTCATACACGGTCTAAATTGGTCAAATACAACTCGCCCAAATCAGATTTTCACCGTCGTTAACCGATTTTCGTTGTTTCACTGGTGTTCATTGTATTTCACGGATTATTGTTTGATATTTCGTATATATATTTTATTTGTATTGATATTCACTTTATGTATTATAAATACTAATAAATTATGATCTTTGACATATATATAATTTTTTATTTTTTTTTATAATTTACCATATCAAAGTATTTACCGAGTACTCCCTGCCTATGCCGAGTATTCACAACTCCTAGTCAACTAGCCTACAACGTCTAGCGACTTCACCAACCATGATAACAACTATATTTTTGTTAGATCTCATTAGTCGTATTGATCATTATTCTTATTTTAAACTAATTATAGTTTAATTTTGATATTCATGCTACGTTTTAGTTCAACCGGATTTACTAGGTATATATCACTATTACTTTACTAATATAAAGTTTAATATCAAACAAAACAAATATACAAACAACCAAAAGGGTTCGTGCTTTCTGACAAAAATTATCCTAAAACGACTATCACTAATATATATTAACTATGCACTTAAAAACTAGATGACTATCAAGACCACCATATATTTTTTTATATACATATATATAGGTTGGATCCAGTAAGAAGAGATTTTTGTCTAAGAAGAGTAAGAAGCAATAGAAATTTGACACGTGGCACAATCCAGTACAAAAAACATAATCCAGTACATAAAAAATAAGAATCCAGTACAAAAAATAAGAATCCAGTACAAAAAATAAGAATGCGGTACAAAAAAATAAAAATGTATTACAAAAAACACAAAAATCTAGTATAAGTAAAACGAAGAACAAAAAATAATAATATAGTATAAAAAATAAAAATCTAGTACAAAAAAATGAAGTTATACGTAAATTATCATGCCAAATTTCAAATTATTATTAGTTCTTACTCTTCTTAGGCAAAAATCTCTTCTTATTTGATCTTTCTCCCATATATATATATATAGGAGGTGGATCCAATACAAAGGATGTTTAACGTGAGAAGGATAGGAAGGATTGTGGACCTTTGATCAAATAAATCAATGGTTAAGATCTAGTGGTCCCCACTTTTTGTTTAAAACTTCCGTTAATTAAAGATAAAATGGCAAAAAAGGAATTACTGCATTTGTTGACTTTTTGTGTGGGTAAATCAAGTTCCACCATCTTCTTGTAAATCAAATAACTTTTAAACGTTTAATTATTTTTTAAAAAAAATTGCACCATAAAATCGAGATTTTTATTATCTTTAATTTGAGTATAATATTGTTATAGTTTATTAAAAAAATTTTTACGTGGTCCGTGATTTTTATGCTTGGTACGTAATTATTGGTCCGTGATTATCCATTTTGTCCTACATTATGTGTATTAAATGACGGTCCGTGATTTGATATAACGCATTGGTCCATGATTATGCCTGTTAAACGATGGTCCGTGATTATATATAACGTGGTCCGTGATTTTACACGGACCATTATGCCACTTACCCAGATTACACGTGGCGCATTCTGGTGGCTTCCTACGCTTCTCACGTTAATTTTCTTTGTACAATAACCGGCCCCTATATATATATATATATATATTTTTTTTTTGAGATGCAGATCATCATAAACTTGTTTTTTACCAAGGTGCGGTCGTAACTTGTTTCTTAGGTTCATCTTTTTCGTCAATACTTTTGGGTAAGCTAGCCTGGCAAAAGAAACGGGTTGAGTCGGATTGAGTACTGGTCAGAACGAGTTTGGGTCAAGATAGGTGCTGATCAGAATGAATTTTAAACAAAATCAATTTGGGTATAGATGAATTGTTTTTAAAAACATTAATTAGATTTAAGTCGAAACTTGTTATACAAAATAAATAGTCTGTAAAGATAATTTTATGGATTTTCTCATCAAATATGTCACTAGTCATTCTTAAACGTTTGAATCATTGTATTCACATAGTTTTTAGGTTAACCATCCTATGGTATAATGCTACCTATTTTAACCCATCATATAACAATTGTTCACCAAAACAAACTCATTTTCTTTTGATTTAGGTGAAAATTACCACCGCTACTTTTGGGATTCTTTTCCAAACAATTTTTGTTTGAATAAAGATAAGAGAGTGTTCCGATTCATTTAACTATCTAAAATAAACCATTTTGTGACAATAATTTTGTTTTATTTATTCTTCTTCAAATTCTTGTCAATCTATGATTTTCTTAATATATAATAGCCTATTTTGTAGTATTTCCATTAGGCATCCAAAATCTTCAAAATGGCTAATAAAGCATGAATTTAACCCTAAGATTTAATTAAATAAAGATTTATCTGGTCAATAAATTTCAGTTGTGATCACAAAGACTTTATTTTTGTTAATATATATTATCTTGCTAATTTTATTGTTAAAAGAAACAGTAACAAAAACTATGTTTTTCTTATACCTCAATATTAGTATTTGCTATGTTCTCAAATCAATTCCATAACTATCAGTATAGCTTTACAAAATCACAAGATATAAAATTTAAAACCAAACAAAACAAAGTACTATCAACCAGATAGGTTCGTGCCTTATGACAATGGTCATCTCAACAATGACAGCCATTAATAAAACCCGTCAAACAATAATGTCACATGGTCAATAGAAAACTAAGTCTTCTATCGAGCATATACCTCTGTAATAGTAAACTGGTTCGTCGAACCGGCTGTGTAACTACTTGAAGAGTAGTTCACTACAGGTTTTTCGGTAAGAAATGATGGTTGCTTAGGTTCCTGCAGTTCACCCTCGTTGCCTAGCATCAAAATTACAGATGACATTTTCGGCCTGTCTCTTGCATTAGGTTGAACACATAACAACCCCACTCTGATTGATCTTATAACTTCAGGAAAATGGCAGGATTCGGCACAACTTGCATCAATTATTTGCAATGACTTGCCTTCATTATAGAGTCTCCATACCTTAATACAATGAATATAAAAGTAATTAGGTTATGATTCAAGTTAACGATTATTTAAATTCGAAAAACCAGCCATGATGATGCAGTTTGTGTGTAGTTAGCATACATGTCCGATAAGATTAATTTCATTTTCGGGCTGGATAAATCCTCTATTTCTCTTCCCACTCACAATCTCTAGCACCATCACACCAAAGCTAAATACATCTGACTTAATAGAGAAAACACCATCTAATGCATACTCGGGAGACATGTAACCACTGCAAGCATGCATCAAAATGATTATAAGTGAACATTAACGTTTCCAAGGAAAAATAATAAATAAAGAATATATAGTTGGCTCATGGGTCCCCAACACAACTAGAAAATGAGATTTTTGCTACCAAAATTCAGAACGCGATCAAATGCAGTGGAAAGTTGCTACACATTTGCAACACTTATTGGTTAGAAAAAATATCCTATTCAGGTAGTAAGGTTGTTTCCCAACCAAGTGATTCTTATTTTAAATCCTGTTTATATGCAAGTGTGGTTATATTAGGTGTAGAGTAGGCGTGTGTGTGTTTGGCGGTCTAAAAACAAAGTTGATTCCTTGACTTACTATGTACCAACAACTCTTTCTGTATTTGCTTGGGTCTCGTTTCCTCCGAAACTTCTAGCTAAGCCAAAGTCTGATATCTTGGGGTTCATATCATGATCCAGTAAAATGTTGCTAGCCTTAAGATCTCTATGGATGATTCTTAATCGCGAATCTTGATGTAAGTAAAGAAGTCCTCGAGCAATTCCTTTGATAATGTTGAAACGGTTTGTCCAATCAAGAAGCATGCTTTGTGTTTTGTCTGGCCAAGATATTGATTTAGTCAATTTTCATTTCTTGATATGAAAAGTTCCTAAATTTAAAGCGATTATAGTACTGGAAATTATGTAGTCTTTGTAGATATGATTCTTACCAAAAATAAATGAGTCTAAGCTTTTATTTGGCATGTACTCATAGATCAAAAGCTTCTCATCTCCCTGTATGCAACACCCATGAAGTTTCACTAGATTTCTATGCTGAAGTTTTGATATGCAGATGACCTCATTCTTGAACTCATCAAGTCCCTGAGTTGAATTCTTGGAGAGACGTTTAACTGCAATCTCTCTTCCATCTTCTAGCATACCCTGGAGATTAACCATTTGCAATGAGAAAAATTATACAAATTGAAAAGGATAATTCAGTGCCTATAAATTTTAAAATTGGGAAGCCTATGCTGCATAGTTTTATATTCTATGCATAAGGAAATTCAATTCAACTTCTAAATTGGATGGTTCAAATGCAATTTCTATATTATAGATCCTTCACATTTGATCTCATACAGTAATTACCTTATACACGGGTCCAAATCCACCCTCTCCAAGTTTATTGTCAGGTGAAAAATTGGCGGTTGCATTAGCAATGATAGAGAAGCTAAATAATGATTGCTCTATGTCTTCTTCCTGGCCTTTAGAGGCTTTCAAGATTCCCACTGCACGTTAGGAAAAACCATACTTCACAAATGGATAAATCTGTTCAAAAGTATTTCTATTCACAGCAGATGTTACTCTAGTTTACATGTTTGTGAAACTTGTTACCTTCCCCTGTTGGTTTGGCATGAAATCTTTTTCTACGTGCATAACACAACCATGTTACAATGATCAAGCCTATGAGAAGAACCCCCGGAATGGTTACAAGTAAGATGATTTTAATGTTTTCTCCTCCCTGATCTTTTGAAATTGATTGAGAATCTGCACGATATTAACATGACCAAGTTAAATTTCAATTATGTAACGACAATTCATAAAAAGAAGGTGCCTTATACATCAGTAGATGCATCTATTGGAGCATCAGGTAGATATATCATAATTCATTCTACTGGAAATTATCATAGTAAGGACGCCCCATTTGCGGTACACGCATATAATATATGTGTGTGTGTGTGTGTGGGCCTTCAAAGGGCACAATAATTTTAACGTTATTTTACTTATTTTCTGAAAATAACGTTAAAAGCGTTGGGATGAATAAGCTGAAGGATTTAAATTCTGCTAGAGCTAAGTTGTGTAGATTTAGGAGTAGGTTAGATGCATGCGTGTTTGCGGTTTTAAAAAATACTACACATTATTACCTAATTCAGATGAGGCCATCTTCACAAAAATATCACGGCCTCCCCAGCCTGCGGGTAACACTTGGATGTCTAGAAGGTCACCAAACCAAAGCAAGCAGATTCTTAGACTCATGTCTGGATTTGCATAAGCCATACAACTACAATTCTTTAAGCAAGTAGCACCACATTCTTCCAGACTCATGCTCATGTTAAACCAGGTATTCTCTGTGTCTGGCAATTTGACATTAGAGTACTTGATAAACCCTTCTGATCCATTTTTGCATTCCAACGGTGTTCGCCTAACACAGCCATCTGACCAATTAGCTGTGTCCCAAGCCTTTTGGTTTTTGGGCACAAACCTTTTCTCATCTAAGCAAGAACATGACTGTTGGGTCATATTGATACTGCAGGCTCCATAAGCATTACAAATGTTGTATTTATCACACTCACCTCTCGGGAGATAAGCACCACGCTGCCACCCAGTACCATTTTCTACCCAAGCCCAGTTTTCTAGAAGCATAGAAGAATTCAATGTGCTTCTTGATAACAAAGAACTGTTTTCAAGATTATAAGAAATAGACGCCTCATTTTCATCAATAATCATATCGTATGTAAAGGTTAAGTTCACACTAAACGCAGAAATCCCAACAAACCGTTGATTAGCCCATGGTCCAGCCCGTAACATGACCAAGGACCCTTGTCTTAGTTTATTTTCAGGATAACCGACTGGATCAGAACCCCACGTCAATTCACCTGGAGCTGGATCTTGACTACTCTTCCATGGTGTTAGATACCATTCCTTGTGCCTCAAGTAATCTCTCCCTAACTTCATGCCAGGAAGAAGTGTATCAGTCGGGTAATCAAAGCTTTGCCAGACAACCTTCTCATCTTGATCAATCACAACCAGATTTCCATTATCGCGTAGCTTCGCAGTCGCGTTCCCTGTTGTTGTTGTGTTAGATGACCAGATCATGCTGGTGTTATTAAAAAGACCCAGAATTCCCTGATCAGCTATCTTTAGCTCAAGTGGTGATGCATCCGGTTGCGGGCGGTTTCTGTTAGCAACCCAAACCACTGTTCTAACAGATATATTCTTGTACCAGATACCAAGATATCTGTTTCCAGAACTACCTGGCTGAAAAAAGCCCAGTTCAAAAATACCAGTAGCCGAGACCAGTGTGTCCTCATTAGTAAGAAACCTTGAATCTGAAATGGTGTCAAGTTCAGCTGCATAACTGTTAACAAAAACTAAGGAAAACAGTAGTATGGCTGAAACCTCCATTAAAGTTTGATATATCCTTCTTTAGTTTCTGCAACTAAATATTTATCACATTTTATTCATAGTACATTTAGAAAGAAATTTGTTGCAGGTACATTCATTTATCATGGCATTAACTGAGACCACGATCGTTTGGACCGGCGTTTGGCTGTGTGGCTACAATCATGACTTATATATCAAGTGGTTATCATCATTAATGTTTGTCTGGTATTGTAGCGGTGATATTTGGGCTCCTAAACGAAATTTGATCTCAACGTATGAACCACTGATTTTCAGGCCAGTCTCCAAGGTCTAGTTACCATGATCTCCGTTGAGACAGCACCACCACCACAGGAGGAAACCGCACCGGAAAACCCCCTGACCTCTCAAGGACCCCTATTTCGTCTTGAAAGGGATTTGAACCCATAACCTTCCATTTGGAAAGCCAAGAGGTACCGCTAGGACAAAACTCCTTTGGTATTTAGGCTCCTATATGATGACGGTTAGAACACTTTACTGATAAGGGTGTTTATGTGGTCAAATAACGAGTTATTCGGGTTTTTTCAGGTTTGAAAATTTTTTTGGTCTATTCAAAACCCAACCCGACCCGACACGAAATTCAAAATATATTACCTGACCCGAAAAACCTGAACAACCCAAATAACCCTGTTTTATTCGGATATCTGACCCGGAAAGCTAGCCTTTGCATATCCGAAACTTGACCGACCCGAAAAACCCGAAATAGATTTCGGATAAGGTTTTTTCGGGTTTCGGATACGATTCGGATTTCAAATTTTTTCGAGTTTCGGATATTTTAAACACCCATATTTACTGACACAACCATTTAAAGTCTACCAAAGCAATGAAGTGAGACAATATTATCGTATTATCTTCAATCATTTGTTAATTATTATGTATGTAAATATTTTTCTAGATGTTTTATATTGCATTGAATATAAAAATTGAAATTAAATTAAAGGATCATAATATTCATACGTAATGGACCCAATATTTATTAACTATGAGGTCACGTTTTCTTTTACATTTATATTAACTTGATGTTGCAAATTTTGAATCATGTTTCGGTCACAAGGTTGGGTTGAGTCGTGTGGGATAAATAATAACAAAAGATATCGATATTGAAATGCATTGTCATCTAAATACCAAAAATAAAAATAAAATGTTATTGGAAATAAAAATCTTCCATTGTTTAGAAATAAAAAAAAAACAAGAAAAGATACCATCCTATGAATTTGAACCATATACCTATTTAAAAAGAAGGATCATTATTCTTCTTTTTTTTTGAACAGCTAAACAAGTCCTCGGATCCAACAACCCACGCGCTGCGACCACAGACCGCTACCAACCCCTGGTAACATTTAAAGCCGGGCGTTGGCGAGTGCCGAATCGAGAAACCGCCACACCATCTAGGAGGAAACTCACACTGAGAAAACCCCCTAGCTCACCCAGAACATTTTTTGCTCTAGGCGAGACTCGAACCCAAGACCTCTCATTGCTGGTGGTCAAGGAGTACCACTAGGCTATAAGCCCAATGATGGATCATTATTCTTCTAATAATCATTCCAGCAACTTCCTTTTTAGCGTCTTAAATCATATTTTATTATATTTATGGGGTCACTACAAAATATCTTATGGGGTCAAAATAAATTTTGCGATATACGGAGTACTTTTTATTAACGAATTGAAATTCAATTGGGTTGCGTGACCCGATCCAATTCCATTAGGTCCGCTCATGTCCTCCATTATTTATACATCATACTTTGATTAAATTAATCACATCATAAGTACTTACATAACTTTTACTTATACATATCTTTTAAATACTTTTTAATATCAAAAATTAAAAAAAGTAATATCATTGGCACAAAAAGTTACAAACATGATGAGTTCAAGTCGAAAGAAAAAAAGAAAATTAATGTTTCCATCTCTTGTTTCTAGTAAGTCAACGTCCGTACTCACAAATCTCTTCATATTTGTTGTATCTTCAAAGTTTGTAGGCCATCACTCTCATTTCAGTAGTTTTCCTCGCTGACACCCCTCAAATTCCAACGCAGCTCCACTCCCTAAAAGTGTATTATACTGGGTTTAACGGCAAAGCCGCAGAAGAGACGGGGCTGAGGATTTGGGCGAGGGTGAGAGGGCACACCACCCCTAACCTCGATGGCCTCCCTTCCGAGCGCCTAGCGGCTCCCGCTCCGCGCTCCTTCTTTCATGTTTTGATTGGTTGTTTAAGTAGGGATGGTTATTTTGGAGGAACGTTTTTCTGTGAGGTGACCACTATGTGATTTTAAGGTTTTTAATAAGGTAACAACATAGTAGAAAATTTTAGTGAGAAGGATATCAGTTGGTTGAGCACTACACATAGTCTCAAGTGTTTACATTTATGCAAACTACCTTGAATCATAAAATATTAGAATTACCTATATATTAAAAGCTTTTGGCGTATGACATAACTTCGTATATTGGTTTCTAAAAGGGCTGCCAAAATGGGCACATGATAAGACATGATAAAACATATTGAATAAAAAGTACATTATGTAATTTTATTCATTTTTTTATTAATAAAAAATTATAAGGCTAGATTTCATCATTTATATTTTATGTTACATCAAACGTTAAACTGTCAAGTTTAATCATCAAACAAAGTGTTAAACAAGTCATTTTCATGTTTTATATATGCATTCATCGCGTCGTCTCTAACCTGTTAAACACGATAAGACCCGTTTAATCAATCCTAGTTTCTAGACCCTCATTTGTTTCTACTTATGTAAAAGAAATATCATAATTATAAAGGAAGATTGATTCGAAACATAATTTTGTATAAAAACAATAAAAACAATTATTGAAACATCTGATAACTACAATGAGCTCACATTTAGTTCATGCGAAATAAGTCAGTCAATCCCCCAAAATCCCCAAGTCTAAATGTCAAAAAAACTCAATTTTTGGTCGTGGCCGTAATCTAGGCCGTAAACCCGAGGGCTTTGGCCGTAAGTTATGGTCCCCTGGCAGTAGCTTACTGCCACCTGCACATCAGCTTTCCTGTTTTGTCATTTTGGCTCATCTGAAGACCATTTTCATCCGTTCTTTTGACTTGTTTTTCACCAAATTCAAATCCATACATATATTTGATATCTACCATATCATATAACATTAATCAACCTCCCATAGGTATAAAACAATATGGATATTGATAAATTATGGGTCAAAACCTATTAACGGCCCAAAATTTCAAGCTCAATCAATTATTATACCAACCCTCTCAAAACTCACTTAACTCATCCACATGCATATCATATGGTTTTTTTACATGTTTAGATCATAATATATATCATATTCAAACATATTGACGCACATAACACTCCATTATGCATTAATTTCCCGCAAACATGTCATTATCGCACATATGCTCATATGATCTAAATCAACCTCATTACCAACGCATCTGGATAATTATCACATTATACGCACTATATTCAATGCATTGGCTCATCCAATTATCCACCCTCAAGTGGTTTTAGCAATTTAAACTCCCGACTCATTCGGTTATTCACACTCTAGTGGTTTATCACATTCATGACCAACTCATTCTATTATCCACACTCTAGTGGTTCAATTGATCAATATTACCAGATCATCCGGCTTGCACGCATATTAAAATTTATTTACTTAAGCATCAGCCTATCTGATTATTCTTATGCAACATATGTTGCATACACTACTCAATCATAGCAAAACACATTGGAACTTAACATATATGATTTAGAGTCTATTAACTCAGTTAGTTCCAAACTAGTTATAAACAACTCATCCAAATCAATCAAGTAGACTCTTTATACTATTTATATGTAATGTTTAATAAGTCTAGTGACTTACCTTGTTCAAACGGTTGATCAATTCCTACAACCTCTTTACTACTCCTATGGCTTGTCCCTTGACTTCCACCAGCAACACCTAGTTGCAATTCACATATTTATAACTATATTTAACACATATAACTCATAAACATTGATTCAAACTCATTTGAGTCTCATTCATCACTACGTGATGTTTAGAAGTCAAGTCACCATTCTTAACCAACCTATGTTTATCGTAAACATATAATCTCAATTCAAGCATTTAATCAAACACTTGGCTTGCATCCAATAATTTAACTAATCTTGTTAATGTTTAAACATTAACCAATCCCACTTATAGACTCCAAAATCACCAACTCATCGTTTTTTTATAAAAGATTAGTCAAATTTGACACAAAACTCATTTCAAAAATTTGTGTTTACAATCCTACTAGTTACCTGGCACACCCCAACTAACGGCAGATTACGTTGGGGCGCAAGTTTGATAGTTCATAAGCTCATGATGCTATGTTAAATTTTGAATAAATTAACAACCATTTATATAAAAACATTCATTAAATCACCAAACATTAATATTCTTACAATAGTTCAAATCCAAATCAAAACATTACAAAAACAAAGTCTAAACAATTGAATTAAATAAATTAAACTAGGTCTCTAGACCTATCCTATATCTTCATTCCATTCTTCCTTAACTTGTCACACATGTAAAATAGAGTTTGTCAACTATTTGTTTAATAAAATAGAATATCAAATATATTCTTTTTATTTATCAATGTTAACTAGACTAATAATAATAAATAAAATGGAATATGATATATTCATTTATTTATTATTTATATATTGAAATGCTACTTGGCTAAATTTCCCATCAATTTAATTTATAAATGTACAAGAAAATATTTGTATTTGATATTTATGAGAGTTTGGTTAATACCTTGGAATAGTTAGAAAGTTTGCTTTAAAGAAAATCATTTTTAAACTTCATTAATGAAAAGAATTAACATAATTTATTTAAGTAATCATTTGTTTTCAAAATATATTTTTTATAAATTTTATTAGTTTTAAGGATAATTATGTAAATTACCTTTTAAACAAACTAATAATAATCTTTATTCAAAAGTGTTAAAAATAGCAGTTTTAAGATATGGATTTCAAAATAAATTTTTATTGAAATGATTATTTATAAAATATGATTATTATGTTTAAAGAATAAATAAAAATATAATTATTTTATTAAACTTGAGTCTTTATTTTAAATAATCAATTCTTTAATAATTGTTAGAAAATGTGTTTTTATAAACTTAATGACTATGAATTAAAAGAACTGTAATATGAAAACATTTTAAATATAATTTTTAAATCATTCCATATGTATTTTATACATTTAACCAAAGAAATTTATTTGAATTTTTATCAATATTTAAAAAAAAATCAGAATTTTTAAAATTAACTTTTAGGAATTTTAATATTATTTTTATATAAAAATAAAATGGAAATGGATGAGAAATGCTAAAAACTGGAACCGGACAAATGCTAGAGGGGTTGAACCCTCGCCTCTTCACGCCCAGCCGGCGGTCTTTACCGCGGGGCTGGGGGTAATGCCTTGAAAGGAATGATTCACACGTAATGTTATAACACTCGAATCAACATTTGAAGCATATGAACCCTAATGCTAGTTGGCTCCAATTCGTTTGATTCAGAGATAAATAGCAATTGAAATGATTGGGCTTTTGATCCTCGTCTAAAAACGAGTCTAATGATACTAAGAATTACCTGGTTTTAGATAGATTTGATGATGCTTTAGTTATGCAGAGGATCAGCTTATTATTGAGTTCGATTCCAACTTCAGAGAGCTCTAGAGCGAGATTAGGTAGCACAGACAGGTTCGGAATTTCCCAAGGAAGAAAATATGATCGATTGATTGGGTTTTTATATGCATTTGAGTTGAATCTTATTTTTGGTTCGAACATGTATATTTGGAATGGTATTAACACATGATTACTGAATTAATTGGATTAATTGTTGATTGAAAGGTGTAACCGCGTTCAAATCCTTTCCAATTGTAAAATTGATGAGCTGGAATGAGCTATAATTGCACGAGATTGAAGTTTAGGTTTGAGATGGGTTCGTGGGTATCCAGATAGTTAACCAGGTAAAGGCAAAAGGAAGTTTGGGGTTTTTAGAGGTTGGGTTCTTCTTCTTTCCCCTTGTTAAAGTTTTTGATTTCAACTTTTCATTCTCACATAACAGTTTCATAAACTGACCCTTTTAGTCCCTCAAGTTAAATAACTATTTTATATCTCAAATTTTATAAATTTTTTTATATCTTTTCAATAACTTAGATTTTACAAATTAAATAATTTGTATAAGCCATAAAAATTTTATAAAAATCCTTTTTTTTTATAAATTTAACTACTACTACTACTACTGCTACTGCTACTGCTACTGCTACTGCTACTGCTACTGCTACTGCTACTGCTACTGCTACTGCTACTGCTACTGCTACTGCTACTGCTACTGCTACTGCTACTGCTACTGCTACTGCTACTGCTACTGCTACTGCTACTGCTACTGCTACTGCTACTGCTGTAATTATTATTATTGTTATTATTGACTATATATATATATAGATATTTACTTTAATAATTGGTTATTTACTAATAAAAAAGCTATTGTTTATAAAAGCTTAGATTATGTCTTGTGTTATTATTATTACCATTAGTTTATTAATGAAAAATGTCTTTATATATATAATTATATAAATTTATGAACACAAGTGTTTCAAATAACATCCAAAGCTTTTATTTATTACGAATTGAACACTATTACAATACTTGAATTTTAATGGAAACCCTAAGGATTACAGTCTCCCCTCCTTTAGGGAATTTCGTCCTGAAATGACTAAGAATCAGAACTGAATAACTTGTCGCACTCCGGCCTTCCCGGCCTTCCGGGGGCGAGACGTACGACTAGCGCGAGTTGCACCGTTAAGAGCATGATCACAGTCTCTGGCCACAATTGAGAGACCTACATGTCTGGTTGCATACGTACATCCAATAACTTGGATAAAACAGTTTTGTGAATCAGATTTGCGGAAGCTAAGTTGAAAATGTTTTCAAAACACTACAAAATCAACTAGTAAAAGTTCTTAAATAGCCTAAGACACTTAAGAAGATGCATGAGACTCCATCCTAGCATCCTAGTCCTTGTGTGCGTGCCTTAGTTACTTGAGAAAACAAGCGAGTAAAAGGTCAACACAACGGTTGGTGAGAGCACACGTTTTGTATCAGCAATAAACAATACATGTTTAATGTAAATGTTGTATGTATACATATCCTTACAATGCAATATCCATTCATAGCTAGTCAATATGCTTTATATCATATGTGGGTTCGCAACCGAAGCTGACATGCTGCCTCCCACATGTCCATCCAACAATACATGGCAATGTTGTTTGGTCAATTTTGCACTGTTCTGACCACCAGTAGGGGTGGCCATACGGTGCGCCACAGTGGGGCTTCTCAGGCCCAAATAGTACTATTCAGAATTACCACGCTGAGTGCCACACGCTATTAACGGTTTGAGATGTTTTTGTGAGCACTTATGTGTTTTTGTGGATGTGTGCCACACATATGCATATACGCGATATTCACATGTCTATATGTAACCAAAAAGTATGTTTTTTTTTATTTCAAAATAGTTTATATGCAATGTTTTCTCCCCCAAAGGTAGAAAATAGAAAAAGGGGCCGTGAACTCACCTGATAGTGCAGTTTTGGTTTGAATGTTCCCTACAGCGTATGCTAGCACCTGCTAGTGATGACCTATAATCATATAGGTCGTGATTTTGTGTTTTGTGGTGTGTTGTATCCCATACAAATCCAAGTGTTGGTGTGCTCAACCGAGTGTTTGCGTGTTGACTTGTGTTGACTCGACGAATCGTTGGCTACAGATTTGTTATGTTTGATTCGTTTATGTGCTATATGGATCTTAACACGCGCGTAGGACATTATCATGCATCCTACGACTCTAGTAATACTGACATTCACACAGGTCACCTATGAAATCGTAAAGGTTCCCATTTCTGTAAAGTTACCATTTTCGAAAAGTTTCTATTTTAGGAAACTTTCTATATTTAGAAAGTTTTATTTTTGGAAAATGTAGTTACGAAGTATGTTTGTGTCAATACGTATAACATCTAAAACATATCTTATATGCATAACTTACCATTTATGTCATTTTGCCCAAAATAAAGTTTCCTTATTTGGGAAGTGTTTATTTTAAAACCCGTTTTCACAAATTGAAGTTCCAAATACGTTTACAAATCTTTCTTAAATATATTTCAATAATCCCAAATCATCAAAACATGTTAAATCATTGAAATCCCTCATTTAGTTTTCAAAAGTTTCAATGAATAGTAAGTTATTACTAAAACTGTGTTTTTCACAAATTCAATCATCCGAATCTATTTCAAATCACTTTAATAAACATTTGACATCATCAAGACTCATCTAACATGTCTAGATCATTACCAATAAATAACATGCAACTTAAAAGTTTCCTATTATAGTAAGTTCTACAAAATCATCATCCAATCAACAAGACCCAATCCTAGATGATTTCTATCTTAAATCATAATCAAAATACATCAATAAACATCCAAGAACAACTGAAAATTCGTGCATGTGAGTGGATTGGAGTTGCATGTGATAAAAAACACTTGCAAGTGGGTTTTTAGCCCTTGCATGTACGATCTAAGCATGGATAAACCTTATGAACTACCTTAGATGACAAGATTCACCTGAGAATGAGATGCAACAACTCCTAGTGATGAAGATCCAGTAGGTTGATGGTTGTTCTTAGCTTCTTAGATCCTTCTCCAAGCTCTAAGATATCTAATAACACAATGGTAGTGTTTGATCGAGTATTATCGAGTATTATCGAGTGTAAGTCGTTGTATGAGTGAAAGGACCGAGTAAAAAGGAATGTGGATGCTTTTATAATTTTTTTGAGTTCTCGAACTCGTCGCGTAGCGCCAAGATTAAAATAATCGGATTCCATCTCGAGACACGCCGCGTACCGCCACACCCATAGTTGCATGGCCTTGGCGTACCGCCAAGGATTTCGGCAGTTCAAAAATCCTGCTCATGCTTCGCATTTTGCCAAGATTTTCGTCGAGGCTCTTCGCGTACCGCGAAGGGTCCTTTTCCCAGATTCTAAGATTTATTTATTCGATTTTGTTCGCGTACGATTCGTAACGTTTATCGTAAACACTTTGTTCATGTTTTGCACTTAAGCACATAATGACACATAAGTTTGTTTGTTTATCATTTGTTCACTAACATTCGTGTAATGAGACTCGTGTGTGTTTCAATAATTCCTTGAATTATCGATGATAGTTTGTGTTCGTCTTTACAAAATGTTTGCACGCTTGATTAAACATAATCAACGTGTAATGCACAATTCAATAATTTATTGAATTATTGTTTTGCAATTGTGTTTGTGTTTGGCCCACTTGATTTCCAAAATCAATGTGCAATGTACGATTCGATAGTTCCTCGAACTTTCGTTTCGCAGTTGTTTGTGTTTAACTCATTTAATTAAACCTAATTAAATGAAATGCAAGAAGTATGAATGTGAAATAAAGAATTGTAAGTGTTGCAATTTACCTAAAATTACCAGGTGTCACATCATCCCTTTGTTGAAAGAAATTTCGTCCCGAAATTTGGTTAATGTTAGTAGTGTTTGAGATTTTTTTTTCTAGTTGTCACATCATCCCCTTGTTAAAAGGAAATTTTGTCCCGAAATTTATTTGTTGTCTGTGTTTGATTTTGACAGTTTGAACAAGTGGGGATATTTGCGCATCATCTGATCTTCACGTTCCCAAGTGAATTCAGGTCCGTGTTTCGAGTTCCAGCGGACTCTGAAAATCGAAATCCGACTATGTTGAGTTGTTTGACATCATGGTCCATGATTTTTAATGGTTCTTCCGTGAACCGTAGTTGTAAATCCACCTGGATCTCATCCAGTGGAATCATAAGTGTCTTATCGGATAAACATGTTTTCAAGTTCGAGACATGAAATACGTTGTGAACTCCATCGAGTTCAGCGGGTAAACTGAGTTGGTATGCTACTGAACCAATCCTTTTCAGGATCTCAAACGGTCCAATGTACCGTGGTTTTAGTTTCTTCGTTTCCCTAAACTAATAACGCCTTTCTATGGTGAAACTTTCAGAAGGACTTTATCTCCTACCTGAAATTCCATAGGCTTTCGGCGTTTGTCGGCATAGCTCTTTTGGCGATTACGAGCTTCTTCCATACGGTTTATGATTTGCACGACTTCTTGGTTGTTTCGTGTATAAGCTTCCATACGGTTTATGATGGGGTATCGTGTACCAAGCAAAGAAATGTGCTGACTTGTTCAGTCGGTCCAGAATTACCCTGATAGTGTCATACCCACTAGGAGTACGGGGTAATTTGGTAATGAAATACATGGAGATTCGTTCCCATTTTAACATGGGGATCTCTAGTTGTGCTAGTAGTCCAGACGGTTTCTGGTACTCAACCACTTGACTTTGGCACAAGTCAAGCATTTGCTCACAGAAGTGGCAATGTTGGCTTTCATGTTCGGTCACCAATAAAGTACCTTGGGATCATGATACATCTTTTCTGATCCAGGGTGAATTGAATACCAAGACTTATGAGCCTCGTCCATCACAAGGTCTCGTAAGCTCCCGTGATGTAGAGCCCAGACACGTTCCATGAAATAGTGCAAGCCATTGGCTTTTAGCTCTAGTTGTTTCTCCATTCTTCTCAGTGATTCGGCCACTAGGTTTTCTTCCTTCACTGCCATAACTTTTGAATTTTGTATTTGTTTAGGGAGACTGGGATGAATGGTAAGTCGTAGAGCTCGTACCCTCTTGGGTTTCGGGGTATTCTACCGGCTTAGTGCGTTGGCCACAACGTTGGATTTCCCTGGATGATATTTGATAGCTCACTCATAATCGTTTTGGAGTTAAAGCCAGCGACGCTGTCGCATATTCAACTCTTTATGCTCGAATATATGATGAAGGCTCTTATGATCAATGTATATAGTACACTTTGTACCATACAGGTAGTGTCTCTAGATCTTGAGTGCAAATACCACGACTCCAACCTCCAAGTCACGGGTGGTGTAATTTTTCTCGTGGACTTGCAGTTGTCGAGAGGCATATGCGATCACCTTCTCTCGTTGCATCAGCACGCAACTGAGTCCTTGTATCGAGGCATCGCAATATACCACAGAATCGTCCGTCCCATCAAGAAGAGATATAATAGGTGCAATACAAACTTCTACTTGAGAAGCTGGAATGTAGCTTCTTGTTTGTCTGTCCAAAGGTATTCCTTGTCCTTGTGTGTGAGAGCTGTGAGTGGTTGTGCTATCTTGGAAAATCCTTCAATGAATCGTCGATAATAGACTTCCAAGCCTAGGAATTGTCGCACCTCAATTAGGATCTTTTTGCTTCCATGTTCTTGATAGCCTTTATATTGGGTTTATCCACGTGTATTCCTTGTTCATTAACTACATGCCCCAAAAATTGGACTTCTCAGATCCAGAAGTCACATTTGGAGAGTTTAGCGTACAACTTCTCCTGCCGTAAGAGTTCAAGAGCCAATTGAAGATGATTTTGTGTTCTTCCTAGGTTTTGAATAGATGAGAATATCATCGATAAAGACAATGATGCACTTGTCGAGATAGGGTTTACAAACTCTATTCATGAGGTCCATGAATACCGCGGGTGCATTTGTTAGACCAAACGGCTTAACCAAAACTCGTAATGGCCATACCGAGTATGAAAGGCCGTCTTTGGGATATCTTCCTCTTCAGTCCTCAGTTGATGGTACCCAGATCGCAAATCAATCTTAGAGTAGTAAATTGATCCTTGTAGTTTATCGAACATATCATCAATGTGAGGTAAGGGGTTACGATTCTTGATCGTCATTTTGTTTAGCTCACGGTAGTCGATGCAAATATGAAACGTTCCATTCTTCTTCTTAACTAACAATACAGGAGCTCCCCACGGTGAGAATATTGGTCTAATGAAACCTTTGCCTAACAACTCTTACGGTTGATTGGACAATTCCTGCATCTCCAAAGGCACAAGTCGATAGGGGGCTCGTGTAATAGTTGTTGCACACTGTGCGAGGTTTATGCAAATTCCACTTGTCGTGGTGGTGGAAGTCCTGGTACATCCTTTGGAGATACGTCGGGATAGTCGCATACAACTGGGATTTCTTATAGTTTCTTCTCCTTTTATGTTTTCTCATTGATGAGTGACAAGATGGCTGTGCATCCCTTACGTAGGAATTTGTGACCTTTCATGCACAAGGTGATTTTCAATGGAGTGTCGATCCTTTTGCCTTTGATTGTTAAGGTTTCTCCACTAGGGAGGGGTATACACACTACCTTGTTGTGGAAAATTATCTCTCCTTGGTTCTCAAACAACCAATCCATGACGACTACGACATCGAAACTGCCGAGTGTGACTGGCATGTTATCAATCTTAAACTTATGGTATGCTAGCTCTAAGGTGAATTCTTTTAGAATATCTTGGATGCAATTAATTTACCATCAGCTAGCTCTAGTGTGTATTCAACCTATAAAGGTGTTGGGGTTATGGAAAGTGTCTCACTAAAGGCACTAGAAATAAAGCTTTTCTTAGCTCCAGTATCAAACTATACAAAATCATAATGATTGTTTAGGAGATATGTACCTATTGCAAGGTTGGGATCCCTTCTGGCCTCCTTTCCCCGATCATGAAGGCTCACCCCTCGGAATGTTGTTCCCGTCGTTGTTGTTGTTCTGTTGGTTATGGTTGAGATTGTTGTTCTTCAAGTTTGGGCAGTCCTTCTTGAAGTGCCCTAGTTGGTGCTCCCTGTGGTTGTGGGGTTTACGTCAATAGCTCACTCTTGTAGTCCTTTGCTGCATGTCCCATTTTTCCACAGCCTTGGCATTGAAAGATGCCGCATTGTCCCAGTGCATGATGAAAATTCCATTTGTTCCACTTAGGGTGTTTGCATGTATAAGGTCCTTGGTTCTAAGTGGTTGGGATGGGTGGAGCGTAAGCTTTAGGTGACCCAAACATACGTTGCTGTGGTGGTAGTTGAAGCGCGGAATTTTTGCTCAGGGTGTTAGCCTGTTTGCATTTATTATCAACAGCTTTGGCTAACGTGCCACGGGGAAGCCCTTGTGCAACTGCCGAGTGAGTGAGCTTGTGGGCTAGTCGCACAACTTGTTTTAGGGTGAAGGGGTCAGCTGAAAGTACCATGCCTTGGATTTGAAGGGGTAGTCCCTCGATGTATTTCTCAATGTTCTTGTAGTCCAGTGTTACCATATCTGGGCATTGGTGAGCCAACTCATAGGATCAAGCAGTGTATGCCTCGATCTCGAAACCAACCATCTTGTGGTTCCATAATTCGGTTTCCAATTCCTGCACTTCCTCGTGAGGACAATATTTGTTGTTTAACATCCATTTGAACCCGTTCCATGGTAGAGCGATGGATGCAACCAGCCGTAAATTCTCAACGTTTGAATTCCACCAAGTGAGGGCAGCTCCCTCAAGAGTTCCAACCGCGAACTTGACTCGGCCTTCATTCCAGAAGTTGCTCACGGCGAAGGCGGACTCTGCCTTCTCCATCCGGCACATGAGACTGATGACACCCTCAATACTTTTAAATGAGTGGGGTTTGCAGTCCAGGAAGGATTTGAAGGTGTAGAGAGGTGGGTTAGGATTCCCTCCTGAAATACGTAAGGAAAAGTATTTTATTCAGGATACTGTAAATGCGTTGTATTTGGAAATAAGTGGCGTTGTGCAAGGTGTATTAGAAAATGAAGTTCATCACCTTGGTTTGGTTGATTATGGTTGCGTGTGGTCTCACGTGTAGCTAGTGCCTCTTCAACCCGCTCGTTGATGAGTGCATTTAGTTCAGATGAGGTTAATTTGATGTTTTCGCATCCTCCCGCATTCCGGCGTCCTCCGCGTCTTCCAGCCATGATCTTCATAGAGAGAATAAGCATTAGAGTGTTACTAAGATCTAATTTAGTGTGTGCGGTTGGTACAGAAAGGAAACATGTATTGATATGCATAGAAAATTTGTTTTATTAATAGATCCTCGCTAGGGTCCTTATCAGGGTCCTCCTCAGAATCCTCATCAGAATCCTCCATGGGATGGTCCATCTCATTTCCCCTCAGAAGGTAGGGGATCCTGGTCGGGTGAATAAATGCAAACCTAATTCGCAGTAACCGACGTCTCTGATACCAATCGACAGCACCCGACCTTCCCGGCCTTCTAGGGGCGCGGCGTACGACTGGCGCGGGTTGCACCGTTATGCGCAGGATCGAAGTCTTCGTTCGTAATTGCGAGACCAAAGGTTGGTTGCATAAGTACATCCAATAACTTGGATAAAACAATTTTTTAAATTAGATTTGCGGAAGCTAAGTTGAAAATGTTTTTAAAAAAATACAAAATCATATTTGCGGAAGTGATTTAAGTGGTTTAACATTACATGACAAATCAATTAGTAAATGTTATTAAATAGCCTAAGACACTTAAGCAGTTGCATAAGACTCCATCCTAGCATCCTAGTCCTTGTGTTCTTACCTTAGTTACCTGAGAAAAAATGCGAGTAAAATGTCAACACAACGGTTGGTGAGAGCACATGTTTTGTATCAACAATAAACAATGCATGTTTAAAGTAAGTGTTGTAGGTCTACATATCATTACAATGCAATATCCTTTAATAGCTAGTCAATATGTTTTATATCATATGTAGGTTCGCAACAGAAGCTGACATGCTGCCTCCCACCATGTCCTTCCAACAAGACATGACAATGTTGTTTGGTCAAATTTGCACTGTTCCGACCTCCAGTCGAGGTGGCCATACAGCGCGCAACAGTGGGGCTTGTCAGTCCTAAATAGTACTATTAAGAATTACCACGCTGAGTGCCACTCGCTATTAACGGTTCGAGATGTGTTTGTGAGGACTTATTTGTTTTGTGGATGTGTGCCACACATATGCATATATGCGATATTAGCATGTCCATATGTAACCAAATAGTATGTTTGTTGTTTCAAAATAGTTTATATGCAATGTTTTCTCTCCCAAAAGTAGAAAATAGAAAAATGGGCTGTGATCGAACTGATCTGATTGTGCAGTTCTTGTTAGAATGTTCCCTACAACGAATGCTAGCACCTGCTAGTGATTACCTACAACCATACAGGTCGTTAGTATCTATGTTTTTGTGTGTTGTGTCCCATAAAAATCCAATTGTCGGTGTGCTCAACCGAGTGTTTGAGTGTTGACTTGATGAATCGTTGGTGACAGGTTTGTTGTGTTTAGTTCGTTTATGTGCTATATGGATCTTAACACGCATGTAGGACATTATCATGCATCCTACGACTCTAGTAATACCGACGTTCACACACGTCACGTATGAAATCGTAAAGGTTTTATTTTAGGGAACTTTCTATATTTAGAAAGTTACTATTTTTGGAAGATGTAGTCATGAAACCCATTTCATAAAACTAATACTTCTGGTATGTTTGTGGAAATATGTTTAACACCTAAAACATATCTTTTATGCAAAAACTACCATTTTTGCCATTTTGCACAAAATAAAGTTTCCTTATTTGGGAAGTGTTTGTTTTAAAACCCGTTTTCACAAATTGGAGTTCCAAATACGTTTACAAATCATTCTTAAACATATTTCAATAATCCCAAATCATCAAAACATGTTAAATCATTGAAATCCCTCATTTAGTTTTCAAAAGTTTCAATGAATAGTAAGTTATTACTAAAATCATGTTTTTCACAAATTCAATCATCCGAATTTATTTCAAATCACTTTAGTAAACATTTGACATCATCAAGACACATCTAACATGTCTAGATCATTACCAATAAATAACATGCAGCTTAAAAGTTTCCTATTATAGTAAGTTCTACAAAATCATCATCCAATCAACAAGACCCAATTCTAGATGATATCTATCTTAAATAATAATCAAAATACATCAATAAACATCCAAGAACAATTGAAAATTCGTGCATGTGAGTGTATTGGAGTTGCATGTGATCAAAACACTTGCATGTGGGTTTTTAGCCCTTGCATGTACTATCTAAGCTTAGATAAACCTTAAGAACAACCTTAGATGACAAGATTCACGTGAGAATGAGCTGCAATAGCTCCTGGTGATGAAGATCCAATAGGTTGATGGTTGTTCTTAGCTTCTTAGATCCTTCTCCAAGCTCCAAGAACTCCAGTAACACCATGGTATGGAAGAAATGGCTTAGGAGGTGATAGCAGGGGTTTGAGAGCTGGGTTTTGGAGTGTTTGGTCGAGTATTATCGAGTGCAAGTCGTTGGATGAGTGAAAGGACCGAGTAAAAGGGAATGGGGATGCTTTTATAAATTTTATTTGTTCTCGAACTCGTCGCGTATCGCCAAGATTAAAATAATTGGATTCCCTCCCGAGACACTCCGCGTACTGCCACACCCATAGTTTCATGGCCTTGGCGTACCGCCAAGGATTTTGACTGTTCAAAAATCCTGCTCATGCTTCACGTATTGCGAAGATTTTAGCCGAGGCTCTTCGCGTACCGTGAAGGGTCCTTTTCACTGATTCTTCTGTTTATTTATTTATTTTATTTTGTTCGCGTACGATTCGTGACGTTTATCATAAACACTTAGATCATGTTTTGCACTTAAGCACATAATGACACATATGTTTGTTTGTTTATCATTTTTTCACCAACGTTCGTGTAATGAGACTCGTGTGTGTTTCGATAATTCCTTGAATTATCGATGATAGTTTGTGTTCGTCTTTACGAAATGTTTGCATGCTTGATTCAACATAAGCAACGTGTAATGCACCATTCAATAATTCCTCGAATTATTGTTTTGCAATTGTGTGTGTTTGGCACACTTGGTTTCCAAAATCAATGTGCAATGTACGATTCGTTAGTTCCTCGAACTGTCGTTTCGCAGTTGTTTGTGTTTAACTCATTTCATTAAACCTAATTAAATGAAATGCAAGAAGTATGAATGTGAAATAATGAATTGTAAGTGTTGCAATTCACCTGAAATTGCCGTGTGTCGCATAACTAGGGTTACTTGGTCTTCAATTCATCTTCACGTTCCCTTGTAATTTCTGGGCCTCGTTTAAAATTCCATTTCACCAAGATGAGATGAATACTCTTGTTCTTGAGCGTTTTCACTTCCCGATCTAAGATCTTCACCGGTTTCTCGATAAAATTCATTCACTCGTCGATGTGAACTTAATCAAGAGGAATGTGGAGATTTTCTTCGGCTAAGCATTTCTTTAAATTGGAGACATGAAAGGTTGGACGCACATTTTACATTTCTTGAGACAACTCGAGTCAGTATGCCACTTTATTAATACCTTCCAAGACTTTGAGAGGACCCACGTATCGTGGAGCTAGCTTCCCTTTCTTGCCAAACTGAGAAAAATACCTTTCCAAGGAGACACCTTCAAAAGAAACATATCGTTGACTTGAAATTCCAACGGCTTTCGCCGTGTGTCAGCATAACTTTTTTTCCTACTATGAGCAATCTCCTGATTTTAGCCAATACGCATGATTTTGTTTTCTGTTTCTTGAACCAATTTAGGTCTAGTGATTTGAGCTTCACCTAACTCATTCCAACAAACCAGTGATCGACATTTGCGTCCATAGAGTGCTCAAAAGGAGCCATATCAATGCTAGTATGATAGATGTTATTGTATGAAAACTCAATCAATGTAGTTAGGTATCCCAATTCCCAACAAAATCAATCACACAGCATCACCGCATGTCTTCAAGTGTTTGGATGGTCCTTTCAGATTGCCCATTGATTTGAGGACCAAAGGATGATTCTAATGACTTCTAAAAGTGATCTTTGAATCGACCATTTTGGTCAGAGATGATATTAAATGGAACACCATGTCTACACACAGTTTTCCTGATGTAGATACGAGCTAGTTCCTCCACTCGATTGGTTTCTCGAATCGGTAAAATTTGTCCAAAAATTAACATCTAAAATAAAATTCTTTTCAACTACTAGATTGAGGTATATCTTCTAACTTCTTTTCTTCAACTTTGGTTTCCACTACATGAGCCAAGAAGGCCATATATGTAACACCCCAAATTTTCTATGAAAGCTATTTTGAACTTACAAATGGGTAACAAATAAATTAACTTGTCAAAAGTAGAGGAAAAAAAGAAACAAACAAAGGATCACGAAGTGGAGTACTCAAAACCCACTTTATGAACTTGATTTTCGTGAATCTCTGATTTCGTGAACCTTTCCTATATATATGAGTGCCTTGGGAAACGTGTTAACCTTTGGCTAGAAGCATTCTCTCTTAAGAATTCGAAGTGTTCAGGTTAGAGAACTTCACGAAATGACTTTTTATCGATCGATTTGAGGAGGAAATGCACGAGAAGTTACCGAAAGGTTCATCAAAGACCAAGTAAGAGTTTGATTCAGAAAAGTTACGATTTTTAGACAAAAAGGAAAACATTCATAAAGGTCATGCCTTTATTCATAAAGTCCATTCGTTTATGGTTCCAATGCGTTGTTAAGGCCATAGTGAACTATAACTAGCTCCTCAAGTCTTGGATAGTTTTCTAGAATTGGGTTTTGTGAACTCATGATCGTGAAATGTGTTTCGTGAACACATGATCGTGACTGTATTTCGTGAACCCTGAGTTCGTGTACTCTAAATGATTTCGGGAACTAGGTATTTCGAATACTACGAGATACGAGAGATTAGTTAAATGAACTATGAGGACTTAGAATAAACTCTAAGTCTAAGAATGAAACGTAATGAGATAATGTAACTATGTAGGTTCTTGATCCTAGACATGGCAATTCAACTTAGGCAGATGAGAGCCACACCACTTTCAGGTGAGTTCTAGATGCCCTACTTTAACATGTTATGTGTAACTATGTTTTGGGCTGACATACATGTTGTTACGATGATTATGATGTTTTATGACGTTATATGAATGTGCTTTGATGAAGAATGCTTAACAATATGTTATCATGAGTTATGCATGAGGTTTTTTTAGAATGATAAATGCATGCAATGTGCAATGATGACTACGGAATGATGACATGATATGATGATGACTGTATGATGATATGCTATGATGAAATCCTATGCTGTTAGGACAAGATGTTATGATAAGATGCTAGCATGATACGTTTATGATGTTATGATGATATGTGGGTAGCATGCTATGACTATATATGATGATAAGATGCTATGATTCTTGGGTGATACTATGTTAGCATTAACATGGGTATGATGTTACGAGGATAGAATGATGCTATGCTAGTATGACATGATTATGATGCCATGTTAATATGATGCTAGCCTGAATGTGAATATGATGATACGATGGGATGATGTCATGATGTGATAATACTAGCATGACATGATTACGATAACATGAGGCTAAGATGTTATGATGAAATGATACTCGCGTAATACGACATGAAAGTATGAATGATGTTCCATATTCGTATGGGATAACTATAACGATGCTCCTGTAATTACTACGAGAAAGTATGGTATGAAAGTCAGCCTAACTATAACAGGGTATAAGAGTCGATCGGACTATAAACATGGAGCCGATCGGGCTATAAACACGGATTCGACCAGACTATAAACATTAGAGTCGATTGGACTATAAACATGGTGCCGATCGGGCTATAAACACGGATTCGACCATACTATAAACATGAGAGTCGATCAGACTATAAACATGTAGCCGATCGGACTATAAACACAGAGTCAACCGGACTATAAACATGAGAGTCGATCGGACTATAAACATGGAGCCGATCGGACTATAAACATGGAGCCGATCGGACTATGAACATAGAGTCGACCAGACTATAAGCATGGAGCCGATCTGGCTATAAACATGGAGTCGATCGGACTATAAATATTGAGTCGATCGGACTATAAACATGGAGCCGACCGGGCTATAAAAATGGAGCCGATCGGGCTATAAACATGGTGCTGACCAGGCTATAAACACAGTAAGAGCCGGTCGAACTATAAACATGGAGCCTTGTGCCTACATAAGCCCACTGACATGTTAATGACAGTGGTTGCATGATGATGATGGTTATGATGGGTATGACGATTGTGAAGGTTATGTGCTATAGTTTATGTGAATGAAATGATGTTTTCAAGTAAATGATGTTTTACTCACTAAAACGTTTATAATGTTTTATAAAACTAGAACTCACTAGCGAAAGCTGACATTTTAGCATGTATGTTAGGTTAAAGCTAAGGTAAGATGATGCATGGAGCTCAGGGCACAGTGCTAGAAGTCTGGTGGATTTGGCAATCCTTTGTGTCTGTCACAATATAATTAACTATGTTTTGGATTTGAAAATTTATGTTTAATTTCCGCTGCATGATTATGAAAGTTTTTGGTTGAATAGCTACGTGTTTATGATGAATGACCAACTCTGGGAGGTACTCGAGATCGAGCCTCTCAAGTTGGTATCTTAGCCATAGTTTGAGAGATCTTGGCATCCCAAATGCCAAGACTTAAACTGAGAATGGGATTAAGTGATGCGGATTGCCATCCACGGATGAAAGGATACCACGAGCTGAATGTTTGTGTATGAGATAAGAAATAGATTCAATGTTTGAAAGGTAGTTAACGTCATGCACATTCAAGAGATGGGATGGGAAACGTTTAGATCCTATGAGTTGGGTAAATGGTTAAAAACACTTGATCAACGTCATTAACAATTTACAACACTTATTTCGTGCTAAACTGATTTTTGCACTAACTCATCATTTGTTGCATCTTGTATAAAATTAGATGGCAGGGCAAAAGGGTAGACCACGAAATCAACCTCAGGAGACTGAGGAACCACACGTTGAGATGCAAGGAAATGAGCATGAAGAAGAAAACGAGACCAACGAACAACAAGAAAATGAAGAAGAGTTCACACTAGAGCCTATCATATGAGGAGGTGGTGATCATTGAGACAAAGTGTAACACTCCAACCCGATTAGGGCTGACGTGTCACTTATACAAGAGTCAGAGTTAATGCAACAATCCGTAATTTATATCCAGACATAATTTGTCTTAATTAATCAACTAAATATAAATAAAATGTTGTAATTCATTTATTACATTATTCAATTAGATAAGTTCTTGACTTTCTTTAAACACTCTCTTCTCAGTCCCCGCCTGGTTTTCTTGATTACCTATACAAAACATAAGAACACCACAGAAACAAATATGGTTGAGCCAAAGAACTCTAAGTAACGGATAAACAATAGTAATCAAAAGAAGTTCAGAACGTGGTGAAGATAGTCAGAAATATGGCCGGAAACAGAAATTAGGAACATAACAGTAAACAATGGTCTAACTTGAATAAAATATAACCTTTTAGAAACAACAATATGGGTTATAATGTAAGTCAAAAATAGTGGAAAATCCCAGAATATATCACGAGCCGACTGTACGTAAATCTCAAACTGAATTTTCTTTTAAAACCGAATCTACGTAGACCTCTACATGGTGAAACTTTGAGAGATAGTTTATCACTAACTTTAAAATCTAAAGGACGACATTGTTTATAGAAAAAATCTTTTGTCGACATTGAGCCTCTTTTAATTGCTTTTTGAACATTGGTGACTCCCGAATCCTATCGCGGTACGCGACAAACAATTTTGATCGGCCTCCGCGGTACGTGAGGCCATGCAGATCAAAATTTCTTTATAATCAACCCCAACTCATTTCAGTCGGTTTTCCTTGCGACTTAACCAAGTTTCTTCACCAAATCCCGACCTAAACCCACTGAGATCCACTCTCAAACCAGCTGAAATCATTTGGAAGTTATTCTTAGTGATTTGGAGCCTTTGGAGCACCAAGGAGAGGTAGTGAAAGCCACCAACAAGCCAAGACCTTAGCACCAGCCTTCGTTCGAGCTTCCAGAACCTGTTCTACCACGAATTTGGGCTTCTAAGGTAGCTTATCTTGTTTATCTATGGTTAGATCGTACATGCCAGGGTTAAAAACCCACATGCAACTCTGTTTTGTTATTATGCTCGAATGTGTTGGTGAATCGTTGTTTAGATATCATGGATTTACTGATTTGATAGTATTATAATGTTAGAATTGAGTTTTGGTTAAGCTAGATTCGATTTGATGATGATTTGGACAAACTTACCATAAAAGGAAACTTTTGTGTGCAAGTCTTGGAGTTGGGATGATCTAGACATGTTAGACATGTCTAGATGTTGTTAAATGTATATTGGAGTGTTTAGAAACACATTGGGATATTTGATTTTGTCAAAAAAAAACTTGGTTTTATAGAAACTTACAAAAAATGGAAACTTTTATAAATCAAAAGAGGGCTTTTGATGTTTTAAAGAGTTTTGATGAACTTAGATTGTTGAAACATGTTTAGAAATGATTTCTAACATATTTGGAAACCTTGATTTGTGAAAACGAGCTTTTAAACAAGTACTTACTATTTTAGGAAACTTTATTTGGGCAAAACGGCATAAATGATGGTTTATGCGCAAACGATGTGTTTTAAGTGTATAAACGTGTTTTTACAAACATACTAGAGCTATTAGTTTTATGAAATGGAATTTCATAACCACACTTTCCTAAATTGGAAACTTTCTAAAAATGGTAACTTATGTGACTAGAGTCATAGGATGCATTTTAGTGTCTTATGTGCGTCAAGGCACATAAACACAACAATCGTGTCACCAACGATTCGTGGAGTCAACACAAGTCAACACACACATACTCAGTTGAGCACACCGACACTTGGAACGCATCACAAAACACATACTTACACCTATATGATCATAGGTGCTTACTAGCAGGTGCTAGCTTTCGCAGACGCGAACACACGAAAACCGGAAACTGCACTACCAGGTGAGTTCACGGCCCCTTTTTTATCTTTTCTACCTTTGGGGGAGAAAACATTGCGTTACAACTGTTTTTGAACAACAACTCATTTTTATTTACGTATGGACATGCTTTATCATTATATGTATATGTGTGGGCCCCTATCACAACTAAAAGTCCTCGCGATACTCCTCGGACCGTTAATAGCATAACGCCTAGCGTGGTAATCTGGAATAGTACTATTTGGGCCTGACAAGCCCCACTACACCCGACTGGAGGTCGGAACAGTGCAATATTGACCAACACTTTGCCATTGTCTCGTGATAACATGGCAGGAGGCACAATCTGTCAGCTTCGGTACCATCCACAATATAATATAACTGTATTGACTAGCTATCAATCGATACTGTATTGTAATGATATGTAAATATGCAAAATTCTTACTTTAAACATCTTGATGTTTACTGCTTATGGAAAACCTGTGCTCTCACCAACCTTTGTGTTGACCCTTTTACTCGCATGTTTTCTCAGGTAGCTAAGGCACGCGCACAAGGATAGGATGCTAGGATGGAGTCCCATGCATCAGCTTTAGTGTCTTAGATCATCGATAACATTTAACATTTTTACTTGGTTATGTCTTGTATTGATAAACAACTTTCAATCGCTTCCGCAAACTTTTAATTTATGATGTTTTGAAAACTGTTTTAAATAACGCTTCCGCAACTTATGAACTGTATTTGTTTTGAGATTGTATAACTCCCGCAACTCTGATCTTGCAAATTGATTTATCCATGTAATTGGATGTACGTATATAACCAGACTTGTAGGTCTCGCATGTTGTGTGACCGGAGACTGCGATCCTGACAATCTGTTGTTGCTCGCGCCCCAGGAAGGGACGGGATTTCTCGGGGTGCGACAGATTGGTATCAGAGACTCCGGTTATTGCGAATTAGGTTTGCATTTAGTGAACTTAGTCTATAACCACTAGTCTCCACACAACACGTAGTGTTTAGTATTAGTCCTACTTGCATACGTTATCGAACATATACACAACTCACTCATTTAGATGTGGCATTACTGTCATCACCATCTATGCACGCATTCGACGAGAGGGAACAGATTGTTCCTACACTCTCAATATCAACATTATCGGTAGCAGTTGAGTTACCACAATGAATCAACTACCGAAGGCAGCACGTCCGAGCCATCGCAGAAGGAGCAGCCGATACACATATACCACATCACCGGTGCCCAAATCGAAGAGGCAATGACAAAAGCTGATCAGGGATGAAACCACAGCAAGTCAAGGGATGAAATAGGCCCTGTGGCTCAACCTCGATTGGAAAGACATTGATCCTCTTTCCAACTCCTAAACAACATTCCTGTAACCCTTTAGTACTTCTACACATACTGTTTACAAGGACCATATGAGAAAATTCCAAACTCAACTCCTTGTCACTCATAGAATATCACCAAGAGAACATGGTCGCTCGAGTTAGGAAAAACTAGAGGGACCATGACGAAAGATTTCACTATCGGTGCATACGAAACTCCCTGACTGTTATGAGGTCATCTACAATCAGTCGTCCTAACATTCACACAGTGAGTGTCCAACACTCAGTGACATAAGGAAAACACACTCGAGCCAAATAGCTACCCTTATAGGACTTACGAAAGATCCTATAATATCATTCAACTCACGTAACTATCCCAAGTATTAGTTTCGATAGGCTATTCAGCCATATCCTTTAAACTGCATTTTTTTCATTTAATTCATGAGTCTATCTTCCTTCATATATGAAAATTCATCGATTGTGTGTTTGAGGTAATTCTTGGCATTCTAGGTTTTCATCCTAAAGCATGGATAATATGTAATCCTTTGAGTGTTCTTACAATTTCAAAACCTTATTCAATCTTCGTAGGAAGTTAAGATCTAATGATCCAAGTTGTAGATGAGGATGTTGCGAGTTTCTCTTAGTAGATTTTTTTTTCTTTCTATTATTATTTTTTTGATTAAGCTATTAGTAACAACATTTGCAATCCCATTATTCACACCATAATCCTTTAATAATTCCAACTAACACCTCTATTGCATGTTTACTCATTCTAAGTGAAACGTATTTTAAACTCCTATGGATGTTGGATACATCTCGTATATATAGTGCCTCCAGATCTTCAACATGATAATGACTAAGACGATCTCAAGGCCATGTGTTGAATAATAACTTCAAATGTTATAATTTCCGTGAAGCATACGCTATAAATTTATCATGTTGCATCAACACACACAAATCCCTCTTTTTTAGAAGTGTCACTATACATCTGGTAACTGCTCATGTCTGAAGGAAAAGTTAAACTAAGGAAACTACCAATCTTCTCTTTGATTCTTAAATGCTCTTCTCATGTTCATCATTCCACGAGAACTTAACTCCTTCTTTTAAAGCCGTGTAAGAGTAAAATGCTCACAGATAAACATTTGACAACTTGTGAGACTAAAAACTTCTAACTTTTGTAGCTGAAGTAGGTATAGGCCATTTCGTGATTTGTTTCGATCTTTGTTGGTTTCCTCATGATGCCATCAGCAGAGGCTACTTGCTCAAGAAATGTAACTTTGTCAAGTCAAAAGTCACACTTCGAGTTTAGCCTAGAGCTTCTTTTGACATTAAGTCTCCAGTAGTACAATACTAAGATAATCTTTAGAGTCCTTCTCGCGCCTTTAAAACAATTCCTATTTCTAATAACTATTGGAGTTACTCTATAGGCTACAAAAGTGTCATATGATAAATTGTCTTCAAGATTGGTCTAGCACTCAGAATAAGATAAATAATATATTCCACTTCCCCATCAGGTGGTACACTCAGGTTTATTTTTATTTTTATTTATTTATATGTTAGAGAAGGCATCCAGAAATTTACAAACAAATAACTAAAAAATATGAGTTGTTAGCTTCACTCGAAGTGTCAACTTCTGTTAATGCAAGAAACCTTGCACAACCATGTGATAAGAATTTCTAGAATTTAAGTGTTGAGATGACTATCAAAGTTTTGTGAGGTTGAGTTTCCTAGTAAACTAGCAAGTAACTTGTATGATCATCAAATAACATGCGACACGCTTGACACTCTATGGTGACTCAATAACGAAATAGTCGGTCCATGACCATGTAAAAATTGAAAAGATTAGTTGTATGAACGTATTTCATCTTATCAAGATATCATATTCAAGTTCATAGAAGGAGTTTCAAAAACGTCTTGTGTACAACGTATTACAAAGCATAACAGAACAAGTTCAGCATTGAAATAATCTTAACACATGTAACACCCCGACCGATGGCGGAAACGTCGGGATGCCACGAGGGATGTGTAGATTGTTCAAAAGCTCGTGGGCATCTAAATTAAATCATCACATAACATTCCATTCATCAAATTAATTACACAAAAATCATGTCTATCATGAATTAAATACATCAATTACACAAAAGAATTAGCTAAACTAACTAAACTCTAATCGCCAGAATTTTTACGTTAATTTTAGCTAAGTCCAAGATCCTATGTGATGATGTCCAAAATAGAAGAGATCGCCCTCTTCATCCTACTTGTCTCCATCACCTGAAACATGTAAGAAATCAAGTGTCAACTACAAAGTAGTTGGTGAGTAATCATAAGTTTTATACTTAAAAGGTTTTATAAAATGAATTTAAAAGTTTAAGTTTAAAAAAAAAGTTTTATAAAAAGTTTAGATAAAACGAGTATAAATACTTGTGATATTCTGAGAAATCCTTAATAAATTCCTGTATGAGATAATCCAACCAATTCCCAAACTCAACAATCAATCACATACACATACACAAACACATAATCACATATCAAATCAGTCATAGTCAATCATAGATGATCAAAGTCAAAAATAGATAATCAACCACACACAACCAATCAACCAATCTCAACATCAATATTCTCCAATAATATCTGTGACTATACATGGACATTATGTAATTAACATAAGTTAGAAACAAGATCCATGGAGTGGTAGCTAACCACTTGGCTATACATGAAGTGAAAGCAATTAACCGATGTTAAAAGCGATGATTTACGGAGTGGAAAACATCCACGTGACAATACATGAAGTCAAAGCAATTAACCGAAGTTAAAAGCGATGATTCACTGAGTTTGTGGCAATACATGTAATCGTTGTTATTGACCGAATTCATTGACAATGTTTACACAGATATATAATTGTAAGAGACAATCCAATAATAATGATAATTTATAAATATGAATATCATATTGATAAACAGGTATTAACCTTGTGTTACCAAAACTATATTTAATTTGGTATACATGCTTAACCTCCGAGTTTTAAAACAAAACAGTTTAAAGAAAGGGAGGTTATGAGAACTCACCTGAATCCTTAGTTTCAGTGCTTTAATAGGATGCGCGCTCGCGTACGTGAACTCCAAAACAACTCAATGATCAACTCAACAATCTGTATGTAATAGGTGTTTTGGGTTTATGAGTACACTTTTCTTTATACTAATTAGTTATCCCTCCATGTTTACTTTAAATCACTAATGTCTCCTTAACTCAGTTTCTTTAATCTAAGTTAAAATTTGTAATACTTGATTTCATTATAGACCATTTATAATTGTTATTCACACTTGATAATTTTAAATATTTATTGAGGTTAATTCCATTGTGAGCCACCACCATAGCATCATTTCTTATATTCCCTTTAAGTTAAATAGAAACATATAGAGAGTATCCATATGAGATTATTAACCTTAATCAATAAAATTCGATATATGTGTAACACCATGGTTTTTAAATAAGTTCATGATCTAGAGAGAGAAAAGGTGGTACTTTTATAAAATCCCCATGCACTTCTAATTACCCTTACCATCCTTGTTCCTAAGTTCACCCTAAAACCCCTTGTTTAAAAAGATTAGGTTTTTGCCACCCTAGGACCAGCAAACCTTTAGGTTCGTTGTCCATAGGGTTCGGCTATAGGAGAAAGTTCGGCCAAGGTCTCATCCACGCTAAGGTTCGCCTAGAGACTAGGGTTCGTTGCCATGCATGGTTCGTCCCAAAGGGTTCGTTGGTGGCTGCCTGGGTTTGTCTGGGTTCGTGGATTCGACCCACTCCTGATGGTTCGTGACAAGAAGAGGTTCGGCCAGTGTGAGCATGCAGGGTTCGGCTAGGACAACCTGTGGCTAAAAGGTTCGTAGGGTGGCTAGGGTTCGGCTAGCTGCAGTGGTTCGGCCCATTAAGGTTCGCGGGTACCATGCAACTGGTTCGGCAATTGGAGGGTTCGTTCAACACAGGAAGGTTTGTTGGAAGTGGAAGGTTCGGTTAACCTCACCCTAGGCGAACCCTAAGGTTCGTGGAAGCCCAGTTTCGGTGGTCCATAACAGGTTCGTCGACCTGCTTCTCTTCTTCATCTCACATGAGCCGAACCTGTTACCCCTCTTCATCGACCTGTTCCTAGCCTTACAAGTTCATTCATGGACTCCTTTAGCAAACTACTAGACCGATTAACAAGTTTAAAACCCAAAAATTGGTGCAAAAGTTGGTGATTATAAACATATGAAATCCTTTAACAAAACCTAAAAGAAAAGTCCAGATTTACCTCAATTTAACGGTCAAATGTGAGATTTCTCAGTATCTTCTTGTTCCTCTCGATCACACGAACGCGTGGCCGCCAAGATCTCGCGATTTCGTTGAGAGACGAATGAGAAAAGCTATAGAGAAGGTAGAGAGAGAGAATAGGTGCGTTTTTCAGCTTTAGAGAGAGAGAGGAGAGTACGGAAATGAAGAAGAAAAGGGTTTTCATCATCCTTATATCGCGTACTGTTACCCTGTGTCCGGTCTCGTTTTCATCGCGATAAAATATTATAAACGATCGGTTCTTATCGTAAAACACATTTAAAAGATACAATGTTTAAATAAATGAGTTTCGTTTAATAAAATGATTTTAAATAAATTGTTTCGTAAAACGATTTCAGTTTATTTTCATTAAATCAATTATTTAATAAATTAATGTATTCCAATTCATTTAAGGTTGTGATTCATAATAAACCTTTTTATACATCATTTATTAATTTAATATCATTATTAATTATTTTATTATCTCGTCGAAACGTGTTACTCGCGTACGTATTCGTAAAGATCGTCACCTTTGCGAATCCAACGCTTGTACTGTATTTCGATATGATTTACTATTTATGGAATATCGTTTCAGAATATCATTCTTAATAATTATATTAGTGCGAATCGTCACCCACGCGAATACATTTATTAAGTTAATATTTCTGAATTAATATTCACGTCTAAGTCATATTCGTAACCTCACCATCGCATAATTGTTTCTCAATATTATTTTCATTATTATATTTGTCTTGATATTATCATTCCCAAACTAAAACCCACTAAAACCTAGTCACTGACACATCTATGATAGACCGAAATATGCATAGGTATAGGGCATATGCAGAGGTAGATCGCAACCTCCCCTACACCGTCCCACCGCTATTTCGATAAACCATGACCATGTGTCCTTGACTACATTTAGCAACCAGACAATAACAAACTCCCAGTTCTATCCCAAATCCATTCTCATTCCAAACCAATAATCCATAATCAGTATAATGTAACTGCGATAAACGCTTTGGTTCTGTTTAGTTGGGTTTCAACTAAACTTCCCATGGTTTACGCGTGTAATATGTTATAAACATGCATACCAATAACAGTAATAATCATCAATAATATCAATAAATAATTCATTATCATTAATAACAATAAATCTTAGGTCGTAACAGTACAATCGTATGGATGTACGGACAACCTAAAGTACAGTGACGTTACAACACATTTAGTGGAGCATTAATCAACACAATAGAATTTCAGTAGCACCAACTTGTAAATGTAAATTCACTATTACGTTCGCGACCATAATTGTCAATTTACTTTACACAAGGATCCTAATTGTCTTTCCATCATGTTTCTTTAACAAATTGGATAACCATACATAGAAGGAACACTAAATAAACTATATGAAGGTGAAACGATGCTAAAATTTCTAATCACTACCAAAGCGTAAACTAGCGCAAATGTGTCAATTTTATTTTGATTCATAAATTCTTGATGAAAGCATCTTCATGTCCGCTTAGCAGCAAGGTTAGATAACGTGTAGTATGTTTAGTTAATGTCATGATCTTTTTATTCGTCTCTAGCAGAATGTTCGTAAATCTTACTGTTGTTCTTGACTACTAGCCGATAATCCTTCCGCTTGGTACACTTGTATTTTGAAACGCCCTAAAGCAATGTAGGTGGCTAGATTTAATGTTAGATAAAGCTTCTATTATCCATAAATGAAGTTACAATTTAATTAAAACAAAGACTAAACAGTTCATAAAGTCCTAACGCACGTCTAATCTTATCCCAATGTCTACCCATTAACCTCACATGTCTTACTTCTTTAAGTTTTCTACAGAAAAGAGCCTTAGCTCTCATACCATAACTGCAACACCCCAACCCGATTAGGGCTGACATGTCACTTATACAAAAGTCAGAGTTAATGCAACAATCCGTAATTTATATCCAAACATAATTTGTCTTAATTTCTCTTAATTAATCAACTAAACATAATAAAATGTTATAATTCATTTATTACATTATTCAATTAGATAAGTTCTTGATTTTCTTTAAACACTCTCTTCTTAGTCCCCCGCCTGGTTTCCTTGATTACCTATACAAAACATAAGAACACCACAGAAACAAATACGGCTGAGCCAAAGAATGCTCAGTAATGGATAAACAATAGTAGTCAAAAGAAGTTCAGAATGTGGTGAAGATAGTCAGAAATATGGTCAGAAATAGAAATTAGGAACATAACAGTAAACAGTGGTCTGACTTGAATAAAATATAAACTTTCAGAAACAACAATATGGGTTATAATGTAAGTCAGAAATAGTAGCAAATCCCAGAATATACCACGAGCCGACTGTACATAAAATATTGTAAGGTTCACAGGTAACTACTCCCGCTTACCAGACACATGAGATAGTTAGTGTTGGCATACACGTCACTATCCCCCATAAATTAGAAAGTAAAGTTTAAAATTTATCCTAGGACCAGTCCATATGCCTCTCCAGAATTCAGTAGGTGCACAAGTGTACTATCAGAGTACTAAATAGAGACGTCGTGAACTCAACTAACCGCCACGGGTGGTTCCACATCATGGTTGTCGCCATGAAGGGCCTGTAATCATCCTTACAGGCAGGGGCATGCTCGGGTAATAGATCAGAAGTTCAGTAGGTTCAGTAGGGTAGATAAACTATCAAGTTCAGTAGGATAGTTAAACTACTAATTTCAGTCATATTTGGATCATGCAATAATGAGTACAATAAATGAAACAAAGAAACACGATATCACATCGTGGAAATAAGAAATCAGAACACAATACATAAACAAAAACTAAACGATTAGAGAAACAGACTTTAAACGGTTACAAAAACAGAAATACTATGATTTAAGTAACCAGAATCCGTACCAAACGATAGGCAAAACAGAAATATACTATAAGTGATGAAAAGATAATCCGTACCTTAGCCTTAGCAAATAAGGCAAACTGATCTCAAATAATTAAATAAGCAATCCAACTTTCTGGTGATTGAATAATCGGTGTGTTTATGTGATTTCACATTAGTGTAACCAAATTCTAATTCATGTACGTAATTGTTGATATTGGTGACTTGGACCTTTTAACATTTAACCAATCAAATTGGCTTGTTTCATAAAGTCGTTTATTAATGATTATAAATATTTGTTCATTTCGTAAATTAGCGATTTAAACGTTTCTGATTGAAGAGTTATGATTTACGTGATTTTGAGATAAAACAATCTAAAAATTTGTTTTGAATACGATTCGAACTCATGAACTCTCTAATCGGTTCTCAAAACTTAGTTAAATCTAATTAACAATTGTTTAATAATTTATTTTTAAAATATTTCTAAACGCTCTTTGAGTTTTTTAAAAAAAATTATTTTAAATGATTATATAAAAAGAAACCAAAACAAACGGTTCTGGTAGGAATCAAAACCGTGTCCTCCCAGACTCTAAACAAAGTCCAACCATTTGGATATAATAGTTTACTCTGGTTGTTGTTGATCTTTAATTGTTATATCAATTTCATGTTGTCTGTAAACCAAGGAGATTCAAAAACATTTATCCAAAGGAGGAAACTCAAATGAGTTTTGAAAACCAAACCTTCTCGTTGGAATTTCGTGTTCTATCAGTTTGATCTAATAATTATTTGTTAATAACTCTCATTGTTTAAAATACTTATCTCTTGTTTCACAACTTCATCTTCTTCATTTTCATTTTGATTACTAGTTTTCCAATCAAAATAGAGGCTTAAATGGTTTGTTCATGGCAACCTAACCCCTTCATATATGATACATCTTAGTAAGAAATAACCCTTCCCGGCCCACGAATGTAACTATAAACAACCACATTGACCAATTCCCAAACTACCGAATTCAAGATAACTAACATTTACCTTATAGCAATACGATGGTGGATCGTAAATGAGCCAAAATGGTCAAGGTAATCACGCCGTTATCCACTTCGGTTATACTTTCTTTACGTCTGTTGGAACAAACAACTCGGTGCTCGTAATTGGTTGTTGTCTGTTGCCATAATCCGAGCTATCTACCTAAGAGGACGATGATACCAGTGGTTGTATCGGCGGTACTATGATGTTCATTAAGCCCGGTGATCAACAGAAAGATTATAGTTTGTTTCCGATGTTGGTGGGTCGAAAGAATGATAAGTAACATTTCCACAAGTTAATTGTTGCTGACCCAGGTTCCGGTCGACTGCAAATCGATGGTTTATAGAGGTATCTGATAATCTCCTATCCAAAGATTGATAGTTGATCGTGATTACCTTGGTTGCGAGTGAGGTTACACTAAGGTGATTGTGAATAACCAGCCAAATGGAAGATTAAGTTATTTGGGTGATAGAATAACCAAAAAAAACTATGTGAATTAAGAGATTCTATTGGTTTCGGTGTAAATGGTATTCATTGCACATCAATGTAATAAAACATGGGACTGTTTCTTTACCTACCATAAATCTTATTTTCAATTACGAAGAATTAAAATGGAAGTATACCTGGGTTTTTATGTGTAACAAGGGTATACTAATATAAGTAAATATGATTATTTGATACCTGATTTCTAAGTATGGGTCGATTTCTAAGTTGCGTGTTTTTATAAAAAATAACGGTTACGGTTCTGATCATTAGTTGAGTGTTAATAAATTATATTTAAATTTATCAGAACATTCTTAATTTATATTTATCATCAGATTTCATTTATATCATTTTTTTATTAAGTATAATATTAAGTATTTTATTTATTTATTTAATAGTTACGTTCTTTATTATTATATTTTTTTATGGGTATTATACAAAGAGTAGTGATTCTCTGCAAGGGAAAGTGAAAGGTTGTGACTACAAAGCCTTCAAAGGATGCAACCCACCAACCTTTGATGGAAAGAAAGATGCAGTGGCCACCTGCCACTAGGTATTGGCTATGGAGGTTCTTATCTCTATCAGGGAGTGCCGAGTCGACCAAGTTGTAAAGTTTGCAGCTCACTCTTTTGTTGAGGAGGCTCTTCATTGGTGGAATACAGTCAAACAATCAAAGAGTGCTACTGACATGGAGAAGATGAACTGGGATGATCTAAAGGAGTTATTCACGAAGCAGTTCTGCCTTAAGAACGAGCTTGGCAAAGTTTAAAGGGAGTTTTTGGTTCTAAAAGTTGGGAATTTGAACCACAGGCAGTACACTTCGAGGTTCAATGAAATGACAAGACTCGTTTCTCAAATGGTTGCTACTGAGGAGCGAAGGGTGAAACTGTATATTGAGGGTTTGCCTCCAAAGGTCTAGATTCATGGGAAGGCAAACACCCCAAAGACGTATGATTCTACTGTGGAGCTCAGCGGGATAGTATGGGATGATGTGATGGCTGATGAGCAGGTTTAGGAGGAGCCGAAGATGAAAGGGTTCCTTGGAGCCAAAAGAGGTCAAATAGACAAATGAGGGTTTTCTGGGAAGAAAGTGAAGCTGAAGAAACGGATACTTGCAGCAAGTGTGGCAAGAGCCACTCAGGACTGTGCTGTGTGGGCACAAATCTATGTTTTCGATGTGGGAAAGTTGGACACTTTTTATCCAACTATTCGAGTGCTATCAGATGTTACAACTGCATTGGGATTGGACATCTGTCCAAGGATTGCAGATAGTCGAGGGCAGATGCATCTGGATAAGGAAAGTAGGAAGACAAAAGGGATGGAAAGCAGAAAGCTAAGGCCCGAGCTTTCATGATGACTAAGGATGATGCTATCGAGGACCCTGATGTGGTCATAGGTACCTTTTCTATAAACAATATACCTTCATCTATATTGTTTAATTCTGTATCCAGTATGAGTTTTATATCTTCTACCTTCCGTGATGGGTTATCGGGGGAGGTTAAGAAGATAGATCGGGTATTTGATGTAGAGACAGCTATTGGTAAGATGACCAGGGTGATAGAGGCTATAGATGATTGTTACATTGAGATAGAAGATCATAGGTTCCCTGTATCATTGTTTCTTATAACCTTGGGAGGTTTCGATGTAGTTTTGGGAATGGACTGGTTTGCCAAACACGAGGCTAACGTTATATGCCAACGAAAGATGATATGTTTACGTGCAACGGATGGGAGTCCGGTAACGATCTATGGTGATAAAGTGACGTATGCACCGGAGGTCATTTCTTTGATCAAAACTAAT